>JAZHRO010000036.1:11200000-12400000 GCA_037157565.1 Thalassia testudinum
AGGTCGAACACAGGGAGCAAATTGGGATTTAAAAAATCAAGAACACAACTTTCATATTTATAATGTGCAATGACTAATCAAAGTTATGAAGCAAGAAAGATGATATCAATGTATGTAGCAGCTCAAAAAAAATATGGACATCTGATTTAAAAAAATATGGACGTCTGATGTAAAAATCAAACGTCTTAAGTGCTAAGTGCTACAGTGCTTCTTTGATTCTTCTTTCCTCTGTTCTGTCTTCAGCTTCTTCTTTCTTCTTCTATCTTCTTCTTTCTTTGTCTCCTCTTCTTCTCTGATTTCTTCTCTCTTCTCTGATTTGTTCTGGCCTAAGCTTCTTCTTTCTCTTCTATCTTCTTTCTCCTTCTCTGGCCTTAGCTTCTTCTTCCTTCTTCTTCTAACTTCAGCCATGCCTTCACCCTCAGCTGAGCATTCTCAGACATCTGTTCATCTCCTTCTTCTACCTTTCGCTTCAGCTGCGGCTTCCCTTCCTTAGCTTCCTCCGCAACTTTCTCCTTCTTCTACGGCTTCGCCCTTAGCTTTTCTTTCTTCTTTTTCCTTGAGAGCAAAACCTACCCCCTACCCTCCCTGCAAACTCTCCTCTTTCTTCTCTCTTAGGCTCACTCTCCCAGAGCCTTCTTGGGTTAACGGGTTGGGTCAGCGTGCCCAGGACCAGGCCCACCGGCGTGGGTGGTAGGCGAGGAGTGCGCAGGTAGTCGGGTCGATAACCAGGTCTGTGGAGCATGGGGTCGTGGATGAGTCGAGTGGGATGAGTGGGACCTCACCCCATGTCAAGAGGCAATAAGCCCCTGGCACTTTTCAAATTATATCACTCCAACCGCCTCAAATCCTCCGAGGTGGGACTAAATGTCCCACCTTCTTCTCGTACGCTTCCGCAGTAGGGGGTCGTTCAATTGCAGCAGATGCAAGGGGACTGGGACTTCAATTGTTGGCTGGAATCGTGCTGTTAACGAAATCCGCGTGTCTGGGATCCTGGAGCCTGATGCTTGTGGCCTGGAATGAAGCTTGCAAGCTTCTTCGAGCTTTCCCCAGTGGTGGCCGAGCACCTGTACCTGTCCACAAGCAAAATGGCCTTACGACCTTGTCAAATCACACAGGGTGCTTCGCCTTGGCACAGCGAACGTGTCTCGA
Organism: Thalassia testudinum; assembly: GCA_037157565.1. Taxonomy (NCBI): domain Eukaryota; kingdom Viridiplantae; phylum Streptophyta; class Magnoliopsida; order Alismatales; family Hydrocharitaceae; genus Thalassia; species Thalassia testudinum. The sequence continues at coordinate 11,201,150 of JAZHRO010000036.1, forward strand.
TGGTTGGTGTGGCATGGGGCAGCCTGGGCATGCGTGCCTAGGTCGCTTTGTGGCTATGAAGATAGGTGTGTTCGGGGAAAGTGTTGGGAGCGTGTGGTAGTGAATGGGAAGAGGGGTGATGATCAGTGAGTCGTGGTGAAGCTTTTAAGGTGGTTGGCGAGGTGGGTGGGTGCGTGGAGTGGTAGGAGCACCTCGCCGGTGGTCTGCCGGAGGTGGAGAAGATGGCGGTGGTGTGTGAGCGTCGAGGAAGTGACAACAGAAATAAATGAGGGGAAAATAAAGAGCAGAGAGAGTAGACTTATCTGATAAGGGATAGACAAATGGGGGGAGCAGAGAAGGTAGATGGCTCGTATGTGCCGTCGCTGGAGATGAAGACCCAGTGAGAGGGGGACAACAACGATGAGAGGGGAGGCAGGCACGTGTGTAGGTGCGGCACGACACCGACGAAGGAGGCAAAGGCAACTCTGCCACTGGTACTATGGTAGAGCAACAAGAGGAGGAGATTGGAGTCGCCGAAGCTTGCTGGATTTTGGCTGGAGGGGAAGAAAGGAAAATTGGGTGGTTTTCTTAGGGAAACTCAAGCTTAAGAAGAGCGAAAGGATCTGGGGCCCTTTTTATAGCTCTTAGCAGAGGGCCTTTTGCTTGGAAGGCAAGCTTCCAAGCACGGCAACCTCGCCGGACTAGGAAGATCGAAAAAGACCAAAATCTCATGCATTTGGATGAGAGATTAGGTAGGAATTGGAGATCCAAATTGGGTTCACATGAACAGGAATTCCTCAGAGAATCTCCCTTTCAAATTTGAGAGGGATTCTCTGAGGAATCAGGGAGTTGTCTCCCTCGAATCCTCGTCAGAGTAGGATTTCCTCCGCTGTAATGGGGAGGGACCTAATTGCAAAGAATGATGAGGAAGCTAGGGGGGTGTCTCCAAGAGTTTTCAAAAGTTATGGATATAATTGTAATTGGGCTGGACTGATTTGTAAACTAGGTCAAGGTGAATTCCCCTTAAATCCAAATTTTGGTATAAACCTAATTTGGACCTAAGGAATCCAATGGTGAAGTTGGATTTTATTTTTAACCACGTTTGACTAGGCAATTTAAATAAAAACCTAATTTAGGGTAAACATTTGACTAAGGCCAAATTGAAGGTTCTAAACCCAATATGATATTTTTCCATGATTTTTAGAGGGTTTTGGTGAATTTTATCTTGAGTAGAACCTTGTTAAATTAAGTGAGTCTGTTTTAGGGTTACAAGAAGTCATTTAATTCCCATATTTCCCATGAACCCTTTTTGTTTGAACCAACCCACTTTTTATCTTGTTAAGACCATTTGACCTATCTTTAGCCCCTAAGAAATCCCATTGTTGTACTATAATGGTAAAATTACAGTTTTACCCCTTGTTTCTTGCTTTTCTTTCATAAGGGTTTTTCCTTGAGTTAAGTCCTCCAGTTGGTTATGTAGGAGCTTTTGTTCTCTTTTCAAGGTCAAAATGAGCTAGTTTAGGACTCATGATGGTGTTCGTATCATACCCCCATGCCTAGCTTTTGCTATTCCCTTAGCAAAATTTTAAGGTTTTAACCTTTGTTCTAGACCATGAGTTCCTTTCACATATTATGATGAGTGCTTTTTCTTCTTTTTTTTGATTAGATTAGAATGCCGATAGTAGGCCTAGAGGTACTCAAGTACCAACCAAGATTCGGACCTGACCAGCTTTAGCCTCGATCCTCCGCAAAGGTTTTTAAGGCCCACAGAAACTATCCTAAGGTTCGTTAGACTCCGTTGTTAAAGCACCCATTCTTGAGACATATTTTAGCCTTGGTTCAGTTTGCAGTGCATTTTTTGTAAGAGAGAGATAGAGGATTTTATTTGTTTGGAGAGTTTTCTCTCTCTTTTCTTTTTATTTCTAACTACGGATTGGCTTCTCAACACGGTCTATATCGGATTCCTCATCCCATCATCAATCCTCAAAAGGTCCTTGGCAATCGATACTTCGTGATAGCACCACCCATGGCAACCCCTAGAACCCTAGCTTTCGAGATTTCGAGATAATTATGCCATGGCATTCTATAGCTAAATCCAAACCCTGGCAATCAGCATTTCGTGATAATGCCACCCATGGCATCTGAACCAGCATGGTGCTTACGTGCCCCGGTAGGATATGTAAATATCCTAGGAGACAAGCACCGAGGAGACGATATGTTGTTATGCATCTTCGAGGGGAATTTACCACCTCTCCGCATCGGGAGCTCATCCAAATCAACTTGTGTTGATCGGCCATTCCTAATCTAGGCAACCTTTCTTCAGAACATTTAAACATTTTTGCGTGATTTTGATAATAATGCACACTGACCCAGACTGTGTGCGGATTGGGGCGCTTAGGTTACTGAGTCCCGCAAACCAAAGGTCAGTTAACGAGGTCGAATACTCCCTAAGCCTTAGACCTAATACTTAAGCTTCTCATTTTCCCCATCCTCTTGAGGATTATCCAGATCTTAGCGGATACTTGAATTTTTAAGTCTAAGAGTCTAGACCAAGAGGCCTAAGATCAACATTCCTACTAATCTCTTTTTGTGTCTCATTAGCAGTTTTTCCTTCATTTTTCTTTTCCTTGATGTGGTCTAGAACTTCTGTTAATCCCTTAATTTCTTACTAATGACCATCTCTTTTTTCTTTTTCATTTTGTGCTCCTTTTTTGACATTTTGCTCTTTTCCTTCTCATTTTCTCCTCATGATTTGTATGGCCTCAAAATTTTTCTCTCCCCTTAGTTTTTTTTTTGTTCTTTTTTGAGATTTTCTATTTTTTTTTGGTGTTTTTTGTGATATGTGATTTTTTTGTTGAAACCTTTTCTTGTGAGATGAGTTTTCATGATGTTTTGCACTTTCATACCCCCCCATGCCTACGATTTGCAATGTCCTTATTGTAAATTAGGTAGGTTCAAATTCAGCTTAGTTCATTCATTAGAATAGGTTTTGGGTGAGTGAATGGGTCAAGGTAACTATTGCGAACGATTTCTAGACTCAGGTACGGGTACCTGAGGTGGGGGTCGGCTGTTCTAATGGATGAACCCTAAAGCGCAATATGAATTCAGCATAGGAATGTCAAGAAAGGTTTCAGGTTTTTCAAGAATGACGGGTTGCCTCCCGTTAAGCGCTGAGTTTTACACCATCGGCTGGGCGCAATGAGCTCAAGGAGAATGGAGGGTAAAGGATATCTCAGCCAAACTTGTATCGGTTAAGTCAATGAACGGTTTTGAGTCGCTGACCATTCATGATGAAGGGTTCGAAATCATGGCTGAGTGAACTGATCTCAATGGCTCCATTTCCAAAGATTCATCGGACTAGGTAGGGTCTAATCCATTTTAATTGTAGTTTTCCTGGGAATAATTTAAACTTGGCATCAAAGAGTAGGACCTTTTGACCAGGATGAAATATCTTTCTAGATATGTGTTTGTCGTGAAAGGCCTTAACCCGCTCTTTGTAAATTCTCTAGTTCTCATACGCATCGTGGCGTAATTCATCGATCTCGCTCATTTGAAGCTTCTATGGGTTCCTGCCTTAGAAAGATCTAGGTTGCAGTTCTGTACTGCCCAATAGGCTTTGTGCTCCAACTTGACGGGGAGGTGACATGCCTTCCTGTACACTAATCTAAAGGGAGACATACCTAATTGGATCTTGTGGGTGGTCTTATAAGCCCACAAAGCTTCTGGAAGCTGGGATGACCAGTCCTTCCTATCAGGTCGAACAGTAACCTGGAGGAATTTCTTGATCTCCTGGTTTGATAGCTCAACTAGACCATTAGTTTGTGGGTGGTAAGGAATAGAGATTCGGTGTGACACCCCATATTTGGTCATCAGTGACCTGAACTGAGCGTTGGTGAAATGGGTCCCCTCCGTCGAAAATTATAGCACGTGGAATCCCAAACCGTTGAAGATGTTCTGATGAATGAATTTGATGACCACTTTATGATCATTGGTTCGGGTCGGAATGGCTTCGATCCATTTAGACAAGTAGTCAATAGTGAGTAAAATGTACTCAAAGCTGTTAGAGACAGGGAAGGGTCCCATGAAATCAATCCCCCAAATGTCGAAGATTTCACATACCATAATCGGTTATAAAGGAATCATATCATGATGGCTCATGTTGCCAAAGGTCTAGCAATGAGTACATGCCTTACAGTGATTGTATGCATCTTTGAAAATTGTGGGCCAATAGAAGCTGCACTGGAGGACTTTTGTTGTGGTTTTATGACCTGAAAAATGTCCACCGCATGCCTGGTCATGGCAGAAAGATAGTATGTCTTGGATTTTCGCTTCCGCGACACATCGTCGAATTATCTGATCAACACCGATGTGGAAAAGATATGGGTCTTCCTAGAAGTAATACCTGATATCGGAAAGCAATTTGTCCTTCTTGGCCTTCAACCAATCGGATGAGATCTGATGTGATGCCAGGTAGTTTACTATATCAGCAAACCATGGAAGCCCTGTATTGATAGTCAGAAGGTGATCATCAGGAAAATGTTCCCTGATGGGTCCAGAAGGGTCGATGATCTTAGAAGGAAGGCAGGACAAGTGATCAGCTACAACATTCTATTTTCCCACTTTGTAGCGAATCTCGAGGTCAAATTCTTGCAATAGAAAGATCCAGTGGATTAATCGAGGTTTCGTGTCCTTCTTTGCAAGGAGATGCCTCATAGCTGTGTGATCCAAGTAAATGATAAAATGGGAACCCAGGAGATAAGATCTGAATTTTTCGAAGGCAAATACTATGGCTAGCAGCTCTTTCTCAGTAATTGTGTAGTTACGTTGAGCCTCGTCAAGTGTCTTGCTATTGTAGTAGATGACCATGGGTTTCCCATCAATTTTCTGCCGCAGTACCACTCCTATAGTGAAATCAGATGAATTACACATGATCTCAAAGGGTTGAGACCAATCAGGGGACTGTAGGATCGAGGCTTGGGTAACTCGGTCACGGAGGATTTCAAATGCTTGAGTGCATTCCTTGGAGATTTCGAAAGGTACATCCTTAGAGAAAAGAGTGGTTGACGTGCTGCTGTGCATGTGTGTTAAGGAGTGTCATTATAGTCGCACTTGCAATGCCAGTTTTAAAATAAGTAAACAGAGGTGAGTCCGAGTGTCGATCTCAGGGAGGCGTGAAAATCGGATTTTTGCTTATCACTTGTTGTCACAGAAAGTGCGGAGTTTTGCTTGCAAAGTATGCGATTTTTTTTTTTAAACAGTGAGGACTGCTATCGTAGACCGATAGCAATACGAGGGTATTGTATTGCATATCAAAAAAGTATTACAGAAAAGTTGCCCAACTATGTGTGAGAGACCAAGCTTCCTTTACAACATTCTCACATCTCACCGGTCTCCCCTGAAACAGCTTATCATTCCGCACCCTCCACACACACCATAGAACGGTTGCCATAGCCCCCAATGGTCGAACTGGATTGGTGAACCTCTGCCATATAATATCCCAGGGAGGAAGGGGTTCAAAGCACACCAACCTCCAGATTTTATCCGTGACCAAGCAAGAGGAGACGATGTGTGTTGCACTATCAGAGTGCAATCCACAAAGAGGCCAGGCATTCAGATCAATCCCCATTCTTCTGTGCCTAAGATTGCCAGTGATCAGCCCTTCCCGTCTACAAAGCCACAGGAAAATTTGGACCTTCAGAGGAATTCTCAGAAGCCAAATCTTTTTGTCGATAGGATCCCACTCCAAATCATTGTTGGATCTAGTAATATTTTCATATGCTTGCTTCATAGAGAAGACCCCCTGTCAGCAGTAAGTGTCCTCACATCTGTCATAAGATATAACTGCTGCAGTTTCTCCATCAGATTCTGCTTCTCCTCCCATAGTCGAGTGCCCGGCCTGCACTGTTGTAGCCTTTCCAGCTGCCAGCAGCCTTCAGCCATGGACCACAGACTGCTAACTGTGGCATTTCTATCAGCAGCAACCCCATACACCCTCGGGAAGGTCTCTTTCAGCTGACCCAGTTCAGACCACCTCTCATTCCAAAAGCTAAAGCATCTGCCATCTCCAAGCTTAGGCTGTAGTAGATGCCAGTAGTAGGAGACTGCAGAAATTACAGATCTCCAAAAGGGTGAGGGCCTCTTCGGCTGATGCCTTTGTAGACAGCTGTTGGATCCCCCATAGCTGTCCCTGACTAGATCATCCATCAGTCCCTCCTTGCAATCCAATATTCTTATGGCCCATTTCAGCAGTAGGGCCTCATTGAACTCTTTTAAAGCTTTAATTCCCAACCCCCAGCCTCCTTTGGTCTGCAGATAGTGCTCCATCTGATAGGTTGCATGAACCTACCCTCGTGCCCTGCTCCTTTCCAGAAAAATCTCTTCCTCATAATGTCCAATCTCTTCTAGATGCATTTAGGGGCTTTAAATATGCTGAAGTAAAAGACTGGTATGGCAGTGATAACCCAGTTGAGCAAAATCAGTCTCCCACCCTTAGATAGGAATTTACTACTCCACCCTTTCAGCTTTCCAGCCACCTTCTCGAACAGGATATTCCAGTCTGATTTTTTCAACTTTGTAGCCCTTAAATGTAATCCAAGGTATCTCAGAGGCAATTTAGTACGGGGTGAGCCCAAAGTACCTTCCAATTCCATCTGTTCCTGTTCATTCATACCAAAACAGATCAAAGTAGTCTTGTCTTTATTCAAACAAAGACTAGAAATATCACCGAAGATCTTCACCAATAATTCCAAAGCATGTGCCCTCAGACTTGGACCCTTCCACAAATCGGACCAAAGTCTATCAGAATTACTTTCAATGTGTGTCTCTTGAATGAGCACACAATCAATTTCCCATTCTCTCAAGTATCTCATCAATGATGCCCTCCGGCATTTGTCGCGCAACCCACGCATGTTCCAAGTAAGGATTCTCATCACTCCTCATTGAAACCCTCTCTCCTGAGGGTCTGGCAACGACACACTTGCATAACTTTGGCAACTTCTTCTTCATCCATCAGAGTGATAGCCTTTTATTTTCTTTGTCGAAGACTGTATGGTGATCTCCCCTTAATGATCTTTGTGGAAGATCCCCCTTCACATTCAGGATCTTCCTTCCCTTGCAAGACCTGTTTGCCCTTCAGTGATTTAGGCTGCATATCAGGGTTCCCCTGCTCCAAAGTCTCCCTACCACCTGACAGCACATCCCCTGCCACCGAGGTCGACTGTCCTGCCAATTCTCCGCCGCCCATTTCCTCCATTTCTTCATTCTGAAGCATCCCCGTCTCCCCATCACACAGGTCCTTACACGTCTCGGCAGCCAGGGATTTATCGCCAAGATCCATGTACAGCTCTTGTACAATCACCCCCTCATTAGTTGTAGGTTCAGACGACTTACACTGCTTTGCTACACCATCCCCCACCAGGAACCTCAGCCTCAGCACCCAGGAACTTCCACCACATCTCAAAATCAGATGATCAGTTATAGAGCCAGCGATGAAGACATCGACCATCACACTCAGTAAACGCCCATTCCCCTCAAGCAGTCCGACGACCACATCTTCTGCCATAGTTGCAAAGCCTGAGATCATTGAGGATACAACCTCCTTCGACTTCAGATGCAGAGGAAGTCCCTCAATCTCAAGATTTCCAGACCTAGTTCCCACTCTCTGTGGCAGTCTCTTCGACAGGGCTCCATCAAAAGGAGAAACCAGCCTCCAGATCACCGTGACTCCATCGTTACATGATGTATGGAATCGCAATTTTTCAACATCCCCCGCACCCAAACCAAAGAGCACAAAACGTGTACTTGATAGAAAAGAGATCTGCCAGGAATCAGTCAAGAGGGACAGAGAGGCTACCAAGGCACGAACATTCTCCGCCGTCGGTCTTCCAGTCATAACCTCCCCAACCAAAGCTTCCTGCAGGGCCATCTCTGTAGTTCTGATGCTCACCGTCATAGGAACCACCACATCAGCCATAAGCCCTCCCGAGTTGTGCAGAAGTGGGGGCAGAGGTGGAGTCCGCTTGGCCTTGGAATTCAAATTTCCAGAGTGCCGGAAACAGCGATAACCCATCTGCCCCCCCAAACCCTTACATGAATCCCTTTTGTGGCCGAATCCACCACACCCTAGACATACCACAGGAGATCGACAGGTAGCTGCCAAGTGTCCCTGCCGTCGGCATCGGAAGCAAACAGTCTTGCTGGTTGGCTTTGTTCCTCTTCTCTCAGACCACCTTGCCACCATCCCCCTTTGGCCGCATGCACCAGGCTTCCCCCGTTCATTCCTCCTCCAACGAAGGATGCAATTTTGAAAAGCGATAGAGAGATAGAGAGAGAGAGAAAGAGATTTGGGTTAGAATGTTCCTTGTTTGATCATGCAACTTGAAAGGAAATTAAAGTGACAATTGAACGAAAAATAATTTCATTAATCATGCACTTGTAGTTCATAGCTTACAACATTAAATACATGCTTCAAACAAAAGTAATGGAAAGCTTAATAGGGAGATGGAGAGAGAGAGAGAGAGGGTGGAGAGTGACGAGGCAGCCACGGTGGTGGAGGAGGCTCCGTCGGCGGCTCGTCGTCTCCGACTATTACAACAGGGCCTAAAGCTAGCTAAGAGAGGGGTGGAGTAATTGCAAGGGGAGTGAATGTCTTGAATGAGTTGTTGGAGGGGGTTTAAATAGGGTTAAGGGCTTCCTAAAAGAAGAAGGGGCTTTAGCGACGTCCAGAGCATCGCTAAAACTACTCCCAAAAGTGTCGGTGAGGCCCTCCAGCCGTCGGTCAGCTACCCACCTTGTTTCTTCTTCTCGTGCGATCCGCGGCTGCTGCGTGAGAGCTTTCCGATCGAAGATCGAACGGTTGAGATCTCTCCTCGGCTGCGCTGGGATCGCACCTCGGGCGCGCGTGTGCGCAGGCGTCATCGCCCCAACGTGCGCACCAACATGGGCGCCCGTGAGCTGTGGTTGCACCATGTGGTGAAATCTCGGCCACCCGCTGCTGATCGGGCGGCCCAATTTCGCCGCATGCAATCTCCGTCTTCAATTTCAGGCTCAGCATGGCTTGAACCAGCATCGCTTGTGTGCAGGCGTGCACGTTAACCGTTGCGCCACGCTCGCGCTTTATCGCAACGACTGAGGGCGAGCACGCAAGTCTCGGCCATTCGATTGAAGATCGACGGCCGAGATCTGATCTCGACTGGATGAAGATGCGACGTGCGGTGTAGCGTGGGTGACGTGGAGCAATATGGGCTGTTGATCTCCTGATCAATGGTCAGAACTTCTTGGGCTCAATTGCCACCACAGTGGGATTATAGTGATCTCGCATCATAAGATGCTACGACAGGTTTACAAAGTTCTAGAATAGATCATTCAAGCATTGGAGTTGCTGTTCAAGGTTGTTCTCTTCTTCAATTGGTTGTGCCATGATGGATGGAGAACTTGGTTCTGATGAATCAGAGGAGAGGTCTATATGATGGGGTTGCTGCACAAACATGGATGTCGAGGCTTGGCCTTGGCGAGAGTGGATTTCTAAAGGAGGTCTTAAGGATGGTCTCAAGGACCTCCTACCAAATATGCACTGATGGATTAGATGAGATTAGAATGTGTTGGACCCAATCGAGACACCCGAAAAATTTGGATGACTATAGATGTTCGGGGTGGATGATACCCCTTAATCAGAAAATGCCATCCACCTAAGAAATACTTGGGCAGCCAGAGAGGGAGTGTCCTGCAAAGACCCATACACAGTAGAGCATCCCCACAAGTTACAGGGTTTCCCCCACCCGACCTCTCTTGTCACTGAGATTCCAGGTAGACCATAATGGGGACCTTGACCTCTTAAGTCTACCACTTTTAATTAAGATCAAAGGTGCTTAGGGTTCCACTTGAACTTTAGGTAGTTTGAGTGCAAAAGTGACCTAATTTTAAGGTTGGTTGACCCAAGCAGTCAACTTCACCTATTTGTCCTTTGAGAGCTTTAGGTCCTTTCTTCTAGGGTTCAAGTGAACTTAAGAGCTTGATTTTTAGGGTTTCTCTTGGATAAGTCTTTTCAATCAAGGCTTAGGCACACCTCTTTTTGGAAAATTGATTCTTGCTTAGACAGGATGTGTCTCTAAAAACCCTAGATTGGAATCCTTAAGTTGGCTCTAATTGGTCCAATTTAGTTGCCACAAAGATGGTATCTAAGGCTCAATAAAGAAGGCGGTAGCCCTAGTTACCTCAAATAGATGCATAATTCAAAAATGTGTTGAAATCAAAATCAGGCAACTTTGGTGAGTTAGCTAGATATAGAAAGCAGGTAGCCCTAAATTGATTTTTTTCTTTGTTTTTCCTTTTCAGAATTGAGGGGATTAAAAGAACGGTCTAATGAGAGATTTCCTGCCCTGGGTGTGGGTGTTGTGAGGATGTCTTCCTTTTGAATCTTCCTTCCCTGAAACAATCACAACAAAAGAAATCGATCAAGTTAAAATGGAATTAGAAGTTGTGCTCAAGATTTCTAAATTGCCCGTTGTTCCCCAGCAACAGTGCCAAAATGTTTATCGAGGCGAAATCGTGTTTAAAATAAATGCATCATAGTATAGCCAAAATCGCTTTGAAAATAAATCAATTTTATCACTCAAAAAATATAAATCCAACGTCGAACACAAAGAGCAAATTGGGATTTAAAAAACGAAGAACACAACTTTCAAATTTATAATATGCAATGACTAATCAAACTTATGAAGCAAGAAAGATGATATCAATGTATGTAGTAGCTCAAAATAAAATATGGACGTCTGATGTAAAAATCAGATGTCTTAAGTGCTAAGTGCTACAGTACTTCTTTAAGTATTCTTTCTTCTGTTCTGTCTTCAACTTCTTTCTTCTCCTATCTTCTTCTTTCTCTGGCTCTTCTTCTTCTTCTCTGATTTCTTCTCCCTTCTCTGATTTGTTCTGGCCTTAGCTTCTTCTTTCTCTTTCATCTTCTTTCTCCTTCTCTGGCCTTAACTTCTTCCTTCTTCTAACTTCAGTCGTGCCTTCACCCTCAGCCAAGCCTTCTCAGACTTCTGCCCTTCTCCTTCTTCTTCATTTGGCTTCTACTGTGACTTCCTTTCCTTAGCCTCCTCTGCAGCTTTCTCCTTCTTCTTCTGCGGCTTCACCCTTAGATTTTCTTTCTTCTTTTTCCTTAAGAGCAAAACCTACCCCCTACCCTCCTCGCAAACTCTCCTCTTTCTTCTCTCTTAGGCTCGCTCTCCCAGAGCCATCTCAGGTTAACGGGTTAGGTCAACGTGCTCGAGACCAGGCCCACCGACATGGGTGGTGGGTGAGGAGTGTGCGGGTAGTCGAGTCGGTAACCAAGTCCGCGGAGCATGGGGTCATGGACGAGGCGAGTGGGATGAGTGGGACCTCACCTCGTGTCAGGAGGTGATAAGCCCCTGGCACTTTTTCCACTTATATCACTCCGCCCGCTTCAAATCCTCTGAGGTGGGACTAAATGTCCCACCTTCTGCTTGCGTGCTTCCATAGCAGGGGTCGTTCAATTGCAGCAGATGCAGGGGGACTGGGACTCCAATTGCTGGCTAGAATCGTGCACTAACAAAATCCACGTGTCTAAGAACCTGGAGCCTGATGCCTGGGGCCTTAATGAAGCTTGCATGCTTCTTTGAGCTTGCTCAAATGGTGGCCAAGCACCTGTACCTGTCCACAAGAAAAATGGCCTTATGGCCTTATCAAATCACATAGGGAGCTTCACCTTAGCATGGAGGAGTCTCGATGGTTGGCATGGTGCGAGGTGGCCTAGGCATGCGTGCCTAGGATGCTTTGTGGCTATGAAGATGGGTGTGTTTGTGGGAAGTGTTGGGAACGTGTGGTGGTGAATGGGAGAGGGGTGATGATCAGTGAGTCGTGGTGGAGCTTTTGAGGTGGTTGGCATGGTGGGAGCACCTCACCGATGGTCTGCCGGAGGTGGAGAAGATGGTAGTGGTGTGTGAGCGTCGAGGAGTGACAACAGAAATAAATGAGGGGAAAATAAAGAGCAGAGAGAGTAGACTTATCAGAGAGGGTTATGTTGGTGCTAGAGCACCACGATCATTTGTTTTGATGATAACAAAACATGTGTTATTTAACATTTGCAATTTGAGTCCTAGATTTCAGGTCAATTGCAAATGAGGACGTGTTTAGACGAAGTTCGAGCTCGCATCCAGGACGGATTGGAAGAGCTTGACGGAAAACAGAGGAGGTTCGCGTGGAGCGAAAGATTGAAGATGGAAGGAAATGAAGAATAGGATAGATTTCCTTCTTTTGTACTTGTATTTTTCATTTCTATTGTTGCTCTTTTTTTCCTTAGATATTTCATGTTAAAGAGCCTCAAAGAACCCTAACAGTAGTCCTAGGAACACCGGCACAACCCTAGGATACTTAGGTTTTCTGTAGAATACTTAGAAAACCAATATAGGGTTCAAACAGACTTTCCAGACGTCTAATTCCCCAATCAGACGTCTGATAAAGCATTTTAAGACGTCTGACTGTTGTTTCAGACGTCTGATAACTGTTAGGCTGGACATAGTTAGTTCTATCTGATGAAATCAGACGTCCAGACCTTAGACCAGACGTCTTAGAAGACGTCTGATGGATTTGCCAGACGTCCAATTAGTGGACCGTTGGCTGGCTTAGCAAACACTCAAGGATATGACCGTTAGAGCCTTATCAGACGTCCATAGGACTTTCCAGACGTCTGATAAATGACCGTTTTGCCTCGGCTAACCCAAAATCTCTTCTCAGAGATTTTCTAGCCGTTGCAACGCTTGGAAATCAATTCCCACAGTAAAAGTAGGTTTCCAGACATCCAGATATAGTGCCAGATGTCCTGTATGTCGTCTGATGGACTTGCGTAAAAATCCTGTTTAGATCTGATTCAAGTCAGGGAGAAACCCGCATAGAATCAGACATCTGACCTTTGAATCAGACGTCTTATAGTGGCCTTTCAGACGTCTGATGCCAGAGTTAGACGTCTGATAACCCTGTCAAATGTAATCATTGTCCTGATTTCGGCCTGATTCTCTTGGACTTTGTTCCCAACGGCTATGGAAGCTTTTCCAAGCCTTCCAAAGCCTTCTTAAGGCCTCTATAAATAGAGGGGAGCCTTTACAACTCAAAAATACACAAGATATACACCTAGAGAGACCAAGATACACTAAGATCAAGTATTTCCACTCTCTTGTGTCCAAGAAGCACTTGCTCTCTAAGCTCAAGCTCCATCATCTTGAGAGCATCATTCCCTTCGCGCACCCGCTCTCCCGCCGTTGTCTACGAGAGCAACACTGTGTCGTTGCGTGGCTCACGCACCCGCGTCATCGTCGACGCACTCCTTGCAAAGGGGAGTTTCCTAAATCCTATAGAAGCTTAGGTTTGTTACTTTGTTGGCTCTATAGGTTTGTTGTTTATTTTACCTTTGTTATTTGGTTGGGTATTCGCTTTGCGAATTCCCGTCTCCTTCGTGGGACAAAATCCTTCTCGTGGAGAGAAGGGGTTGAGGAACGCTACCCTCGTACTTGTAGCGTGATTGTACTGAGGTTGAATCACCCTCGTTTTAAAGTGATTCGTTTAGTGGATTTGATCAACTAGGTTGATCGGAAAATCCTAACTCGAGAGGGTTAGGTGGTGGTTTTCACCCGGTTTGGGTTTCCACCTAAAAATTCCTGTGTACATTTTGTGATTGCTTATTTTTGTGAGATTGTTTATATTTTTAATTCCGCATTTTTTTTGTCACGCTGATCTCACCCCTCCAAGTAGGGAACTTTCAGGTTAGACGAAGGGGGGAGCGAAGAAGGCAGATGACTTAAATGTGCCAACACTGGAGACGAAGGCCCAGTGTGAGGGGGATGGCAACGACGGGAGGGAGGCAGGCACGTGTGTAGGTGCAACGTGACGTAGACGAAGGAGGCAAAGGCAACTCTGCCACTAGTATTATGGCAAAGCGATGAGTGGAGGAGATTTGAGTCATCGAAGATTGCTGGGATTTTTGCTAGAGGGGAAGAGAGGAAAATTGGGGGGTTTTCTCAGGCCAAATCAAGCTTGAGAGGAGCAGAAGGATCTGGGGGACTTTTTATAGCTCCTGGTAGAGGGCCTTATGCCTGGAAGGTAAGCTTCCAAGCACGGCAACCTCACTGAACTTGGAAGGTTAGAAAAGACCCAAATCTCTCATGCATTCACATGAGAGATTGCATAGGAATTGGAGCTCCAAATTGGGTTCACATGAACGGGAATTCCTCAGAGAATCTCCCTTTCAAATTTGAGAGGGATTCTCTAAGGAATCATGGAGTTCTCCCTCGAATCCTCACTGGAGTAGGATTTCCTCCGCTGTAATGGAGGAGGGACCTAATTGCAAAGAATGATGAGGAAGCTAGGGGGTGTCTGCAAGAGTTTTCAAAAGTTAGGGGTATAATTGTAATTGGGTTGAACTGATTTCTAAAGTAGGTCAAGGTGAATTCCCCTTAGGTCCAAATTTTGGTATAAACCTAATTTGGACCTAAGGAATCCAATGGTGAAGTTGGATTTTATTTTTGACTACGTTCAACTAGGCAATTTATAAAAAAAGCTAATTTAGGGTAAATATTTGATTGGGACCCCTATTTAGGTCAAAATAGGTTCTAAAGTCCAAATTGAAGGTTCTAAACCCTAGAGGCTATTTTTCCATGATCTTTTGAGGGTTTAGGTGAATTTTATCTTGATCAGAACCTTGTTAAATTGAGTCTATTTTAGGGTTACAAGAAGTCATTTGATTCCAAGATTTCACATAAATCCTTTTCTGTTTAAACCAACCCACTTTTTATCTTGTTAAGATCATTTGACCTATGTTTAGCAACTGAGAAATCCCATTGTTGTACTATAGTGGTAAAATAGTAGTTTGACCCCTTGTTTCTTGCTTTTCTTTCAGAAGGGTTTTTCCTTGAGTTTGGTCCTTCAGTTGATTATGTAGGAGCTTTTGTTCTCTTTTCTAGGCCAAAATGGGCTAGTTTAGGACTCATGATGGTGTTCCCATCAAGTAGGCTGACCTCTTCTTCCATCTTGTTAATATCTTTGGAGAGGTCTTTGGTCTTACAGTCAATGGGGAAAAGTCTTCGATGGTGTGTGCTACGTTGGACCCTAAGACTTATGTGGGGCTATCAGCTCACCTAGATACCCCAATTGTTGATCTTCCCATTCGCTACTTGGCACTTTCACTCTCGACCAAGAGGATGAAAATTGTAGATTGGATGGACTTATTTGAAAAGCTCTCTGATCGTCTTTTGGGGTGGAGCGGAAAACTGCTTTCCAAGGGTGGTAGACTAGTTCTTCTGAACTTTCTCCTTTCTGCTATGCCAATTTTTCTTCTATCCATGTTTTGACCCTCCAAGATGGTGCTGAAAAGGTTAGAGGTGGTGAGTAAGAGTTTTTTTGGAAGGGGCCGCAGGTGGATGGATGATTCATGCAACCAACCCAGTGGGATCTTATATGTTGCCCTAAGAAGAAGGGTAGTCTAGGAGTGTGCCATTTGGCATAGTTTGGGGATTCTCTTCTTCTGAAGTGGGTAGATCATTTTATGCATGCTGAAAGGGGCTTATGGTAGGACCTCATCCTGGACTCCTATGGGGCCCCTGCTTTCGAAGGGTTAGTGAAGGCCGCCAGAGTCAACGATGAAGGCGGCGATGATCGAGGTAGTCTCGACAAGGGGGTGGCTCTCATCCTCAGAAAAATGTTTGAAAAGCTTCATTGGAGCTTGTTGAAGGTAGGTCCGGTGGTGATTTGGTGCAAGGGTAGCAGTGGTGATGTGTCGGAGTTGAGGAGGACAATAGGTTTGGGTGGAGTCCGACGGAGGTGATGATGGCATCGAATCCTTCAATAGGTTAAGGGGTTTTGTTCCCCTCGACCAATTGAAGGTTCCTTGGTGATCGATGACGAGCGAGGATGGCCTTCAGTGGCGATTGGAAGTCACCGAAGTGGTCACCAACTGTAAGGAAGAAGATGAAAAGGAGAAGGAATTTGGGTGATAGAAGTAAAAAAAACACAAATTAACAAATCCTAAACCTAAAGCTAACTACGAGGAACAAAATCCCTAATCTTATTAGATGAAATAGAGAGAGTGAATCGATGACATTGTCAAGCTCACCGACAATGAAGGAGGTCGAGAATGGAGCTTGAAGAAAAGGAATTAGACTGTCTTCATTGTCAGGAAGGATGGCGATGAAGAGAGG
The DNA here is from genome assembly GCA_037157565.1 of Thalassia testudinum. Classification (NCBI taxonomy): domain Eukaryota; kingdom Viridiplantae; phylum Streptophyta; class Magnoliopsida; order Alismatales; family Hydrocharitaceae; genus Thalassia; species Thalassia testudinum. Next base: position 11,217,334 of record JAZHRO010000036.1, read on the forward strand.
AAGAGAAGCCCTCTCCCTATTATATGTGGGAGCAACTGGAGAATGAGGTCGAAGGAGCTCTAGGTTCATCAATGGTGATGCATCTGGGAAGGAGAAGAGGTGTTTGATGCACAATTTCTAGACGAGGATCATCGGTGGCATGTAGCGAAGCTCTATAGAAGGATTTTAGCATGAAATGAGTCAAGAATTTCAACTCGCCGTTGATGGTCATGCGTGATTGAAGAAGCTTAACCAGGAAGTGTCACGGTCGTAGCTGGCATTGCTTTGGAGGCATGAATGCATGCGGATTTGCATGATGTTCTCTCCTTCCAAGTTTGAGAAGGTTTCCTCCTTTGAGCCACGAGATCTTTGCGGTCAAAGGAGGGTCAACGGTTGCCCTGCTGGCCATGCACGAAGGAGGAATTGTGAGGAAGATGATCATTGACGGAGAGAGTTTCGCTTAATTATGATAGCAATAGAATGATGTGTTTTTGTGTTTAATGTGGTGGAAAATCTCTCAATCAAAACTAAATATCAATTTTAACTACAGTAAAGATGTCGTATCCATAGGGAGGAATAGACCAATAAATTCATGAGAAGAGGAATATAATGTTCGCAAACACTTTCACGACTTTAATGCGAGGAATATGCTATTTTAAATGAAGCTTGCAATTTCCTTAAAGGTTCAGGGGTAATTATATAGTTTTCACGTCAGGAATTAACCTCCAAAAATATGTGTATGATGCATGTGTAATGGCTTCTCATGTAAATTCAACATTCATGCAATTCTGATTTGAAATTCAAGGTTAAATCATGCACATAACACAGGTGAAATAATTTCAGGAAAGTATGAGTCATCAATGTAATGTGGCCTGAATAAAATATGAATATATAATTGGCAATATCATTGAATGTAATTATTAATTGAGAAGAAAATAGAGGATTTCTCCTCTCTCTTCCTTGCATGGGCGGCCGTGCACAGTTGGCAGCGAGAGTCGATGGGGAGGTGCACCTCGACGAGGTCTATGCAACAACCGAAGGTGACGCGGCGGCCGGAGGTGGCCAACGGCAGTCGGGTGGAGGAGAATGGCCACCATCCTATTGGCTGCTGGAAGAGAACAGCTGCGCGTGGATGTGCGGGTACCCTGCTGCTGCTGCCCGCTGGGCGCACGTGTGCAAGGCATGTAGGGCAATCGCTGTTGGAGTGGCCTACGGGCATGGTGCCTGCCGGTGCCTGCAGGTGGCTGCGGTGCAGTGCCTACGGGCTCGGTGCAGGGCGCGGTGGATGTAGCACTAGAGGGTGCGCAAAGGCGCTGGTGAGGGCGCGCGAGGGCGCTGGAGGGGGCGCAGTGCCTGCGGGCGACTGCTGGCTTGGGCGCCTGCAGGCGGTTACGGCCTCTGGCGTGGAGGTAGCGCCTGCGGGCGATGGAAGGTGATGACGTGGGTGCACGCCTGTAGGATGCGCAAGGGTGTTGATGCTACAGGCCGCGTAAGGGTGGTGAGCACCTGCGGGGTGCAGTGCAGCGCCTGCAGTGAAGGAAGGTTGACCTGCGCCTGCAAAGGGCACGCAAGGTGCTAGAGGTGGAAGGCGATGGCACGGGCGTGCGAGGGCAGTAAGGCGATGGTGTTGCACCTGCAGTGGAAGGGCGATGGAAGGTGAAGCAACTGTAGCCGTGCGGTGAGGGCTGTAGGGCAATGGTGTTGTGCCTGCAGTGCATGGAAGGGGTTGGCTGTGGGCAACGCAAGGGCGTTCACCGTGCACACCTTCTCCATAGTGCATACTCTCTCCAAAGTGGGGAAGAAGGATATCCCCCCAGGAGGAGGAAGAAGATTCAAAGATGCCCTCCTCTCCTGTGCAAATCTCCTCTTAACTCCTCTCCCCCACGCCAATAAAGGGATTTTCCAAAACCCTTCCTAATTTTCGCCGGTGACTGTTGGGTTCGGTTGAAGGATGATGGCTGTAGGTGGAGATATTTGTGGGGGAAAAATATCTTTCCACCCCCTGTTCTTTTCCACAATTGTTCCTCCTCCCTCTTCTTCTGATTATTAGCCAGATGGAGATTAATTTGAGGAGATGGGTGCGTTGTTGCAGGACCCTGCATGAAATATAATTACATAAGAAGAAATGTAAACTTAAACAATGACACATGCAATTTTTAATGACCAAATTTGATTATTAGCAAGCATACAATGTTAGAATTGAATTACTTAGGCGTAATAATAATCCATTAAAATGGACTCATCAAATATCCCCATGCCTAAGATTTGTTAGTCCCTAGAAAAAATGAAAAATAATAAAAGTAATCAGAAGATTTCTTCTTTTCTTATTTCAAAACTTTAGAGATCCAGACAAATGTGAAGTGATGATAGGCTAGGTAACAGATCTAAGTGAAAAGCCAATTCGCATTTGCAGTTCGTACTTCAAACTTAGTAAATATTGCTGTCGGGATAGGCAACTACTTCCCTCGGGGATAAAGCAAAAGATAATATGTAATTTGACCCTGGCTTTTGGCTTAGGTAGGAGATATCGAGTTGAATGGATTTGTATTTGGTGGCACACACTCATCTGGTGCTATAGTAGTCTAGTACTAGCCTCTAGATTTCTAGACTATTAGACAAGTTAACTCGGAGAGAAGCTAAACAACTATGCTCTCTTGATGTTCCTGTGCGTTCACTCTTTTCTTTCTTTTCTTTCTGAGATCACAAATCTTGCCAGATTTAGTAATTGTACTCACTGTTTAGTGGCCTCACATGGCATCCACAATTCAATTAAAGTCCCAATAACTCTACAACTAAGTTAGAGTCCTCAACCAGTATTTGGGCGATCAAAAATACTGAAAGGTAAGTATGGGTCATATTTGGTGGAACGCGATAAGTGTTTTTGTTGCCTCAGAAACAATGTTACAATGATAAAATTATAATCCTAGACTCTTTTTTTCTTTTCTCTCTCTTTTCTCTTTCTCTTTCTTTTCACTCTTTTTTTCTGTTTCTTCTTCTTTTTCTTTTTCTTTTTCTTTTTCTTTTTCTTTTTCTTTCTTTATTAATCAACTCAACACGATACAGACTTTTATTTATGAGGCATTATTAGGGATGATGATGGTCAAGAGGATATTGTGTGGTGTATTTGGTGGAAGTGCCTATTCTCGACACCGGGAAGGAATGGATAGGACAGGCATATTTCTGACCTTTGACACTATTACCCTCCTTTAGCCGTGGACTCTATGAAGGACGATCGTAACCATCCACCATAGTCATAGTTTTATTAAGACTCCATCTATGTGCATCTACCTTATTAGGTGACTCTCAGGAATTCACACAAAGTACGCACATAGGAATAGAGAGTGAAAACGACGCCTAACTCTAAAGTATCGTCATCTAATTGTCCAAAACTTAAGAGTCCTTACCCTAGACTTAGCGCACCAGTAATCTCTCTACTTTCATCTCTCAAATATGGGGTGGATCTACTAGAAAGTATGCCTGACTCCCTGTTAACTATCCAAGGGTTCAATAGACTACAAATACTTATTAGTTTTCCTTAAGGATCCATTACCAACTCTACGTGCACGTGAAATAAATGTACTGGATTCTAAACTTAAGAAATAATTCAAGAAGAGAAACCTCCAATGACAAAGATATTTTGCTAGGGACTAACCTAATTAGCTCAAGAAAAGTGAAATTTTTTTTTTATATATGCTAACCTAAATGCATGAATGCTTCCTACAATGCAAAATGCACCCCCCTATGCCTAAATCCTACAATGTCCCCATTGTAAAATTAAAATAAGAGAAAGGAAAGAAATCACCTGATGACGGTGTTATTCAGGCCACTGGGTTGCCTCCCAACAAGCGCTGCATTTTCTGCCAGCAGCCAAACTTAGAAGGAACCTATAAGTCTGGTTCCAAATAGAAAAGGTTAGGCCCTAAAATTATGCGTAACAGTGTGGGACTAGAAAATAGGTCGCCACGGATATTGGCGAGCTGATGATGCAACGTAATCCCCAATGCTCGCCAGAAAGTATGAAAGCAGAAAACCTCGTTGGCTACCTGGGGAGGTCTAGGAATAAGAAAGGGAATATGAAAAGAGGCCTACCGAAACGGAATAAGTGGAGGATAACAAGGATCCTGCAAAACAAGATGGGTTTTAAAAGATATAAACATTAATATTTGAAACCCTTGAATGGCAAGACTAAAAGTACAAGCATCAATCCACACTCGCCATTCTACCCGAGGATGTACTGGCCTGATATGTTCTCCAGAAAGAATGTACATGAGCAGAGATCTGAGCCAAGGATCAGTTAGGGAGTATAAGGGTTGTTTGTAGTGTTGGAAGGTAATGGCTAAGTCCAATGAGGGCTTAGTCAGTGTCAGGTCCAATTCCAACAGTGATTCAGATTGTGTATACTCCCTAACAGTTGTAGACAATTGCACATTACTCTGCCTAGCATTAATGATCGGAGTCATATTTGAATCAAGGGTAGACTCCAAATTATAACTCTTTGATGGCAGGGTCAAAATATCTGAATCATTATCATTAAGCTCATCCCCGGATTCGTTTGGTTCACTCAATTTTTTGTCTGGGTGTATATGTGATTCATTAGTGAAGATAAGAGTTGGATCAATATCCTTAATTATTTCTAAAGGAGGATCAGTCTTAATATTTTGGAGCAAGCCTATATTATTGAATTCATTATTCTTCTCTGGGTATAAATCCTCAATTGACGTGCTTTGTCCCCGAGAGTCTCCCATAGACTTATTATTTTGTTTGTCCTCCTCTAATATCAACTCCTATTTTGATCGAGGATGACTCTCAAAAGAAGGGAGGAATCTGGATTTCACCATATTGTTTATATCCTTTGGAGGTAAATCCTCAAATGATAAATAATTCCCCTATGATTCACTCCAGATTTTCAGTCCAGGTTCCTCTATTGGGGCATCCTCATCCTCTGAAATAGACTCTTCATATCCCTGAGACCAAAATTGATTTAATTCATCCTCCATTCCCTTAGGGTAACCTTCATTGAGTGCATTTAAATCATCAGAATACTGAATGGTAGGTGTTGATTCCCTAAGTGGAGGGTCAGGAGTAGGCTCACTAAGGGTAGAATGGGATTCCACCAAATAATCAATAGGGGAAGTGATAGGAACAATACAACCTTGACTTGGGTTAGTAGTGGTAAGGAGAATACTGTCATTGGGGTCAAGGTCATCAAGAGGTACCATCTTCCCTTGCTTTTGACTCCAATATAGTTCAGGTGGATAATCACTATGATCATTGTCCTCTACTGTTCGTGTCTCATTGGGAGAGTCTAAGTGATAGCTACATAAAATTGGATCCCTATTGTCATTAGGTTCCTTAGAATTATTTTCATGATCATGATCGTATGGGTAGGGATCAGGATTATTGGGAAGCATGTAGCTAAGTTGTCTTATCTCTTCATTTAACTGTTGACTATTCCTCAACATCTCTCCCATTGATTCCATCATTTCCTTTTACTGTTTTTGCATTTCTATCATAAAAGAGGAGAGGTTACTATTATCATGTTGGGGAGGATAGTCAATTTCAGGCTTTGGTTGCCTAGGGGTATCTGTCCAACCTCGATACAGAAAATCATGAACGGTGGGAGGGTTGGATGTTTGCATGGAAGTAGGGATTCCAAGGTTGGAAAATCCCGCTCCTAGGCTCTGCTCAAAAGTGGGAGTTATCAAGCCAGTACTCCTAGGATAGGAATAAGAATGATCCCATGAATTATCAATGTACCCATCAAAGGATAAATACGCTTGGGGCATGGGATCCTGATTAAAAGATGAGAAGTATTGACTCTGATAATCGAAATGATAGGAGTAAGGGTGATCCATTTCTTTAAGCAAAATAGTTTTAACTCTCTTAGGATTTAGAAGAATTCAGAACACGAGTAGAAACCTCTAGAGAGTTCTACTGTCAAAGCAAATGCAAATTCAGTGGGATATATTTTAAGTAGATTGTAGGTCTTAGAATTAAATGTTCAGTTGGTGGCAAAACAAGTCTTTCAAAAAATTACGCTTCCTAGGCCAACCTTCACTGGTGCTTATAACCTACTCACAAGGGATGGAAGTCTCGAATTGAGCCCACACGAGGAACCGAAGTAACTTAGTGGATAGACTTGTTGATTTCCAACTAACTTCCCTTGTGGTGCAAAAGAGGAGAGGTAGAAATTTATCTAGTGACCTTATGTGTGAGGTGCACAGTGTCTCAGGTGTGCAAACATACGATCGTGTTTTGATTTTTTAAGTTTCGCAAACAAGATCCTCTTACACACAATTTTAAGTCACAGATTTTAAGGGCCAATCTCTTAGTAGTACCAATTTTTAAAGTGACCACTGAATTAATTCGATTCAAGCACTTTAGTGGCCTTAGATTTAGGTTCAATGGAGATGCATGACAGGTGATTGATGCTCAAGAGAAGACGTACCTTACTCCAGCTTTCTTCGTGCAATAATGAATGCCATGCAGTAAAAATAAACTAGATTCTACTCATTCAATCCTAGATGGTCGTCCTATAGATATGCAACTTCTAGCATGCAATTCAAATTTCTTTTTTTATAATAATAAGCAAACAAACCTAATCTAACTAACTAACAAACATGCAGTTCAAATAATTCGAATAGTCCTATAATCTAAATAAATGGGAACATACTCCCAAAAATATGTTCCCGCATACAAGAGCGATAAGAAATAAAGAAGCACTGGGAACACATTCCCAAAAATACCCGACAAGGGTCCAAAAGACAGTAATTAAATTCTAATGTATATCAAAACTAAATCTAACTAAGATCTATTGACTAAATCAAAAATAGGCTTCTCCATAAGCCTAAGCACGTGGGATCAAGGCCCATGTGTTCCTATTGTTGGCCTCCAGGTGGCATCAAGGTCCACCAAAAAGATCGTCTTTGCTGTGCGAGTCGTTCAAGTTCAATGTCATCGCTCTACTGTGCTTGTCGCCGTATCAGATTCCTCACACAAAAAAAAAAAGATTAGATGATTGCACAACTCAGAATATTCAAAAGTAATAACATGAATCTATTGCATCTGTTGCCTCCCTGGCAATGGTGCCATTTTGATGGAGAGAGTTTCGCTTAATTATGATAGCAATAGAATGATGTGTCGTTGTGTTTAATGTAGTGGAAAATCTCTCAATCAAAACAAAATATCAATTTTAACCACAGTAAAGATGTCGTATCTACAGGGAGGAATAGACCAATAAATTCACAAGAGGAATATAATGTTCGCAAACACTTTCGCAACTTTAATGCAAGGAATATACTATTTTAACTGAAGCTTGCAATTTCCTTAAAGGTTCAGGGGTATTTATACAGATTTCATGTCAGGAATTAAGCTACAAAAATATGTGTACGATGCATGTGTAATGGCTTATCATGTAAATTCAACTTTCATGTAATTCTGATTTGAAATTCAAGGTTAAATCATGTACATAACACAAGTGAAATAATTTTAGGAAAGTATCAGTGCATCAAAGCAATGTGGCCTAAATAAAATATGAATATATAATTGGCAGTGGCATTGAATGTAATTATTAATTGAGAAGAAAATATAGGATTTCTCCTCTCTCTTCCTCACATGGGAGGCCATGCACAGTTAGCGGCGAGAGTCAACGGGGAGGTGAAGTCAACGAGGGCTACGCAATGGCGGTGACACGGCTGTCGGAGGTGACCGACGTGGCCGGGCGGGGGAGAATGGCTGCAGGCCTGTTGGCTACTAGAAGAGAATAGCAACGCTTGGATACGCAGGCACCCTGCTGCTGTAGCCTGCTAGGAGCACGTGCACGCAAGGCGTGCAGGGCTATCGCGGCTGGAGTAGCCTACGAGCGTGGTGCCTATAGGTGGCTGCGGTGCAGCGCCTGTGGGCTTGGTGTAGGGCACGATGGAACTAGCGCTGGAGGGTGCATGAGGGCACTGGTGAGGGCATGCGAGGGTGCTAGAGGGGGCGCAGCGCCTGCGGGTGGCTGCTGGCTTGGGCGTCTGCGGGCTGTTGCGGCCTCTGGCGTGGAGGCAACGCCTGCGGGTGGTGGAAGGTGATGGCGTGGGTGCGCGCCTGTAGGATGCGCAAGGTCGGTGATGCTGCGTGGCGCGCAAGGGCGGTGAGCACCTGCGGGGCACAGTGCAGCACCTGCAGTGAGGGAAGGTTGACCTGCGCCTGCAGAGGGTGCGCAAGGCTCTGGAGGTGGAAGGCGATGGCGCGGGTGCGCGAGGGCAATAGGGTGATGGTGTTGTGCCTCCAGTGGAAGGGCAATGGAAGGTGAAGCAACTGCAGGTGTGTGGTGAGGGCAGTAGGGCGATGGTGTTGCACCTGCAATGTGTGGAAGGGCTTGGGTATGGGCAATGAAAGGGCGTTCACTGTGCACACCTTCTCCACAGTGCATACTCTCTCTGCAGTGGGGAAGAAGGATATCCCCCCAGGGGGAGGAAGAAGATCCGAAGATGCCCTCCTCTCCTATGCAAATCTCCTCTTAACTCCTCTCCCCTGCACCAATGAAGGGATTTTCCAAATCCCTTCCTAATTTTGGCTGGCAGCTATTGGGTTCGGTTGAAGGATGACAGTTGTAGGTGGAGATATTTGTGTGGGAAAAATATCTTTCCACCCCCTATTCTTTTCCACAATTGTTCCTCCTCCCTCTTCTTCTGATTATTAGCCAGATGGAGATTAATTTGAGGAGATGGGTGCGTTGTTGCGGGACCCTGCATGAAATATAATTACATTAGAAGAAATGTAAACTTAAACAATGACACATGCAATTATTTAATGACCAAATGTGATTATTAACAAGCATACAATGTTAGAATTGAATTAATTAGGCATAATAATAATCCATTAAAATGGACTCATCAGTCATGGGGACCTACTTGAAAGATAAATCAAAACATAAGGGGGTTTTTGCGATAATCAGAAACTAGAGGATTAAATTACAAACTTGATCAAGATGGAATCTAAGTGGGATCAAAATTTGTGTGTAACTTAATTTTGACCTAAGGAACCTAATGGTGACTTCAATTTTGGATTTTAAAGAAGTTTTCTTTATCAATTTACAATTTAACCCAAAATGTATCAATTACCCACCATAGTCGCTATTTTTGGTCAAAATATGTTCATTTTGTAAAATTGAATGTTCTAAACCTTATAAAATATTTTCTAATGATTTTTAGAAGGTTTAGATTATATTTATTTTCACCAAAACCCTTTCAATTAAAGTGAGGCTAAACTTAGGATTTTTATTCATGAATTAACCTTTAATTCTAAGGGAAACCCTAAATCAATCAATACAGGCCTACTTATTCGGAATTTGAGCTCAGTTGACCATCAATTAAATATAGGTTTACCCTTTAGTTAATATGCATTTGCAATATCCTGTTAAAATAGTAAAATTAACTACTTTGGATGTCATTCCTCCTAATTCTTGATATTATTAAGTTATACCCTTCTCTTTTCTGACGTTTAGTGACTACAACTCTGAGGGATCACTGGTCCCAGTTTGCCTCGATTTTAGGGGATGGTGGGATGTTCCACTTTTAGGTGGATGACTAGATGGGGTAGGGATCTTTGGCGTTCCATTTCTCTAGGTGTTTTAAGCTCTCTCATAGAAGGAATGTCCTTGTTATGGATTGTTGGGACACTTTGACTTCAACTTGCTCTCTCTCTCTTCCAAATGGGCCTCTTGTGGGCCATACAGAAAAAGAGAAAGGATAGTTGATTGTGTTTCTTTGGAATTTCTCCCTGGGCAATGGTCCGAATGGTTTTTCCTAGAAGCATGGTGGTTATCAACCTAAGAAAGCCTATCAAAATTGCTTAAGTTGCCTGCTTCTTTGGAGGTTGATAAGTGTTGTGTGAAGCTTTGGTCAATCTGGGTTCCCTTGAAGGTCAAGATCTTCCTTTGGCCAGCCAGGAGGGATGGCTTGATTGCTGGTAGCCTCCAACGAAGGCTTATGGGTACCCCTCTACAGCAGTGTCCCTTACGTCTATCTAGAAAGGATTGTATCAAGCACTTGTTCTCCGAATGTCCTTTAACTAAGGATGTGTAGGTAAAGGTTCTACAGGTGCCTTTGCTTGCTTGGGATGATCTTTTGAGGGCGTTGAGTGATTTGTAGTAGCAGAGGAGACTTATGGTGGCAATCTTGTGGATGGTTTGGCAAGTAAGAAATGATGTGTTTGGGAGAGGTCGAGCATGGGCTGAAAATGTTAGCATGGAATTGCTCTTTTTGTCCAGCCTGTTGACACATTTCTTGTCCTAGCCTGCATTTGAAATTACTTAAATAAATTCCAGATGGCTATTCTTACCAATAGTCATCCTTTTTAAAAAAGAAAAACTGAGATGTCAACATTCTCCCTCTTTTTTATGACAACAAAATTATAATTATGTGAAGATAACATGTGCATATATGATGAGAGAATAATACAAGATAAAACATTTATTTCTAAGAGAGAATAAAGAAATGTAATCAGTCATTTAAGCATAAACTTTCCTTTTTGTTTCAGCAAAAACTATTACATATTCTCCTCCTTTTGAATGTAAATATAGCTCTGTAATTATATTGACAATGATAAGTAGAACTTGATCAAGTAGAACATATTAAGAACTTGAATAGAGATGATCAAAGCAAGTAATGGAAAGAGTAGAAAATTTTGATCAAGCACATAAATATAAAGTACTATCTAAAGTCACACAAAGACATAAATAGCATAAATATAAAGTGTCTCTAGCAGAAATGCATAAAAATACAAAGTTAGAGAAAGGAGATATCTAATAAGAAATACATCATCCTAAGTTTGGCCAGAAAAGCATCTAGGCTAGCTTGAAACTCCGTGTCAATCTCAAGATCAATGGGCTCCATGGTGGTCAATCCAAAAGGTCCTACAGAAGATGAAGGGGATACCGAGTCAAAGCTGTCGATGTGTTGAGGAAGACAATGTCAGTTAATGTGTTACCTAACATGGTGGAGTGATTTGCTATTCTTGTGTCTGAGGTAGGAGGAGGTGGAGTTACTTTTATACCTAGTCTCCACATTTCGTGTTCTCCCACATTTTCTTATTTTCCTGCATTTTCGTTTGTTAGTTTTATACCTAGTCATCAGGTCATATGTTGACTTAATCATCTCGAATATTTACTAAAATATGGATTTGTTTCCTGAGTTGTTGACGAGGTTTGAAAAGGCCGAAGTATTAAGTCGATGGGGTGATAAGTATGTGACTTATCTTCCCACCCTCTTGTTTGAAAAGTTTAAGAAGATTAAGTCCTCTACACTTGCACGTATGCACTGACTGGTATTTTGGTCGACCTACCATTGAAATCCTAGTAGTCAATAGGATCTAGATTGAGGCATGGTTGGCATAATGTAGTGGGAGAGCCTCCCCATTGCCGGATGTCCAGATCCCAACCTTGCATCCATAGCTTTTCAAGCCTTCGTTTAGGAGATGTTCTTGAATGGATGAAGGAGAGCCACTCACTGAGAAAAATGAGTTGGAGTAAAAAGAAAAGAAAAGAAAAGAAAAAAAGTAGTACTGGGTCAAGTTCAAATAAATCTGTATCTCGCTACAAATGGGTGTCGTATCCAAATAAAAATACCTCGTTACATATGAATGTTCCTTTTTAGACAAAAAAAATGGAGAAGAAATTTTTAGGAAAAGGGACCAGGCTCCAGCAGGAGAAATATATGCCTAGAGTGTTGACATCAGGAAAGAAACTGGTGAGTAGAAAGCTGTCAATTCTCAGTAAGGAAAATCTAAAGACTTAGTCAAATAGAGCTAAGAGGCTGTCTTAGTTCACTTAAAAACTAGGAGTTCGATAAGGTTTTCCATTTGATGAGTCAATTATTTGATTGCACACACAGAGGCTTGAAATTCAAGTTCAATTTAAACCTTAGGTGGGTTGACAAAGCCATAAAGCATTGCTCTTGAGACCCAAGTCCTAGGCTAATAGAGTCTCTGATTTGACTTGGGCAGTCGATATTTGAGTTGATACTCTAGAAATGCTGAGAGTCTTTGACGTTAGGATTTTATGTACAATTCCTTTGTTTTGGTGAAAAATAGAGATTGAAGATTTTGATTTGGCTTAGCTCAAAACTTGTGATACTATTTCGTGTGTAAAAACTAATTTGTCGTCATTTTTTCGCTTAGTGTTTTACTCGAGGAGTAGCAAAAGGTAAGCACAGGAGTGTAATAATCTCATATTTTTTTATGTTAATTAATGCCTAACTAATGTTAGTCTGACGATAATTTGGGTTAGAATGCATATAGATATATAGGTTAGATTAGTTATTTAGTGCTTTATAAATAATGTATAATTTTGGATCTTTTTTTATAATTTTTCCTTAGCTATATCTTATACCTTGATGGCCTTGTCAATTTATATGTGTGCAGGTGCCAAGTATAAGTCTGATTGAAGCTTCATAGGGGAGAGAAACCGGATTGAGCTGAATTGTATAGAGAGGTTGAGGCACTTTCCTACCTACACCCTAATTAAACTAATTAGACCTTAGCCCTGACCTATTTAGGAGTTCAATTTCCTTTACCAAATTCCTAACCTAAACCTATATATTTATCCATTGTCCCAATCTCTTTAATTTTAATAATTCCAAGAAAAACTCTACCGAAATATCTTCCTTAAACCCAAACCAAATAAATCCCTCTACACCCACCGAACACACATGCTTGCATGCACTCACGTGCATTAATTTATCCCCTTTCCTCATATTTTTCCGAATCCCGTATCAACTCACATAATTATCTCACCAGGTAGCATCCCATCCAACTCAACCCACCTACGTACCATACCTTCCACCGAAACCCAATCCATGCAAAACCCCACCCAACTTTGCAACAACTCCTCACGTCAATCCCAACATTCCACCGAACATTAATCCCATGCACTAACGTAAACAAAAACCTAACACTTATCCCCTCCACCGGAACCAATCCCATTTCTCCAACAAACCCACGTCCACTCCACGTGAACCCTCTCTAATTTCCAGCGGCCGGGGAGGAGGTTGTGCCCATCCTTATTCCTCTCCCTCCCTCTCCATATATATATATATATATATACAAAAAAATTACCCTACACCAACAGTGTATTTACACTAACATCAAATATATGTCGACATAGGTCCTATTATACGTTACTAACAATGCATGCTACACTGACAGGCACCTTCTAGTAAAAAAAAAGAACGTTGGAGGGCAAATATGTGTTTTGATTCTTGCATTGCTAACCCTACTACTCATCTCTTTCCTCCCGACCTCTTTCCGCACCACTCCTCCCCAACCTCATCTCCTGCTCTTCCTTCGACGCCGCTCTAGCCCCTCCAACTCTACCCCTGATGCCCTACTCTCCTACTCATCCTCGAATCTTCTTCGAGAGAGCATCGGCAATCCCTTCCCTCTCCACGTTTCTCTCTATATATCCACTCACATTTGGTGGAGGGGGAGCGGAGGAGTGGTGAGTCGAGATCTGAAGAAGCTTCTAGGGTTCATGGATCACAAGGTAATGCAGATCCCCTAAAGGTGGCACAAGGGAGCGAGGATTCGTAGGCCTCCTGAGGTTGCCATCGCATCTCAAACCCCCAGTGTGAGCTTCTTCTAACTTGCTTTCCCTTGCTTCCTGGCAAAGTCCTCCTCACAATCGTGCTTGTGTGTTCGAACTCACATTTAGAGTGCTGATGTGGTGCTAGTGGCTGTGTCAAGTTGGATTAGGTTAGGCTTGCTAAACAATGGGCTTTCAGCTATCCATGCTCCCTATGCATATGGATTTTCCATAATCTTACTCACGGTTATTGTGAAAATAGCCACATTTCCATTGACAAAGAAGTAGGTGAGATGATATAGGTAATATCTTCTTTGTAGCTGATAGTCTCAATTTTAAATGAGGCATATATTATTTTTTTGTTGGGAGATATTGTGATTTATCTAGTAGTGAAATTGCCAGAATAGCTGTTGCAATCTGGCACTTCATAATTATTTTGGTTGCTTCTGTATAATGTCTTTGTTGTTTCTGGTATTACGTTGAAAGTAAGCCATCACAAACTATTAGTGTATGACAGGTTGAGTCAACATTGGCAATGAAGAATCTTTAGCCAAAGATCAAGGCAATTCAACAATGATATATCAGGAAATCAGGTTAAATTTGGCTATTCTACTTGTCAATTTGAGATAATATCTTTCATTTGCAATTGATGCTCTTAGAAGTGATATATTTGCACTCCATATCTGTTTTGTTGGTGACACTTCTACAAATACCTTGTCTCCAACTTGAAATTAAAGTTCTTGTCTTCTCAAATCATTATACTTTTGTCACTTTTGTGTTATCTTATTTCTTCATTTTTTTTCTGCTCAACAAAGCCAGTCCGAAGAACCTTAAAACCAAGACTTCTTTCTTTCTGATATTTCCAATATTTCAATGCAGGAACAAATCCAACTTGAGACTTCTAGCTTATATAGGCAAGCCGAGGTTAATCCATTGGCTAGCGATTTATCATTTGAAAGCTTGTTGCCATTGCCACTTTATGCAATTTTAGTTAAATTGATGCTGTTCACATGATAAAGTCTTGTTTATCCCCATCATCACAATATAGGCTAAAAAGTTTTGACGCTCCCTTTCTTGTTGATTCCTTGGCAGGATGCTTTCCCACTTTGGCCACTATACCTATCTGGATTGGATTATATCATGCACTTTCAAATGTAGCAAATAAAGTAAGTTGAAATGTTGCAAGTGTAGATTTCCTCCTTATTTGTATATCGTTTTGGTGCATGCTGTATTGTGAGAAAGAGGGAAGAATCCAAAATCAACTCACTACAACATTTATAAATATGTGTATGAAGATGCATCATTCTTGATTTAAGCATTCGATGGCTATTTTTGCCTCATGAAGGGGTTGCTGATAGAGGGGTTTTTTTGGATTCCATCTCTCGGAGGCCCAACAACCATTGCTGCTCGACAGAGTGGTGCTGGGATATCATGGCTTATACCTTTTGTGGTAAAGTAGAGCTATTATTTTCTGTTAGTTATGCGAAGAATTCCACACTCTCATTAATAGTTTCTTTCATGATAACTTTGCTCCTTCTTATGTGGTTAAATTCTTATTTTCAACATTTTTTGTAGGATGGTCATCCACCATTGGGCTGGTCTGTTACAGCTACATATCTTGTTTTTCCTGTACTTCTTGTTATTTCTCAATATGTCTCCATGGAGATTATGAAGCCCCCACAAGTAAGGTCCCTTCCTGTGATTCCTAAAATTTTGTTTTATATGACTAATAAGAGTTAAGGAAACATTTGGAATTCATGGATACATTGTTGGCAAACCGATGATCTAGCTTCCAAAAATACACTTATTTTCAAGTTCCTTCCTCTGATGATTGGATACTTCATCCTATCAGTACCATCGGGATTATCTATTTATTGGTTGGTAAATCTTGCAATTTTCTTTTCCTATTTATTTTGTGGATGATTTCACTTTTACTGGAATTATATGTTAAGTAACAATTATAGCTCATATGAGAATATCATTCATGCAAGACCTTTTTTTTACACATTTCTTCTGGTATTCATCTATTCAATTTTTTTTTATTTTTCAGAAATTTGTGAAAATAATTGTAGAAACCAACCCCAATTATCAATTTTTAAAATGGCTTAAATGAGACATGGCAAAGATTGCTATTAGATGTGCAACTTCAACTTCAAATCTAAATTATCAAATTAATCTTGCTGGAAAGGTTTGTCCACCATGATTTTGCCTTGGCGTTGTCTGCTCAGTGTTCTTGTCAGACTTGTCATACCAGCTCTGTATTTGATATCAAACATGTTCCACTACTTGGGAAGGTATGCATGGTGGAGGCGCCTACTAATTTTTGGAGGAAAATTCTTGAGACTAGAAAATTGAATGATTGGCAAGTGAACCCAATGGTTAGTTGAGTGGCAATAGCAAACTCCAAATATTAAATAACCGAGGCATTAGCATATAGTTTTTGTTGATTTTGTTTGCATCGCTTCCTATCTTTCCATCCTCTCCTCCCAACTTTTGATTTTTGACTAGAATATCTTAGAAATATGATTCTTCTCATAGGAACTAACAATGAGAAGAAATGATTTCAAGTTTATAATGTAGTCTTCCTAGTTAGACTTGCATGAGCTATCATGAATGTTAAGACCCGTGCTGTTTGAGCCTTTTAAGACGTCTGGAATTTGAGTCAGACGTCTAGACACCTTCCCAGATGCCTGGAAATCGAAAATTTTGAGTACGATCTCGCGTCTGCACGCATGCTGTGCGTAGACAGGACACTTTCCTCGTTTTCTTCTTCTTCTCTCTCCTTTCGCCCGACGAAACCCTAGACCCACCCCTTATATAAGCCCCCGCCTCTCCCTCGTTTCACCCCACTTCCCAGCACTTTCCTCCTTCCTCCAGTGAGAGTAGCAGAGCGAGGAGAGGAGAGGAGGAGCAGCGTGAGAAGGAGAGGAGAGTAAGCTTGCAAGCTCACGTGGGAGCTCGCTGATGAGCTCACGGCCGGAGCGGTGCATGCGCAGGTAGAGGAGTGCATTGGAGAGGTCCTCCCCGACACTGTTGTAGCCAGAGAAGTAGGCGAGAGGGCACGGCGTGGCCACGCACGGCGTGAGAGGGTAGAAGCAGGTTTTGGCTCTGGGATTTTCCCAAAATTAGACGTCTGGAGTGACCTCCAGACGACGGTGCGGACATCTGGAGGTGGTGCCAGACATCTGAGAAGGAGGCCTAGCGAAGGTATGTCTTCTTTACGAGCAGGCCACTCCGTTGATGCACTGTTTCTTGCCCGATTTGAGAAGATTCGATTTTCGCATGCAGGATTCACTTCGAGAAGGCGCGAGACACGCCCTACCATGCATTTCAGAAGTCTGGGTGACCTACCAGATGACGAGAAGCACTTCCAGACGTCTGGAGAGGTGGTCGGACATCTGGAACTAGGTCTAGATGATCCAGCAGAGTTCTTGGACGTCTGAGGAGTGGCGTAGGACTTGAGGTATGGCACTGGACACTTTGAAGACGTCTGCAAGTTCTAGATGTCTGATTTGAGTCAGGAACACTATTTTTGACCTGTTTAGGGCCCGTTTGAGGTCCGATTTCCACAATTAAGATACCGATGTTTCCCGTATGAATTCCTCTACTTATTAGAAGACTTTATATAATGTTCTGAGTATTCTCTTGTGATTGATCCTTATGATAGGACTGGTTTCCGTTGTAGGTTCGGGGCTTGCTGAGGCACGTGAGCCTACCGTTCAAGCCCCCATTCCTCCTAGGTTTACTGGTAGAGTGGCTTCCCCTTAATTTAATTAAAACCTAAATGCATGTGTGGAATGAATGATTAGAACCTAGGATATGGCATGAATCCTAGGATTAGAAATACTAGAATGTCTGTATTGAATGAGTAGGTGGAATGATAACAAATGCCTGTAATTGAATAACAGTTGCGTACAAAATATGTAGTACTTGTGCTAGTTAATTGTTGAATGTGATTCTCCTTTTGCACACATAATATGAGCTACATGTATATAATTTGAAAATGGAAAGGTGAATGTTGGAGACACGAGCTATCTGTGAATAAACTGGATATGGAAATGTGAACGATAGAATTACCAGTTGCATGTGTATAACCTGAGAATGGAAATGGAAATGGTGAAACCTGGTATGGAATGACATGAGATATATGAGCATGAACCCTACAGGGAATTCGGAGTAGAGCTCCTGGAAATAAATGGAATGGAACTGGAAATGTGAGTGGGGAAGTGACCTGGCCCTTGAGTACGGAGTACCAAGGATAGCGACTGTCCCCTTGTTTAGTGCAGAGCAGAGCTAACCTCCTTTCGGTCGGGACCTGGGGTTAGGATTGGCCACTTTGTATTGACTTCTTGGCCCTCGCTTACATAGTACCAGGTGACGAGTTGATTCTTCGCTTTTAAATTCGTTTGTCACATAAAATGACGCATCGTTTGTAGTTCTATGTGGTGGAAAAATCGACTAGTCAATAACTAAAATAACCACTCGCAAAAGAGCGGGTCGTATCCACAGGGAGGCAATGACATATTTAACTCTCACCGGTTAAAAACATATGTTCACAGTTAGTTTCGATGAGAATCAAACCAAATCTGCCTTTAGATTAAGAAAACATCAAGAGAACTTGCTGAAATGGCAATTTTGCACAATTAAAGGATATATTTTGCAATGTAGCTTCATAAAATAATAATAAAAGTTGACAATGGCATAGAATGTAAATATTAATAGAGGCTTTTACTATAGCAAACCAGGGGAATTTCTTCCCCTTGTCCGTGCATGAGGAGGAGGGAATGGCCAGA
Organism: Thalassia testudinum; assembly: GCA_037157565.1. Taxonomy (NCBI): domain Eukaryota; kingdom Viridiplantae; phylum Streptophyta; class Magnoliopsida; order Alismatales; family Hydrocharitaceae; genus Thalassia; species Thalassia testudinum. The sequence goes on from JAZHRO010000036.1 coordinate 11,235,670, forward strand.
GGTGTGAAGCTCGGTGGAGGATCTCAAGACCAAGGGCTCCGTGATGGCGATTGCGACAAAGTGCGAGGTGCCTCGAGGTGGCAGGATGGAGGTACGGTGGTGGTGGGTTTCGGTGGCTGCTGAAGGAGGTTCACGCGGTGAACGTGCAAGCTGTGCGGATGCACGTGGGTGCGGCTGAGCTCGGCCACAGCTATTGTTGTTGCGTGCTGCAGGCCGCACGTGAGGAAGCGCTAAAGGCCACAGCTGCTGCTGCTGCAAGCTGCACGCTGCAAGTGTTGACGGCGTGCTACAAGGAGTGCGGCGGAAGTGCACATGGTTAGAGGGCATTTGTCGCTGCGGGTGTGCGGCAGGGGCGCGTGTGGGCTGGAGTGGCACAGCTACTGGAGGTGAGGCACGCCGAGGGGACCTGGTGGGAGTGCGCTAGGGGCTGGAGCATGGAGGATGGTGCACGCAGCAAGGGCGTGCGTGGGGATGGGGGTGCTGTAGGAGATGAGTGCACGCGGTGGAGCTGTGGACGATGCTGCACCCTAGCGAGTAACTGCATGCAGCTACACTGGAAACCGGCGGAGCACTTACTGCATACGTGGTTTCTGAAGGGAGGTGAGGTGATGGTAGCATGCTACTGCCCGTGCCCACCGCACGCGAAGGTGCGCGCAGGATAGAAGTGCTCCTGGCTGGTGAAGGCGCACGGTGGATTGGAGATGAAGGTGCGGGCAGGGTATGTAGGCACAAAGGTGCTGAGGAACATGCGAGGCTGATGAAGAAGAAACACGGTGATTGCCAAGCCCACTGGATTGGCACGGCGAGCTGTCACCTCGCCGACCCACGGTGTGGTTGAGCTTGGCCTTGGAGACCACAGTGAGGAGCAGGTGCACGGTGATGGGCGGGCGATGTCTCCACGTACAAGGCAGCCTCACTCCTTTTGTAGCCACGGCCTTCGTTTCAAATTCAAAATGGCGTAGCGTAAATGTGATGCGCAGGAGGAGGTGGAGCCGAAGCCGGAGGAGTTACCTGTGCAAAGTAGAAAAAAATAAAGGAATAAAATATTATGGTTATCTATGCATAAGCCCTTAACTTCTATGTTAAATTAAAACAATGCATGCAATGCACCTAATTGGTTAACTAATTAAATGAATGCAATTCTAAGTTAATTCTAAATGCATTTAGTTATGAATGCAATGCATGAATTATGTAATTAAGTTAGAAATATGAATTAATCTATTTACACCCTAACGTAAGCTAAATAAATGTTAGAATTAACTTAATGTCTAAGCACTTAAATACTTAAATAGCCCACAAACATGGGCTAATCAAATACCCCCATGCCTAGTTTTTGCTAGTCCCTAGCAAATCCAAGCAAAACCTAGCACTCCAAGTAGACTAGTCAACCCAATCGGTCTTCCTTTAGAAACATATTAAGTTCAGACTCTAGACCTAAGGTTCCCAAGTAGTTGCTAAGTTACAGACTAGGTCGGCTAAGGACAAGTTGCAAGCACAAGTTTCCCTGATTTCTGACTCTACCCTAAGGTTTATTGATCCCTGAAATTAAAGCATTCGTGCATGTGCGTTGGTCTAAGTTATTTGAGTTAAAGGAAAAAGGATTTTTTTTTTATATTCCTCTAAGTCTAACCTCAGATCAGCTATCAACACGGTCTGTATCGGATTCATTGTCCCCATCACCATACCTTGAAGGGTGCTTGGCTTTTGATGCTTCGAGATAGCACCGCCCATAACAACCCCAAGAACTCTTGGCAATCGACACTTTGAGATAGTATCGCCCATGGTTTCTTAAGCAAATTCAGGCCTATGGAAATCGGCACTTCGAGATATGGTTGCCCATGGTACCTGAACCGCACAATGCGCTTACATGCCCCCAGTAGGATGGATATCCTAAGAGACAAGTGCCGAGGAGGTAATATGTTATCATCGCATCCTCAAGGTGAGTATATACTCCACCTCTCCTGCGGCGGGAACTCTTCCAATCAAATTGTGTTTTCAAGCCTCTCCTAAGTCAAAACTAAGAGAACCAAATCTCTTTTAAGAAAGGAATTAAGTTGATTACTTACTTACACTAGACCAAGTGTGTGAAATTTGGATGCTTGTGTTACAAGGACCTGTAAACCAAAAGGTAGAACAAGACTCCAGGTACTACCCCACCTTTTAACTCAAACCCTAGCTTTCCTTCCTCGACCACTTGAGTAATGGTCCGCAACTTAACTCCTACGTAAGTTTTTAAGTCCACAAAGGACCCTAAAGGTCTAAAGCTAGTAGCTCATTTAGCTTCTAAAGTTTGACCCTAGAATTAACTTAGTCTACCGTAGAGTTTTGATTTGCTTAAGAATGTAGGACCTAGCCAGTTAAGCTCAAAACTTTTTTTTTTTTAATGAATGGAAAATGTAGACGTGCTATAAACAAAATGCCTCAGGTCCTCTCCCTCATGCTTAGTTCAAACAATGTCCTCATTGAAAACAAACATAGTTAAAGGAAGATATTACTTGAGGCGGAGAATGGTAGGAACTAAGGCTCCTCAAGAGTAACCTCGTCAACCAGATGGCCATCCAAAGTAATGTATGGTTTTAACTATTGATCGTTGACGATAAGGGAGTTGCTGAAGAGGAAGGGTTTCTAATCTCCACAGCTCCATGCAAAAATACTTTAGTGATTATGTAAGGCCCATCCCAACGAGATTTTAACTTCCCAGGAAAAGGCTTAAGTCTGGAATTGAAAAGCCAGACTTGTTGGTTGGGCTCAGAAGTCTTTCGAAGTATAAACTTATCATGCAAGACCTTAGTTCTTTCTTTATAAGCTTGAGAGGTGTCATAAGCATCATTCCTCAGCTCCTCAAGCTCACTTAATTCTAGAAGTCTTGCCTTACCCACCTTCTCTAAATCCATGTTAACACTTCAAATAGCCCAAAGTGCCTTATGTTCCAACTCAACAGGTAAATGGCACGCTTTCCCATACACAATCCGAAAGGGAGAAGTACCCAAAGGGGTCTTATAGGCTGTTCGATATGCCCACAAAGCATCATCGAGCTTTTGGGACCAGTCTTTCCTATCAGGTCTAACGGTCTTTTCCAAAATATTTTTAATCTCCCTATTCGACACTTCAACCTGGCCACTTGTCTGAGGATGGTAAGAGGTAGTGACCTTGTGAGTCACTCCCAGACTCCTGATTAGCCGATTGATGTGGTGGTTTTGCAAATGAGGTCCCCTATCACTTATAATGGTCTTGGGGCAGCTGAAATGGGATATGATATTGGCCTTCACAAATTTCAAAACCACAGAGTGGTCATTTGTGTGCATATAAATGGCCCCTATCCATTTAGAGACATAATCAACTGCCACCAAGATATATTCATAACCATGGGACGAAGGGAAGGGGCCCATAAATTCAATTCCCCACACATCAAAAATTTCAATAGATTGAATAGGATGTTGAAGCATTTCATTCCTCTTCCCAATCGTTCCAGTCCGTTGACATCTAATACAGGCCTTAACAAAATTATGAGAATTCTTAAATAAGGAAGGCCACCAAAAATCGGACTGGAGAACCTTAAAAGCAATTTTCTTAGCACCAAAGTATCCTCCACAATGAAGTTCATGGCAAAAGCTCAGCACACTTTGTTGTTCCTCTTCTGGTACACAACGTCTCAATACTTGGTCTTGTCCAATCCTAAATAATTTTGGCTCTTCCCAATGAAAATATCTTGCTTGGAAAATGAATCTCTTTCTTTTTTGCTCATCCCAAGAGCCAGGAGTTTGTCCAGTGACCAAGTAATTTACAGTATCTGCATACCAAGGTAAAGTTGGTGTTACCGCCATCAGAGTTTCATCAGGAAATGTCTTGCGAATGTCTCCAGAAAGAGAGTCATTAAGAGGAAGGCGAGACAGGTGGTCAGCCACAACATTTTCTACTTTCTTTTCACGTATTTCCAAGTCAAATTCTTGAAGGAGTAGGATCCACCTAATCAGACGTGGCTTAGAATCTTTCTTAGTAATGAGATGTTTCACTGCCGCATGATCAGTAAAAATAACCACCTTAGACCCAAGCAGAAAAGACCTAAACTTCACCAGAGCAAAAACTACAGCAAGTAATTCTTTTTCAGTGACAGTATAGTTTTGCTGAGGTTCGATTAAAGTCTTGCTTGCATAATGTAGCACATGAGGTCTTCCCTCAACCCTTTGTCCAAGGATTGCTCCCACTGCATAATCTAAAGCATCACACATCAGCTCAAATGGGAATATCCAATCAGGATCTTGAAGAATAGACGCAGAGATCAAGGCCTCCTTTAGAGTTTGAAAGGCCTTGGCACACTTTGAATCAAAATTGAAGATTCCTTCACCAACAAGTCACAAATTGGCCTAGAAATTTTACTAAAATTTTTAATAAAGCACCTATAAAAGCCGGCATGGCCCAGAAAGGATCTAATCTGTTTGACGTTCGTAGGCAATGGGAGTTTGGAAATAGAATCAATCTTGGCTTTATCTACTTCCAAACCTTGCTCAGATACAACATGCCCAAGTACAATTCCTTTCTGTACCATGAATTGACTTTTCTCCTAGCTGAGGACTAAATCAGTCTCCTTGCATCACTTCAACACATTCTCCAGGTGCAGGAGACACTGGTCGAAAGATGAGCCATAAATGGAGAAGTCATCCATAAACTCTTCAACACACTCGTCAATCATGTCTGAAAAGATAGACATCATACACCGCTAAAAAGTTGCAGGGGCATTACATAATCCAAACGGCATACGCCTGAATGCAAAAGTACCGTAAGGACTCGTGAATGTCGTCTTCTGGTCATCAGGGAAGATTGGCACCTGATTGTACCTAGAATATCTATCGAGAAAGCAATAGTACTTATTCCCTGTCAATTTCTCGAGAATTTGATCAATAAAAGGCAAGGGAAAGTGATCCTTCTGGGTAGCGGTGTTCAGCTTGCGGTAATGAATACAGACCCTCCATCCAGTTGAGGATCTAGCGACAAGTTGTTCACCTTGGTCGTTGATTTCCACAGTAAAGCCTACCTTCTTTGGCACCACATGAATAGGACTTACCCATTTACTATCTGCAATGGGATATATGATCCCAGCTTCCAACCACTTCAAGATTTCCTTTTTTACCACCTCCCTCATATTAGGGTTTAGACGTCTCTACATGTCCTTAAATGGCTTGATGGAATCATCAGTATAAATGTGGTGCATGCAGAGTGTAGAGTCTATACCCTTAATGTCAGCAATGCTCCAAGCAATAGCTTCCTTGTGCCTAGACAAGCATTCAATCAAGGCTCCCTCCTATGCCTCAGATAGCACAGCCGAAATGATAATGGGGAGTGTATCATTGGCACCTTGGAAAACGTACTTGAGAGTGTCAGGGAGGGGTTTCAACTCAAGGTCAGGGGCTTGTATGGTTGAGGGTTTCATAATAGATGTCCCCATCTCAAGTAGTAGATCTACATTCGGTAGAAATGATGGGGGAAGAGACTCAGTAGAAACACCTAGCAATTCCTCAAGTTCTAGTATATCCCCTTCACATTCCTCCAAGAGATGGGAATGCTCATTTAGCATGACATGCTGAAGGGGGTCATCACATAACATTGTAGGGGTTGCCTCTTTAATCAGGTCATCTATCACCTCAACTTGAGAACAATCCTCAAGTCTGGCTTGTTTGTAAGCATCAAACACATTAAGCTGGATTTTACTGTTCCCAAAGCCCATTTTCAATGCCCCAGTATTGCAATTGATTGAAGCATGCAAAGTTGCAAGGAAGGTGTGGCCCAAAATGATGGAGGGTTTGGTTGGCTTGTTGGTAGGGTCAGTGTCCAAAACTAAGAAGTCAATGGGAAAGAAGAAATCCTCCACTCTTATAAGGACATCTTACAAAATTCCCTGTGATGTCTTAAGTGATCGATTAGCAACTTGAAGGATTACAGGGCTAGGCTTCAGATTGCCTCCCCCAAGTTGTTCATACACGTAGCTCGAAAGGATGTTCACCCCCGCACCCAGATCAAGTAAAGCCTCATCAATTTGTAAGTCACCATTAGCTACAGAGATGTATGGGGCTCCTAGGTCCTTAAGTTTCGGGGGTGTGCCATGTTGAACAATTGAGCTAACAGAATCAGGCAGGACAACTTTTGATTGGACCTATTTTCTAGATTGCCAATTTTTCATGCACAGGTCCTTTAAGAAGCGGGCATAAGACGGAATCTGCTTGATCGCTTCAAGAAATGGCAGGTTAATCTACACTTGCTTGAAAGTTTCCATAATCTCATCCGTTTTATCTTTGGCTCCAGATGAGCCAGCAGAAGTCTGCCCAGAGGTGGATAAGCGCTCTGGAAAAGGCACTCTCGATCTTTGGGTGGAAGGGTTGTCATGTCGAGTAAGGGGTGGAACCGGGGCAACTTCTTCCGATGAGGTGATTTCAAGCGAAGAAGATTTGGGCAAGTCTTCTCCGGTGGGGGTGAAAGTCGAGGTGGATGGTTTTTTAGGGGGTGAGACTATAGGAGCATCGGGTTTGGAAATTTCTTTCCCACTCCTCAGAATAGTCATCGCCTAAGCATGCTCCCTAAAGACAATCCCTTTTCCTTTAGGATTTTCCTCAGCAGCACTGGGGAGCTTCCCAGTTTCCCTCTATCTAATGGCCTCAACAAGGTGTCCTATTTGTGTTTTCATCTCATGTATAGCCTTTTCATGAGATTGGATGATGGCACTTTGACTTTCTTGCATAGTTTTCAACATCGCCTTCAATTCATCCATCTCAGAGGTCTTAGGTTGGTCAATGGTCTGAGGTTGTCTCATTTGATGGTTTTGAAAGGATTGTGGTTTATAATTCCCTAAATTTGAGACATTTCCTTGTCTCCATGAAAAGTTTGGGTGTTTCCTCCATCCTTAATTATAAGTGTTGGAGAAAGGGTCATTACGAGGTCTAAGACGGAACCCTTGAGCGACATTCAGATCTGCTTGTACAAGCTCAGGGAATTAGGAGGCCAAGTGGCAATCCACAGTGGCGTGTGTATTACCTTGGCAAATTAAGCATTCAGAAGCTTGGGATGTGGAGGTGTTAGATATGAATGAACTCGGGTTCGACATAAGCCTTTCCATGTTTTGATTAATAATTGAATCTGATAGGAAAAATTCTGGGTGTCCCTTGCCTCATTCGCCTTCAACTTTCTTTGCATGAGAGTGGGCTTTCTATCCATGTAGGTAGAATTCATGTGAATAGAATTCTCATTCACAGTATCAAAAAGGTTCCAAGGTTCATCTTCAGTCTTAGATAGAAAGGTTCCTACACAGGCACCATCCACAGTTTGCCTATGCGAATCATTAAGTCCAGTGTAGAACCTTTAACCAGTTGCCATTTAGGCACCTGGTGATGTGGGCAAAGTCTCAGCAAGTCGTTAAAGCGCTCCCACGCATCATGGAACGCTTCCCCATCCTTTTGAGCAAAACTCATAATTTCCCTCCTAAAGTGATTGGTTTTGCTCATGGGGAAGTACTTCTTCAAAAACTCCATCTACAGGGCATCCCAAGTGTTAATTTTATCAAGGGTGTGATACCAATACTTGGCTTTGTCCTTAAGGGAGAAGGGAAAGAGGGTCCACATTTGAGCATCATCAGTAACGCCCTGCAGCTTCACAGTGGAACTGACCTCTATGAATTCCTCTATATGCCTGTAAGGGTCTTCTCTAGTAGTACCATAAAAGGAGTGCAACAAGGATATGGTACTGCTTTTGATCTCATAAGGATTGTCCCCTCCAGATCTACGTAGTGCAGGGCCAGCTTGATTGGATGGAATGAAATATTCCTTAAGGCTCCTTTGACCAGCCATTTCTACCCTTGGAAGGTTTCTTCTTAAGATTCTTTCAGGTTCAGGATCAAACACAAGTTGTCTCCTAAGAGAACACCTACCAAGCATGCGCTACAAACACAATTCAGAAGGACTTGTTTGGTCTTTACAAATTCAAGCCTTTAACTTTAGTTCGAATTGTTGGTGACAAAGCAAGTTACCCAATCAATTATGCACCTATTGTCGACCTTCGAAATGCCTAAAAAGACCTAGTTGGAGCTTAGGTATTCTTCCCTAAATCTCAAATGGTAAAGCAAATCCAAAGATGGAAAATCGAGGAATGCAAGTAGGCCTAAGCCTTCCTTTGAAGAAGGAAAATCCAAATAATAAATTTTTTTTTATTATTATTTTTTTAACTACTTATGCACAAGCAAATAAAGGTAAACAATCCACAAAATAAACTAAAAACCTAAATCTAAAGAAAAGGGAATAGGCTCCCAAAAATTACCCAACACGGGCCTAAAACAAAATCAGGGAACAAACCCCTCAAAATATACCCCAGAACAAGGGTTTCAAACCAAATGTGCAATGGAAAATTAAATCTAAAGTCTTAATCCTACTCTAATCAAATTAGCAACTAAATGTACAGAGATGATCGTCGCATCCTCATCCTTCCCCTCCTTTACAAGGTAGCTTGATCAATTTCTCCTCTGGCGATGTCAAGGGTCACCTCTCACGATGGCTGGTGTGATTGCAAGTCATAGAATATGTGTCGTAGATCGTTGCACTCGCCTCTCTCTAATTCCTTGCACAAATTTCTCGCACAGAAAAAATAATAAATGGTCAGATCACTGTGCAATGAGAAATAATCAAAAATAAAATCAGGTGAAATTATTACGTCTGTTGCCTCCCCAGCAACGGCGCCATTTGACGAGTTGATTCTTTGCTTTTAAAGTCCTTTGTCAAATAAAATGACACATCATTTGTAGTTCTATGTGGTTGAAAAATCGACTAAGCAATAATTAAAATAACCACTCGTAGAAGACCAGGACGTATCCACAGGGAGGCAATGACATATTTAAACTCGCACCGGTTAAAAACATATGTTCATAGTTAGTTTCGACAAGAATCGAGCCAAATCTTCCTTCAGATAAGAAAACATCAAGAGAACATGCTGAGATGGCAATTTTGCACAACTAAAGGATATATTTTGCAATGCAGCTTAATAAAATAATAATAAAAGTTGACAATGGCATAGAATGTAAATATTAATAGAGGCTTTTACTGCAGCAAAACAATGGAACTTCTTCCCCTTGTCCGTGAGCGAGGAGTGAATGGCCGGAGTTGTGAAGCTCGGAGGAGGATTTCTAGATCGAGGGCTCCGTGATGGCAATCGCGGCAAAGTGCAAGGTGCCCTGAGGTGGTCGGACGGAGTTATGGTGGTGGTGGGTTCTGGTAGATGCTGAAGGAGGTTCACGCGGTGAATGCGCAAGCCGCGCAGATGCATGCGAGTGTGGCTGAGCTCGGCCGTAGCTACTGTTCTTGCATGCTACAGGCCACATGCGAGGAAGCGCTAAAGGCTGCAACTGCTGCTGCTGGCCGCACGCTGCAAGCGTTGACTGCGCACTGCAGGGAGTGCGGTGGAAGTGTGCGCGGCTGGAGGGCATTTGCTGCTGTAGGTGTGGGGCAGGGGTACATGTGGGCTGGAGTGGCGCTGCTGTAGGAGGTGAGGCGCACCGAGGGGAGCTGGTGGGCATGCGTTAGGGGCTGGAGCATGGAGGATGGCACACGCAGCAAGGGCGTGCACAGGGATGGCGGTGCTGCAGGAGATGAGTGCGTGCGGTGGAGCTGTGGACGGTGCTACACGCTGGCGGGTAAGTGCGTGCAGCTGCACGTGAAACCGACGAAGCACTTACTGCACGCGTGGTTTCTGCAGGGCGGTGAGGTGATGGTCTCGTGCTGCTGGCCGTGCCCGTCGCACGTGAAGGTGCGCGTGGGATGGAAGTGCTCCTGGCTGGTGAAGGCACGCGGTGGATTGGAGAAGAAGGTGTGGGCATGGTATGTAGGCACGGAGGTGTTGAGGAACACGCAAGGCTGATGAAGAAGAAACACGGTGATGGCCAAGCCCACTAGATTGGCACGGCGAGCTGTCACCTCGTCGGGCCATGGTGTGGTGGAGCTTGGCCTTAAAGACCACAGTGAGGAGCAGGTGTACGGTGATGGGCGGGCGGTGTCTCCACGTACAAGGCAGCCTCCCTCCTCCTTTTGTAGCCACGGCCTTCGTTTCAAATTCAAAATGGCATAGCGTAAACGTGACGTGCAGGAGGAGGAGGCAGAGCAAAGCTAGAAGAGTTACCTATGTAAAGGAGAAAAAAATAAAAGAATAAAATATTATGGTTATTTATGCATAAGCCCTTAACTTCTATGTTAAATTAAAATAATGCATGCAATGCACCTAATTGGTTAACTAATTAAATGAATGCAATTCTAAGTTAATTCTACATGCATTTAGTTATGAATGCAATGCATGAATTATGTAATTAAGTTAGAAATATGAATTAATCTATTTACATCCTAATGTAAGCTAAATAAATGTTAGAATTAACTTAATGTCTAGGCACTTAAATACTTAAATAGCCCACAAACATGGGCTAATCACCGAAGATAGCTACTAGTGTAGGGAGAGAGCTAGCCACCCCACGGGGCCCAGGGTTCAGCTAGCCACCCTGCACCGACTTGTTAGGCCCACTAGGCAAACTAGGGTAGTCTGACGAGGGTGCGCGGACTGTGAAGGGGCAAGACCCCTGTTTGGTTCTTAGGGGCTAGACCCCTGTTACTGAGAGGGCTATGCCCCTTACTGGTTCCATGCTGTGCTTTGGGCACACCCGCTAACGGAAACGACTGACCATGTGCCAGTGCAGGGTAGCTACCCGTGCGCTTATCGCACGTGCCATTGTCACCGTTACGTCTGTCCGTGACCTTGGGGTGGTTGACTGGGTGTAGGACTACCATGAGGGACTCTCCTGGCTAGGAGAGCACCATGTTTGACTTCTACTCTTTGAAAAAGACTGCAGTCAAGATCGTTCCCAAGAGGAACATTCGAGATCAAGAAAGAGACCTGATAAATAAACCATGTGGTGAAAGAATGAATAATTAATTAAAAAAAGAAAGAAATTGAAAAATGACAGCTACTTGTCCACCTTTACTGCTTCAGTTAGTTGGGTGCCACTCTACTCAACGTTCGCTAATTTCGTGTACTCATAACCCTTTTCAGGTCCAAGTGTTGAGTAGCCAAAGCCTACGGCTGCAAAAGGTGCTGGGCCCAGTAGAGCCCAGTAGTTGTAGCTCTTTTTGTACTAGGTTCTAGTAGTGAGTAGCCTCTTGTACCTTTATATTCTGTACTATTTCATTCTACATATTATATTCCTGTACCCGTTTACTTTTCTACTATTGTGGTTGTGTGTACTGTAGTAATTTTACTTCTTTACTGTTGTACTTTTGTTACCGTTAGTTGCTTAGCATAGTGAATGTGGTTTACCTTCTTGCCTTTTGGTCACTTTCTCGTTGGACGACTGGGTCTTGGGATTAGTCGAGTCAGCTCTTTCTCGTGTCCTGTAGGGATTCGGGAATCAGGTCGTAACAAGATGGTATTAGAGCAAGGTCGTCCCGAGAAGTGAACCAACTAGCTTGAAAATAACCAATTCACGTGCTTGTAACTAGAGTAACCACCACAACGTACCTTTTGACATTTGTTCTGAGGTTCTTTTGCTGAATGTCCATTAGATTTGACGTCTTCCCATTCTATGTTCGTATCTCCTTGCAGGAGATGCCTCGACGTGGAGTCATTGAGGTGGGCCGCGGACACGGTCGTGGACGGGGTCGGAGGGGCGGACGTGTTGAGCCCGATGTTTCGGTGGACCAGCCACTACTTCCGGGCGTTCAGGCCCAGGACCTCGCCCAACTGATATGGGAGATCGTACGTGAGGAGCTCTACCCACCTCCACGGGTGCCTCTCCCTGGGGCTACGAAGGGGGAGTCCTTTGTGGGACCACAAGACAGACACAGCGTTGGACGTCGGGAGGGGGTGGTCCTCCACCGCCCCCACCATCATCTGACACTTCCGAGCACAAGCCCTCCCTACTTGCAGGCATACCAATTTCCCCACTTTAGTGTCATTATTTGCTTTTCGAACAATTCCAGAAGTTGAAGCCCCCTTCCTTCAAGGGGGATGAGGACCTGACCGAGGTGGAAGACTGGCTCGAGCAGATCGAGAAGGTGTTTGACACCCTTCGCTCCCTTGCGGAGTGCCGCGTGGCCTTTTCCATGTACCAGTTGGAGAGCGTGGCGCACAAGTCGTGGAGGCCTGTCAGAGGTCAAGAGAGGGCCGAGCCGACTTGGGACCAGTTTGTCACCCTCTTCTGCGAGTAGTACTTTCCCCAGATGTGGTAAGATCAGAGGAGGCGGGAGTTCCACACTCTCCGCCATGGGACGATGACCGTGAGTGTGTACTGCACGCTTTTTCTGGAGCTGTCTCGTTTTGCAGCGACAGCTGTAGCTACTGAGGAGGAGCACCTGTGGAGGTTCATCGAGGGGCTCTGACCTACTATTCAGGGGTATGTCAAACCCCTGAAGCTGCTTACATTCTCTAGAGTTGTGGAGGCAGCTATGAAATATGAGGAGACCAACCCAGCCGCACGTGACACTGACAGTAGATGGAAGAGGCCCTACCAGCTAGACTACTCGCAGGGTAGACAAGAGAGGAAGCACGCGGCGCACGCAGGAGAGTCGTCACTCTTTGCGAGGCCATTAGTGGCCTTTGGGGGCCCCCGACAAGGGCCAGCCGCCAGCATTGAGCCCCGCCCAATCGTCACTAGGGACCTACCGAGGGCGGGAGTCAAGTTCCCCTTTGCTACTAGTGTGGCCAGCCGGGCCACATCCAGAGGGACTACCCGTCTAAGGCTGGAGGTCAGTAGATGCTCCCCGCACCGAGCGTTGGAGGACGAGCAGGAGGCCATGGTCCCCAGGTGCATGTGGGAGGACAGCAGTCGAGGGGAGGGTATCGGCCAGCGGTTATCTGTTCGACGCAAAGTGTGGCTGCTTCTTCCTCACCTATGGCTGAGGGGCGTATTAACGCCCTGACACACAGAGACGCCAGAGCTTCAGGTTCAATGGTGGTAGGTATGATTATAGTTTCCGGCAGACTAGTTTACACACTTTTTTATTCCGACGCCACGCACTCGTTTGTTGCTGCTAGCTTTGTTGTCAGTTTGGGATAAGACTGTGTGTTGTTAGAGGAGCCATTTATGATCAGAGGTCCGGGTGGTCAGCTGTTTGTAGCTGAGGAGGTTTACATAGGATATGAGGTCAGTGTTGGGGGACACAGCCTCCCAGATGATCTGATTGTGATATCGATGGAGGACTTTGGCGTGATTCTGGGGTTGGACTGGCTGTCCGCTTACCATGCTTTGGTGGACTGTTTTGAGAGGAAGATCATCTTTTCCATACCAGAGATGCCTTCTTTTGAGTGTCACGGACAACCAGTGGATGGAGGCTTTAGGTGCATTTCTGCACTTCGGGCGGCGAAACTTTTGGGCCAGGGGTGTGAGGGCTTTATGGCTTGTGTAGTGGCAGAGCCCAGCCCCATGGTAGACTTTCAGAGTATCCCAGTAGTCAGAGAGTACCCCGACATGTTTCCAAAGGATCTGCCAAAACTACCGCCTGAGCGTGAGATCGAGTTCGAGATCTCACTGGTACCGGGGACCAGCCCCATTTCTATAGCACCTTACAGGATGGCACCACTTGAGCTGTGAGAGCTCAAGTCCCAGTTGCAGGACCTTCTGGAGAAGGGATTTGTGAGGCCCAATGGGTCTCCGTGGGGTGCCCCAGTATTATTTCTGAAGAAAAAGGATGGTACCCTATGCCTTTGTGTGGACTACAGGCAGCTGAATAGGGTCACCATCAAGAACAGGTATCCACTGCCGAGGATTGATGATTTGTTTGATCAGTTTTGAGGTGCCACAATTTTCTCCAAGATAGACTTGAGGTCTGGCTACCACCAGTTGAGGATCAAGGAGACTGACGTCTCCAAGATAGCTTTCCGCACTCGATACAGACAATACGAGCTTTTGGTCATGCCGTTTGGGCTGACTAATGCCCCTGCTACTTTCATGGATTTGATGAACCGGGTGTTCAGACCATATCTGGATCAGTTCATGGTGGTATTTATTGATGATGTGCTCATCTACTCTTGGGACCAAGCGCAGCACGGACAGCACTTGCGGATGGTTTTGGACACATTGAGATGATGTAGGCTGTATGCTAAATACAGCAAGTGCAAGTTCTGGTTAAGGCTGGTGACCTTCCTAGGTCGTGTGATTTCAGGGGATGGCTTGGCTGTCGACCCAGCCAAGGTAGAGGCAGTACTCAGGTAGGAGAGACCACGTACAGTGACAGAGATCCTCAGTTTCTTAGGACTGGCAGGCTACTACCGGTGATTTATTAGGGGTTTCTAACAGATTGCACGTCTTATGACATAGTTGACCTCGAAGGACGTGCCCTTTTCTTGGATAGACGCTTGTGAGGCATGCTTTCATAAGTTGAAGGAGTGGCTGACTTCGGCTCCTGTGCTTACCATTCTAGACAGTAGTGGTGGGTTTGTTGTGTACATGAATGCCTCTTTGCAGAGGTTAGGGGGTGTGCTCAAGCAGCGGGGTCACATTGTCGCTTACGCTTCACGGCAACTGAAGCCCCATGAGCACAACTACCCTACCCACGACCTAGAGCTGGCAGTTGTCTTCTTCGCGCTGAAGACTTGGAAACACTGCCTGTACGGTGAGACCTTTTAGATATTCACGGATCATAAGAGCCTCAGGTACTTATTTGATCAGAAGGAGCTCAACATGAGACAGAGACGTTGGCTAGAGCTTCTAAAGGACTACGATTGTAGCATTTCCTACCATCCAGGGAAGGCCAACGTGGTGGCTGACGCCTTAAACTTGAAGGCGCCAGCCCACTTAGCCAATTTATAGCCACAGAGTTGGAAACTAATGGAGGGGATGGGCAGTTGGTGACCCCTAGAGTTACTAGAGCACTGTGGGGCAGTGACTATGACACGACAGACGAGGCCAGAGCTGATAGACCGCATCATCACAGGACAGATGGCAGACCTCTACCTGTAGTCATTGCATGATAGAGTACTGTCAGGGGACCCTGGAGACTTCTCCTTTACTAATGAGGTCCTGCGCATGAGGGGATGTTTGTGCGTTCCCAGGGATGAGGAGCTGTTGAGAGAGCTCCTGACTGAGGCACATGGTTCCAGGTTCACCATACATCTTGGGAACACAAAGATGTATCATGATCTGAGATGCAACTTTTGGTGGAGGGGAATGAAGCGGGATGTAGGTGAATTCGTACAGCAGTGTTTGGTGTGCCAGTAGGTAAAGGCTAAGCATCAGAGGTCTGTAGGGCCGTTGCAGCCACTTCCAATGCCAAAGTGGAAGTGGGAGAGCATCACCATGGGCTTGGTGGTGGGCTTGCCCATTACCCAGTGAGAACATGACGTAGTCTGAGTGATTGTAGATAGATTGATGAAGATGGCACGTTTCTTGCCGATCCGACTCACCTTGGGACCAGCACAGTTAGCAGAGAGGTATATTCGTGACATGGTATGTCTACACAAAATTCCATGTGAGATTTTATCCGATTGGGATGCCCATTTTACATCCCAATTTTGGGCTGAATTTCAGCAGGCTTTGGGGACACGATTGAGGTTTAGTACAGCATACCACCCCTAGACGGATGGATAGTCAGAGCGCACGATACAGATGCTTGAGGACCTTTTGTGTTTCTATGTACTGGACTGGAGGGGCTCTTGGGAGGAGCACTTGCCCCTGTAAGAGTTTGCATACAATAACAGCTATCACTCGAGCATCGGCATGGCACCCTACGAGGCTCTATACGGATGGAGGTGTACTGTACCCTTGAGTTGGGTTGGGGTGGGGACCAAGTGGGAGGTTGGCCCCAGGCTAATCTGACAGAGTCAGGAGGTGGTTGAGCAGATACACAGACGACTTCACACTGTCAGGAGCAAACAGAAGAGCTTTGCCGATCGGAAGCGTAAAGAGGTGTAGTTTGAGGTTGGGGATCACGTCTTCCTTCATGTTTCACCCATGAAGGGCTTGCAGCATTTTGGGGTGAAAGGGAAGCTCGCGTCGAGGTTTGTGGGGCCCTTTAAGGTCCTAGAGTGGGTTGGACCATTGCTTACAGGCTTGCCCTTCTTCCCCAACTTTCTGGTGTGCACGACGTGCTCCACGTGTCCAACCTTAGGAAGTATGTCGCAGATCCCAGTCACATTTTGAGCCACGAGAGTGTTAAGGTGGGTGACGACCTGACCTACCCCGAGCAACCAGTGTAGATACTAGACAGAGCTGTCAGGAGTCTGAGACAGAAGCAGGTACCCTTGGTGAAGGTCTTGTGGAGGAGCCAGAGGTACGAGGAGGCTACCTGGAAGCCTGAGGTAGTGATGTGAGAGCGGTACCCAGAGCTTTTTTAGGGTACATCTTTTTGGACCGACCTCGGTCCTCTTTGAGTTTGTTATGCATATGTTGTTCTTTTTCAGCACCCTAGCTAGCTCAAGTTTCGGGGATGAAACTTCCTTTGAGTTTGTTATGATGTTAAGACTCGTGCTGTTTGAGCCTTTTAAGACATCTGGAATTTGAGTCAGACGTCTGGACACCTTCCCAGACGTCTAAAAATCAAAATTTTGAGTACGAGCTCGCGTCTGCGCGCATGCTGTGTGTAGATAGTACACTTCCCTCATTTTCTTATTCTTCTCTCTCCTTCCGCCCGACAAAACCCTAAACCCACACCCTTATATAAGCCCCCTCCTCTCCCTCATTTCACCCCACTTCCCATCCACTTGCCTCCTTCCTTCAGCGAAAGCAGCAGAGCGAGAACGATGGAGAGAAGGAGCGACGTGAGAGAAGATGAGGAGCAACGTGAGAAGGAGAGGAGAGCAAGCTTGCGAGCTCGCGTGGGAGCTCATCGGTGAGCTCATGGCCAGAGCAGCGCATGCGTAAGGAGGAGGAGTGTGTCGGGGAGATCCTCCCCGACACCACTACAGCCAGAGCAGCAGGCGAGAGGGCACGGCACGGCCACGTGCAGCGCAAGAGGCCATAAGCAGCTTCTAGCTTTGGTATTTTCCCAGAATTAGATGTCTGGAGTGACCTCCAGACGACAGTGCGGACATCTGGAGGTGGTGCCAGATGTCTGAGAAGGAGGCCTCGCGAAGTTACGTCTTCTTTGCGGATACGGCCATGCAGGCCGCTCCGTCGATGCACTATTTCATGCCTGATTTGAGAAGATTCGATTTCCACGTGTAGGACACTTCGGGAAGGCATGGGACATGCCCTCCCATGCATTTCAGATGTCTGGTTGACCTACCAAACGACGAGAAGCGCTTCCAAACGTCCGGAGAGGTGGTCGGATGTCTGGAACTAGGTCCAGATGGTGCAGCAGAGTTCTTGGATGTCTGAGGAGTGGCGCAGGACTTGAGGTATGCCACTGGACACTTTTAAGACATATGGAAGTTGTTCCAGACGTCTGATTTGACTCAGGAACACTATTTTTGACCCGTTTAGGGTTCGTTTGAGGTCCGATTTCCGCAATGAAGATACCGATGTTTCCCGTATGAATTCCTCTACTTGTTAGAAGACTTTCTATACTATTCTGAGTATTCTCTTGTGATTGATCCTTGTGATAGGACTGGTTTCCATTGCGGGTTCTGTGCTTGCTGAGGCACGTGAGCCTGTCGTTCAAGCCCCCATTACTCCTAGGTTTACTGGTAGAGTGGCTTCCCCTTAATTTAATTAAAACCTAAATGCATGTGTGGAATGAATGATTAGAACCTAGGATGTGGAATGAATCCTAGGATTAGAAATACTGGAATGTCTGTATTGAATGAATGGATTGCAGTCTTGAATGAGTAGATAGAATGATAACAAATGCCTGTAATTGAATAACAGTTGCCTGCGAAATATGTAGTACTTATGATAGTTAATTGTTGAATGTAATTCTCCTGTTGTACACATAATATGAGCTGCATGTATATAATTTGAAAATGGAAAGGTGAATGTTGGAGACACGAGCTATCTGTGAATAAACTAGATATGGAAATGTAAATGATAGAATTACCAGTTGCATGTGTATAACCTGAGAATGGAAATGGAAATGATGAAACCTGGTATGGAATGACATGAGGTATATGAGCATGAACCCTACAGGGAATTAGGACTAGAGATCCTGGAAATAAATGGAATGGAACTGGAAATGTGAGTGGGGAAGTAAGCTGGTCCTTGAGTACGGAGTACCAAGGATAGTGATTGTCCCCCTATTTAGTGTAGAGTGCAGCTAGCTACCCTTGGGTCGGGACCCGGGGTTAGGATTGGCCACTCTGTACTGACTTCTTGCCCTCGCGTACATAGTATTGGGGAGAGCTACTAGTGTAGGGAAAGAGCTAGCCACCCCACGGGGCCCGGGTTCAGCTAGCCACCCTACACCAACTTGTTAGGCACACTGGGCAAAGTAGGGTAGTCAGGCGAGGGTGCACAGACTATGGAGGGGCGAGACCACTATTTGGTTCTTAGGGGCTAGACCTTTATTACTGAGAGGGCTATGCCCTATACTGGTTTCGTGCTGTGCTTTGGGTGCACCCGCTAACGGAAATGACTGAACGCATGCTAATGTGAGGTAGCTACCCGTGTGCTTATCGCGCGTGCCGTAGTCATTGTTATGTCTGTCTGTGACCTTGGGCTGGTTGACTGGGTGTAGGACCACCACGGGGGACTCTCCTGGCCAGGAGAGCACCACGTGCAACTTCTACTCTTCAGAAAAGACTGCAATCAAGATCGTTCCCACGAGGAACATTCGAGATCAAGAAAGAGACCTGATAAATAAACCAAGTGGTAAAAGAAAGAAAGAAATTGAAAAACAACAGCTACCTGTCCACCTTTACTACTTTAGTTAGTTGGTTGCCACTCTACTCAGCGTTTGCTAATTTCGTGTACTCATAACCCTTTTCAGGTCTAGGTGTTGAGTAGCCAGAGCCTACGGCTACAGAGGGTGCTGGGCCTAGTAGAGCCTAGTAGTTGTAGATCTTTTTATACTTGGTTCCAATAGTGAGTAGCTTCTTGTACCTTTATATTCTGTACTCTTTCATTTCACACATTATATTCCTGTACCCATTTACTTTTCTACTATTGTGGTGGTGTGTACTATAGTAATTTTACTTCTTTATTGCTATACTTTTGTTACTGTTTGTTGCTTAGCATAGTGAATGTGGTTGACCTTCTTGCTTTTCGGTTACTTTCTCATTGGACGACTGGGTCTTGGGATCAGTCGAGTTGGTCCGGTCTTGTGTCCTGTAGGGATTCGGGAATCGGATCGTAACAATGAATAAGGATTTGGCATTAACCATCTCTCTAGCCATCACAAGAATCACACAAATTACTACTTTTTGTCTTCAGGAAAATGACTGAGAAAACATCACTAGAGTGGAAAGGGAACCACCCCTGCTGGAAACATGCAGAGTATATTAGACGAGAAGCATGTGAAAGAGATGGTGGTCAGAGCTTGAGAAGGTGAGGTGTGGATGGTGGTGAAAATGTGGCGATGTTGAACTCAAGGTGATATTGGGGCATTTCTATGTGATAATCGAGAACCTCAAGGACTCATCATGTGGGGCTAGTAGGTAAAAAGATAAGTAGGATTGTAAATGTTAACTATTGAGAGAGAGGGTGTTGTAGTTGGGTATTGTTTAGTCCCACATAGTGGAGTGGGAAAATGGAGAGGTGTGTGGTGTCCTATAAAAGGGCCCTTATACCCCGGTTTATCTTTGATAGGAATATTCAAAGATTGCATCAATAGGAGCATTTCTCCTGTGATTCTCTCCTCTCTTCATGGGAGTGATTTTCACATAAACCCAAGTATTTTTTATTGTGATGCTTTACTTTATATTTATTTTATTCCACTAATATATATATTTTAATAGCAACCAGATATTTATGTGGGGTATCAATGGAATGCTGCAATAGCCAAGAGTAATTATCAGTACCCTGCAGGAGACTTTTAGTGAAGAGCTAGAGAGTGAGAAACCATATGCCACTGTAACACAATGATCTCTGTCAAATCTATATGAAAAACTGAGGTAGATTCTATGTTATTTGTGGAAAAGGAGCAAGGAAATAGAAGGAAGATGGGTCTCATTTGACCACGATGGTAGGGTGTTTGTGCTTTTCTAGGATATAAATAAATTCTCTTATTATTCTTCCCAAATTCATTCTCACTCCTCTCCTTTCCAATCTAAAGAGGTGGAATTTGGAGTAAATTGGACTACCCTCTCTTTGCCTGCAATGCGCAATCCTCTATCTTTGACTCCATGAATCCTTTTCATTTTTTCATTTTTTGTTTTTTTATTTGAACCGACTCCACGAATCCATTTCCCTTTATTTTGTGGGTTGTGGAGATGATGAATAAGGTTTTGCAATATGCTAAACATGCCGATGAAGATAGAGGTGTTGCCATCACTGACAGCAATCTTGTTATTGCTTTTGTGCTTTTAGCAATTTCTAGGAAAACTGCTTAATAGTTGATTTTCTTATCATCCGTTGAAAAATTTGCCCGTTTGCTTCATCATAATATAGGGATTCATCACTCTTTTAGGTTCACAAACAATGTACTAAGTACAACACAACAGGTATGGCTTCGAAAACTTGGGGAGCGTAGTCTGTTGTCAGTAAAGATGGAGGTGGAATCATCAATGCTGGGCAAGCCAAATGACTGTCTTCTCAGCCTGTACGAACTAGTGAAAGGTAGCGATTCTCCTCTAACCTTATCTAACTTTTCCTTGTAGTCGATCCATTTTTTCACTTATCTGGTAATATAATTATCAAGTTTAGGCAATTAAAGGAAGTAGAAGAGCAAAAAATTGGTTGCACTTCCTGAAGATGGGGTGTAGACATCGAGATCTGGTTCAGGCGAGGACTCTGACAAGGAATTTGAGGATAAGGTACAATTTATGGTGTTCAATGGAATTGTTTTCTATTTGTAGAGGATTTAGGTATCTTAACATTATGAAAGTTTTTCAATCTTCCCTAAAGTTTCATTTCAAATCGATTTTCTAGTTCATTCTTGAATCTACCAATCTCATCCTTATTATCATGGAGATGATCATATTATGATCTGAAATATACATATAGTGTTCTCCATGCAATCTTTTGTTAGGTAACACATTTTTACTTCCAAGTGATGAATTTGCAGGAAATATTAAACTGCATGGACTGAGACACTCACAGAATTCATCTTTAGTAGTAGTACAATCACCTCAAGGTAACCTATCACATACTTCTAAGTGAACCAATTTTCAACCATTCTTGTCTTGAATCTATCAGTAGATCTATACTTAATAATTTACATAAGTTAAACCCCTAATAAGCACATCACAAACTTCTCAATCATTACAAACTCCCAAGAATTGAAGAATTTCCTCTATCTTCATGAGCAGCCCAAACATTATCCTTTGCTGAAATTGCCATTTTACTGAACAATCTGTGATAGGACAGTAGCTTCAGGCACTTTTTTGGATATTGTAATTCTTCCCTTTAGAACAGCGTCTTCCAATAGTTCACTTTTTTACTTTTTTTTCCTTTGCACCAAACAATATGGTTATTCTTCACGGACTTGGTGAAAGCAATGATGCTTACGGTTATAATAGGACCTTCAATAGTTACTACAATCATTTATATAGTTTAGGTAATGGTTCCTTACTTGCCTGTCTCTGGAGCTGTTTGAGAGGTCGTTCCTAATACATTTGCATTTTTATGTTGTTTAGCAAATTCATAAACATTTAAGTTTTTCCTCTATACATAAAAGGCTTATATCTTTGTAGAAGGGTGGCCCTTATCTGGCAACCTATTTGTAGGCTTTTATGTTTGTGATATTCATTCTAATGATAACACTATATCCGATCTTAATAGCTCCACTATTCAATAAATTCACTCCTTTAAGTTATATGCTATCCTATAGCTTAGAATTTGATGCTTGTGTCATTTTGGATTTTTGTAAGCTTACTTCTTATATGATGACTGTTTAAAATTTGCTTCCCATGCACATCAAAGTTTAATTATTTTGTTCATGATTAATAGCTTCCTAATGGAGAACTAAGATAGAAGATTGAGGAGCTGGCTTCCTCTCTTAAATTTCCTTTGAAAAAATTTTTCGTTGTTGATGGATCGACAAGAGCAAGACACAGCAATGTGAGTCCTAAATTGAGAACATAAATATAACTGCATTCATAGATTATCTCATTTCTATTTGTTGATGATTTATTTGTTCTCTATACCATGGCCACATAGACTTTTGATCAACAATCATCTCCATTTCATATAAGTTGTTTCCCATGAAGCAAAAAGGTCTAGAGAAGGCTTGGAAGTAGTGGTGGCCACCTTAACAATGTTGCTAAGTTGGCAGGGCAACATCATTAGAATTAATACACAGACAAGAAAAACACCAAGTCAACAAAAGTTATGCTCTATATGTTGTTTTCTCAACAGCAGATGCACTTGAATTGCGAAAGTCATTCCCTGTAGACCTAAAAACTAGAAAGAACTATGGTGTAAGTCACAACAATGGCAGAGTTGCTTGAGTTTCTTTAGGTCATGACACAAAACATATTCAACCTAATTGTAGATCAGTCTTGAATATGTTCTGGCATAGAAGGTCACAAAATTAGAATTGTCTTGATACTCTTTGACAAAACCTTCCATTGGCATCTATAGGTCATGGGATCAAATTCCATGACCAGCATCTTTACTCATCTTTAAAAAAATCTAGTAGTTTTTTCTGTTAGCCTTTTAAGAGAATGTTTGCATTTGGAAATCTGAAGTGTGATTCTTTTGACTACTCTTAGGATTGATTGGTCTTTAGGACATAGAAATTTGAAATACTTGTCTTCTGAATAGGCTTTTGGCAGGTTCTAGTTAAAAACATCCTTTTGGATTGTATTTTTTAATGATACTTGTGTAATGACAATTGCATGTAGATAAACAAGCCATTACTCTTGTACAGGGACTGGAACCAATCGTAGATATTTGTTTGAATAGGATTCATGCTTGGGAGTCACCTACAAACCTCTGCCTATCTTCACAAATAAGAATGACGGAATCTCAGTAGAGTTCTAGAGTCTTTTACCCCCACGGTTGTAACCTCTCCAAGAAGCCTACCTTTGAACAACATAAATTATCTTGTCACTTTGTTATGTTTTTCTCCTATTTTGGATGGAATTTTCAATATCAGATGTGTAATGAGATTGCAGTTGCTATACTTCAGCATCTTTCTCCTATAACATTATCTTTGTACATGGCATCATTATCTCTAAGGCACTTCTAAACTTATTAGACCTTTCTAGGTCAGGATAGTATTATCATTAGGATTGTCAATTCTCTATGCCAAGTTGGGGGTCTCTGCTTGTGGAATGCTAGATTTTTTTGTGATTTAAACTTTTTTGAAAAATAATTCTAATGTTTTTGAAGCTTCACAAAAGTCTATGTACTTCATTTTGCCATAGTAACTATGAGCAAGCATTCTTGTTCTAAGAATTTCAAACTGCCTTGGGTGTGTTGTTCTTCAAAGGTTACTAGTTTGGTTAAGAAAAATTACAATAAGCATTAGTGATGGTGCAAATGATGTCAGCATGATTCATTTGCTGACATCATTTGATACTTTCTTGGGACAAAAGTTATTATTATTTTTAATTATATGTGACATCTTGGTCTTGATTATTTTGATACTCCAACATTTTCTTCGGCTAGTATTTTTTGAATCAAACAAGTTAGTGCTAATGATATGATAATTTGCTGAGTTCAAAATCACTTTTTATGTATTTTTGAATGTGAGATCTTTTGTGTTGTTATGGTTCTTTTTCTATTCTTGAGCATCGAACCATTTCATAAATAGAAAATCATTTGTGATGAACCTATTTTGTTGCTCAAAAAGTATGTTTTTGGCTCTTGTGCAATTTCCACCAATTTTGTTATTACATCTTTCTTAACCTCCGTTTTTCATAAAAGTAAACTATGTTAGGTCACATCTCATGAAACTTGCGATCAGATGGCATATGGACGACCACCTCAAACAGAATTTCAGAACATGTCAGATCTTTTAAAAATGGTAGGATAGTTTACTAATAAGGATTTTGTTGCTATCGTTCTTTTTTATTGCGATTTACTGTAGATGCGACCGTATGGTAAAACTTGTTGCTAAAATTAATTTCTATAGTCTAATATAAAAAAATACATGTTATTAGTGAGCTAATTTGTCAAAATGGGGAGCATCATGAACAGAGGTGTTCTTAACTTCCATATGTTTGAATGGAAAGGGAATCTGTCAAAAGGTCAGTAGCAATGTTTGTGTGTTTGTGTATTTGAAAGAATAAAAGGTAGCTACTGGTAGGAAGAGCATGGAGACTTTCCTTAAAGTAAGTGGTTTTATGCACTGCATTCTCAAAATAGCCTTGGCATCTTGGAATATGGACATGTTCTATTAGTTCTCCTAAGGACTCTGGATGGTGGTGCCTCTTTGTAAATAGAAATAGATTATCCTCTCTAGTGTGGTAATTGTCTTTTTGTCATCTTATGTTGCCACATTTTGATACCGGTAGCTAATGGATTAATACCTAAACTAAATGGAAACTTGTACAGTAGGTTAAATAATTAAAGTGCCTGCAACTGCATTCCCAGTTTTATCGACAACTCAAAATGAGCCGTCATGGTTGAAAATCAAGCCTCATTCAAACCTTGTCACAAGATGCGCATGTTCCTCTCAAAAAAATGCTTTGCCCTAGTGTGTTGTTCAGGATGGTGGATTAGGATGAAAATCCCAAAGAAAAATTATATGAATGGTACCAGCATCCAAGAAACATGATATATATAGATATAAATTATATGAGATGTATATGATACCACTCATATACATTATGCGCATACCAATGATGTAAATTTGGTTTATGATTTTGGTCTATATATATACCAATGTTTGTTTCTTGACTTCTATTTTATTTGGTGATTACTTTTTCTTTATCCTTTTTCTGAGTAGTTTTAATAATGATAATTTTGATTTTTTTCTTAGGAAATGCGAGAATTAGTGACATTCATGGAAGCTGCAGATTTGAGGATTGCTTCAATTGAAGAATTATTTTTTCATATTTTGTTGTATATATCATTTTAGACAATAGTTTGTGTTTGAAAAAATTTTGTATAGATAGTACTCATGAAACTTATGCACTTCAAATTAAAGAAAATATTTGTTGATGATTAAAATCCTTTTTCTTTGTTATTAATGATTGATGTTTCTAAAATATGTCTTATTTGGATTGAACGATTTGTAACTTTAATTATTTGTTTGCATGCCTAGTTGATCTCATAGGAGGAAGAAGTTCCATTTATGTATGACATATAATAAAAAATTAAATATTAAATTCAGGGACAACTCAATGATGATGCACTAGGGATATATTTTTTCTATATGCATCAAAGACTTACATTGACAGTAGCATTAACGAATATAAGCATTAGTGTATGTATTATGAAGGGGGATAACTTGTTTATCTATAGTGACAGTTTTACCAATGATTTTTTCATTGATAGTGACTTCTGCATTACATTTGCAATGGCTTTCGTTACCACTATAGGTCTATACCGACAGTCATAAGCATCACTGTTTGCATGATCAAAGGCCCTTGGAAACACGACTGTCAATGTAGCTTTCGGTACAACACCGACAGTTTTAACCGTCAGTATACCCTACAGCGACGCCTCCTAACAAAATAGCTCAAATGACCGTGGGAATAGCTCTTTGGACCTCTAACGACAGTAATTTTGACTTATGCCAACTGTTATTGACTATCGGTGTAGGTGTAGATTGTTGTGATATATGAAAATTATTAGTGCTCACAAAATTTTAAATAAGCATCAATCGACCACCATCCAATCATATTGTTTTTTTATGAACCTACTTATTTCAAATTTAAGCGATTTTATGAAACCATCTTTTATTTTCGTAATTTACGGATTTTGATATCTACTCATTTATTTTTATTTGGGTAATACACCGTGATTATCAGATGCTTTGTTTATTGTTTGATATTTTCGGGCACCAATCTCTTTTATTTGTATAGATTCTTTCTATTATCAAACTTCTTCTATTACAGTCATTCTATCATTGCAGTGAAAGCCAATCCTTTGGTATTTATTTCGACTAAGGAAGCAAGGTTCATTTTCATGTTTACAATCTTCGTTCTGATTTTTATTCTATTACACTTTCAATATTCGTTTACATTCTCATGTGTTATGGTATTTGTAGGATTCTCATTTATGTTCATATATTTTGCATTACATGTTTCAACTGTTCATTCAGTCAAATCAAATCTTGTTTCATCTCCGTTTAGTAATGCATGTACATTTTCTTTTCCTTTTTGATAATTGTTCGCCTTGTTCTACATCATTTACTCAATTAATTTTTTATTTTCTTGCAATCTCATATAGTAATACTTGTAAAGCTCTCATTGTTCATGAAATATATATAGTTCATCACCCATTCATTAGTATTAGTATCAAGTTATAGTATATGTTGATTCAATATGCCTGTTTTGTATATTTCTATTCATCACATGTATTACAACACGATCTTTTAATACAAGGTTGCACGTCAAACAAACGATCCATCCTTTTTTGTAATGCAGCAAATCAGTTGTATTACAACTATATACTTATTTTAAATGTTGCATGCCAATTGTTTACGCATCTATCCTGCAATACAGCAAAACATTGTATTACAACATAGTCACGATCATTGAATGCAAAACTATGCATCAAACATTCAATCATCTTTTCTTTACATAATACAGAAAAACATATGTATTACATCTTCTTTGATTAACTCAATAGTTGCATGTCAGTGTCAAGCGACTTGGTCTTTTCTTGTATGTCTGATCTTCATCCAACAGCATTAATAATCTTTGAACCAACTCTCAATTAACACACAACAACGAAAGCTTTATTCCAGAGTTGTATGTAAGCATTTCACTAATCTCCTTTTCATATAACACATCAAATAACATGTATCACAAAATTATCTCACAATACATCATGTAATTTATTGCATTTCCATTCTGTAATATAGCATCAGACATGTAATACATCATTCAACTCTGCCATGTATTACAACGATAAGCAACATTATGTTTTTATTTAGTGAGTTATATCTAATACATTTAAGTTCAGTTACGTTGAATTGCAATAGTTGTTTATTTTTCTAAATTTTTTTTAACATAATTTCTAGCATGTAGTAGTCATTATATTTATTTCAATTATGTCATTATATTTTACTAATGCATAATTATATCACTTTCAATTTTCCATTCAACTATTATTGATGTTGAAGATTCCGTCGAAGGCTTATCTTCAAGATTCAAAACCTACAATTGGTATGGAATTCAATTCTGTATCAATAGCTAAGATATTGTATGAACACTATATTATCTTTCGCGAGTTCAATATTCGTAAGAGTAGTACAAAGTTTTCTATAGATAAGATCACCAAAGAGAAGGTTTTATTGTATAAGAAATTTGTATGTTGCTCCGAAGGTTTGTCAGAGAGGTCCATTGATGTTTTAAATAGTAAATCAACATCATTTGCAGATCATTTTCCTAATTCCATTTCACCAACTAAGAAGAACATGAAGAGGAAGTTTAGTACCCATAGGACAAGTTGTTAAGCCAAGATGACCATAAAGTTGGATTTTTCCACCAACAAGTGGGTGGTACAAAAATTCAATGACGATCACAATCACCCAATTTCCTCCCCAAGTAAAAGGAGATATCTAAAACCAATCAAAAAGATAACAGACCATACAAAAGTTATCCTTGACACAATGTCCGACGTGAATATTCCCATCAACAAACAAATAGCCTTCATTTGCAAAACATGGTGGTGCTGGTGACAACATAGCGAACATTGTAAGGGGCATTTACAACTTGAAGAGGGATGAAAGGAAGAGGATTTCAAGCCTCAATGCGTAAATGCTCATAGATCATTTTGAGTACTGCAAGAAGTCCACACCTGAATTTTGTAATCGACGAAGAGCATTGCCTAAATAGTTGCATGTGGATCAACCCTGTGTCATTGCAAAATAACAAATTATTTGGTGATGTATTATCCTTTGACACAACATACAACACCAATAAGTACAAACGTATATTTGCCACATTCTGTGGCATAAACCACCATAAGAGAACCATTATTTTTGCTAATGGATTGTTAATGAATGAGTCAAAGGAATCTTTTGAGTGGTTGTTTACTCACTTCATCGATGCAATTAGTACACATCCATTGTCTATAGTCGTTGATCAGGACCCTTCCATTCATGCTACAATTTCATCTAGCTTCCTAAACTCTATACATCGTTTTTGTGCATGGCATATTGTCAACAAATTCAGCTCAAAGATTGGATTTTCAAAAGATTGTGGTGGTGCAATTGTAGAGTTGAGTGATTTGATATGGCATACAAGAGATCCAAATGACTTCGATATCCGTTGGCTGGACACTATTGAAAGGTGGAACCTTTCCAGTAACAAATGGCTCAATTCAATATTCTACATCAGAAATAGGGGTTTCCAACTTACATGTGCAATAGATTCTTTGCTAGAATGAGAAAAACTCAACGAAGTGAGAGTCTGCATTCATTTTTAAATATCTTGGTAACTAAGAAGAACACCTTATACAAATTTATATGCAGGTTTCAATCAACTTTAAATAGAATAAGGGAGAACGAAAATACAATGGATAATGATTCTATTATGAGACGTCCCATGCTACACACATGAAACATGGAGAGGTTGCTCGCATGCATCTATAGAAAAATTTTATTCATTAAAGTGCAAAGGGAAATTAAGGATTGTTTGCTTCTTAATGTTGTTGATACATCCATGGATGAACTTGGATCAAAGTTCAACATCTCACCATTGGATCCATCTGTGACAGTAATGAAGTTTTTTTTGTAGTTCAACAAATGCATATCGATGTGATTGCAGGTCGATGGACTTTTCTGGAATCCCTTGTAAACACATAATTGCCACCATGAAACACATGAACATTTGCAAGTTGGATGGTTTCAAGATGGAAGAATAACATAAAGAAATGAAATGCATATCCTATTTACAATGTTTCCAGCTACAATGATGATGCCAAGGAGTTTCACCACCTTTGTTCCAATCTTATAAATGAAGCACTGAAGTACGAGGATACATTTGCCAAGGCTAAGGAACTAATAAAGCTTGCTACTTGTTAGATTCATAAAATGATCAAAGTCAAAGTTTCAACTGATGAATTTCCTATTTCATGATCTATTAATTTATCCCCACTTGGTGGCATAAAGATCAGAGAACCCAAAGTTGCAAGGATGAAGGGTAGTGGTAATAGTGGAAGACCAAAATTAGGCAGCAATCGATTGAAGCCCATTTCAGAACAAAAGCAAGGTAAAGGTCATCAGTGTAAGTTTTACCTAAAGTTTAATGTTGGACATAACTCGAGGAATTGCCTGAAAAAGCAATCATCTTCGGTTACTGAATACCTCAAGTTTGTTTCTTCATGATTCTATCTCTCATACAGGTTTGATAAATATTTTAACTAATAATGTTCTTTTTTGTTCACTATAAGGGGGACGATTAGCATGAAGATCCAAGATTTAAAATGGAATGATTACAATCTTTCGGATGTTTTTTTTTCTTTCGAAGCTCTGTAGTTGTGAATACCTTTTCATTGTGAAGACATTTGTTTTTTTGTTAGTTTCTATGATATACACTCTTTTCGAATTCTATTGTATCATTTTGTTTTTCTTATTATATTAATATATCATAGTTGACTGCACCAGAAAATGTGTTAGAAATTATATATCTCATTGGTTGCTTTTTGTAATACACTAATTCAAACTTCTGTATTACAAGGATTGTAATACAAACTTTATTTTGCATTACAAAAATCATTTGTAGTTGTATTACAAGTAGGAACATCTTTTTGTATTACAACTAAAAGTATTAGTATTCTATACTTCTTGCATAAATCCACATACTTGTATTACATCTATTCAAAAAAAACATTTTTAATAGTTCAGTGTAACACAAATATCATTCATATCGCAACATCCATGTATTGCAATTATGTTGGATGTGATTTCTACCCTAATAATTTTGAGTTTGAAAACTCATCGTTGTAGTCACGTAAAAATCCATCAAACAAATAATTTAATTAAAACTCTGGTGAGTCCTGAGTCGAACATGGGGAGGTAAACATTTGATCAAAAACAACGTTGGAATTATTGTCACGAAAGCAGATTAACTGGTTGAAATTAATCTACTAGCTATTTTACTTGAAAAATAAATAATAGAAGAGAAGGAAACAATAATACAAATAAAGAGAAAATAGGGAGAGAATAAACAAATATTTCATAATGATAGAAACATGTTCATTACATCTGTGTGCTAAACTAGAAAGTGATAAAAGAGAAGGGGATGAGAAATTATCCTCCTCGACGACTGCTTGGAGGACGAGTCGCATTGACAGAGCACCCAGACGAGGGTGGTGAGATGCTGGATGTGGGAGGATGAAATTGGAGGACGGAGAATGAAGTATGGTGACATCTCAGTGGGATCCACATCCCAAATGACGATGAAAGGACAACCGTGGGCTCTCCACGAATGGGGGTGAGAAGATGGAAAAATTATCTTTATAACTCTAATGGAGCATCCCAAGTTTGGGATGAGCTTGTAGAGCTTCAGAGGAGGTGAGAGAAGGATGGATAAAGAAGAAGTGGAGGGCGTAGGGGTTTATATAGGTGACTTTTGAGGGCAAAGAGGTCTTTTTACATGCTTAATAATGAATGCAAGGCCTTTAGTGATGGATGTGTACATCGCTAAAGCCCCATGTCACTGAAGGCATGCGCTCCATCTCCACTGTGCATTGCTGATTCAAACACTCAGAGTGCACCACGTCGACATCACCTCAGCTTCAGCCATTCGCACGCCCACTGCTCCTCAGCTGTCCGATCTTGCATCCGACGACTTAAGATCGCACACGCCTCATTGCCTTCGTGCATTAAGAGGCGCATGACCTCTCTTCCCACCGGCAAATCAATCATCAATGGTTGAAAACTCACGCTCATGCGCCTTTGCAACTCATGCCTCCAGCGTGTGTGATCGAGCGTGAGATTGGGAGTCCAATCGCGCATCCATCTGATTGGTCAATGTGAGCCATTGGTGCATAATTGAATGGTCGAATTGCACTCTTACGTGCGAGGAGGAGGCGTAGCATGGTTGGCTCGAATGTGCATTCATTTATGGCAAAGCACCTTAACTTCTACTTTACGTCCACTCTCTGGACCCGTTGGATGATGATCCAACTACTAAGGTGCGTTGATCATTTGCCTTCAGAGGAAAATGAGGCGTGGCCTTGAGTGAATCTCAGTCATTGGATTGAGATCCAACAGTTGGGACTGATCTTGCGGTGAAGAGGAGATGCTATAGGCATTGGGCGGCTATGATGGTGCCACATGGCGCCATCATGATTGTCCATCTTCTTTGACTTGTAGATGGTGGCTGTAACGACCCGATTCCCAAGTCCCTATGAGACACGAGAACCGGACCGACTCGACTAATCCCAAGACCCAGTCGTCCAATGAGGAAGTAACCAAAAGAGCAGTAAAATAAACCACATTCAGCATGAATATAACTAATAGTAAGGAAATATAGCAGTAAGGAAAGAAACCACTACAGTATATACTGCCACAATAGTAGAACAACATTCATAACATAATATGAACTGCAGGTAAAGAAAAGTACAGCGGAAATAAGAACTACTCACTATAACGGAACAAAAAGAGGTACAAGATAACAGTGGTAACTCTATTAGACACTACTCGGCCCAGCGTCCTCTGCAGCCACTGACCCTGGCTGCTCAACACCTGGTCCAGAAAGGTAACGAGTGTAACACGTCAGCAAAACGCTGGGTAGAGTGGTAGCTAAACTAAAGAAATTGTAAAGTGTACAGTAGCTATTTTAAATTTTCTTTCTTCTTTATTTACGTCTTCCTATTGTTTCACAATTTATCTATTTCTCAGATCCTTCACTTGATCTCGAATGTTCCTCGTGGGATCGATCTTGATTGCAGTCTTTTCTGAACAGTAGAAGTAGCACGTGGTGCTCTCCTGGCCGGGAGAGTCCCCCGTGGTGATCCTACTTTCAGTCAACCACCCCAAGGTCACTGAAAGACGTAACGGTGACTACAGCACACGCGGTAAATGCACGGGTAGCTAACCCGCACTGGCACGCGGTCAGTCGTTTCCGTTAACGGGTGCACCCAAAGCACAGCACGGAACCAGTACAGGGCAGAACCCTCTTAGTAACAGGGGTCCAACCCCTCCACAGTAACCAAACAGGGGCCTTGCCCCTCCAAAGTCCGCGCACCCTCGCCTGACTACCCTGGTTTGCCCCAGTGGGCCTAACAAGTCGGTGTGGGAGGTTAGCAGAACCCTGGGGCCCGTGGGGTAGCTAGTACCTCCCTACACTAGTAGCTCTCCTCGGTACTACGTACACGAGGGCCAGCAAGTCGGTACAGAGTGGCCAGTCCTAACCCCGGGTCCCTGGGGCGGCTGGCTCCGCTCTGCAATAAACAAGGGGGACAGTCGCTCTCCTTGGTACTCCGTACTCAAGGGCCAGCTCACTTCCCCAATTCTATTCCATTCGCTTTCCAGGAGTTCTACTCCTAATTCCCCGTAGGGTTCCAGCTCTTTTAACTCAGAACATCCAGGTTTCACTTTCTAGTTTCACGTTCTTACAATCCATATTCTCAATCACGTTTATTTATTCATAACAGGCAGCTGTTAATTCAATTCGCAGGCAGCTAGTATTTCCTTTCCACATTTTCCATGACTGCAGTATTCATACATTCCGCTAGTTTTCCCATCCTAGGATTCATGCCATATCTTAGGATCTATCATACAATCTAGTTTTCCAGCCCTAGGATTCATGCAACACCCTAGGAATCTACCATTCAATCTATTTCTCATTCCTAGGATTCATGCAATGTCCTAGGTTCTATTTATGGTTTCATAATTTAACAGATTATACTTAAAGCCACTCTACCAATTACAACAGGCGAACTGGGGGCATGGTCAGGAATCCCGCGTGCCTCCGCAACCCCCGAGACTGCAACGGAACAGGGTCCTATCACAAGGATCAAACACAAGGAACTTCTCAAAATAGTATACAGCTACTGTAGACAGGTAGAGGATGTAATTCCGAAAAGAACGCAACTCGAAATGCGGAAAACAGAGCCCGAACGGGCCTGAAACGGGTCGAAAACGACGAAACAGTGCAAAATCAGACGTCTGGAACTTCTTCCAGACGTCTTAAAAAGTGGATCAGGGAATTACCTCGCTCTGCATGGGCTCTCAGACATCCAGAAGCCTATGGGGGCATCTAGCCTAGTTCCCAGAAGTCTGATGGTCACCCAGGACGTCTGGAAGTCATTCCCGCCATCTGGCACTGCAGCCAGATGTCTGATTCGCGTTGGATGCGAATGTCCGACCCTGCACGTACCCATTTCCTCTCTCTCTTAGTACGGTCAATCGAAGGGAAGGAAGAAGAGGGAAAAAGTCACCTTTCAGACGTCTGGACAGTCTTCCAAACGTCGTTCCCGTCGTCTGGCTAGAAGCACAGACGTCTGATTCTGGAAAATTTTCCAGAACCTGGGTGCCAGTCGCCCTCCGCTTGCGACGCCTGGCTGTGCTACGAGTGCTCCGCCTGCTGCTCGAGCCGTAGCAGTCCTCCTACGTCGCTCCATGCCCGCTGCGCCCCCCGTCGACCGGCCCTAGCAGCCCCGGCGAGCTCGCCCTCATGCCCGAGTGCCTCTCCCATGCGCAGCACCTCCTCCCACACTCACCGCGACTGTCGCTGCCGCTGCACCCTCGCACTCGCTCTCGCGCACTGCCTGAAGGAGAAGAGGAAGGAGGCGGAGGTGACAGGAGTGAGGGAGAGGCATGGCCCTTTTAAGGCCGTGCGAGGAGGAGAGAGAGAATGCGGTAGAGGCGTCTGCGGCTGTAGGAGAGAGGGAAAAAGAGGGAGAGAGAGAGAAAATGCAGGTTTGCGCACTCAGGCGTGCAGACGAACAGTAGCGTGCCAAAATAACCGATTTCCAGACGTCTGGAAATGATCCCAGACGTCTGGTCTGACGTTTGTAAGTGATTCCAGACGTCTGGTACGACGTCTGGGCCACCTGCCAGACGTCTTAAAAGATGTCTGGAGCGCCCATTCATAACAATATAACAAACTCAAAGGAAGTTTCATCCTCGAAACTTGCACTAACTAGGGTGTGGGAAAACGTCATAAAAACCATAACAAACTCAAAGAGGACCGAAGCCGGTCCAAAAAGACGTACCCGCAAAGAGTTCCGGGTACCGCTCCCGCATTGCCACCTCAGGCTCCCAGGTAGCCTCCTCGTACCGCTGGCTCCTCCACAAAACCATTACCAGGGGTACTTGCTTTCATCTCAAACTGCGGACGGCATGGTCTAGAATCTGCACTGGCTGCTCGGGATAGGTCAGGTCGTCGCCCACCTCGACGCTCTTGTGACTCAGTATGTGACTGGGATCGGCTACGTACTTCCTGAGGTTGGATACGTGGAACACGCCGTGCACACCAGAAAGCTGCAGGGGGAGGCTAAGCTTGTAAGCAGCGGGTCCAACCCGCTCCAGGACCTCAAAGGGCCCCACAAACCTCGGAGTGAGCTTCCCCCTCACCCCAAACCGCTGCATGCCCTTCATGGGCGAAACACGAAGGAAGACATGGTCCCCAACCTCAAACTGCACCTCCTTGCTTCTCCGATCCGCGTAGCTCTTCTGTCTGCTCCTGACAGTGCGGAGTCGCCTGTGGATCTGCTCGACTACCTCCTGACTCTGCCAGAACAACTTGGGGCCAACCTCCCACTTGGTCCCGACCTCAACCCAACTCAAGGGTGCCGTACACTTCCGTCCGTACCGAGCCTCGTAGGGAGCCATGCCGATGCTCGAGTGAAAACTGTTGTTGTATGCAAACTCCGCCTGGGGCAGGTGCTCCTCCCAAGAGCCCCTCCAGTCCAGTACACAGGCACGAAAAAGGTCCTCAAGTGTCTGTATCGTGCACTCCGACTGTCCATCAGTCTGGGGGTGGTAAGCTATACTAAACCTCAACCGCGTCCCCAAGGCCTGCTGAAACTCAGCCCAAAACTGGGACGTAAAGCGGGTATCCCGGTCGGATACGATCTCCTGCGGAACTCCGTGTAGTCATACCACATCCCGGATATACCTCTCTGCCAACTGTGCTGGTCCCAAAGTGACTCGGATCGGCAAGAATCGCGCCGTCTTCGTCAGTCTATCCACTATTACCCAGACTGCGTCGTGTCCCCGCTGGGTAACAGGTAAGCCCACCACCAAGTCCATGGTGATGCTCTCCCACTTCCACTCTGGCACTGGAAGCGGCTGCAGCGGCCCTGCAGGCCTCTGATGCTCGGCTTTCACCTGCTGGCACACTAAGCACTGCTGCACGAATTCACCCACATCCCGCTTCATCCCCCTCCACCAAAACTCGCGTCTCAAGTCGTGGTACATCTTCGTGTTTCCAGGATGTATGGTGAATCTGGAACCATGTGCCTCAGTCAGGAGCTCTCTCAACAGCTCCTCGTCTCTGGGAATTCACAACCATCCCCTCAAGCGCAGCACCTGGTCTGTGAAAGAGAAGTCCCCTGGGTCTCCCGACAGTACTCTGTCATGCAAAGACTGCAAGTATGGATGGGCCATCTGTCCTGTGATGATGCGGTCTATCAGCTCTGGCCTAGTTTGTCGTGTCACCGTCATTGCCCCATAGTACCTTCGCAACTCTAGAGGTCGCCAACTGCCCACCTCCTCCAAAAGGCTCCAACTCTGTAACTGTAGACTGGCCAAGTGTGCGGACGCCTTACGGCTCAAGGTGTCAACCACCACATTGGCCTTTCCCGGGTGGTAGGAGATGCTGCAGTCGTAGTCCTTCAAGAGCTCCAACCAACGTCTCTGTCCCATGTTGAGCTCCTTCTGATCAAAAAGGTATCTGAGGCTCTTGTGATCTGTGAAAATCTCGATGGTCTCACCATACAAGTAGTGCCTCCAGGTCTTCAGCGCGAAGACAACAGCTGCCAACTCTAGGTCATGGGTAGGGCAGGTATGCTCATGGGGCTTCAGTTGCCGCGAAGCATAAGCGACAACGTGACCCCTCTGCATGAGCACACATCCTAACCCCTACAAGGAGGCGTCCGTGTGCACAACGAACCTACCACTACTGTCAGGGATGGTGAGCACGGGAGCCGAGGTCAACCTCTCCTTCAGCTCCAGAAAACACGCCTCACAGGCGTCTGTCCAAGAGAAGGGCACGTCCTTCCGGGTCAACTGTGTCATAGGATGCGCAATCTGTGAAAATCCTCTGATGAATCATCTGTAGTAGACAGCCAGTCCTAGGAAACTGTGAATCTCAGTGACTGAACGCGGTCTCTCCCACCTGAGTACTGCCTCGACCTTGGCTGGGTCCACCGCCAAGCCGTCTCCAGAGATCACATGACCTAAGAAGGTCACCTCCCTCAACCAGAACTCGCACTTGCTGTACTTGGCGTACAGCCTGCGTCATCTCAGAGTGTCCAGAACCATCCGCAAATGCTGTCCGTGCTGCGTCCGATCTCTAGAATAGATGAGTACATCATCTATGAAAACCACCACGAACTGGTCCAAGTATGGTCTAAACACCCGATTCATCAGATCCATGAAAGCAGCAGGGGCATTGGTCAGCCTAAACGGCATGACCAAAAACTCGTAGTGTCCGTACCGGGTGCGGAAAGCTATCTTGGAGACGTCGGTCTCCCTGATCCTCAACTGGTGGTATCCAGACCTCAAGTCGATCTTGGAAAACACCGTGGCACCCCGCAACTGGTCAACCAAGTCGTCGATCCTCGGCAGCGGATATCTATTCTTGATGGTGACCCTATTCAGCTGTCGGTAGTCCACACAAAGGCATAGAGTACCATCCTTCTTCTTCACAAACAGTACCGGGGCTCCCCAGGGAGACGCACTGGGCCTCACGAAACCTTTCTCCAAAAGGTCCTGCAACTAGGACTTGAGCTCTCGCAGCTCAAGCGGTGCCATCGTGTATGGTGCGGTGGAGATGGGGCTGGTCCCTGGTACTAGTGAGATCACAAACTCGATCTCACGCTCGGGCAGTAGTCCTGGTAACTCTTCTGGAAAAACGTCAGGGTACTCTCTGACCACCGGGATACTCTGGAAGTCTGCCACCACACAAGCTAGGAAGCCCTTACACCCCTGGCTCAAAAGTCTCGCCGCCCGAAGTGCCGAAATGCACCCGAAACCTCCGTCCACTGGCTGTCCGTGAAACTCGAAAGAAGGCAACTCCGGCATGGAGAAGACAATCTTCCTCTCAAAATAGTCCACCAACTCGTGGTAAGCGGACAGCCAATCCATCCCCAGAATCACTCCGAAGTCCTCCATCTGTATCATAATTAGGTCAGCTGGCAGGCTATGTCCCTGGATGCTGACCTCGCAATCCGTGTACACCTCCTCAGCTACAAACAGCTGACCACTCGGACCTCTGATTACGAACGGATTTTCTAATGCTGTATAATCCTGGTCTAAACTAACTGCGAAACTGGCTGCGACAAACGAGTGCATTGCGTCGGAATCGAAAAGCGTGTAGACGAGTCTGCCGGAAACTGAAACCATACCTGCTACCACCGATCCCGAAGCTCTGGCGTCCCTGTGTGTTAGGGAGTTGATACGCCCCTTAGCTCTAGGTGTGGACGAAGCAGCCATACTCTACGTCGGACGGGTAGGTGCTAGTCGGTACCCTCCTCACGACTGCTGTCCTCCTCCTCGCGCCTAGGAACCGTGGCCTCCTGCGCACCCTCCAGTGCTCTGCGCGGGAAGTATCTGCTGACCTCCTGCCCTAGACGGGTAGTCTCTCCTGATGTGGCCCGGCTGGCCACACAGGTAACAGAAGGGAACCCCACTCCCGCCCTCAGTGGGTCCCTACTGTCGGCTGGGCGGGGGTCCGGTGCTGGCGACTGGCCCCTGTCGAGGGCCCCCAAAGGCCACTGATGGCCCTGTAAAACGTGACGGCTCTCTTGCAGACGCCACGTGTCTCCTCTCTTGCCGGCCCTGTGAAAAGTCTGGCTGAAAGGGCCTCTTCCGCCCGCCGTCAGTGTCTCGCGCGGATGGGTTGGTCTCCTCGTAAGTCATCGCCGCCTCTACCACCCTCAAAAACGTAGGCAGCTTCAGGGGTTTGACATACCCCCGAATCGCAGGCCGGAGCCCCTTGGTGAACCTCCAAAGGCGCTCCTCCTTAGTAGCTACCGCTGTCGCTGCAAAGCAGGGCAGCTCCAGGAAATGCGTGTGGTACGCGCTCACGGTCATTGTCCCTTGGCGGAGAGTGTGGAACTCCCGCCTCCTCTAGTCCTGCCACGTCTGGGAAAAGTACTACTCGCAGAAGAGGGCGACGAACCAATCCCAAGTCGACTCGTCCCTCTCTTGTCCCCAGACCGCCCTCCACCACCTGTGTGCCGCACTCTCCAGCTGGTACGTGGCAAAGGCCACGCGGCACTCCACCTAGGGGCGAAGGGTGTCGAAGATCTTGTCCAGCTGCTCAAGCCAGTCCTCTGCCTCGGTCGGGTCCTCATCCCCCTTGAAGGAGGGTTGCTTCAGCTTTCGGAACTGCCCGAAGAGCTCGGAGTGGCGCTGCAGTGGGGATGCTGGTCCACCCCCAGGCAACGGTGCCTTGTGCATAGAAGTATCGGAGGAAGGTGGGGGCTGCGGCGGCCCATCCCCTCCCCCGTGTCCAGCGCTGTGTCCGTCGAGTGGTCCCACAAAGGACTCCCCCTCCGCAGCCCCAGGGTGAGGCGCTCGGGGCGGTGGGTGGAGCTCCTCTCGTACAATGTCTCGTATCAGCCGGGCGAGGTCCTGGGCCTGGACGCCCGAGAGTAGTGGCCGGTCCACTGGGGTGTCGGCAACGGCACGCCCACCTCGCCGACCTCGTCCTCGGCCGCGCCCGCGGCCCACCTCACTGGTCCCACGATGAGGCATCTCCTATAAGGAGACGCGAAACAAAACGGAACACGTCACTACGGAACGATACCGAACGGAAAAGTCAAAGAGCTCATGTCAAAAGATATGTTGTGGTGGCTACTCTAGTTATAGACATGTGAATTGATTATTTTCCAGTCAGTTGATTCACTTCTCAGGACGACTTTTCTCTGATACCATCTTGTAACGACCCGATTCCCAAGTCCTTATGAGACACGAGAACCGGACCGACTCGACTAATCCCAAGACCCAGTCGTCCAACGAGGAAGTAACCAAAAGAGCAGTAAAATAAACCACATTCAGCATGAATATAACTAACAGTAAGGAAATATAGCAGTAAGGAAAGAAACCACTACAGTATATACCACCACAACAGTAGAACAACATTCATAACATAATATGAACTGCAGGTAAAGAAAACTACAGC
Organism: Thalassia testudinum; assembly: GCA_037157565.1. Lineage (NCBI taxonomy): Eukaryota > Viridiplantae > Streptophyta > Magnoliopsida > Alismatales > Hydrocharitaceae > Thalassia > Thalassia testudinum. The sequence goes on from JAZHRO010000036.1 coordinate 11,275,135, forward strand.
AGAAACAAGTACTTGAGATTTCCGGCCCTACCAGGAGGGGGTGACATAATAATTGCGCAAATAAAATAAACAATCTCACAAAAAAGCAATCACACAAGTACACAAGTATTTTTAGGTGGAAGCCCAAACCGGGTGAAAACCACCACCTAACCCTCTTGAGTTAGGATTTTCCGATCAACCAAGTTGATCAAAATCCACTAAACTGAATCACTTTAAACGAGGGTGATTCAACCTCAATACAGCCACGCTACTTAAACGAGGGTAGCATACCTCAACCCCTTCTCTCCACAAGAAGGATTTTGTCTCACGAAGGAGACGGGAATTCGCAAAGCGAATACCCAACCAAATAACAAAGATAAAATAAATAAGTAATCCTATAGAGCCAACAAAGTAATTATGAACCTAAGCTTCTATAGGAATTAGGATACTCCCCTTTGCAAGGAGTGCGTCGAGTTGATGACGCGGTGCGTGAGCCACGCGATGGCGCAACTTCGCTCTCGTGGAGTACGGCGGGAAAGCGAGTGCGCAACAGCTTGATGCTCTCAAGATGTAGAACTTGAGCTTAGAGAGCAAGAGAGACACAAAAAGGTTTGAAAGTATATTGCAAGGTGTGTCTTGGTGTTTTTAGGTGTGTGTTTGTGTTGCAAAGGTTCCCCTCTATTTATAGAGGCCTTAGGAAGGCTTTGGAAGGCTTAGGAAAGGTTCTATAGCCGTTGGGAACAAAGTCCAAGAGAATCAGCCCGAAATTAGGAACAATCATTGCTCTGACAGGCTTATCAGACGTCTAATTCTAGCATCAGACATCTGGAAGTTCACTTTAAGATGTCTGATTCCAAGGTTAGACGTTGGCTTTTGGGCGGGTCTCTACCTAACTTAGATCAGATCTAAACAGGGTTTTTGTGCAAGTCCATCAGACGACATACAGGACGTCTGGCACTATGTCTGGACGTTTGGAAACCTACTTTTTTTGTGGGAATGGATTTTCAAGCGTTGCAATGGCTAGAAAATCTCTGAGAAGAGATTTTGGGTCAGCCGAGGCAAAACGGTCAATTATCAAACGTCTGGAAATGCCTAAGGACGTCTGATAAGGCTCTAACGGTCATATCTTGAGTGTTTGATAAGCCAGCCAACGGTCCACTAATTGGATGTCTGGCCAATCCATCAGACGTCTCCTAACACGTCTGGTCTAAGGTTTGGACGTCTGATTTCATCAGACAGAACTAACTATGTCCAACCTAATAGTTATCAGACGTCTGAAACAACAGTCAGACATCTTAAAATACTTTATTGGACATCTAATTTGGGAATTAGACATCTGGAAGTGCTGTTTAAACCCTATATTAGTTTTCTAAGTTCTCTACAGAGAACCTAAGTATCCTAGGGTTGTGCAGGTGTTCCTAGGACTACTGTTAGGGTACTTTGAGGCTCTTTAACATAACTTTCTAAGGAAGTAAAGAGCAACAAAAGAAACGAAAAATACAACAAGTACAAGAGAAGGAAATCTATCCTATTCTTCATTTCCTTCCATCTTTAATCTATCGCTCCTCGCGAATCTCTTCTGTTTTCCATCAAGCTTGTCCAATCCGTCCTGGATGCGAGCTCGAACAACGTCTAATCACGTATCCATTTGCGATTGACCTGAAATCTAGGACTCAAAGCGCAAATATTAAATGACACGTGTTTTGTTATCATCAAAACAAATGATCGTGGTGCTCTAGCACCAACAATCTCCCCCTTTTTGATGATGACAAAACCATAAATAATAATGCAAAAAAAAACTCCCCCTTTTTGACATTATCAAAAAGGTTTAATTGATTTTACATGTCCTATAACTCCCCCTTAAAACATGCTCTTCTAAGAGTTTCTTTTAACAAAGGTAATGTCCTCCCCCTTTTTTATAACAACAAGATAGCTATTATTTTTTGTCCCCCTTTCAAAAGGAAATTTAGCTACCTTATCTCTTCCCCTTAAAAATTGACAATTAGCTCATAATTTTTTAACTCCCCCTATCTAAATGCTACTAATAAGAGGATAGGGTAAAGGGTTTTTACCTCACCTACCACGGCCAATAAAATGGCCTGAATGGTGGTGGATGCCACATCGGATGGGGCTCCCATCCATAGCTTGGAGGCCCAGGCATTGGCGCCGGTCTCCAATCTGGTGGTCAACGTGCGGCGGGTCCGTTGCTTGTTCGCCGTCTCGGTCTTCTTGTTCTCCTCCTTGGTCTACTCCTTGGTTCTCCCAACTCGAGTTGACCAGCTTTGAGCTTGTAGGTCCAGTCCTTCGTGTTGTAGTCATCCCTGAAACCTACAAAACAAGATTCCAAATCTTCCTTCAGTATCCAAGTGAGCTTGGATCCAGATCTGTTAGCGGGTCTCCTTGACGGAGATCCTTTCTCAACCTTAGGGCTATAAAAATTATCTACTTTATTGATTAATTTGTTGGAGTTTTCCCTAAGGCATGCAATTTCCTTTTCTATAATATCCATCTTAGTCTTTAAATCAGAAATTTCTATTTTTAGACTAACATTTTCCTCAATCAATTTATTATTTTCATTGATGAGGTTATTATTTTCTAATAATAGGTTATCCTTTTTAGGACTAGCTTCTAAATCCTTAAGTTTTATTTCTAACCTATTATTTTCAGATTTAAGAAAACTAAGATTCTTTTTCATGCTTTTGTTTTCTATTTTTAATGATTTACTAAGCTCATACAACTCATTAAAAGCATCTTGTAAATCTGAGTTTACCTCATTGTCGCTGTCGTTGTCACTTTCTCCGATTGCCATGAAACCAAGGCACGCGGTTTCCTTCTCCCCGTGATCTTCTTCCGAGCTTGTCTCCTCATGAGTGCCTTCCAACCTCCTCCAGATCTCGTGGGCGGTGGTGCACTCTTGGATTTGCTCGAACTCTTTCGGACTCAACGCACAATACAAGGCATTCATTGCCTTTGCGTTGAGGTTGAGATTCCGAACCTGATCTTCTGAGTAACCTCTTGCGGGTTTCTTGGGAATCACAAATGCGGATTCGCATTTTTCCCACACCCGGAAGTCGTAGGCCTGCAACCACATAGTCATACGATTTTTCCAATAAACTAAATCCATACCTGCAAAGTATGGTGGTTGCGAGGTATCGTGTCCTTCGGTGCACACGAATGTTTTTCCCTCCATATCTAGATCCTCGCCGGTTTGTAATGCCAATTTTGCGAGACCTGCTCTGATACCAAATGAAATTTCCGGCCCTACCAGGAGGGGGTGACGTAATAATTGCGGAAATAAAATAAACAATCTCACAAAAAAGCAATCACACAAGTAGACAAGTATTTTTAGGTCGAAACCCAAATCGGGTGAAAACCACCACCTAACCCTCTCGAGTTAGGATTTTCCGATCAACCAAGTTGATCAAAATCCACTAAACTGAATCACTTTAAACGAGAGTGATTCAACCTCAATACAACCACGCTACTTAAACGAGGGTAGCGTACCTCAACCCCTTCTCTCCACGAGAAGGATTTTGTCTCACGAAGGAGACGGGAATTCGCAAAGCGAATACCCAACCAAATAACAAAGATAAAATAAATAAGTAATCCTATAGAGCCAACAAAGTAATTATGAACCTAAGCTTCTATAGGAATTAGAATACTCCCCTTTGCAAGGACTGCATCGAGTTGATGACGCGGTGCGTGAGCCACGCGATGGCGCAACTTCGCTCTCGTGGACTACGGCGGGAGAGTGGGTGCGTAACAGCTTGATGCTCTAAAGATGTAGAACTTGAGCTTAGAGAGCAAGAGAGACACAAAAAGGTTTGAAAGTATATTGCAAGGTGTGTCTTGGTGTTTCTAGGTGTGTGTTTGTGTTGCAAAGGTTCCCCTCTAGTTATAGAGGCCTTAGGAAGGCTTTGGAAGGCTTAGGAAAGGTTCTATAGCCGTTGGGAACAAAGCCCAAGAGAATCAGCCCGAAATTAAGAACAATCATTGCTCTGGCAAGCTTATCAGACGTCTAATTCTGGCATCAGACGTCTGGAAGTTCACTTTAAGACGTCTAATTCCAAGGTCAGACGTCTGCTTTTGGGCGGGTCTCTTCCTGACTTGGATCAGATCTAAACAGGGTTTTTGTGCAAGTCCATCAGATGACATACAGGATGTCTGAACGTCTGGAAACCTACCTTTTCTGTGGGAATGGATTTCCAAATGTTGCAATGGCTGGAAAACCTCTGAGAAGAGATTTTGGGTCAGCCGAGGCAAAACGGTCAATTATCAGACGTCTGGAAATGCCTAAGGACGTCTGATAAGGCTCTAACGGTCATATCTTGAGTGTTTGCTAAGCCAGCGAACGGTCCACTAATTGGATGTCTGGCCAATCCATCAGACATCTCGTAAGACGTCTGGTCTAAGGTCTGGACATCTGATTTCATCAGACAGAACTAACTATGTCTAGCCTAATAGTTATCAGACGTCTGAAACAACAGTCAGACGTCTTAAAATACTTTATCAGACGTCTGATTTGGGAATTAGACATCTGGAAGTGCTGTTTAAACCTTATATTGGTTTTCTAAGTTCTCTACAGAAAACCTAAGTATCCTAGGGTTTTGTAGGTGTTCCTAGGACTACTGTTAGGGTACTTTGAGGCTCTTTAACATAATTTTCTAAGGAAATAAAGAGCAACAAAAGAAATGAAAAATACAACAACTACAAGAGAAGGAAATCTATCCTATTCTTCATTTCCTTCCATCTTTAATCTACCGCTCCTCACGAATCTCTTCTGTTTTCCATCAAGCTCGTCCAATCCGTCCTGGATGCGAGCTCGAACTCCGTCAAATCACATATCCATTTGCGATTGACCTGAAATCTAGGACTCAAAGCGCAAATATTAAATGACACGTGTTTTGTTATCATCAAAACAAATGATCGTGGTGCTCTAGCACCAACACTACTGACTATAACGGAACAAAAAGAGGTACAAGATAACAGTGGTAACTCTATTAGACCCTACTCGGCCCAGCGTCCTCTGCAGCCACTGACCCTGGCTGCTCAACACCTGGTCCAGAAAGGTAACGAGTATAACACGTCAGCAAAACGCTGGGTAGAGTGGTAGCTAAACTAAAGAAATAGTAAAGTGTACAGTAGCTGTTTTAAATTTTCTTTCTTCTTTATTTACGTCTTCCTATTGTTTCACAATTTATCTATTTCTCAGATCCTTCACTTGATCTCGAATGTTCCTCGTGGGATCGATCTTGATTGCAGCCTTTTCTGAACAGTAGAAGTAGCACGTGGTGCTCTCCTGGCCGGGAGAGTCCCCCGTGGGGATCCTACTCTCAGTCAACCACCCCAAGGTCACTGACAGACGTAACGGTGACTACGGCATGCGCGGTAAACGCACGGGTAGCTAACCCGCACTGGCACGCGGTCAGTCGTTTCCGTTAACGGATGCGCCCAAAGCACATCACGAAACCAGTACAGGGCAGAGTCCTCTCAGTAACAGGGTTCCAACCCCTCCATAGTAACCAAACATGGGCCTTGCCCCTCCACAGTTCGCGCACCCTCGCCTGACTACCCTGGTTTGCCCCAGTGGGCCTAACAAGCTGGTGTGGGAGGTTAGCAGAACCCCGGGGCCCGTGGGGTAGCTAATACCACCCTACACTAGTAGCTCTCCTCGGTACTACGTACACGAGGGCCAGCAAGTCAGTATAGAGTGGCCAGTCCTAACCCCGGGTCCCTAGGGCGGCTGGCTCCGCTCTGCAATAAACAGGGGGGACAGTCGCTCTCCTTGGTACTCCGTACTCAAGGGCCAGCTCACTTCCCCAATTCTATTCCATTCATTTTCTAGGAGTTCTACTCCTAATTCTCCGTAGGGTTCCAGCTCTTTTAACTCAGGACATCCAGGTTTCACTTTCCAGTTTCACGTTCTTACAATCCATATTCTCAATCACGTTATTTATTCATAACAGGCAGTTGTTAATTCAGTTCACAGGCAGCTAGTATTTCCTTTCCACATTTTCCAAGACTGCAGTATTCATACATTCCACTAGTTTTCCCATCCTAGGATTCATGCCATATCCTAGGATCTATCATACAATCTAGTTTTCCAGCCCTAGGATTCATGCAACACCCTAGGAATCTACCATTCAATCTATTTCTCATTCCTAGGATTCATGCAATGTCCTAGGTTCTATTTATGGTTTCATAATTTAACAGATTATACTTAAAGCCACTCTACCGGTTACAACTGGCGAACTGGGGGCGTGGTCGGGAATCCCACGTGCCTCTGCAACCCTCGAGACTGTAACGGAACGGGATCCTATCACAAGGATCAAACACAAGGAACTTCTCAAAATAGTATACAGCTACTGTAGACAGGTAGAGGATGTAATTCCGAAAAGAGCGAAACTCAAAACGCGGAAAACGGAGCTCGAACGGGCCCGAAAAGGGTCGAAAACGACGAAACAGTGCAAAATCAGACGTCTGGAACTTCTTCCAGACGTCTTAAAAACTGGATCAGGTAATTACCTCGCTCTGTGTGGGCTCTCAGACGTCCAGAAGCCTGCGGGGGTGTCTGGCCTAGTTCCCAGACGTCCGATGGTCACCTAGGACGTCTGGAAGTCGTTCCCGCCATCTGGCACTGCAGCCAGACGTCTGATTCGCGTTGGATGCGAATCTCCGACCCTGCGCGTACCCATTTCCTCTCTCCCTTGGTACGGTCAATCGAAGGGAAGGAAAAAGAGGGAAAAACTCACCTTTTAGACGTCTGGACAGTCTTCCAGACGTCGTTCCCGTCATCTGGCTAGAAGCACAGACGTCTGATTCTGGAAAATTTTCCAGAACCAGGGCGCCACTCGCCCTCCGCTCGCGACGCCCGGCCGCGCTGCGAGTGCACAGCCTACTGCTCGAGACGCAGCAGTCCTCCCGCATCGCTCCGCGCCCGCTGCGCCCCCGTCGACCGGCCCTAGCAGCCCCGGCGAGCTCGCCCTCAGGGCCGAGCGCCTCTCCCATGCGCAGCACGTCCTCCCATGCTCACCGCGGCTGTTGCTGCCGCTGCACCCTCGCGGTCGCTCTCGCACACTAGCTGAAGGAGAAGAGGAAGGAGGCGGAGGTGACGGGAGTGAGGGAGAGGCATGGCCCTTTTAAGGCCGTGCGAGGAGAGAGAGAACACGGTAGAGGCGTCTACGGCCGCAGGAGAGAGGGAAAAAGAGGGGGAGAGAGAGAAAACGTAGGTCTACGCGCTCAAGCGTGCAGACTAACAGTAGCATACCAAAATAATCGATTTCCAGATATCTGGAAATGATCCCAAACGTCTTGTCTGACGTCTGTAAGTGATTCCAGATGTCTGGTATGACGTCTGGGCCACCTCCCAGACGTCTGGAGCGCTCGTTCGTAACAGTGGCACATATGTTAGATTAGATCGATTTTCGTGCCGTTGGGCTACGATCATTGATCCGAACCCATTCGTGCTGTTGGATTTGTCATCTAAGGTATGGATTTACACCACCTTGGCCCTTGACCTCTAATCTTTCTCGGACTACATCTGATGCTACGAAAATCCGATCGGGGCGATCTGGGAGGCATTGGACTCCGATCGTCGCCCTGATCAGAACTGTACGGTTGGATCTTCAATCCGAGGCCCTGATAAATATTGCCTTGTCCCCTGACCACAAAAAGGGAAAATTAACCTATAATTTATACAATCTTACCTAAATGCAAGATGATGCATATTATGCAATATTTGTAATGTATGATGCTTCTATAAACCTAGGAACATGCAAAAATAGTCATTTTAGGCCAATTAGATGTGTGACATCACACCCCCATGCCTATCTTTTGCTAATCCCTAGCAAAACTATATTCTATTTATAAAAAAATTAGGATCAGATTTCTTGGGCAAAAGTTATTTTTCAACACCAGGAAATTTCTACTATGACCTGAACAACATAGACACAACAGTGCCTAGGTATCAGCCAAAATGCAAACTGCCCAAGCCCTCACCTTATTCAAAAGCAAAAGGATCTTTTTCTTTTTCTTCTTTTCTAATTTTTTTTTATTTTTTAGTTTAGAGTTTCGAGGCAACTTTCTACGGCTACCCAACCCACTCAAGACTCGAAAAGAACTCTAAGTGCTAAGCATCTTTTTATGTGAAGTGATAGACTCACTGATCGGCAATTAGAACGAACTTCGAGTTTCCACGCCCCTAGGTGACCTTGAAAAAAAGTTTTCCCTAAAGGGGTACCTATTCGACTGGTAGATTTCTCCCTATTTTTTATTTTTATGGGGTCAATACAAGGGTGAACCTAGAGTATATCTCCCTGGGTTATTATACTCTTCTTCCTAAGTGTTTGGAATTAAACGTGCATTTTTTGAGCTAAGTTCTGGACAACTGGCCGATGAGCTGTTATCCCTGACAACTTGCTAGCCATACTCGTGCGGTGAAGTGCGGCTTATTTCTTTCTTCTTCTTCTTTTCTATTTCTTTTTCTTTTCTTTTTGTATATATATTTTTTTTCTTTTAAGTAGGTGGCTTCCTTAATCTAAGATTTACCTAAAGGCAACAAAAAGAGAATAGTCATGTGGCTAGGCTCTGGACAACTAGCCAATGAACTGTTACCACCGACAACTTGTTAGCCATACAACCCTAAAAGGTTTATTAGCTACCCAATTTCCATTAAAACTACCAAAAAGTGAGTCAGTGCAAAGACTGTGTAGATGCCTAGGCTTGAAGTCCCCTCAAATTAGAGGGTGGGTTGATATGTCATGTACTTATAACCCCAACTAATTTAACTTATTAGAAATGAATTCAAAATGGCAAGGACTCGAGAAACAAGTCCATATTTTATTGTACATTTGGACTGATTAAGCCTGAAGACCTGGAGAATCTAAGTGTTCAAGTCTTAACGCATCATTCCCTAAAGTTGAAAATTTCTAATGCCAAAGCTCTCTTTTCCTAATTAAAAAAAAAATTCAAAAACAAAGAGAAAATAAAAAGAATCTATGAAGCTAACATGATGATTTAGATAATGATATTTACCTGTTGAATAGCGAAATCGAGGTTATAAAAGCTGCGTCATAGTATAGGTTGAAATCGCTTGAAAACAAATAATATTTATAATTGAATATCAGAAATGAAGTTCGAGGTCAAACACAGGGAGCAATTGGTAAAATAGTTCTCAAGATCGCAATTCAAATGCAATATAAGCAATGTATAATAGAACTTCAAACAAGAATGATATATAAATGAAAGCCAATGTCAATAATACAAAAAGAATGGGGTAAAATGGTGATTTGAATCACCAATTACCCCTCACAATTATATCAAATATCTTAATAGTACTAATCAATCTAAATTCCACATAGGATGAGTGCACAGTGCACTCCCTTCAGAGATCAGCCAATAGAACTCTAAGTGCCAAGAGGGCACTCTTCCTCTTCCTTCCCTTTCTCTCTTCTTCTACCTCCTTAAGCTTCAAAGAAGGCACAACACAAGGCTCATCAACGCCAATAGAGGCAAAGGCCTCTCTCAGAGATCACAAGTGTTGAGAGGAGGGCGACAAAGCAAAACCCCTCCTTTCCCTATCTCCATTTTCTCTTCTTTCTCTCTCAGAACCAGGCAAACTAAAACAGACCTAGGTATCTGGGTAAACGGACCAAGGCCCAGATCCGCGAAGCATCAGCACAGGTGAGAGTGTGTGTGAGGTGCGTGCATGTGGGGACCTCACCCCCTATGCGTGCTAAGGCGATAAGCCACCAGCACGAATTCAATTTATCCTTTGTGGGGGCTTCGTCTGTTTCTTATGTGGGACTAAGTTGTCCACCTAGTCTTCGCACAGCTACAGTGGACTTCCCTCGCCTAATTGAAGAAGCAGCAGCATGAGTTGGTGTCAATTGAAGGCCTGGGCATTTGGACCACGTAGTTTTGCACCACCTGGAGATGATGTCTGGGGCAAAAGACACAACACTTTCGTCAAGGTGTTCGTGAAGCTTGTAAATGGCAGTGGCACGGGCGATACCTAAAAACACGAACAAGGCCTTTCAGCTACATCAAACACACTCAGTAAGATCACTGGAACACGACGAGTGCAACGGTGGCCGTGGTTTGGTGTGTACGCATGTTTGGAGGGCCAACAGTGATGCGAATGAGGGTGGAAGGTGGCTGTGTTCGACAGGGAGGTAGAGGGTAGTAAACCCTAAATTTCAATAGGGCTTTTAGAGGGTGAGTCATGGCAGATCTTTTGGAGTTGGTGGCGAAGCAGATGGAGTTGTGGAGTGGTGGAGATGATTTGTCGGAGATGTAGCCAGAGGGGAGGACGACGATGGGGTCAGAGGCATATCGGCGGTTGAAATGAGGTCCTGAAGGTGTAGGAATGATCGAGGGAGAGAGAGAGAGTTTAGGGAACTTAGGGAGATGTTGAGTGGTGGAGACGATTTGCCGAAGATGTAGCCGAAGTGGAGGACAACAATGGGGTCAGAGGCGTATCGACGGTTGAAATGAGGTCCTGAAGGTGTAGGAATGATCGAGGGAGAGGGAAAGAGAGAGTTTAGGGAACTTAGGGAGATGTTGAGAGGTGGAGGTGGCTGACTGTGGTGGACCGGTAACGAAGAAGGAGGAGAATACAGCTAGACGGCGATGATGAAGTAGGCAGAGATATGCCCTCCCTTTGGCTTGGGAGGGTTGTGACGATGAGAGGAGTCGAGAGAGTTGACCAATTTGGTCATTGGACAACCAGAGGAAGAGGATCGAAGAGAATTGTTGGAGCAAGGGTTTTGGTGGCCGGACGAGGAGAATCAGAGGTGGTTGACTCACCAAAACTTGCTGAGGGGATGCACAAGGCCACAGGGGTCCTTTTATAGAGCTCTAGATGGAGTTCCAAGTTTGGAAACAAGCTTAGAAACTCTGAGCTCTTCATCAGCGATCGATACCTATTCAATCCAAATGTTCGCATTAGGATTTTGGGGAGATTTAGGATTCCTAGATGGGCTCATTTGGATGGCAATTACTTAACGAGTTTCACTTTCAATTTTAAGAGGGATTCATCAAGCAATCACAGAGATCTTGCCATCTTAAGGTCACCGAAGTTTGTAGGATTAGGACTTCATGGCGGTATGGACCTATTTGTGAAAATGATGATAAAGATAGGGACAAAAATGCAAATGATTCAGAAGTTAGGGGCATATGTGTGAGACAAAAGAGTCAGATAGGACCAAATTACATACTAGGTTAAGATGATCTCAGATTAGGCCCAAGTTTTGGTAAAAACCTAATTTGGACCTAAGGAATTCAATGGTGAAGTTGGATTCTAGTTTTGACTTAGCTTGGCTTCGTAATTTATGCAAAAACCCAAATTAGGGCAAAGGTCTACCTGTGATTCTGTTTTAGGTCAAGACGGGTTCTGATGGTCAAATCAAGCATACAAAACCCTAGAGAATATTTTTCTATGAATTTTAGAGGGTTTAGGTGAATTTTATCCTGACCAGAACCTTAGTTAATTAAGCGGGTCTATTTTTAGGCTTTCAGATGTCATTTAATTCTCAAAACACGCGAAAACCCTTTTCCATCTGTACTAACCCACTTGTTGGACTCTTAAGACCATTTGATCCTTAATTAACCCCTAAGAAATCCCATGATTGTACTGCAATTGAGATATTCTGTTAAAATTGTAATTTTACCCCTGTTTTCTTATCTTTCTCTCGGAATGATTATGCAATGAATTAGGGCTCTCTGACGGTTATGTAGGAGCATTTAATGACTTAATTAGATCAAATTGAGCTAGTTATGGCTCATGCCTATCAAATACAATGTCCTCATTGTATTAAAAAGACATGAAATAGAGTGGAGTAGAGTAGAAAGCACCTAAATTTTGTGGTTATAGGTCACCTCCGAGATGGAAAGAGACTATATATGTGATGAATTTAGTGCCTTCATCTAGGCACACTATACAAACAAAGAGGAAATAAAGAATTCGTAGATGCAGGACAGAATCAAAATAAGATCAATTTTTGGACTTGCGAAGAGGTATCCACAAATGTAGACCAGCTTGTGGTGCAGACCCATGCCCCAAGGTCGAGTATATCTAAGGTTCTAAATAACAATTACCCAAAATCGGAGTTTAGTATGCAAACGGGGTCGGGCCTACAATTTATGAGGATGCAACCCAAGTCCAAAAAGTCAGACAATAGGAAAATCCATATCAGAAAGATAACCAATTAAGTTTTGCTTGGGTTGGACATCCTCAGAGTTGAAAATGTCATAAGGGTCCTGGTAGAAGGTTGGTGGTGTTAAGCAAATAGGAACCCTTAGACTCAGACATCTACTTCCCCCGAAATTGGCTTCCCAAATCTTCATTTCCCAATTCCTATCCTCCATAATCATAATTTTCGGGACCTCACAAATACCATCATCCTCATATAAAATTTCCAAGTCCAAGATTTGTGGCTGAATCAGAATTGACTTGAATCCAATAATCTCAAAAATAGAATCATCATTATGCTCAATGGTGTATGTGTGAGGAATGGGGCTATGAATTGAATTCTTCATGAAATCAGGATCTGAATCCACCATGCTAGCCCCAAGAAGATCAATTTCCTCGATTATTGGGCCATCAAATGATTTATCATACTCCGCGGGCCCATTTGTCGCACTAAAATTATCTTCCTCAAATTCAGGTGAGACTTCACACAACGATTCTTCACCTTCAGAATCAGTGAATTCTGGATCCGCCTTCATATATTCTCAAAATCATTGATCATTTCCTAGTGCATAGAGACATACTTTTCTTCGTACCCTAGCTCATGGATCTCGGGTGAAGAAATCAATTAATCCTTAACTGGTTTCTTTAGACCAATATGGTCATCTCAGATCTCGTAAAATGTGTCCCCCCCAATAGGTGCCTGAGTAGGTTCTGACATTAGCTCTCCTAAAGGGGGTTCATCCTGGGAATCATCCCAAGATTGAACTAAAGCAACCACAAATTTCATCCTTAGTTTCGACAAGTTTCCAAGTAACAACTCACCCGTGTCCTTATCCTTAACATCTTGGAGCCAATCCAACAAATACTTGTTAAGATCATGAATCGTTTCAATCAAAGGCTCCAATTCTTTAGTGAGAGGTGTTGGCTGAGCTTCTAAGAATTGAATGGTATTCCTTAAGTTAGCCAACACCTTATCTTGGACCTGGTTCACCTAAACCAAATGGTTTGGTTCAGGGTTGGGTGGGTTTGGGTTCAGTTCGGGGGAGTCAAGGAATTGAGGTTCTTAGTATCCTCCATGATAATAGGTCACTTCGGGTTGTTCAAAGAGGGGTGGTGACCTATATGCAGTGTAATCTGGGGGAGGGTAGGAGTTGTAATCAGGATATCCTTCTTGATTGTAGATCAGGTTATGTTGATCATATAGAGGCAGAGATCTATAAGCATTATAACTCAGAGAAGAATAGAAATCACAATCATGATGTCCATGGTTAGACCCTGAAGACGGAGGTCTAGAATTGTATCCCCAATCTGGGTTATCCCAACTAGTAGATGGTTGATTACAACACGGGTCAGGATAATAATCATCATATTGGGGATAAGAAATGTCAGGAGGGTAGGAGTGGAAATGTGTGTAGGATGTGGAAGGATCCATGACAAAACGGGAGGAAGAAAGGTTCTCTGCAATACAAACAATTAAACCTATCCTTAAGTGGGATAGCCTAAAGATCTACAAACTCCCAAAACCTGTCTTAAGATGATAGGAATGATTTAATCTACTTCTTTCCAATCAATCCAACCAGTTAAAGGGAGAGATTGAGGAGAAGGTTCTTCCCTTGTCTTTCACCTCAGGTTCCTTTGATACCCCCAACCACGATCGTTTGACACTGCTCCCCTAGCTAGACATCAGATTGAATAGTAGAAGTAAATTAATCGAAAATAATCTCGACCTAGGGCCCAAAGAGCAAGTCCAATCCTTAAGGCCAACGCCTACTCTATTTTAATTAGGCTTAGGTTTAAATGTGCTTGGGAACGTGATGGGCCCTTTATATCGGATGTACCCTTAATGATTGATTGAAATGTTTAAGTGAGTGCATAACCAGGGTTTTCAAACAAGGTTTATTGATGATTTGTCTTTTAGGGTTCAACCTTGCTTAGTAGCTTTTAAGGTTCAACTTTATGTTTATTCAATCAAGGTTCAGTTGGCACACCAAGTTTTGAAAGCACAAGTGAAGATATCTTTCTTTAAAACTTAAAAAGAATGTAGAGTGCCTGGTTAATTTCTAGAAGTTGAATCCTAAGAGGCATTTACTCGATGAGTTATTTTTAGATGAAGTGGTACAGCCCAAACAACTCAAACAATTGGCCTGATGCACCACTGAATTAGGCACACAAGTGGTTACCTAATCTGATTTCTACTCAATTATATGTTGATGAGTGTACCAGTTCCAAAGATCGGGTTACCGGTTGAGTATGAAGAATCAGAAGAGATTGTGTACCTCTGTGAGATTTTTTTATAAGCAGAGGGTGAGATGGGTGGAGGTGACAAACAAAAAACCAAGACTAACCTTAGGGTTTATGCAAGTTCTAGGTTAATTAGGGTTTGTGTTATTAGGTGATGGAATGAAAACTGGTGGGTGGGAGATGGGGTATACTTACAGACCCTTCAACTGCACTTTGCTCCAATATGCAACTTTTGCTCACCTCGATAAAGCACCTGTAATCACAACAAGAAAGTTGAGAAGTGAGGTAAAAGATAAGTAAGGTGGAAAACATAGGAAATCAAAGAGCGTTGCTTCCCCGGCAACGGTGCCAAAATGTTGGACGTGATTTCTACGCTAAAAGTTTCGAGTTTGAAAACTCATCATTATAGTCACATAAAAATCTGTCAAATAGATGATTTAACTGAAACTCTGGTAAGTCCTGAGTCGAACACAGGGAGGCAAACATTTGATCAAAATTGAGTTGGAATTATTGTCATGAAAGTAGATTAGTTGGTTGAAATTAATCTACTACCTATTCTACTTGAAGAATAATTAATAGAAGAGAGAGAAAGAATAATACAAATAAATAGAAAATAGGGAGAGAATAAACAAATATTTCATAATGATAGAAACATGTTCATTACATCTATGTGCTACACTTGAAAGCAGGAAATCTACACTAGAAAGCGATAAAAGAGAAGAGGATGAGAAATTATCCTCCTCGACGGCTGCTTAGAGGATGAGCCATGTTGACGAAGTGCCCGAACGAGGGTGGTGAGATACTAGACGAGGGAGGATGAAGTTGGGGGATGGAGAATGAAGCAAGGTGACGTCTCAACGGGGATCCGCTTCCTAAACGGTGGTGGGAGGACAACTGCGGGCTCTCCACGAACAAGGGTGAGAAGATGGAAAAATTATCTTTATAACTCTAATGGAGCATCCTGGGATTGGGACAAGCTCATAGAGCTTTAGAGGAGGTGAGAGAAGAAAGGAAGGGATGACAAAGAATGGGAGGGCGTAGGGGCTTTATATAGCTGAGTTTTGAGGGCAAAGAGGTCCTTCTACATGCTTAATAATAAATGTAGGGCCTTTAGTGATGGATGTGTACATCGCTAAACCCCCACGTCGCTGAAGGCATGTGCTCCATCTCCATGTTGCGTTGCAGATCCGAGCACTCAGAGAGTGCCACGTCGACATCACCTCAGCTTCAGCCATTCCATGCCCATTGCTCAACTATCCGATCTTGCATCCAACGGCTTGAGATCGCAAATGCCTCATTGCCTTGGTGCATTAAGAGGCAACACGACCTCTCTTCCCACCATCAGATCAAGCATCAATGGCTAAAAACTCACGCTCGCACACCTTTACAACTTGCGCCTCCAGCGAGTGTGATCGGGCGTAAGATCGGGGGTCTAATCGCACGTCCATCTGATCGGTCGATTTGAGCCGTTGGCGTGTGATCGAACAGTTAAATTACTCTCTTGCTTGCTAGAAGGGGGTGCAATGTGGGAAGCTCAAGCGCATGTTGATCTGTGGCGAAGCACCTTAACCACTACACTGTGTGCGCTCTTTGGTCGAGTTTATGATTTCACGCTCAAGCACCCACGGTCGTTGGATGATGATCCAACGGCTGAGATGCGTTAAGCGTTTGACTTTAAAGGAAAATAAGGTGCAGCCTTGAGTTAATCACAGCCATTGGATTAAGATCCAACGGCTGGGATTGATCATGCAATGAAGAAGAGATGCTACGATCGTTGTTAGGCAACTGTGATGGTGCCATGTGGTGTCATCATGGTCGTCTATCTTCTTTGACTTGTACATGGTGCCACAGATGTCGCATTGGATCAATTTTTGTGCTATTGGGCTGCGATTGTCGGTCCGAACCCATCTGTGTGGTTGGATTTGTCATCTGAGGTACAAATTTACACCACCTTGGCCCTTGACCACTGATCTTTCTTGGACTGCATATGATGCTACGAAAATCTGATTGGGGCGATCTCAGAGGCATTGAACTCCGATCGTTGTCCTGATTAGATCCGTATGGTTGGATCTTCAATCTGAGGCATCGATAAATATTACCCTGTCCCCGGACCACAAAAAGGAAAAATTAACCTATAATTTATACAATCTTACCTAAATGTATGATGATGCATGTTATGCAATATTTATAATGTATGATGCTTCTATAGACTTCGGAACATGAAAAAATAGGCATTTTAGGCCAATTAGATGTGTGCACATCAAGTTACCAAACATGTAAACTTTCATAATATATAAGCATTTTAACCAAAAATTATCGATTATCTATTACAAAATCCCCATGAACAAATAAGTGATCATTCATATTCTGGAATATATCCACAAGGTATCCCTGAATGTTATACACAGCATCATTCATTCTATGCAACCTAAAAAACTAATGGATATAAACACAAGCTTTTAAACATTCATCGATGAAAAAACCAAAACATGTTGAAATCATGTCCACATGGTTGCTCATCACAAGTTCATTCATTCAAAAAGTACTTTAAACCTCTAATGAACTAACATTTCTACTTGCAATACCTACTTAATAATACTAAGTTCCATCACTTCTGTGATGACTTGAGTCTCGTCAATTGAGAGAACCTGAGTCACCATGTGCTAAAAGCTAGCACAACCTGCCCACAAGATCACAGTCACCCAACACATAATCATAAAATATAAACATAGCTAACAACAATTCATATTGCAAAAATTAAAGGAACATAAATTATATACTAACCAGAAGATTTATCATAGTGTATAATCCCAAGAAAAAGTACAATGGAAATTCCCTTACGAACTACCAAGTATACCTGAGTACGAAACCCAAAAACACATCAGTAAATACCGAGTAGAGTAGAAACAACAACAGTAGAGTGCAACAGTAACTGAGCACAACAGAAAAATGGGTACTATAGTTTATTTAATCCATTTGTTAAACATCATGTTATACGATTCCATTTCTTAACTTGGAAGCCCAAGTTATTACAGTACAAAATTTATCAATCGACATCTTAGGGCACGAGACGATTTCGTGTAACTTCTTACAATGCAAGATCATTATAAGCCACCCTCCTGGCCGGGAAGACCTCTTATACCCATCGAGTCGCTGCTCTCCGTCACCCTGGGGTCATTGCGAAAAGGGGTGGATGCTACATCGTGTAGCATGAACACGTACAAGCGCTATGTACGCTAAACCACAGACAGCCAATGACCCACCCACTGACTAAAGGGAACTGCTCCAAACCTCAAGCCCTGCAGTCCACTACCCCAGTTGGCCGCTAAGCCAAATCAAAGAGTCGTAGGGAGGCCAGCAACTCCCTAAATCAGCCCAAAACTGGTCTAGTAGACCAAGCTATAGACAAATCCGACAAGTAGCGGACAGAAACCAATTATCTAATTCCTTTTGTTTTCCCGACATACCCGTCATATTATATAACCCATTTCCAGATAGCTATATCTTTCATTTTCAAACCATCGTTAGTAATTTCACAATATCAATTCCATAATTAACCAATATTCACATTATCCTCCAACTTATCCATTTCTAAGAAATTTTTAATTTCTGATCGTGGATCCAATCAAATCATTATTTAACCATCCTGATGATGACGGTTTCATTAAAAAATAGAATTCCTTTTGTACATGCGATGATAAGCCATAACTAACAAGATTAAATACTTTATAATTCATTTACTTCATTAACTTATTAAATAATTGGTTGTTAACTTCGTTTTAATATGATAGTTAACTATATTACTTGGGTTATTCACATTCCTAGTCAACAACTTGATTTTCATCATTGATATTTAATATTCCAGTACCCAGAAAAACAAGAAATACATAAACGAGTATGATCCCAGCAAGAGGTAAGAACACAAACTAAATGATGTAATACACAAAGAAAGTCATGATATAGACAAACTGTACGGAAAAAGAGAGAGACTATGCTACCTAACTAATGGGAACACCATCATGAGCCCTAACTAGCTCATTTTGACCCAATTAAGAGAATAAAAGCTCCTACATAACCAACTGGAGGTTCTAATTCACTGAATAACCTTTCTATGAGAAAAGTAAGAAACAAGGGGTAAACTGCAATTTTACCATTGCAGTACAACAATGGGTTTTCTCAACGGCTAAACACAAATCAAAAGGTCCTAACAAGATAAAAAGTGGGTTGGATCAAATAGAAAAGGGTTCGTGTGAGTTCTGTGAATTAAATGACTTCTTATAACCCTGAAGCAGACCCACTTGATTAAACAAGGTTCTGGTCAGAATAAAATTCAGCTAAACCCTATAAAAATCAAAGAAAAATATTCTCTAGGGTTTAAAACTTTCAATTTTCCATTAGAACATATTTTGACCTAGAATGGGATCTCAAACAAATAGTTACCCTAAATTGGGTTTTTACATAAATTTCCTAGTCAAATATGGTCAAACCCAAAATCCAACTTCACCATTGGATTCCTTAGGTCAAAATCAAGTTTGTAACAAAATTTGGACCCAATGGGAACTCATCTTGACCCACGTTGCAAATAGGTTTAGCCTAATTACAATTCTACCCCTATCTTTCAAAACCCTCACATTTGACCCCCTACCTTCCTCATTATTCTTTGCAATTAGGTCTCTCTATCATTATAGAGGAGGAATCCTACTCCAATGAGCTTTAGAAGGTGATTTCTCCCCGATTTCTCAGATAATACCCTTCAAAATTGAAAGGGAGATTCTCTGAGAAATTCCCTCCAATGTGAACCTAATTTGAGGCCCTACTTGGTACCCAATCTCTCATGTGAATGCATGAGAGATTTGGGTCTCTCTCAAGCTACCATCATCGGCGAACCTACCATGCTTGGAAGCTTGGCTTCCAAGCACAAAACTGACTTCCAAGGCCTATTTAAGACACCCCAGTTCGCCTCGCATCTCCTAAGCTTGAAATCAGCTGAAGAACCCACTCAAATTCGTCTCTCCTCCTCCGTCTGACTCGCTCATCAAGATCTGGCAACCTATCCTACCCTCCCTCGTCGCCTAGCCACAATACCGGTGGTAGGTTCCTCTCTCTCATGTTCATCCGCGTTGTGCAGCACTTGCCGACGCCCCTAGCTCCCCTTCGTCCTTGCTGACCATCCTCTCTGAGCACCTTCGTCTCCGATGTCGGTAGTATGTGCCACATGCCACATCCGTCTCACCTTCTTCTCTTCACCTCCTAGATAAGTTCCTCTCACCCTCTACTCCCTTTCCCCCTTCATTATTTCCTCAACTGACTACTGCCGCACTTCACCACCATCATCCCTTCACCTCCAGCCACCAACTCCGGCGAGATCACTCCACCACCACAGACCACCTCCCTCCTCACCGACCAATCCATAAGCTCCGCCTTGATGCCCTGATCATAACCCCCCACTCATATCACTCTGCCACAAACCCAAACACACCCTCGAACACACCCATACACATGGCCACAATGTGCCCTAGGTATGCTCACACAAGCATTCCCATGACACGCCGACCACCCCTGCACACTCGTCATGCCTTGGTGAAGCTCCCTGAGTGTTTTAACATGGCCGCAAGGCCGTTGTGGTGATTTTAGGCCCAGGAGCCCTCCACCATTGACACAGCTTGAAGCTTGCTTGCAACAAGATACAGGTCGTGATAGCCCTAGGCTCGTGTCCCAAGCTGTGCGGAAAGTCTTCGTGAACATCTCTAGGCATCCAATTGAAGCCAAGAGCCGTCGCGGTTATTGCAATTAAAGATAGCCCCTCTACTGCAGGTGCATGCGAAGGAGGTGGGAAGATAGTCCCACCTCGAAAAGTTTTGAGGTGCTTCACCTGCATAAATTGATTTCCTGTCAGAGGCTTATCGCCTCCACCTCACAGGGTGAGGTCCCTCTCTCACCCGACCCAACTGCCTCGTCCGCGACCACACCCTGCGGACCTGGTAGACTCGACCCGACTAGCACACCTCGCCCACCATCGTACACCAGTGGGCCTAGTCCCGGGTGCGTACCTGACCCAATTACTCGAGAAGCGTGGCTCTAACAGAGCAGAACCCAAGAGAGAAGAGAGAAGAGAGTTCACACGGGTAGGGGGTAGGTTTTGCTCTGTAGGCTAAGAAGAGGAGAAGGCAAGGGCGTAGAGAGGTTAAGGCAGAGAAGGGAAAAGAAGGAAGAAACTAAAGGCAAAAGAAGCTGAAGGAAGGAAAGAAAGCAAAGGAAGAAGGAAAGGCAGCCGATAGAGAATCAGAGAGAGAAAGAAGCCAATGAAGAAGAAGGTAGAGGAAGCTAAAGGAAAGGCAAAGCTGAAGAAGAAAGAAGCCGAAATCAAAAGAAGAAGAAGGAAGGAGACGCCAGAGAACAGAGAAGAAGGAAGACAAATAGAAAGAAGAACAAGAGAAGAAGCAAAAGAAAGAAAGAGCCGGCACTGTAGCATCATCATTTTAAGATGTCTGATTCACAAATCAGACATCCAATTTTGAGCATCATTCATATACATTGGTTTCTTTAATATTTTGTGCTACACATCTACTCCTATATTTTTGCATTGAGACAGTGATATTATTGCATATTCTTTTAAATTCTAAGTTGTGATTTTGATTTCTAAAGCACCAATTTGCTCCCTATGTTCGACCTTAGACTTTAAATTCAAGTAATAAATTGTATTTGTTTTGAATGCTTTTTCGACTATATTCCAACACAATATTCTTAAAATCTGACTCAGTGCAATAAACATTTTGGCACCGTTGCCGGAGAGAAACAGGCGATTTAGAAATCTTGATTGCAATTGCTAATTTGGTACTAACTTGCTATATCTCTTTTTGTTGTGATTGTCTCAGGGGAGAAGATTCAAAGGAAGACAGCTGCACATCAAACACGCCAGGGGCAAGTAATTGCAGATTAATCTCTTTCTTTTAAGCCCCTCATTCTAAAAAGGAAGAAAGAGATAAAATCAATTAGGGCTACTTGCTTTCCATTTCTAGCTAATTCACCAAGTTGCCTGATTTGATTTCAACAACAATATTGATTTGTGCACCCATTTAAGTTAATTAGGGCTACCACATTCTTGATTGAGCCCTAGATACCACATTAGACAAACTAAATTGGACCAAGATTAGAGCCAAATTAAGGATTTCAATTTAGGGTTTTTAGAAACACACCTTCATAAGCTAGAATTAACTCTCCAGAAAGAGGTGTGCCTAGGCCTTGGTGGAAGAGATTTATTCAAGAAAATCCTAAAATTCAGGCTCTTAATCTCACTTGAATCCTAGAAGAAAGGACCTAAAACTTCTTAAAGGACAAATAGGTGAAGTTGACCCCCCTTGTTGGGTCAACCAACCTTGAAATTAGGTCACTTTTTGCACTCAATACATCTAAAGTTCAAGTGAAATCTTAAGCACCTTTGCTCTTAATTAAAATTGGCAGACTTAAAAGGTCAAAGTCCCCATTCTGGTCTACCTGAAACATCATTGACAAGAGAGGTCGAGTGGGGAAACCCTGTAACTCGTGAGGGCGCTCGACCGTGTAGGGGTCTTTATGGGACTCTCCCTCTCTAGCTGCACAGGTATTTCTCAAGTGGATGGCTTTCTGACTAAGGGGTATCATCTGCCCCGAAACTCTATAGTCATCCAAATTTTTGGGTGTCTTGATTGGGTCCATCACATTCTACTCTCATCCAAACCATCGATGCATGTTCGGTAGGAGGTCCTTAAGACCATCCTTAAGGCCTCCTTTAGTGATTCACTCCCGTCGAGGCTAGGCCTTGACTTTCGTGTTTGTGCAGCAACCCCATCACATAGAAATCTCCTCTGATTCATCTGAACCAAATTCTCCTTCCATCATCATGGCACAACCCGTAGAAGAAGAGAATAACCTTGAGAACCAACTCCAGCTCCGTAATGATTTATTTCAAACTTTTATGAACCCACCGCAGCGTCCCATGATGTGAGATCATTACAATCCCGCTGCGATGGCGATCGAACCTCGAGTCCAAATCCTGGCTGGAGGTCCTGATTCTGAACTCAAGCCCAACATGATTCATGCTATTCCAAAGTTTCATGGGCTTAATTCCGAGGATCCCTTCCAGCACATCAAATAACTCAAGCATCTGGCCCAGACCTTCAGGTTAGATGTCCAAAATTGGGATATTCTTCTCATGAAGATGTTCTCCTCTCTCATGGACAAAGCAACTCACTGGTATCAGACTCAAATGCATCTAATCAACACGTGGGTTGAACTACAATCCAAGTTTCTAAAAACGTTCTTCCCAGTTAGTCAGACGAATGCCTTATGACACCAGATCACGCACTTCACCCAGCAGTCTGGAGAACCACTTCATGAAGCATGGGACCATTTCCTGGATCTCATGCGAAAGTGCCCCCATCACAGAGATCTTGAATGGGAACAAGTCCAATCTTTTTACCAAGGACTCCATGAAGATATCCTCTTATTCGTCAATGCATCCTATGGAGGAAATATCATGGGTCAACACGAAGACACTATGAGGGAGATTCAAGAGAATATGCATGAGAACTCCATCAATAATGGCTCCATGGGCTTATTCGACCGAATGAATGCCCTTGCATCGACGAATCCAAGGGGAGCACATGAGACGCAGGGCCTGTTCGCATCCGTCGACTTGGAATTAATGGCCAGTCGGTTGGACAAGGTCTCTATCTTTGAGAAGAAGGTGGATGAGCTAACTCGAAATCTACAGCGAACCACATCTACGCAAAACCCGTTCACATAGCCGCCCTCTGGGAGAGAAGCTATGCATAACATCTATCACCGATTTTCTCAGGGGATGGACCCGTATCCACCCCTGTTTGACTCTAGGATCAGAGGAAACTCCAATCCTACCTACTCTAGTTGGGGGAACTCTGAACCCTTGTACTCTGACCTTTCTGAGGTTCCTCAAACCAGTGAGGATCTCAACGCCATCTAGAATGACCCATTCTCTAACACCTATAACCCTGGATGGCGGAATCATCCCAATTTCCTATGGGCAGGAAATAATCAAAGACCACCATATCAACCCCATCCTCAAGCTCCTCATCCATATTAGCCATCTTAGCCTTGGTCGAACACCACCTATCAATCTGGACCAACACAGACAAATCAAATGACTCTCATTCTTCAGACTTTGGCTGACATTTAGAAGATGAATGTGGCTATGCAAAAATAGCACAAGGATGAGATCACAGAGGTTCTCAATCAACTCGCCCAGATGGCTAATTCTCGCCAACCTAGCACACTCCCTTCGCAACCTCTACTGAATCTGAATAATGTGCCGAACCAAAGGCGCATTATGAACCCAAATCCAGGCCAAACTCTTCTGTTCCATCACCCGACGGGATGGAAGCTTCGACATCATATGCGGGGTTTCAGCAGCAACCACCTATTTTACCAACTCCAAACCAAAACTAGGCAGGACTGAATTTTGTAACAACTCGTAGTGGCAAAGCAACACAAGACCCACCTTACCCAAGCCACTTTCAACATGATAGTGCTAACCCAAGCCCTAGGATAGTTATCCAGGATACCCCTATCCCTGATCAAGAACCTGGACCTATTTTAGAGAAACCATGCAAGGTTCCATTTCCCGAGGCCTTGACCAAGGGAAAGAGGACAAACAAACCCGTGGCACCTAAGGAGGACTTGGTCAAGCTCTTTGAACAGATCCAGATAAACATCCCCTTGATGGATGTAATCCACCACGTGAATTTAAAATGATGTGTCGTTGTATTTAATCACATGGTAGAAAATTGCTTTTCAAAACATTTTAAATTTCAGAATCTAACCACGAATAGTTAAGTCATCTCCACAGGGAGGAATTAACCTATCAAATAAGAGTAATGATGTATCAAGTAATCGGGAATTTCAACGGATGTGCATGCTAATTAGTATTCTCATTTCCAGCATAAATTCTCAATTTAGATAATTAACCAAGAATCTGAGGGTGCACATGCAAAATCACCACTATGGAAATACTAGAATTGCTACCTTAATACTGACAAGCATCATCAAATTTATCTAAATCAGAATTTAATTCCCATACATTTAGCTTAGTCATGAGATGAATATAATGTGACTACATGCGATTCCATTAAAGTTGAGGGTCATTCATGCACTTCTACCGTAATATAATATTAAGATAAATAAATAAATAGTAGCTTTGACAATGGCAATACTTGTAATTTTTAATAGGCTTTTTACTATTGCAAAACAGAGCATTGCTCATCTTGGCGCGCACGAGGAGGAGGAACCACGACTAAAGCAGAGAAGCCTAGGGAAGGTTGGCTGCTACAAGGGGGCCACGATGGCGGTGGTGGCATCAACTATGGTGGCCTGAGGTTGCCGGCCAGCTATTAGGAACCCGCCAGTGTTGGGTTCTGCCTCACGGTTGTGCGTGCAGCCTGTGGTGTGCTTGCAGCTATGAGCTCGCGCGCGGGTGCTTTGTGGGATCGTGCGGTCTGAGGCGTGGCTTGAGGTGCGACGTGGGGTGCATGCAAGGGGCATGGGCGTTGCTGTGGCAGTGGGTTCTTCGTTGCAGCAGTGGAAGAACGTGGAAAACGAAGAAGACGAGAAGACGATCTGTAGTGCGCATCCATACGCACTGTTAGAACACTACGTGGCGCATGCTTGGAAGTGGGTGCAGCGCGTGTCTGCTAACTGCAGGAGGGCGCTGGAGAGGGCGCTTGGTGCAACGTGCGGTGGGGCAGATGCAGTAGCGGTGATGGCGCTAGAGGGGGCGCACCTGTGGGGGTGAGGGCTGCACCTGCAGCAAGCGCGTAAGGGTGTTGAGTGCCTACAGGCAGTGCGGAGAAGGGCAGTGAGAGGCTTGGCACTTTGGCGTGGCGAGGGTAGGATGGAGTGGGCCGCCTGCAGGCTAGAAGGCGAGGTGGATGCAGTGCCTGCGGGCGAGTGCTGGACTGAGGGTGGCTTGCAGGGCATGGTGCAGGGTGTGGAAAGCGGTGATGGTGCACAGTGCAAGCAGTCTTCCCACAGTGCATGCTCCTCTCACAGTTGGGTCCCTGCCAGGGGGAGAAGAAGATGCCGATCTCTCCTTTGCTCTCTTCCTCTTAACTCCTCTCCCCTGTGCCAATTAAGTGTTTTCAAATCCCTTGCTAATTTTGGCCGATGGCTGTTGGGGGTGTTGAGGCCATAGGTGGAGATATTTTGGGGGGGGGGGAATATCTTTCCACCCCCTGTCCTTTTCCACAATTGATCCTCCTCCCTCTTCTTCCCGATTATTAGCCTGATAGAGTAGATTAATTGGAGAAGATGAGTGCGTTGTTGCGGGACCCTGCATGAAATATAATTACATAATAAGCAATAGAAGAAATGTAAACTTAAATAATGACACATGCAATCATTTAATAAACAAATGTGATTATTAACAAACATACAATGTTAGAATTGAATTACTTAGGCGTAATAATAGTCCATTGAAATGGACTCATCAAATATCCCCATGCCTAAAATTTGCTAGTCCCAAGCAAAAAATGAAAAATAATAGAAGTAATCAGAAGATTTCATCTTTTCTTATTTCAAAACTTTAGAGATCTAGACAAATGTGACGTGATAATAGCCTAAGTAACAGATCCAAGTGAAAAAGTCAATTCGCATTGGGAGTTCATACTTCACCCTTGGTAAATATTGCTGTCGAGATAGGCAACTACTTCCCTCAAGGACAAAGTAGAAGATAATATGTAATTTGACCCTGGTGTTTGGCTTAGGTAGGAGATATCGAGTTGAATGAATTTGTATTTGGTGGCACATGCTCATCTGGTGCTACATGTACTCTAGTACTACGGACGCTAGATCTCTAGACTATTAGACAAGTCAACTCAGAGAGAGGCTAAACAACTGTGCTCTCTTGATGTTCCTGGGTGCTCACTCTTTTCTTTCTTTTCTTTCTGAGATTACAATTCTTGCCAGATTCAGTAATTGTACTCACTGTTTGGTGGCCTCACATGGCATCCACACTTCAATTAAAGTCCCAATAACTCTACAACTAAGTTAAAGTCCTCAACCAGTATTCGAGCAATCAGAAATACTGAAAGGTAGGTATGGGTCATATTTGGTGGAACGCGATAAGTGTTTTTATTTCCTCAGAAACAATGTTACAACGATAAAATTATAATCTTGGACTCTTTTTTTCTTTTCTCTCTCTCTTTTCTCTTTCTCTTTTTTTGCACAATTTTTTTTTATTTCTTCTTCTCTTTCTTTTTCTTTTTATTTTTTATTTTTATTAATCAACACAACATGATACATACTTTTATTTGAGGCATTATTAGGGATGATGATGGTCAAGAGGATATTGCGTGGCTTATTTGGTGGAAGTGCCTATTCTTGGCACTGGGAAGGAATGGATAGGAAAGGCGTATTTCTGACCTTTGACACTATTAACCTCCTTCAATCGAGGACTCTATGAAAGACGGTCGTAACCATCCACCATAGTCATAGCTTTATTAAGACTCCATCTCTATGTATCTGTCTTATTTGGTGACTCTCAGGAATTCACACAAAGTACGCACACAGGAATAGAGAGCAAAAACTACTCCTAACTCTGAAGTATCATCATCTAATTGTCCAAAACTTAAGAGTCCTTGCACTAAACTTAGCACACCAGTAATCTCTTTACTTTCTTCTCATAAATATGAGGTGGATCTTAGAAGACAGTATGCCTGACTCCCTATTAACTGTCCAAGGGTTCAGTAGACTACAAATGCTTATTGGTTTTCCTCAAGGATTCATTACCCAGTCTACGTGCACGTGAAATAAATGTATTGGATTCTAAACTTAAGAAATAATTCAGGAAAAAAAACCTCCAATGACAAAGGTATTCTGGTAGGGATTAACCCATTCAGCTCAGGAAAAGAATTTCTTTTTTTTATATGCTAACCTAAATGCATGAATACTTCCTACAATGCAAAATGCACCCCCCCATGCCAAAATCCTACAATGTCCCCATTGTAAAATTAAAACAGGGGGAGAAAGGAAAGAAATCACCTTACAATGGTGTTATTTAGAACGCGGGGTTGCCTCCCAACAAGCATTGCATTTTCTGTCAGCAGCCAGACTTATAAGTAACCTGTAAGTCTGGTTCCAGATAGAAAAGGTTAGGCCCTAAAAATATGCGTAACAGTGCGGGCATAGAAAGCAGGTAGCCATAGATGTTAGCAAGCTGATGATGCAACGTAATCCCAAATTCTCGCCAGAATGTATGAAAGCAGAAAATCTAGTTGGCTACCTGGGGAGGTCTAGGAATAACAAAAGGAATATGAAAAGGGACCTCCCGAAATGGAATAAGTGGAGGATAACAAGGATCCTCCAGAGCAGTATGGGTTGTAAAAGATATAAACATTATTAGTTCAAACCCTTGAATGGCGAGAGTAAAAGTACAAGAATCAATCCACACTTGCCATTCTACCCGAGGATGTACTGGCCTGATATGTTCTGTTAAAAGAATGTACATGAGCAGAGATTTGAGACAAGGATCAGTTAGGGAGTATAAGGGTTATTTGTAGTGTTGGAAGGTAATGGTTAAGTCCAATGAGGGCATAGTCGGTGTCAGGTCCAATTCCAACAATGATTCAGATTGTGTATACTCCCTAACAGTTGTAGACAACTTCAGGTTACCCTGCCTAACATTAATGATTGGAGTCATATTTGAATCGAGGGTAGACTCCAAATTACAACTCTTTGATGGTAGGGTCAAAATGTCAGAATCCTTATCATTAAGCTCATCCTCAGATTCGTTTGGTTCACTCAAATTTTTGTCAGGGTGTATATGTGATTCAGTATCCTTAATTATTTCTAAAGGAGGACCAGTCTTAATATTTTGAAGCAAGCCTATAACACTGAATTCGTTATTCTTCTCGGGGTATAAATCCTCAATTGACGTGTTTTGTCCCTGAGAGTCTCCCCTAGGCTTCTCACAATTTTGTTTGTCCTCCTCTAATATCAACTCCTATTTTGATGGAGGATGATTCTCAAAAGAAGGGAGGAATCTGGATTTCACCATATTGTTTATATCCTTTGGAGGTAAATCCTCAAATAATAAATAATTCCCCTATGATTCACTCCAGATTTTCAGTCTAGGTTCCTCTATTGGGGCATCCTCATCCTCTGAAATAGACTCTTCATATCCCTGAGACCAAAATTGATCTAATTCATCCTCCATTCCCTTAGGGTCACCTTCATTGGGTGCATTTAACTCCTCAGGATGCTGAATGGTAGGTATTGATTCCCTAAGAGGAGGGTCAGAAGTAGGCTCACTAAAGGTAAAATGGGATTCCACCAAATAATCAATAGGGGAAGTGATAGGAACAATACAACCTTGACCTGAGTAGGTAGGGGTAAGGAGAATACTGTCATTGGGGTCAAGGTCTTCAAGTGGTACCATCTTCCCTTGCTTTTGACTCCAATATAGCTCGGGTGGATAATCACTATGATCATTCTCCTCTAGTGGGCGTGTCTCATTTGGAGAGTCTAAGTGATAGCTACATAAAACTGGATCCCTATTATCAACGGTTTTCTCAGAATTATTTTCATGATCAAGGTCGTCTGGGTAGGGATCAGAATTAGTGGGAGCATGTAGCTAAGCTGTCTTATTTCTTCATTTAACTATTGACTATTCCTCAACATCTCTCCAATGGAGTCCATCATTTCCTTTTGTTGTTTTTGCATTTCTATCATAAAAGAGGAGAGGCTACTATTATCAGGTTGGGGAGGATAGTCAATTTCAGGCTCTGGTTGCCTAGGGGTATCGGTCCAACCTCGATACGAAAAATCATGAAGGGTGGGAGGGTTGGGTGTTTGCATAGAAGTAGGAATTTCAGGATTGGAAAATCTCGCTCCTAGGCTCTGCTCAAAAGTGGGAGTTATCAAGCCATTACTCCCAGGATAGGAATATGAATGATCCCATGAATTATCAACTGTACCCATCAAAAGATGGATACACTTGGGGCATGGGATCCTGATTAAAAGATGGGAAGTATTGACTCTGATAATCAAAATGATAGGAGCAAGGGTAATCCATTTCTTTAAGCAAAATAGTTTTTTAACTCTCTTAAGGTTTAGAAGAATTCAGAACACGAGCAGAAATTTCCTAGAGAGTTCTACTATCAAAGCAAACACAAATTCAGTGGGATCGATTTTTAGTAGATTGTAGGTCTTAGAATTGTATGTTCAGTTGGTGGCCAAATAAGTTTTGCACAAATTACGCTTCCTAGACCAACCTTCACTAGTGCCTATATCCTACTCGCAAGGGATGAAAGTCTTGAATTGAGCCCACACACGAGGAACCGAAGTAACTTGGTGGATAGGCTTGTTGATTTCCGACTAACTTCCCTTGTGGTGCAAAAGAGGAGAGGTAGAAATTTATCTAGTGACCTTCTGTGTGAGGTGCACAATGTCTCAGGTGTGCAAATATACGATCGTGTTTTGAGTTTTGAAATTTCGCAAACAAGATCCTTTTGCACATAATTTTAAGTCACAGATTTTAAGGTCCAACCTCTTCGCAGTCCCAAATTTTAAAATGATCACTAAATTAATTTGATTCAAGCACTTTAGTGGTCTTAGACTTTGGTTCAATGCAGATGCATGACAGGTAATTGATGCTCAAGAGAAGACGTACCTTACTCCAGCTTTCTTCGTGCAATAATGTATGCAATGCAGTAAAAATAAACTAGATGCTACTCATTCAATCTTAGATGGTCATCCTATAGATATGCAGCTTCTAGTAGGCAGTTCAAATTTTTTTTTTTTCAATAATAAGCAAACAGACCTAATCTAACTAACAAACATGCAGTTCAAACAATTTGAATAGTCCTATAATCTAAATAAATGGAAACACGCTCCCAAAAATATGCTCCCGCATACAATAGAGATAAGAAATAAAGAAACACTGGGAACACGTTCCGAAAAATACCCGACAAGGGTCCAAAAGACAGAAATTAAATTCTAATGTCTATCTAAACTAAATCTAAACTAAGCTCTGCTGACTAAATCAAAAATAGGCTCCTTCGTAAGCCTATGTGCATGGGATCAAGGCCCATGTGTTCCTGTTGCTAGCCTCCAGGTGGTGTCAAGGTCCACCAAAAAGATCGTCTCCGCCGTGCATGCCCGTCGTGTTTGTTGTTCGATTTGTGCACACAAAGAGAACCAAGGGCGTGTCTGTGGGGGTGCGCCTGTCGGGGTGAGAGCTGCACCTGCAGTGGGCATGCAAGAGCGTTGAGCGGCTGCAGGCAGTGAGGAGAAGGGCGGTGAGAGGCTTGGCGCTGTGGCGTGGCGAGGGCAGGATGGGGTGGGGCACCTATAGGCTAGAAGGGCGCAGTGGATGCAGCGCCTGCGGTCGAGTGCTGGCCTGCAGGCAGCTTGCAGGGCGAGGTGTAGGGTGTGGAAGGCGATGATGGTGCACAGTGCAAGCAGTCTTCCCACAGTGCACGCTCCTCTCATAGTTGGGTCCCTGCCAGGGGGAGAAGAAGATGGCGATCTCTCCTTTGCTCCCTTCCTCTTAACTCCTCACCCCTGCGCCAATTAAGGGATTTTCAAATCCCTTACTAATTTTGGCTGGTGGCTATTGGGGGTGTTGTGGCCATAGGTAGAGATATTTGTGGGGGGGAAAATATCTTTCCACCCCCTGTTCTTTTCCACAATTAATCCTCCTCCCTCTTCTTCCTGATTATTAGCCTGATAGAGTAGATTAATTGGAGAAGATGAGTGCGTTGTTGCGGGACCCTGCATGAAATATAATTACATAATAAGCAATAGAAGAAATGTAAACTTAAATAATGACACATGCAATCTTTTAAAGAACAAATGTGATTATTAACAAGCATACAATGTTAGAATTGAATTACTTAGGCGTAATAATAGTCCATTAAAATGGACTCATCACCACGTACCGGCTTATGCATGATTTCTGAAAGACATGTGTACACGTAAGCGTAAGCTACGAACCAAAAGTGGGAGTCCAATAATATTGTCAGAGCAAGCCAACTCTGTAATTTTGAGCAAACTCTCACCTAAGGCAAAAGACCCAGGTACTCCCCTGATTTCCTATACCATTGGTGATACCCAATTTGATAGAGCTTTATTAGATCTAGGAGCCTCCATAAACCTAGTACCTACATACCTACTTGACCACCTTGAGGAATCTAAGCTTAAACCGACAGAGGTGACATTACAGTTAGTTGATTGATCTATTAAGTCACCTAAAGGAGTTCTTGAGGATGTCATTGTTAGGGTTCGGGATTTCTATTTCCCAGTGGACTTTGTAGTCTAGGATATGGATGCTCTAGAAAATCCAAGGGATACACCAATTATACTAGGGAGACCCTTTTTGGCCACTGCTAGGGTCAACATAAATTGTGAGGAGGGCTAAATTGAACTGAAATTTGGGAACCAAACACTAAAGATTGACATCTTTAAGGCCCAACAAGGGATTAATTACGGTGTTATATAACAGATATGTGACATCAAGGCTGTGGTTGACGATCCGTATGTTGAGGAAAACCTGATTACTTCTGATCAACCACAAGAGGATCAAAACCTGCAATCAGAGGAGTCTAAACTTGACTTAGACACACCCAGAACTCCTTCCCTTGCTACTGATACACACCCTGAACCACCCGCTGCTACTGATAACCCTGTCCTGGAACTCAAGCCTCATATTGATCATCTGAAGTATGTCTTTTTGGGTTCCAATTAGACATTTCCTGTGATTATCAACACCAGACTCACACCTGATCAGGACTCCCGTCTGATTACTATTCTCCAGCAACATCGAAGAGCCATTGGATGGACTCTCGATGATTTGACTTGTATCAGCGCCTCTTACTGCACACATCGTATCTACACCAATGAGGGCACACGACCTTCCTGTGAAATGCAGAGACGTCTAAATCCTAATCTGCAGGAGGTTGTGAAAAAGGAGATCATCAAGTGGTTAGATGCAGGGATCATCTACCCAATCTCCGACAGTTTATGGGTGAGTCCAATCCAGGTTGTGCCTAAGAAGCCAGGACTCACTGTAATCACGACTGAAATCAGACAAATCATACCGACCCATGTGGCGAATTCATGGAGTGTCTACATTGATTACAAAAGACTCAATACCTCCACAAAGAAGGATCATTTCCCACTACCGTTTATTGATCAGATCCTCAAGAAACTAGCGAGAAATAGGTTCTTCTACTTTTTGTACGGGTACTCTAGTTATAACCAAGTGGCAATCTATCCTGAGGACCAAGAAAAGACCACTTTCACTTGCCCCTTAGGGACATACACATTCCGAAGGATGTCGTTCAGTCTCTGCAATGCACCCGCTACTTTTCAGCAGTGCATGCTTGCCATATTCTCAGATATGGTAGGTGATTATCTAGAAGTCTTCATGGATGACTTTTCAGTATTCAGAGAATCATTTGACGATTGCCTCCTACACTTGGTCCAAATCCTTAGGTGGTGCATTGACATGAATGTGGTTCTTTCCTGGGAAAAGCAGCATTTCATGGTGCCTAAAGGAATTGTCCTGGGACATCTCAAATCAAAAAAGGGCATCCAGGTCGATTGGGCTAAGGTGAATCTGATTTCCAAACTCCCTATGCCTAGCTCAATCAAGGACATCCGATCTTTTCTGGGGCACGTCGATTTTTACCGTCGATTCATTCCTGATTTCTCAAAGATCGCGTGCCCCTTGACCACTCTACTATCTAAAGGTGTTCCTTTTGAAATCTCCAAGGAATGCACTCAAGCATTTGAAATCCTTCATGTTCGAGTTACCCAAGCTCCGATCCTATAGTCCCCTGATTGGTCTCAACCCTTTGAGATCATGTGCGATGCATCTGACTTCGCTATAGGAGCGGTACTTGGGCAGAAAATTGACGAGAAACCCATGGTCATGTACTACGCTTGCAAGACACTTGACGAGGCTCAGTGTAACTACACATTTACTGAGAAAGAGCTGTTAGCCATAGTATATGCCCTGGAAAAATTCAGATCATATCTCCTAGGTTCCCATGTTATCATTTACTCTGATCATACAGCTATGAGGCATCTCCTTGCGAAGAAGGACGTAAAAACTTGATTAACCTACTGGATCTTGCTGTTGTAAGAATTTGACCTTGAGATTCATGACAAAGCGAGAAAACAGAACGTGGTAGCTGATCACTTGTCTCGCCTTCCTTCTAAGATTATCGATCCTTCCAGACCGACCACGGAACATTTTCCCGATGAGCACCTCCTGACTATCAGTACAGGGCTTCCATGGTTTGCTGATATAATAAACTACCTGGCATCACATCAGATCACGTCCAATTGACCGAAAGCCAAGAAGGACAAATTGCTTTCCAATTCCAAGTACTACTTCTAGGAAGACCTGTATCTTTCCCACATCAGTGCTGATCAAATCATTCGACGGTGTGTCGCGGAAGCGAAAATTCAAGACATATTATCCTTCTGCCATGACCAGGCATGCAATGAACACTTCTCAGGTCATAAAACCATAGTGAAAGTCCTCCAGTGCAGCTTCTATTGGCCCACGATTTTCAAAGATGCGTACACTCACTGTAGGGCATGCACACGTTGCCAGACCTTAGGCAACATGAGCCATCGTGATATGATGCCCTTACAGTCGATTCTCATATGCGAAATCTTCGACGTCTGGGGGATTGATTTTATGGGACCCTTTCCTATTTCGGACGGCTTCAAGTATATTCTACTCGCTGTTGACTACATGTCCAAATGGATCGAAGCCATTCTGACCCGAACCAATGACCATAAGGTGGTTATCAAATTCATTCATCAGAACATCTTTTCACGGTTCGAGATTCCACGAGCGATAATCTCTGATGGAGGGACCCATTTCACTAATGCTCAGTTCAAGTCACGAGGTGTCACGCCGAATCTCTACTCCTTACCACCCCCAAACTAATGATCTAGCTAAGCTACCAAATCGGGAGATCAAGAAAATCCTCCAGGTTACTGTTCGACCTGATAGGAAAGACTGGTCATTTTGACTTCTGAAAGCTTTGTGGGCTTATAAGACCGGCCACAAAACCCAATTAGGTATGTCTCCCTTCAGATCGGTGTACGGGAAGGCATGTCACCTTCTCATTGAATTGGAGCACAAAGCCTATTGAATAATACGGAACTGCAACCTAAATCTTTCTAAGGTAGGAACCCACAGAAAGCTTCAAATGAGCGAGATCGATGAATTACGCCATGATGCGTTTGAGAACTCACGAATTTACAAAGAGTGGGTTAAGGCCTTTCACGACAAGCACATATCCAGAAAGATCTTTCATCCTGGTTAAAAAGTCCTACTCTTTGATACCAAGCTCAAACTATTCCTAGGAAAACTAAGATCGAAATAGATCAGACCTTACCTCATCTGATGAATCTTCAGAAATGGAGCCATCGAGATCAGTCCACTCAACCATGATTCATAACCTTTCGTCATGAACAGTTAAAGACTCAAACTGTTCATTGACCTTACCGATACAAATTTGGCTGAGACATCCTTTATCCTCCATTCTCCCTGAGCTCATTGCGCCCAGCCGATAGTGTAAAACTCAGCGCTTAATAGGAGGCACCCCGGCATTTTTGAAAAACCCGAGACCTTTCTTAACACTCCTATGCTGAATTCATATTACACCTTAGGGTTCATCCATTAAAATAGCCGACCCCACCTCGGGTACCTATACCCGAGTTTGAAATCGTCCGCAACCATCACCTTGACCCGTTCGCCCATCATAGAACCTATTCTAATGAATGATCTAAGATGAACTCGAACCCACCTAATTTACAATGGGGACATTGCAAATCATAGGCATGGGGTGTATGAAAGTGCAAAATGCTGTGAAAATCATCTCACAAGAAAAGGTTTCAATAAAAAAATCACATATCCCAAAAATACCAAAAAAATGAAAAAATTCTTGAAAAAGAACAAAAAATTCTGAGGGGAGAGAAAATTTTGAGGCCATGCAATTCTTGAGGAGAAAAAGGGGAAAAGTGGAAAATGTCAAAAAAGGAGCACAAAATGAAAAGAAAAAGAAGAGATAGTCATTAGTAAGAAATTAAGGGATTAACTGAGTTCTAGACCATATCAAGAAAAAGAAAATGAAAGGAGAAAAAGTACTAAGGAAACATAGAAGAGATTAGTAGGAACGCTAATCTTGGGCCTCTTGGACTATACTACTAGGCTTAAAAATTCAAGTTCCACTAAGATCTGGATAATCCATAAGTGGTTAAGGAAAATGCGAAGCTTAAGTATTAGGTCTAAGACTTAGGGAGTATTCAGCCTCGTTAACTGGCCTCTGGTTTGCAGGACTCAGTAACCTAAGCACCTCCAAACAAAGAAAAAAGAGAGACCATGTTGAGCTTTGTTACAGACCGTGTTGAGAAGCTAATCCGAAGCTAGGAATAAAAAGAAAAAAGAGAGAAAACTCTCCAAACAAAGAAAATTCCTCTGTCTCTCTCTTACAAAAATGCACTGCAAGCTGAACCGATGCTAAAATATGTTACAAGCATGGGTGCTTTAACCGCAGAGTCCAACGAACCTTAAGTTAGTTCCTGTGGGCCTTAAAATCCTTCACGGAAGACTAAGGCTAGACCTGGTCAGGTCCAGATCTTGGTTGGTACTTGAGTACCTCTAGGCCTACTAATGGCATTCAAACCTAATCTATAGAAAAAAAATCACACATTATGTTTTTTATCATTAAAGGAACTCATGATCTAAAATCAAAGTTAAAACCTTAAAATTTTGCTAAGGAACTAGCAAAAGATAGGCATGAGGTATGATGGGAACACCATCATGAGCCCTAATTAGCTCATTTTGACCCAATTAAGAGAATAAAGCTCCTACATAACCAACTGGAGGTCCTAATTCACTTAATAACCTTTTTGAGAGCAAAGCAAGAAATAAGGGGTAAAATTGCAATTTCACCATTGCAGTACAACAACGGGTTTTCTCAGGGTTAACACAGGTCAAAAGATCTTAACAAGATAAAAGGTGGGTTGGATCAGATGGAAAAGGGTTCGTGTGAGTTATGTGAATTAAATGACTTCTTATAACCCTAAAATAGACCCACTTGATTAAACAAGGTTATGGTCAGGATAAAATTCACATAAACCTTCTAAAAATCATATAAAAATATTCTTTAGGGTTTAGAACTTTCAATTTGGCCATTGGAACCTATTTTGACCTAGAATGGGGTCTCAGACAAACAGTTGCCCTAAATGAGGTTTTGGAATAAATTACCCAGTCAAACATGGTCAAACCCAAAATCCAACTTCACCATTGGATTCCTTAGGTCCAAATTAAGTTTTTACCAAAACTTTGACCCAAGGAGAACTCATCTTGACCCACTTTGCAAATAGGTCCAACCTGATTACAATTCTAACCCTATCTTTCAAAAGCCCTTATATTTGACCCCCTATCTTCCCCATCATTCTTTGCAATTAGGTCCATCCACCATTATAGCCGAGGAATCCTACTCTGACGAGCTTTAGAAGGAAATTTCTCCGTGATTTCTCAGAGAATCCCCTTCAAAATTGAAAAGGGAGATTCTCTGAGAAATTCCCCCAATGTGAACCCAATTTGAGGCCCTACTTGGTACCAAATCTCTCAAGCGAACACATGAGAGATTTGGGTCTCTCTCAAGTTACCATCGTCGGAGAACCTACCTTGCTTGGAAGCTTAGCTTCCAAGCACAAAATCGACTTCTAGGGCCTATTTAAGACACCCCAGTTCGCCCCGCATCTCCTAAGCTTGAAATCAGCTGAAGAACCCCCTCAAATTCATCTCTCCTCCTCCGGCCAACTAGCTCATCAAGCTCCAATGACCTCTCCTACTCTCCCTCGTTGCCTTGCCACAATACCGGTGGTAGGTTCCACTCCCTCATGTCCATCCGCATCGCGCAGCACCCACCGACGCCCCTGTCTCCCCTTCGTCCTCACCGACCATCCTCTCTAAGCTCCTTCATCTCCGGCATCGATAATTTGCACCAAATGCCACCTCCATCTCACCTTCGTCTCTTCACCTCCTAGATAAGTTCCTCTCACCCTCTACTCCCTTTCCCCCTCTATTTCCTCAACCAACTCCTATCGCACTCCACCACCATCATCCCCTTCACCTCTGGCCACCAACTCCGGAGAGATCGCTCCACCACCACCGACCACCTCCCTCCTCGCCGACCAGTCCATAAGCTCTGCCTCAATGCCCTGATCATAACCCCCCACTCATATCACTCCGCCACTCACCCAAACACACCCTCGAACACACCCATACACACGACCACAGTGTGCCCTAGGTACGCTCACACAAGCGTTCCCATGACACGCCGACCACCCCTGCACACTCGTCGTGCCGTGGCGAAGCTCCCTAAGTGTTTTAACGTGGCTGCAACGCCGTTGTGGTGATTTCAGGTCCAGGAGCCTTCCACCATTGATGCACAGCTTGACTCTTGCTTGCAGCAAGCTACAGGCCCTGACAGCCCCAGGCTCATGTCCCAGGCTGTGCCGAAAGTCTTCGTGAACATCTCCAGGCATCCAATTGAAGCCAAGAGCCATCGCGGCTGCTGCAATCGAAGATAGACCCTCTACTGTAGGCGTGCGCGAAGGAGGTGGGAAGATAGTCCCACCTCGGAAAGTTTTGAGGCGCTTCACCTGCAAAAGTTGATTTCCTGTCAGAGGCTTATCGCCTCCAACTCATTGGGTGAGGTCCCTCTCTCACCCTACCCAAATGCCTCGTCCGCAACCACGCCCCACGGACCTGGTAGACCCAACCCGACTAGCACACCTCGCCCACTACCACACGCCAATGGGCCTGGTTCTGAGTGTGTACCCGACCCGATTACCTGAGAAGCGTGGCTCCGAGAGAGCAAAACCCAAGAGAGAAGATAGATGAGAGTTCACACGGGTAGGGGGTAGGTTTTTCTCTACAGGCTAAGAAGAGGAGAAGGCATGGGAGCAGAAAGGTAAGGCAGAGAAGGGAAGGGAAGGAAGAAACTAAAGGTAGAAGAACCTGAAGGAAGAAAAGAAAGCAAAGGAAGAAGGAAAGGTAGCTGGTAGAGAATCAGAGAAAGAAGCCAAGGAAGAAGAAGGTAGAGGAAGCTAAAGGAAAGGCAAAGCTGAAGAAGAGAGAAGCCAAAATCAGAAGAAGAAGGAAGGAGACGCCAAAGAACAAAGAGGAAGGAAGATAAAGAGAAAGAGAAAGAGAAAGAACAGGAGAAGCAGAAGAAAGAAAGAGCCAGCACTGTAGCATCATCATTTTAAGACGTCTGATTCACAAATCAGGCGTCCAATTTTGAGTTTCATTCATATACATTGGTTTCTTTAATAATTTGTGCTACCCATCTACTCCTATATTTTTGCCTTGAGAAATTGATATTATTGCATATTCTTTTAAATTCTAAGTTGTGATCTTGATTTCTAAAGCACCAATTTGCTCCCTGTGTTCAACCTAGGACTTTAAAATTCGAGTAATAAATTGTATTTGTTTTGAACGCTTTTTCAACTATAATACAATGCAATATTCTAAAAACCTGATCCAGAATCATAACACTAACGTTGTCGAGCGATCACGACGACTCCACGAAAACAAGTCTGAGACTCCCAACACCACACTTGTCTCTCGAATCTACGTCTTGAAAATCAAAGCAAAAATTGCCCAATCCAACCATACAGATGCGTCAGACACATTTAAAACCTCAAGATCGAGTCCTAGATCACCTAAATCTGCCTTTAAATGACCTCAATCTGTGAGAATTAAGAACAACCATCAAATTAAACTAAAGAACTCTACTCTTTACAAGGACTAAAATACAATATTTAAATCTTATAAATTTTATGATGCAAGTTCTTTGCACCCTTCAACTAATCCCTCTCCTCCTCCACTTCTTCCTCATGCAAACGTGACCCATGCATCCATGCACGCAATGGGTTGCCCTCCACCACCGGTGGCCCTTGCTGGCCATCTGTCATTCTGAGTAGCCTCCTTGACCTTCCACCGCTCATCCGCTGGCCACACCAATCGCCGCCGACGCCCCATCTTCTCATTTCTCTCTCTCTCTCAATGCACTCCATGCATGGGTGTGGTTGCACCCATGACAGCACCACCATTGCCGTTGCTCCCGCCTTCAGCCACCCACCGGCCGTCTGCCAAACACAAGAAGCTCCTCTCCACTGGCCTACCTCTCTCCCTTTCTTCCTCATGTCTTCACACATGCAAGCATGTACGTAAAGGAAGAAACATGTCGATGAACCTTGCTACATCGTTGTTGTCATCAATGCTCTCCAACGGCCTCGTTGACGTAGCTAGCGTTGAAGGAAGAGGAGACGGTGGGGGAGGAGAAGAGAGGAGGGAGGTGATGGAGGCTCTTCCTTCTCTCTCTCTCTCTCTCTCTCTCTCATATTCTTACGATTTCTCTTCTTATGTTTCCAACAACAGCCCCCTTCACTTATTTATAGTGATTCCCACGTAACAACCCAATGTTCTTTAATTTTTTTTTTTTAAACCTTTTACGTAATCCCACAACCAACTACCGACTTATATATATATGACAACCCCATTACAGAACTCCATATATTTTATTTTTGCTTATAACTACGAGCAATCTTGTAACGGGGTCGAACGAGCTCCGATTCCAGCAAAATATGTATTACAGAAATCGTTACGACCAAAGGAATCCAACAAAATTCGTGGATTTGCAAACAAAGGTCATTTGCAAAATACGATCCCTAAGGCAGATCATACGCAAGTTTGTTCACAAGTTACACATGTTTTGCACATCCGAGTTCCAATCGCCACACGGAACATACAATAGAAATCCTCACGACACCAGAAAATTAACAATACTTTTGGATTGTTGATCTGAGGTTGAGATTGCAAAAATGAAAAACATACGGGTTTTCAATCTAATTACGCATTTTTAATTCGTGCAGGCTTCGATTTGCATGCGAAAAGTGTCAACGAGTTTGTTTTAACACGCTTAGTCTGAAATGACTCAGAAATCTAGGTTGGAGACATTACATATATAACAACCTTTAAGGGAGTTTCATCCCCAAAACTCAAGCAAACGTGTAAGTACGGAGGGAGACATGCAAGCAAGTGGTCCATAACAACCTTAAAGAGGCAATACAGCCTTGAAGGGAACAAGCTAGGGTGTTATGGACTCACCAGTAAACAACTCGGAATAACTCTTCCACATCTCAACTAGACAAAAATTCTATTTTCTTGGTAATAAGTTAAAAGAAGAAATATAGAAAATAGTTATGAATGTGTTTGGTTGTGAGTTATGTAATTAAGGGTGCAAGGACTAACATGAAGGGGTTAAATGGTGGTTTGAGGTATGAGTATGCAACGCATAAGAATCCACAACAAATCAACTGCATTCAACAAACAACAAGAACTTTTATTTTCCAACTTTGACAAACAAAGTTTGCTAGTTTAATGCAATTCATTTTAATATAGTTAGCTACGAAGTAAAATTATTAGAGTGAGATCAACATCAAATACAAAGTGATTAAATTATAATTATTAACCTCATACTTGCAATACCTCAACTTTCCTATCCTACCCAATCACTGCCTATCTAATCATCAAAACAAGAAAACTTTCAACTATCGAGAATAGGAAACAAAGAACTAAAAATAGATTCAGGGATTTCAAAAAGCTCGTCAATCATCAGGAATATAAGGGTTAATCATATCCTACATTATGCTATACAAAAGTTAAGTACCCTTTCTTTCATCAGGGGAGGAAAATGTAAATGATAATAGTAGGATACAAACATAAATTAGACCCCCCCTCTTTTTTTTTGCAGATTTATTTATTTCAACATGACACATTTACATTATGATTTATCAGATCCTTCCTTGGACTCAGAGAATCAATAATTAGCTTATAATCTTATGGTTTATCATAACTTAATTGTATGCATGATTTTCCTTACAAGTAATCCGAGTTACAGCCTCACAAGGAAATGTGCAACGAAACTGTATCAATCTAAATTTCATTCGATTCAAAGACAAATTCATATCTATCAACAACACTCTTTACAAAACCATAGATGATGACTACACAATTCATTTGATGCTGATCCCAAAGTCAAATGATTTCATTAATATTTGTCTAAAATTCTCTTTTAATCTATACTAGACACGCACAGCCAATGGTCAACCTTGCAAGAAATTCGTAAGTTGTTAAAAGAATTTCTGTATAAAATGGATTGCATACTTATGCAAACAAGCGAGAATTAAACAAAGGATTAAAATCTTATCAATTTTAGCGACTAAAGGAGCAAGTCAACGAAGAATTTGTGATCCCCTACAATATATATGATGCAAAAAATCGAAGAAGATATGAATCAGTATGCCCATAGGTCCAATGACTAAGTCAATAATGATGGTGGCAATTGATGAACTTTTTAAGATAAAATTAGTTACATACGATTAATAGGTATTACCTAATAACACAGGAACATGCTTTCAAATTTACGTAGAAATTTCAATGTAAAACACAATCCCCTAAACTTTTAGATCCATGCGATGAAAATGATCTTGAACTCTAAACTTGAAAAAACAAAGAGCATCACAGAATATAAAAAGTTCAAGTTTTAAGTGCTTTCAAAGGTAAAACTTAGTTTTCCAAAGTAATTAATCAAAACATTTATAATTTGCAAGTAAAAATGTAAGCTCTATACTCTAAGCAAGGATATATTTCAATTCTTAAGAAGAATAACAGAAATCTCAATTCCTAGGCTGATTAAAGTCTCATTCGATCGTTTGCTTCAATTCCATCGTCTCCACATATTCTCTTACACCAGGATAACCATCAAATGACAATTGCAAGTATAACCCAATTCCACGATTTATCCTTTGTTATGATGAATAACAACAGTAGTGATCGTAGTATTTCTTTAATCCATTGAAAGAAGCAATGTATATATCTTTTCAACTTATCAAATTTATACATGTACTTCTTTTATAATATTCTAAACCTAATCATTTACTTTTAATATCAATCTATAAACGATCTATGGATTATTAGTTCACCATTATCTTGAATGTATAAGTTATTTATTTAAAATACCTTTAACAATAAACTAATATGTAACAATTTTTCCTTATTTATCAGGTGGAAGTCCATCATAATAATATGGTAGGAATACATTAAGATTAGGAATTCACGCAATACACACAGTGAAAATATATTTATCCTATCCTTATGTAATCAGACAAGGGTGATCGTATGGTAAATCTTCTTTTCCATAGAACATACAGGAGGGACAACTGTATTATTTACCCTTTATACAAATTTACAACAAGTACAATCAACTATGCCAGAAATCCAAAAAATAATCATATTCGTTTAATCGTTATTTAATTACTAATAAAATTACAACACAAGAGCAATAATCGTTTAATTCCAAGGTAATCCTAATTAAGTAATTGGTTAATTTCATTCCAATTCAAATAGTAATAAACTTAATTCTATTTCAATATGAATAAGATACATCACCAAATTAGTCTACATAATATTTTAACACATCTCAATACAACAGTAAGCCTTACAGCTGTTATCAGTTATCAACTGCATTAGAAATCAAGATAGTCATTTTCCTTTGATAGTTATTACAACAATAACTGACCATTTAAGAAATTAATTTAATCATGCGATGAACAATAATTTCTTGCCTTAACCCTTCACATGCTTTCAATATATATTTTGATATACTAAGTCACTTTATAAGTCAAATATGAAAAAATGTTATTATTACTATTATCTTACAAGGACATAAACACGTCATGTCATTATTACTAAGTGTCAAGACAAGAAACTATGAAATACATCTGATAAAACTGGCTTGGCATTTACTGAATATTGAGATTGACATCAAATGAAATCATAGTTGAAATGAATTAGTCAAGGGTGTGTTAAATTTTATTCTAAACAATTAGTTGAGTCTATTGTTGTTCACAAGGATTAACTACCTTCCAATTTGCAAACAATATTGTCCAATTACCATCAAATACTCATCAGTGCTGCAAAAGGGGTGCAAAGCTTGACTAAATCGTGTTCAGTGTATAATAATCTATCCTTTTCACATAGTCAATGTTAATTATATATTACTCATTAGTAACAGAAGTACACTACTATGGATCATCCCATAAACATTTATACATGCCATGAAAGTATATATGATCTACACATATATTTATAAAACAGTGGTTGGGTGGTTCTACAAAAGGGACACATAATTTAAGTATTACAAATAGGCACAACCAAGTAGTGATACAAATTAACGTGTTCGTCAGCCTAATAATTAAATTTATTACTATCAAGACCACATGCAAAAATCCCATGAAAACTATACGATCATAGAAATGGTGGACAAACCAAGAAGTTACTCATTTACTTAGTGAGATCACATTCGGATCAAGCAATGCCTTATGAGGGCCTCTAATCTGCTCAACCCGACGGCTGAAGGAATGACCTTAATGATGGAAAGGTAAGAAGACTAAATGGGATGGAGACAGGATTGAAAATCAAGTCAGAATATTGTGGAAGATCAGGATAAGGGATACTACATCACTATGCGGCTGAGTATCCCATCTGTGATATAATATGAATGTCTGTAAGACCCTTTCGGGTAATTTTATGATTAGTGGGGTGACCTTGCTTTAATATCATCTATAACGACTTGAGTCTCGTCAACCGACTTAACCTAAGTCACCGTGTGCTAATAACTAGCACAACCCACCCACAAGATCGCAGTCACCCAACACATAATCATAAAATATAAACATAGCCAACAACAATCCATATTGCAAAAATTAAAGAAATATAAATTATATACTAACCAGAAGATTTATCATAGTATATAATCCCAAGGAAAAGTATAATGGAAATTTCCATGCAAATTGCTAAGTATACCTGAGTATAGAACCCAAAAACACGCCAGTAAAAATTGAGCAGAGTAAAACAACAGTAGAGTGCAATAGTAACCGAGCACAAGATAAAAACGGGTATTATAGCTTCAATTAATCTTTTTATTAGACATCTCATTATACGATTCCATTTCTTAGCTTGGAAGCCCATGTTATTACCGTCCAAAATTTATCAATCAATTTCTCAGGGAATGAGATGATTTCGTGTAACTTCCTGCAATGCAAGATCGGTATAAGCCACCCTCCTGGCCGGGAAAACCGCTTATACCCATCGAGTCACTGCTCTCCGTCACCCTAGGGTCATTGCGAAAAGGGGTGGCCGCTACATTGTGTAATGTGAACACGTACAAGTGCTATGTACGCTAAACCATAGATAGTCAATGACCCACCCACCGATCGAAAAGAACTGCTCCAAACCTTAAGCCCTGCAGTCCACTACCCCAGTTGGCCACTAAGCCTAACCAAAGAGTCGTAGGGAGGCCAGCAACTCCCTAAATCAACCCAAAACCAGTCTAGTAGACCAAGCTATAGCCCAATTCGGC
The DNA here is from genome assembly GCA_037157565.1 of Thalassia testudinum. Taxonomy (NCBI): domain Eukaryota; kingdom Viridiplantae; phylum Streptophyta; class Magnoliopsida; order Alismatales; family Hydrocharitaceae; genus Thalassia; species Thalassia testudinum. Next base: position 11,320,081 of record JAZHRO010000036.1, read on the forward strand.
AAGTAGTAGTTGAAGCCAATTATCTAATTCAGTTTATTTTCCTAACATATCCTTCGTATTATATAACCCATTTCTAAATAACTATATCTTTCATTTTCAAACCATCTTTAGTAATTTCACATTATCAATTCCAGAATTAACCAATATTCACATTATCCTCCAATTTATCCATTTCCAGGAAATGTTCAATTTTTGATCATTGATTTAATCAAATCATTATTTAACCATCCTGATGATGATAGTTTCACTAAAAAATAGAGTTCCTTTTGTAGATGCGATGATAAGCCATAACTAACAAGCTTAAATACTTTATAATTCATTTACATCATTAACTTTTTAAATAATTGGTCGTTAACTCCTTTTTAATCTGATAGTTAACTATATTACTTGGGTTATTCACATTATAAATCAAAAACTTGATTTTCATCATTAATATTTAATATTCCAGTATCCAGAATAACAAAAAATATGCAAACAAGTATGATCCCAGCAAGAGGTAAGAACACACACTAAATGGTGTAATACATGAAGAAAGTCATGATGTAGACAAACTGTACGGAAAAGTAGAGAGATTACTCTACCTAATGTCATCAAGGGACGACTCCGCGAAAACAAGTCAGACACTTCCAACACCACATGTGTCTTTCGAATCTACACCTCAAAAATTGAAGCAAAAATTGCCCAATCAAACTGTACGGATGCATCCGGCACATTTGAAAACCTCAAGATTGGGTCCTAGATAGTCTAAATCTACCTCCGAATGACCTTGATCTGTGAGAATTAAGGATAGCCATCAGATTAAACTAAAGAACTCTGCTCTTAACAAGGACTGAAATGCAATATTTAAATCTTATAAATTTTAGGATGCAATTTCTTTGCACCCTTCAACTAACCCCTCCTTCTCCTCCACTTCTTTTTCTTCATGCGAATGTGACCCATGCATCCATGCATGCAGTGGCTCGCCCTCCACCACTGGTGGCCCTCGCTAGCCGTCTGCCGTCCCAAGCGGCCTCCTCAACCTTCGACCGGTCATCCGTCGGCCATGTCGACCACCGCCGATGCCTTGTCTTCTCGTTTCTCTCTCTCTCAACGCATTCCATGCATGGGTGTGGTTACACCCATGGCAGCGCCGCCATTGTCGTTGCTCCCGCCCCCGGCCACCCACCGGCCATTCACCAACCACAAGAAGCTCCTCCCCTACCTCTCTCCCTTTCTTCCTCATTTCTTCACGAATGCAAGCATGTACATGAACGAAGAAACACGTTGATGAACCTTGCTACATCGCCGTTGTTGTCGATGCTCTCCGACAGCCTCATTAACGCAACCTGGCGCTGAAGGAAGAGGAGGAGATGGTGGGGTAGGAGACGAGAGGAGGGAGGTGATGGAGGCTCTTCCTTCTCTCTCTTTCTCTCGATCTCTCCTTACTTCTCTGTCTCTCTCTCTCATTTTCTCTCTTTCTCATATTCTCACAATTTCCCCTCTCACATTTCCAACAACAAACCCTCCCTCCCTTACCTATTTATAATGATTCCCACGTAACAACCCAATGTTCTTTATTTTTTCTTTTAAACCTTTTACGTAATCCCACGAGCAACTATTGACTTCTATATATATATACGATATTATTATTATTATTATTTACTTATTATATATTCTATGTGACGACCCTATTAAGTAACTCCATATATTTTATTTTTACTTATAACAACAATCAATCTTGTAATGGAGTCAGACGTTCCGATTCCAACGAAACACATATCACCAAAATCGTTATGAACCAAGGAATCCAACAAAAGTTGTGGATTTGTAGATGAAAGTCATTTGCAAAATGCGATCCATAAGGTAGATCGTATGTGAGTTTGTCCGTAGATACGCATGTTTTGCACATCTGAGATCTAATCGTCACACGGAACATACAGTAGAAATCCTCGTGACACCAGAAAATTAACAGTACCTTCAGATTGTAGATCCGAGGTCCAGATTGCAAAAACGAAAAGCATACGGGTTTTTAATCTAATTACACATTTTAAATTCGCGCAGGCTTCGATTTGCATGCAAAAAGTGTCAACAAGTTTGTCTTGACATGCTTAGTCTGAAATGACTTAGAAATCCAAGTTTGGGATGTTACAACTTCTTCCTATCCATAAGCAACTTAAAAACAATCTGTTCATTTTCGTCACTTCGACACTCCAACAGAATCACAGCAATCTTAGCTCTGAATTTCCCTTTGTCAGCATAGTCGAATCTAATTTGTTTATCTTCAGAAATCATCTCTTTACATTTCAGAAGATAAATGCCACAATGTATACTTGTCTCTGGTTGCTACGGTACATCTGTAACAAATTGGATCTTCCAACCTCTTGTATTGATCATTGGCATGCTTACTGTGAAGAATTTTGTTGCAATCACTTTCTACATGTATTAAAAGAACATTGTAATTAGATTTTATACTTTATATTTGGACAACAATGTTCATTAGTTAGTTATATGTATCTTACCAATCTAAATGCTTCTTACCTACTTCTCCAATTATTTGGCAACGAGTTGTAAACCTTAAACTCATTGATCTTGAAGTAAGCAACAAGTAAGATCCAATGTCTAGGCAAATGCAGTGGAAAAAATGCCTTCCTAATGACACCATAAGTGCTTGGCCGAGCAAGGAATATTTCAAACAACGTATCATGCTCATCCCTCATTAATGTATTCACCTTGTTCTTTATCAGATTCTGTAGGTGTCAAATGTTAACCATTTTTTTACTCTTATATTGTAATTATAAAAGATATAATCATTATATTTTATTACCATGATTGTTAGTGATGCAAAGAAGAATGGCACCTCACCTCCTGACAGCATGGAGTTCTTGAAGAAAAGATAATCCATATATACATTTATAATCTGCTTGGTATCGAAACCAAATAAACTATATCACAACAACATGATAGACATTTTTTTTGCATTTTTAAGATTTTTATACTTTCTAACCAATCACCATGGTCATAGTTTAAGACAACATTCATCCACTTTTAAATTTTTAAAAGTATTATATATATATAAGAAAACAAGTGTAATTTTATTCATCCCCCACTCCCTGGAGGAGATAGAAAAGGGGGCAGGGGGACTAGACCAAAACCTGCCCTGTATAATGAAAAGAGGACCATGACTCGTGGCCTAGTACAAAAGCAGCAAAAAAGTAGAGGAGGCTACAGGTGAACCAAGTACAGCATCTAAATGCTATCCAATTTGATAATGTCTCTGATAATGGGGAGAGCTGATCCAAGCAGGAGAAACATCGCCAGTTGTCATCGTCGAGACCCGCAATCCTGAAAGAAGCTTCATTGACTGGAGGGTAAACGAAGGAGTGGATCCTAGAGGAGCGGCCATGAAGAAAAGCGAAAATCTTTTTGACTTGTCACGCAACCTGAAGCTTACCAGACCACCAATAATAGAGAGAGACCGAATCCATCTCCACCTAAAAAGAGTTATTAGAGAAGCAGGAAATGGCATGGATGACAGCTATAATGAGAGCAGCCTCTACAAAAATACCAGGAAGACTAGCAGTAGATCCTGATGGGAACACCATCATGAGGCCTAACTGGCTCATTTTGATCCAATGAAGAGAATAAAAGCTCCTACATAACCAACTGAAGGTCCTAATTCACTAAATAACCTTTTTGAGAGAAAAGCAAGAAACAAGGGATAAAACTGTAATTTTACCATTGCAGTGCAAGCACGGGTTTTCTCAAGGGCTAAACAATGGTCAAAAGGTCTTGAAAAGATAAAAAGTGGGTTGGTTCAGACAGAAAAGGGTTTGTGTGAGTTCCAAGAATTAAATGACCTCTTGTAACCCTAAAACTGATCCGCTTGATTAAACAAGATTTTGGTCAGGATAAAATTCCCCTAAACCCTGTAAAAATCATATAAAAATATTCTCTAGGGTTTAGAGCCTTCATTTGGCCATTGGAACCTATTTTAACCTAAAATGGGGTCTCAGACAAATGTTTGCTCTAAATTGGGTTTTTACGTAAATTATCTAGTCAAACGTGATCAAACACAAAATCCAACTTCACGATTGGATTCCTTAGGTCCAAATATGGTTTGTACCAAAATTTGGACCTAAGGGGAACTCATCTTGACTGACTTTGTAAATAAGTCCAACCTGTTTACATTTGTACCCCTACCTTTCAAAAACTTCTACAGAAACCCCCTAGCTTCTTCTTCATTCTTTGCAATTAGGTCCCTACACCATTATAGCGGAGGGAATCCTACTCCGGCAAACTTTAGAAGGCGATTCCTCCCTGATTGCTCAGAGAATCCCTCCGAAATTTTAAAGGGAGATTCTCTGAGTAATCTCCTCCAGTATGAACCCACCACTAAACCCTAATTTGTACCCAATCTCTCATGTGAACGCATGAGAGATTTGGGTCTTTTTGAAGCTTCCTACTCCGGTGGACATACCTTGCTTGGAAGCTTGGCTTCCAAGCACAAATCCATCCTCAGAAGCCTATTTAAGCAAACCCTGATCCATTCGCATCTCCTCAGCTTGGAATTAAGTCGGTCCACCCATAATTCGTCTCTCCTCGTCGGCCACAACATCTCTGCAAGCTTCGGCAGTTCCTTCCTCTCTCTCTCTCGTTGCCCAACCATAATACCAGTGGTTGGGTTGCCTTTCTCTCATTCATCCGCGTCGGCCATACCAGCCCTGACGCCGCCTCTGCCCTCGTCTTCACCACCGCCTCATCTATGGAGATCTTCGTCTCTAGCGTCGGCCGTACCAGCCTAGTCACCTCTCCTGTCTCCTTCATCCTTAGTTTAGGTTAGTTAGCTTCTCTCTCCCTTCTACTCCCTTTTCCCCCTCTTTATTCCTCAAAAACACCCCTCAACACCATCGATCACCATCACCTTCACCTCCGGCCATACCTCCGGTGAGGAGTCCCCGTCGCTTCGCACCTCCACTCGCATCGCCAACCATCCTATGACCTCCGCAACACCCCACTGATCATCTCCCAATATTCGAATCACTCCGCCACCTACCCAAAAGTGCCCTCGAACACACCCACTCACACAACAACAGAGAATCCTAAGCACACCACCATAGCCATTCCCATGCCACACCGACCACCGCCACCTATTCGTCGTGCCCTGGCGAATCTCCCTAGACGTTTTGATGTGGCCGCAAGGCCGTGCTCATGATTTCAGGTTCACGCAACACCGACCGCCATGGACGAAGAAGCTTGAAGCTGCTTCCTATGTTCCACCTGCTGCTGCTCCAGGCGTGAGTCCCAGGCGACGCGGACTTGAGGCACGACGTGCTAAGGTTCCCAATTGGAAGCACAAGCCCTTACACCCTCGTAAATTGAAGCACTACCTACTACTGCGGATGCGCGCGAGGAGGGTGCGAAGATAGTCCCACCTCGAAACTAGAAGAAGCGCTGCGCCCACATAAATTTTTTTTCTGCCAGTGGCTTATAGCCTCCAACTCATGGGGTGAGGTCCCTCTCTCCCCCTCTCACAGCCTTGTCCACGGCACTACCCATGTGGATATGGCCACGACTCATTTACCCGAACCGACTCACTCCTCGCTCACCACCTACACTGGTGAGCCTGGACCCGAGTCTCCATTTGGTCCGATTACCCGACCCGAATGTGGCTCTAGGAGAGAGAACCGAAATAAAGGAGAGTGAAGAGAGGAACGATACGCAGGGAAAGGGGGGTTTTGCTGTGAAAAGATTGGCTTGACATTTAGCCAATTCAGAGAGGAAGAAGAGGAGGTCAGACAAAGAAGAAGGAAGGAAAAGAAGCCAGGGAAGAAGGAAGAAGCTGAGGTTTGCAAGGCTAAGACCAGAGAAGAAGAAAAGGTAAGGAAGGAAGGAAGAAGAAGAAGACAGAGAAGGTAAAGAAAAGAGAAGAAGGATCCAATGACAGAAGGAAAGGAAGGAAAGGCCAGAGAAGAAAGAGACATCAGAGAAAGAAGGCCGAGAAAGAAGGAAAAGACACTGTAGCACATAATTTTAGGACATCTGATTTTATAATCAGACGTCCAATTCTTCATAAACCCTCCATTTATTTTTAGCTACAATTATTTTCATACTCATGCTTTATATTATTAATTAGCTTTTGAGTAGTATTATGTGTTCAAATTGCATTTATTATTGAAATTAGTGCATGAATTCCACTTACTCCCTATGTTCAACCTTGGGCTTTAAATTCGAGTAATAAAATTTTATTTATTTTGAATGCTTGTTCGACTGTGCTACAATGTGACACTCTTAATACCGATCAAGTGTCCACAAATATTTTGGCACCGCTACCGGGGAGCAATGTGCAATTCACCACTATTCTCTGCATTATTTGATTATATTTGAGCACTAATTTCCCCATTTTTGCTTTATTTTGATTTTGTGAGATACTTCACAAGGAAATCTCCCACGTAAATCACCACTCTAAGGCTAGTAACTTCTCTATTCTTCCCTAAATCAACCTCCTTATCTTGGGAAGACAAAAAGGAAACAAATAATTAGGAATCACCTGCCTTATCTTTTTTCATCATAATCATCATTTAAAAGGCAAGTTTCCTTATTTGCGAAATTTTTCAAATTCTATTGAAGTTGAAGCGATTCCATTTAGAGATCCTACCCCAAAATTCCTATGCTTACTAGGGATTACGCTTAATTTCTAACTTTCTTGGACTACACATTTCTTGTTTGAAGTCCAAGGACAACATTTAACTCAAAAAGGACTTAGAAATAAAACCAATTAGGGTTTCTATATTAAGGTTTTGGAGTGCTAGTTCACATTTGCTTGCATAAAAGAAAACAAATCCACCCGCATTTGTGTACTACCCTAGCCCTTGATTGAAAGGTTCTAATCAAGACAAACCCTAAAATCTGGCTCTAAAATCACTTGAACCTTAAAAACCTTGGACCTAATAACCTGGGAGTCAAATCAAGGTGATTTCTAGGTCTTAACCTAGAGTCATTCTTCCAACTTTAGGGTAGGTCAGGTGAAGTTGAACTACATTATAGGCCAATCAACCTCCAAGTTAGGTCACAAGTCAAAATAACTACTAATTCAAGTGATATCAAAAGGACAAATTAGGCTATAAAACTGGTAGACTAAGAGGTCAAGTTATCCATTCTGGTCTACCTGGACCCTCAGTGACAAGAGAGGTCGAGTGGGGAAAACCCTGTAACCCATGGGGGCACTCTACCGTGTAGGGGTCTTTGCGAGACTCTCCCTCTCTGGCTGCCCAGGTAATTCTTTGGTGGACGACTTTCTAATCCAAGGGTATCATCTGCCCCGAACATCTATAGTCATTCAAAAATCTTTGGGTGCCTTGATTGGGTCAACATCACATCTAGTCCCTCATTCCTTCTCTTTAGAGCACACACACATATTTTCAGTGGGATTCACTTTCAGATCAAATCACTTCGATCCAAACTTGAATTTTGATTTTACATCTTGATTCCACCATCTGATTCAAATATGCAGCCTAGTTACTTAGGAATACCATTCAAGAAACCTGAATCACAAAGAACCATGAGGGATAGAATGATTGAGGATGCCCTTGAATTTTATGAGATTGAATGCAAAACCTCAAAACCAGTAGAAGACACCCAGGTTAGTGTACCAACAACAACAACCTTCATCATAAATTGTGCCCAATTGTTATTAACAGAAGCTACAAAAGGATCAACCCAAGACATTCCCATAACAGGATACATTGAGATAGAAAAATTGCATAACTTTGAATACCTCTAATGCATGACAAATCCTATACTTTGGGAACAACACCAAGATGATCTTGAAAAGCAGGAAGGGATGATGAGATTGTTGAAACAAGTTATCGATCAGAAATACCCATACATGCCCCAAACAGTTAATGAACCATCTTGGAATAGTATTAAGGATCAATCTGATTTCCCAAATCTCAGGTTTAAGGAATAAGGTTGTTGTGGATTCCCAACCCAGATGGAATATAGCATGCCTAATCTTGAATTAGGTTGGGAAGTCCTAATTGCAAGAGAACATGATTTTGAGCCAGCCCTAGAAAACCAAAATCCTGGTTCACCAAGCATACAATGTCGAGACTCCTCTAATGATGAGATTAAAATAGAACCTCTCGAGGGTGTAATTCCTGCCCCTTATTCTGATAAGGTGACCCTCGAAGGCAATTCTAACCTAGATTCTAGTAATTCAACCCACATCCTCAGCCTAGAATCTGGATCTGAAACTTATTGGGAAGATTACAAGGCACCGTACGACCAAGATCAAAGTTTGAATTGGGATTATGATTCTGGGCCTTTGTTTAATGAACATTGATTAGCCCATAGTTGTGGGCTATTTAAGTATTTAAGTGCCTACACATTAGGTTAATTCTAACATTTATTTAGTATAAATTAGGATGTAAATAGATTAATTCATAGTTTTAATTTAATTACATAATCCATGCATTGCATTCATACTTTAAGTACATTTAGAATTAGTTTAGAATGGCATTTATCTAATTAGATAACCAATTAGGTATATTGTTTTTATTAACATAAAAGTTGAGGGTCTGTATATAAATGGCCTTAATATTTTAACATTGTTTTATTTTCTTCTTGCAAGAACGGCTGGCTGCGCTCCAACGACGAATGGCTGGTGCAGTGAAGAACCCATTCAAGTGGGAGCGGATGTGATGGATCTGGTCGGGTGGATGATTTCAAATGTGTGCAGGTCACTACAAAAGGAGGGAGGCAGCCGAGCTCGGGAGGCCTTCCCCACCGACCCACCACTGTGCAGAGAGAACCTCTCTCTTCCACTCCACACTGCCGGCCTCTACTGTGGCGACGAGTCTCCATCACCGTGGGCGTGTGGTGTGACAGGCCACACCGCCATCCGGAGCTCGCCGCATCACCGTGAGCACCTTAGCGTGCATCCTCCTCGCCGTCATCGCCGACCGCTATCACCGAGCTACTGATTCAGCCACCCTCTCAGTAACTTAAGACATCTGGGGAATTTCCCAGACGTCTGAAGTTACCCGCTCACCTCCACCCACTCGCCTGCGTACCCATCTAAAGTCCACCGCAACCGCTCTCCACGCAGCGCCCTCTTCCCGCACCTACAGAGTCGCTCGCAGCATCCTCCAACAACGCCTGCAGATCAGTCCACGCCACCTTCCCCGCACCCATCAGCCTGCAGCACACCCGCGCCCACCATCAGCCTTCGCCAACCACGCACGCCCTCCTCAGCCCGCTGCGCTCTCCTCCAGCGCTTGCAGAACCGCACGCAGCTGCAGAACGCCACCCGCAGCAGCCACGCCCGCGCCTGCAGCTTGCACACCCGCTCCCACGCCTGCAGCACCCTCCGCCCGCACTTGCAGAACCGCCTGCAGCGCCCTCTTCCCCGTGCCTGCAATCCAGCGCTCACCACGCCTGAGCTCCCGTGCCCACGCCAGCAGCAGCAGTGCCCACGCCAGCAGCAACAGCCACCCCCCGCAGCAGCAGCGCGCGGCAGACTTCACGCCAACAGGCCGCACCCACTCAACCGCCTGCAGCCGCCACCAACAGCACCTCCGCTGGAGCTCGTCCGGCCACCTCCGGCCGCCGCGCGACTCGCCGCCACCACCGATTCGAAGCTCTTGGTCCAAGGGACCTCCTCCGAGCTTCCCGCGCCCTGCCATCGGCTCCTCGTTGCGCAAGACAACGGGGAAAAATTCCCCTATTTTGCTATAGTAAACCGTCAATTAAAATTTACATTTTCTGCCATTGCCACATTTTAATCATATTTTATTGACTCTGCATTGCAGAAAATATCCTATAGTTTCTCATAATTGCCATTTCAGCATTGTTTCTTGCTTAAACCTTAATCTAAAGGCAATCTTGGCTTGGTTCTTGTCCAAATTGACTATGAACAAACATTTTTAAGTGGTGAAAATTTTAATACGTTATTGCCTCCCTGTGGATACGACCCGCTCCTCTGCGAGTGGTTATTTCTTGTTAAAAATTGATTAGTCGATTTTTCCACCACATTAAACTACAAACGACTTTAAAGCGAAAGATCGACCAGTCAAATGGCGCCGTTGCCGGGGAGGCAACAGACGCAATAATTTCTCCTAATTTTATTTTGATTATTTTTCAATTGCATAGAGTTTTGACCATTCATTATTTTCTTTTTTGTGCAAGAATCAACCAGTGTGAGAGGCGACCCTTGACGTCTCCAGACGAGAATTGGGCGAGCCATTTTTAAACGGAGGAGAAGGACGAGGACGTGATGGACACCATTTAGTCATTAGTTTAATTAGAATAGAATTAAGATTGTAGGCTTAATTTTTCATTACAGTTAGTTTAAAACCCTTGTTCTGGGGCATATTTTGAGGGGTTTGTTCCCCGATTTTGTTTTGGGCCCGTGTTGGGTAATTTTTGGGAGTCTGTTCCCTTTTCTATAGATTTAGGTTTTTTTTTTATTATTTCTTTTATTTGCTTGTGCATAAGTAGTTCTAAAAAAAAAAAAACAGACAGAAAAAGAAAAAAACGAGCTGCCTGCCCTAGGACGAACCATTTAGGTCTGTATGAGCAGCCTCTAGATTTACTTTTCTGCATTGCGTGCATTCTTGCATCGTAGATCGCTGGAGGCAAGGTACGCATTCTCTTACTTTGCATCCTATTTTTGATCACGCATTGCATTTGGGATTTAATACGAAGACCACCTAATCTGTACTGAATAAATCTAATAAGTGGTCACATTTTCTTAGAAAAAGGACTAATCGAAGGAAGGACATTTTAAAAACCAAGGATTTGATTTTCAAACATGGCGTGCGATTCAAAGTTCAAAATCTTTGACGGTGTATGCACACTTATTTCACTTGCACCATGGCACGCTTCTAGACACTCTTTAGGTTTGGAAATACTAGGACAAGAGCCCTCCGTTCATTGGATTCTGAAGTGTTCGGAACTTGAGGTCAAAGGTTTTGTAAATCCAAAGAGGAGGATACCCTGTCACGGATTTTTGGGGGTAGTTGAGGAGCACCGCGAAAGCACAGCTTCAAAGGAAGGCTTAGGACTACTTGCATCCCTCGATCTTCCGTCTTTGGACTTACTTGACCGTTTGAAATTTAGGGAAGAACACCTAAGCTCCAACTAGGTCTTCTTAGGCGAACAGTAGGTTGGCAATAGGCGCGTAAATTGACTGAACAAATTGTATTGTCACCTGCAATCTGACTTAAAATCAAAAGCCTAAATTGGGAAAGACCTAAAAGGTCCTTTTTGAATTGTGTCTTGCTTGGGGAATTCTGATTGAAGTGTGAGTTTGAATTGACCACATTGATTTTCATCCTTTCACATCTTACCCACACCCTCACCCCCACTCTGCATCCTTTGATCCCAGACGCCGAGATGGTCCATTCCTTGATGGACATAATGACAATCATTGGGATCCGTTTTACTCCTATTATAGGAGTATTGGCCTAGTTAAGCCCCAAATTAGTGAGCAGAACTCAGGAGCGGGATTTGCTTTGCCCAATATCCCACATACCAAAGAAATACCCAACCCACCCTCCCTGAAAACTTATAATGGTTGGACAAACACTCCTGGGTACTATAATCCTGAGCCTGACTTCTCTTATGATAGAAATGACCTCTCCTCTTTGAAGATGGAAATACAGAAAATGCAAAATGAAATGAGTGAATTGTTCGGAGAATCTTTGAGAGCAGGCCAACAAGAAAGAGATGAAATTAGCCACCCAATCTACCCCATTGAGGATGACGTACACCCCTCTACAATAGATGCATCTCCCATTGGAAAGCTACACTTTAAGTTGGAGGGAAATTCTGGGGAGAATAGCTACTTTTCGAGAATTGATTTTGAAACCTCCCCATTAGATGACACTTCCTTGAGAGATCTACACTTTAGGTGGGAGGAAAATACACATGAAAGTAGCTATGCATTGGATGAAGAAAGGTGGCAACCCGAGGAAGATGATGATAAGGTTGAGTATCCACCTGAATTATATTGGAGTCAAAAAAAGGGAATGATGGTACCATTGGAAGACCTCGACCCAGATGATAGTATTTTCGTGACATTTGATGAAGTGGGTCAAAGTCAAGTTGTTAATCCTACCCTCCCTTCTGATCACGATATGGAACTCAAACCCACCCATAGGGAACCTAACCCTAAAGAAATTGACCTATCTGAGGAGTCTGATATAACCAATGTAAACAATTTACCTCAGATAGAGCACCCTAGGGGATCTGCTGAGATATTAAATGATTCTAGACCTCAGGTACATGATGAATTGTGTGATAAGGAGGAAGACGAATTATATGAGGAACCTACATTCAAGATTTGGAGTGACACTAAGGGTGATTATGTCTTATTTGAAGAGTTAGCCCTTGAGGATGTCACAAATTTGACCAAATTAGGTTTCCTTGGCACACCCATTGATGATATTTCTCCTCATGATAAAATGATGGAAAATTTGGAAGCAATTTCTAAGATTTATGTGGATTCACATATAGACTCCGGGGAAGATTTGAGTAAAGAACAAAAACTCGGGGATGACATTGATAGGATAATCCCTAGATCTGTTGCTTCCAACCTGCCTTCATTCACTTCGAAGTCACCCTCTGATTCGCTTATATCTGAAAGCAAAATTGTGACTCCTGATGAAGAGCAGGAAGATCCATGTGATGGTGCAAGGAATGCTAGGGATGAAATTAAGGATTTAGAAAGAGTGTTTGGGATGGACACCAAGCTGATTAAACCCAACCTAGATCTTATGGCCATCCCACAACATCGTAACTTGGACACCCTAGACGATCATTGCCTTAGAGAATTGCTCACTTTTGTTCTGACCAGGGGGCATAACAGACCAATATTTCCTGTAATGGGTTATCGGGTATGGATTGATGATTTATTTAGTCAGTCCATTACCCTGGGGGTTTATCTCTGTACCATTCCTTCCCCATTCTTTTTGGAGGATCCTTGTCATCCTCCGCCTACCCCTTTGGAGTTTGTTTTACTTGTTTATCCTTTAGAACCTCTTCTGGTGACCTGGAAAGATTTCATTCCCATTTTAGTTGGGCGAGCATTTGCTATCGGGATTCATCATCAGCTCGCCAACATCCTAGGTTACCTATTTTCTAGGCCAACATTGCTTTGCTCATTTTTAGGGCCTATTTCTGCAATTCTTGAACCTGATTTGCAGGTTCTTTGGCTATTCAGCCCAGCTCTAACCCAGGTAATATCCTTCTATGCAATGAGGGCATTGCAAATTTTAGGCATGGGGGGGTGTACTTGGGGATGTACATAGCATAATTGCATACATTTGTAAATATATAAAAAAAAAGAGAAAAAAAAAAGGGTTTTGAACTTAACTGGCTAGATCTTGCAGTCTTAAGCAAATCAGAACTGTAGGGTAGACTAAGTTAATTCTAGGGTTAAACTTTAGAAGCTAAATGAGCTACTAGCGTTAGACCTTTAGGGTCCTTTGTGGACTTAAAAACTTATGTAGGAGTTAAGTTGCGGACCATTCCTCAAGAGGTTGAGGAAGGGAAGCTAGGGTTTGAGTTAGAAGGTGGGGTAGTACCTGGAGTCTTATTCTACCTTTTGGTTTACGAGTCCTTGTAACCCAGGCATCCAAATTTCACACACTTGGTCTGGTAATCAACTTAATTTATGTCTTTCTGAAAAGAGATTTGGTTCTCTTAGTTTTGACTTAAGAGAGGCTTGAAAACACATTTTGATTGGAAGAGTTCCCACCGCAGGAGAGGTGGAGTATATACTCACCTTGAGGATGCAATGATAACATATTACCTCCTCGGCACTTGTCTCTTAGGATATCCATCCTACTAGGGGCATGTAAGTGCATTGCGCGGTTCACGTACCATGGGCGGCCCTATCTCGAAGTGCCGATTGCCATAGGCCTGAATTCGCTTAAGAAATCCATGGGCAATACTATCTCGAAGTGTCGATTGCCAGGAGTTCTTGGGGTTGTTATGGGCGGTGCTATCTCGAAGCATCGAAAGCCAGGCACCCTTCGAGGTATGGTAATGGGCACAATGAATCCGACACAGACCGTGTTGATAGCTGATCTGAGGTTAGACTTAGAAGAATCAAACAAAAAAAAAAAGTATATATATATATATATAAAACCTTTAACTCAAATAACTCAGACCAATACACAGGCACGGATGCTTTAATCTCAGGGATCAATAAACTTTAGGGTAGAGTCAGAAATCAGGGAAACTTGTGCCTGCAACTTGTCTTTAGCCAACCTAGTCTGCAACTTAGCAACTACTTAGGAACCTTTGGTCTAGAGCCTGAACTTAATATGCTTCTGAAGGAAGACTAAGTGAGTTAACTAGTCTACTTAGAGTGCTAGGTTTCGCTTAATTTTGCTAGGGACTAGCAAAAGCTAGGCATGGGGGTATTTGATTAGCCCATAGTTGTGGGCTATTTAAGTATTTAAGTGCCTACACATTAGGTTAATTCTAACATTTATTTAGTATAAATTAGGATGTAAATAGATTAATTCATAGTTTTAATTTAATTGCATAATCCATGCATTGCATTCATACTTTAAGTACATTTAGAATTAGTTTAGAATGGCATTTATCTAATTAGATAACCAATTAGGTATATTGTTTTTATTAACATAAAAGTTGAGGGTCTATATATAAATGGCCCTAATATTTTAACATTATTTTATTTTCTTCTTGCAAGAACGGCTGGCTACGCTCCAACGACGAACGGCTGGTGCAGTGAAGAACCCATTCAAGTGGGAGCAGATGTGATGGATCTGGTCGGGTGGATGATTTCAAATGTCTGCAGGTCACTACAAAAGGAGGAGGGAGGCAGCCGAGCTCGGAAGGCCTCCGCCACCGACCCACCACTGTGCAGAGAGAACCTCTCTCTTCCACTCCACACTGCCGGCCTCTACTGTGGCGACGAGTCTCCATCACCGTGGGCGTGTGGTGTGACAGGCCACACCGCCATATGGAGCTCGCCGCATCACCGTGAGCACCTTAGCGTGCATCCTCCTCGCCGTCATCGCCGACCACCATCACCGAGCTACTGATTCAGCCACCCTCTCAGTAACTTAAGACGTCTGGGGAATTTCCCAGACGTCTGAAGTTACCCGCTCACCTCCACCCACTCGCCTGCGTACCCATCTGAAGTCCACCCGCAACTGCTCTCCATGCAGCACCCTCTTCTTGCACCTACAGAGTCACCCGCAACATCCTCCAACAATGCCTGCAAATCAGTCCACGCCACCTTCCCCGTGCCCATCAGCCTGCAGCACACCCGCGCCCACCATCAGCCTTCGCCAACCACACATGCCCTCCTCAGCCCGCCGCGCTCTCCTCCAGCGCTTGCAGAATCGCACGCAGCTGCAGAACGCCACCAGCAGCAGCCACGCCCGCGCCTGCAGCTTGCACACCCGCTCCCGCGCCTGCAGCACCCTCCGCCCGCGCTTGCAGAACCGCCTGCAGTGCCCTCTTCCCCGCGCCTGCAATCTAGCGCTCACCACGCCTGAGCTCCCGTGCCCATGCCAGCCGTAGCAGCGCCCACGCCAGCAGCAGCAGCCACCCCCTGCAGCAGCAGCGCGCGGCAGACTTCACGCCAACAGGACGCACCCGCTCAACCGCCTGCAGCCGCCACCAGCAGCACCTCCGCCGGAGCTCGTCCGGCCACCTCCGGCCGCCGCGCGACTCGCCGCCACCACCGATTCGAAGCTCTTGGTCCAAGGGACCTCCTCCGAGCTTCCCTTGCCCAGCCATCGGCTCCTCATCGTGCAAGACAACGGGGAAAAATTCCCCTGTTTTGCTACAGTAAACCATCAATTAAAATTTACATTTTCTGCCATTGCCACATTTTAATCATATTTTATTGACTCTACATTGCGGAAAATATCCTATAGTTTCTCATAATTGCCATTTCAGCATTGTTTCTTGCTTAAACCTTAATCTCAAGGCAATCTTGGCTTGGTTCTTATCCAAATTGACTACGAACAAACATTTTTAAGTGGCACGAATTTTAATACGCTATTGCCTCCCTGTGGATACGACCTGCTCCTCTGCGAGTGGTTATTTCTTGTTAAAAATTGATTAGTCGATTTTTCCACCACATTAAACTACAAACGACTTTAAAGCGAAAGATCGACCAGTCAAACATCCCTCTCCAACATTCTCAAAAATACAGATTGATTTTTCGGAAGTCACGCCAATCTACGATACAGAAATCGAGGAGTTGGAAGAGTGGGGTCTTGATTAGGTCTTCCCCACAAGCCAAAAGCCTGAGCCCAGACCCTATAAGGACACCTTTTCAAGCTCAGAATCTAAGAATAGGCTAGATCCAAGATAGGTTGCTGAGTCTACATCTTGTGATTTATTCTGGGGTGGAACCTCTGATCTCGAATCAAATTCAGAACTTGATTCTCATAATTTCTCCGACAATTTCGAATCTTACCATGATTTCGGAGAACCATTGTTTCCTAACAATTATGAGCTAATCTACGACCTCAACTCACATGATTCATTCTTCGACTTTGACTCTGAGGTCCCTGATCCTGAGATCACTGATTTAAATTCAGGTTCCAGTAAGATGGAATCATTTCTTTTCAATCCTCAGGAATCAAAATTAGAAAATGCCGAGAGTGACTGCAACCCAGAATTCAAATCTTTTCTTGACTTAGATTTTCCTCATCCTATAAACACTCTTCAGGCATTCACTTTTGAATTTAATGGCTACTATGAGGACTCTCTAAATGAACCCACCTGTAATTCCTTTCTAGAGGAGCCCTCATACACAATTCTTATTGATGCCACCTCGTCTACATATACAGAACCCATCCAAACCCGTTTTCAACCTTGACCCGCAATCGAACTTAATTTCTATTCTGATTCCCCTCTTACAGAGATGATTGCAGAAGATTCACCTCCACATCTTTATCGGGTTTTGGACATTGATCAGAATACAAATCATGCTCCATCATTCTCTGGTCACTCCTGTAGGTTTTCCACATCATTCACTGATTATTTTGAGGATCCCTACTCTGACTAGGCTGATTCGACTCAGCCAAACCCTGGATTCACACTTCCATATCATTTCGAGCTCCATAGTATATGGTGGGTTCCACAACTCTTGATTTACATTTATCAACCCAACAAATTGATTGGTTTTAGGCTACATCATCAGCCTGTTGATTTAAACAAGCACTTGGTTGGACTAACCAGGCTCTTGATCAAGATGCTTGTTCTACAAAACTCAGCTGATTTGACCACTCCCTCTGCATACCATTTCCCGCTCGACTGAAGGCTTTAAATTTAGCGCTTAATGAGAGGCAACCCGTCATTCCAAAAACCTAAGATCCTTCTGATTATCCTTCTGTACTTCACGTCTATTGCACCCTGAGATCGATCTTAGAATAGTCGATCCCACCTCTGGTACACGTGCCAGAGCTTGAAATCGTCTGCAACAGTCATTCCCAACCAATTCATCCACCTGATAAATCCTGTTCTAAATCCCTGAACTTAACATTGTTTCACACCCTCCGTTTACAATGAGGACATTGCAAAACTTAGGCATAGGGGTGGTAAAGTGCAACCATACAAAAATCAAAGTTCGGAAGGATTCTCACAAAAAAATCTCATATTCAAAAATACCAAAAGAATAGAAAAATTGTGAGAAAGAACAAAAAAATGAAGGAGAATAGAAAATTTTGAGGCCATACAAATCTTGAGGAGAAAAAGGGGAGAAGATAAAAATGTCAAAAAAGGAACACAAAATGAAAAGAAGAAAAGAGATTGTCATTAGTAAAAAATTACGGGATTAACTGAGTTCTGGACCATATCAAAAAAAAGAAAACGAAAGGAAAAACGTGCTAATGAGACACAAAAGAGATTAGCAGGAACACTGATCTTAGGCCTTTTGGGCTAGACTCCTAGGCTTAAAAATTCAAGTATCTGCTAAGATCTGGATAGTCCTCAAGAGGTTGGGGAAAATATGAAGCTTAAGTATTAGGTCTAAGGCTTAGTAATCGAGATCGTTTCGTGTGTTTTAAAAGGATAGGTGCGTTGTAGTATACCGCAAAAAAAAAATGATTATCAAATTTTATTTATTTATTACTCGAAATTCAAAAAACATTCTGAGATCGAACTCAGGGAGCAATTCGGTATTTAGAAGCAAAATATCACAATTTTCAACAGTAATGTAGTGTTTATAAAAATCTAGAGAGTAAAAGGAAATAGAATTTTTTTCTTCTTTCTTTCTTCTCCTCCTCTCTTTCTTTTTCTTTTCTCCCTTCCTTCTCTCTCTCAGATGTCTAATTCTTTGAATCGGATGCCTTAACTGACTCCTGCTATAGTGTTGAACCTACTTCTTTCTTCTACTCCTACTTCTCTCTGTCGTACCTCTTCTTCTTTCTTTCTTTGTCTGCGGCTGCTCCTCCCTTCAGCTACTCTTCATTTTTTCTCTTGTGCGGCTAAGTCCTCAGCTTCCACTTCCTTCAGCTGGCTTCTTCTTCTTCTCTTCCTCTTCCCCGCAGCTGCTACCTCCTCCTCCTTCTTCCCTACATAGGCACGTAGAAGCAAAACCTACCCCCTACCCTCCCCACATCTCTCTCTCTCTCTCTATTTTGCTCTCAGGACACAACTCTCCCAGAGCCAACCGGGTTACCGGGTCGGGTATGCATGCTCGGGACCAGGCCCACTAGCGTGTGGTGGTGGGCAAGGTGTGCTAGTCGGGTCGAGTCAAGACCATGTCCGCGGGGCATGGTCGCGGACGAGGCTGGTCGGGTGAGAGGGACCTCACCCTGTGTTCGAAGGTGAATAGCCTAATTCACAAATTCAATTTATTTTGCTGCGCTTGCTCACCCACTTCCGAGGTGGGACTAAATGTCCCACCTTCGTTTCGCGAACGCCTGCAGCAGATGTCGCGCTTGATTGCAGCTACAGTGAAGACTTGCAACTGCAATTGGAGGTCTAGAGTCGTGCGTGAACGGAATCCATGTGACCTGGGCTCATGACCTGGGGTTGGCGAGGTATGGAGCAGCTTGCAAGCTTGCTCCAAACTCTGCTCCAATGGTGAAGGTGGCTCTAAACCTGAAAACACGAACATGGCCTCACGGTCCTATCAGAACACTCAGCAAGCTTCACCGTGACATGGCGATGGTGGCCCGGTGGTCAGCGTGGCATAAGGGTGCCTGTGCATGTGTGCCTAGGGCACACTGTTTGCGTGCAGGTGGGTGTGTTCGAGGGGCGTTTCTAAAGGGTATGGTGGTCAATGGAGGGTTGGATGACGATCAGTGGGTGATGGCAGAGGTGGTGAGGCATTTGGCGAGGTGTGTGAAGGTATGGAGCAGTGGAATCACCTTCGCCGGTGGTTAGCCAGAGATGGAGAAGGTGATGGTGGTCTGCGATGTCGAGGAGTCGAAGGTGCAAATTAAGAGAGGGGAAATGAAGAGGGGTGTGAGAGGAACTTATCTGACAGGTTTGGAGCGAAAGGGGGAGGCAGATGGTGAGCAGCGGGTACTGCTGTCGTCGGAGATGAAGAGGCCTAGGGGAGGAAGTGGCGATGTGGAAGAGGGTCGGAGGACGCACGCTGGTACAGTGCGGCGTGGAGGAGAATGACAGAGCTGGCTCTACCATTGGTATGGTGGAAGAGCGACAAGAAGAGGGAGGGAGACTCACCGAAAGCTCTAGGTAGTCGGCCAGACTGAGGAGGAGACAAGTTTAGGGGTAATCTTCGGCCAATTTGAGCTTAAAGGAAGCGACGTGGTCTGTGCTTCCTTAAATAGGTGTAGGTAGAGCGGGAAGCGCACGGAGACAGTGGGAAAACCACGCCAGAGGTAAGGCCGGAGGGAGACCCATACCTCTCGAGCGTTCGCACGAGAGGTATGGTGGGTTTTAGGCCATGGGGAGCTGCCCATGTGGTAGGGGGCTCCACAGGGAGCTCTCCTTTCAAATCTTGGGGTGGCTCCCCATGCAAGCGAGGAGAAAATCTCCGTGCAAAGTTGCTGGAGGTATGGTCCCTACTGCAAATGGCAGAGGGACCGAAATGAAGAAAGAGACGAAGAAGTTAGAGGGGGATTTGCAAGGGTTTCAAAAAGTTGAGGGTCTGAAAGTAACTTGGAGGACCAAATTGCAGAGTAGGTCAAGACGACCTTCCCTTAGGTCCAAATTTTGGTATAAACCTACTTTGGACCTAAGGAATCCAATGGTGAACTTGGATTGTAGGTTTGACCATGTTTGTGTAGACATTTTGCACGATAACTAAAATTAGGTCAAATATTAGGCATAGACCCCAATCTAGTTCAAAATAGGTTCCAAAGGCCAAATTGAAGGTTCTAAACCCTAAGGGATACTTTTTCATGAATTTTATAGGGTTTAGTTGATTTTTATCTTACCTAGAACCTTGTGAATTAAAGTGGGTTTGTTTTAGGATTATAGAATATCATTTAATTCTCAATTTCACAATAACCCTTATCTAACTGAACCATCCCACTTTTTCTCTTATTAAGTCCAATTGACCTATTTCTAGATCATTAGAAATATCGTTGATGTACTGCAATGGTAAAATTACACTTTTACCTCTTATTTCATGTTTTCTTTTCAGATCAGTAATTCCCTGAATTAGGCCTTCCTTTAGGTTATGTAGGAGCTTTTGTTCATTCTATCGTATCAAAATATGCTAGTTAGGGCTCATGATGAGGTTCTCATCACTTAGGGAGTATTCGACCTCGTTAACTGACCTCTGGTTTGCGGGACTCGGTAACCTAAGCACCCTAATCTACATACAATCTGGTTCAGTGCGCATAAGTATCAAAATCATGCAAATGCGTTTAAATTATTCTAAAAAAGTCACCTAGATTAGGAGTGGCCAATTAACATAAATTGATTTGGATGAGTTTCCAGTGTAAAGAGGTGGGAAATTCCCCATGAAGATGCGCAATAACATATCGTCTCCTCGATGCTTGTCTCCTAGGATATTTACATATCCTATTGGGGGCATGTAAGCACCCTGTGCTAGTTCAGATGCCATGGGTGTCATTATCACGAAATATCGATTGCCAGGGTCTGGATTTAGCTATAGAATACCATGAGCTAGATTATCTCGAAATCTCGAAAGTCAGGGTTCTGGGGGTTTCCATGGGCAGTGTTATCACGAAGCATCCATTGCTAAGGACCCTTCGAGGATTGATGATGGGGACTAGGAATCCAGTACAGATCGTGTTGAGAAGCTAATCCGAAGCTAGAAATAAAAAGAAAAGACAACGAAAACTCTCCAAACAAAGAAAATTCCTCTATCCCTCTCTTACAAATACTTATTACAAACTGAACCTAGGCTAAAATATGTTACAAGCACGAGTGCTTTAACCGTAGAGTCCAACGAACCTTAGGATAGTTCCTGTGGGCCTTAAAAACCTTTTGCGATAGACTAAGGTTAGAGCTGGTTAGGTCCGGATCTTGGTTGGTATTTGAGTACCTCTAAGCCTACGATTGTCATTCTAACCTAATCTATAGAAATAAAAGTACACATCATGTTTTTGAACATCAAAGGAACTCATGGTCTAAAATCAAAGTTAAAACCTTAAAATTTTGCTAAGGAACTAGCCAAAGCTAGGCATGAGGTATGATGGGAACACCATCATGAGCTCTAACTAGCTCATTTTGATCCAAATAAGAGAATAAAAGCTCTTACATAACTAACTGGAGATCCTAATTCACTATATTACCTTTCTGAGAGAAAAGTAAGAAACAAGGGGTAAAATTATAATTTTACCATTGCAGTGCAACCATGGGTTTTCTCAAGGGCTAAACAAAGGTCAAAATCTCTTGACAAGATAAAAAGTGGGTTGTTTCAGACAAAAAAGAGTTCGTGTGAGTTCCGGGAATTAAATGACTTCTTGTAACCCTAAAATAGACCTGCTTGATTAAACAAGATTATGGTCAGGATAAAATTCACACAAACTCTCTAAAAATCATAAAAAAATATTCTCTAGGGTTTAGAATCTTCAATTTGGCCATTGAAACCTATTTTGACCTAAAATGGAGTCTCAAACAAATGTTTGCCCTAAATTGGGTTTTTACGTAAATTGTCTAGTAAAACGTGGTCGAACCCAAAATCTAACTTCACCATTGGATTCCTTAGGTACAAATTAGGTTTTTACCAAAATTTGGACCTAAGGGGAACTCATCTTGACACACTTTGCAAATAAGTCCAACCTGATTACATTTGTACCCCTACCTTTCAAAAACCTCGACAGAAACCCCCCTAGCCTCTTCTTCATTCTTTGTAATTAGGTTCCTCCGCCATTATAGCAAAGGGAATCCTACTCCGGTGAACTTTAGAAGGCAATTCCTCCTTGATTGCTTAGAGAATCCCTCCCAAAATTGGAAGGGAGATTCTCTGAGTAATCTCCTCCAGTATGAACCCATCATTAAACCCTAATTTGTACCCAATCTCTCATGCAAACGCATGAGAGATTTGGGTATTTTTGAAGCTTCTTACTTCAGTGGACATACCTTTCCTGGAAGCTTGGCTTCCAAGAACAAATCCATCCTCAGAAGCCTATTTAAGCAAACCCTGATCCATCTGCATCTCCTCAGCTTGGAATTGAGCCGGTCCACCCTAAATTCGTCTCTCCTTGCCGGCCACAACATCTCCACAAGCTCTGGTGGTTCCATCTTCTCTCTCTCGTAGCCTAACCACAATACCAGTGGTTGGGTTGTCTTCCTCGCTTTCATCCACATTGGCCATACCAGCCCTAACGCTGCCTCTGCCCTCTCCTTCGCCACCGCCTCATCTACAGAGATCTTCATCTCCGGCGTCGACTGTACCAGCCTAGATGCCTCTCCTGTCTCCTTCGTCCTTAGTTTAGGTCAGTTAGCTTCTCTCTCCCTTCTACTCCTTTGTCCCCCTCTTTATTTCTCAAAAACACCCCTCGACGCCACCGATCACCATCACCTTCTCCACCTCCGACCATACCTCCGGCGAGGCATCCCCATCGCTCCACACCTCCACCCGCCTCGCCAACCATCCTACGACCTCCGCAACACCCCACTGATCACCTCTTACTACTCGAATCACTCCACCACCCACCCAGAAGTGCCCCCGAACACACCCACTCACACGGCCACAGAGAACCCTAGGCATGCCACCATAGTCGTTCCCATGCCACGCAGACCACCGCCACTTATTCGTTGTGCCCTAGAGAATCTCCCTAGATGTTTTGACGTAGCCACAAGGCCGTGATCATGATTTCAGGTTCGCGCAACACCGGCCACCATGGACGAAGAACTTGAATCTGCTTCCTGTGTTCCAGCTGCTACTGCTCCAGGCGTGAGCCCCAGGCGACGCGGACTTGAGGCACGAGCGTGCTCAGGTTCCCAATTTGAAGCACAAGCCCTTACAAACTCGCAAATTGGAAGCGCTACCTACTGCTGCGGACGTGTGCGGGGAGGGTGGGAAGATAGTCCCACCTCGGAACTGGAAGAAGCGTCGCACCTGCATAAATTATTTTTCTGCTAGTGGCTTATAGCCTCCAACTCACGAGGTGAGGTCCCTCTCTCCCCTCTCATGGCCTCGTCCGCGGCACTGCCCACGTGGATATGGCCACAACTCGTTTACCAGAACCAACTCACGCCTCACTCACCACCCACGCCGGTGAGCCTGGACCCAGGTCTCCATTAGGTCCGATTACTTGACCCAAATGTAGCTCTAGGAGAGCGAACCGAAATAGAGGAGAGTGAAGAGAGGATCGCTACGCAGGGGAAGGGGGGTTTTATTGTGAAAAGATTCTCTTGACACTTAGCCAAATCAGAGAGGAAGAAGAAAAGGTCAGACAAAGAAGGAAGGAAAAGAAGCCAAGGAAGAAGGAAGAAGCTGAGGTTCGCAAGGCTACGACCAGAGAAGAAGAAAAGGTAAAGAAGGAAGGAAGAAGAAGACAGAGAAGGTAAAGAAAAGAAAAGAAGGATCCAATGACAGAAAGAAAGGAAGGAGAGGCTAGAGAAGAAAGAGACATCAAAGACACTGTAGCACATAATTTTAAGACGTCTAACTTTATAATCAGACGTCCAATTCTTCATAAACCCTCCAGTTATTTTTAGCTACAATTATTTTCATACTCATGCTTTATATTCTTAATTAGCTTTTGAGTAGTGTTCTGTTCAAATTGCATTTATTATTGAGATTAGTGCGTGAATTCCATTTGCTCCCTATGTTCGACCTCGGACTTTAAATTTGAGTAATAAAATTGTATTTGTTTTGAACGCTTGTTCAACTATGCTACAACGTGACACTCTTAATATTGATCAAGCATCCACAAACACAGTCGTAATGAAAACACCCTTACAATTTCTAACAATTCAGCCAAGATTGCAACAATCCCCAACCAAAGAAGCAGTAGCATTGATCTTGAGCCCTTGAGCAGGATGGACCTAGCTAAGCAGGAGAGAAGAGGGACGACAAGATTTGAGCCAATTAGTCATTTGAAGATTTCTCCAGTGCTTATCAAGCTGAATATGGAACATAGCAGGGTTGAGGACATCATGTTTCAAAGCATTTGGATCCACCAGGAGTTAAACCAAATGAAACAAATCATACCTTGGATAATCTTAGAGCTATGAGTATTGGGAGAGTGCGAAACGATGTGAGGAAGAGGGAAGGATCAATGGCATCTTAGAAATTCTGCTTAAAAATCCAGATTGAGATGTCACGAACCAAGTGACTCTCTAAGAAAAGATGAGGAGGAGTTTTAGGCACAGGATTAGAGGAATGGCAAAGACATTTAGAGGTAATAGGGATACCTAATTTGATGATGTTATCATCGGTGGGGAGCTTGCCTTTAAGAAGCCTCCAAACAAAAAGGGAAATTCTGAGAGGCATGTGGAGATTCCAAAGAGGCACAACAGAGTAGTCCTTTTGGGAGGAGCGAAATTGTAGCTGATAAGCCGATGAGATTGAAAAGATTCCAGAAGGAGCTGGAGTCCAAATCGGCAAGTCCTTAAGATCATCTAAATGGAGGGAAGAGATCTCAGTGAGCAAATTTGGGGGAATAATAGAGTGAAAAGGTGCACTAGAGAGTAGAAGTGCTCTACAGATGGAGATACGAGAGGGAGAAGATCCCTTAGGGAGGAGAGAGTGGAGGGGAGAGTCTCCATTCCATAAATCATAGCTAAAGTTGATGGAACCCTCATGGACCTCCCAACGAATGTTGGGCCTCAGTTCCTGAAGAGCTTGGAGAAGCAGGCGGAAGTGCAGAGGGAGAGAAGATTCAGAGGAGGAATGACCAAGCAAAAGATCCCTAAAAAAAAAGCTGCACATTCAACAAAAGAAAGGAAATTGTATTACAACAAGAGTCGATTAATGTATTACAATTATACATCTATCTAATGTTATGGTTTCATATAATTTTTTTGTGTCATATAATATTTAATAAAACAAAGTATCACAATTAACTTCAAGCTCTATCTATTAGAGGTAACTCTGAATCTAGAATATAATTGTGCGCTTGTGTATTACAATTTTACAACTATTAACCTTGTTTTATTCAGTATCATCATGTTGTAATACAACAATCCACGTTACTCTCAATTATTCAAAAAATTGCATCGCATCAACATGATATATTTGAAAATGTAGTCAATAGTTTGGTTTGTTCATATAAAAACTCTTACAATGAAAATCAAATGAACATTGACTTAATTACGTTGTTAATGTTGCATATATTTTATTGAACAAGTAAGATTACACTTTAAAAAGTAATAATTTACCGTGTCATCAACCATTCCTCCATAGAGTAGATTGCGTATATGCTGCCCCCTGCATTAATTATCTAGAGGTGTATGATACTTTCTATTTAGCCTACAATGTATTGCATTACATTTATTCTATTGTCCAAGTTAACAAATCAAAGGAAGTAGGGTATGTTTTGTATGTATTCTTACTTGTCCACTGATCCTAGGGAAATGCTTAGATTACCATGTTTGCCTCCTCACTAACCTGATGCCACTCATGGTAATCGTCATGTGGATCACATAGGTACTACACATGTTATAAATATATTATAATTTAAAGGTTAGGTGTCATTGATATAATTATAATTGCGCAATCATTGCTAGCAATGGTCATTATATAAATGATCTATAATATTAATTACTTACCACATCACTATCGATGTCTTCATTTATAGGTAACTCAATACCTATTTTCCTTGGTTGCTCACTTGCAATTTTCCCCTCTCCATCACTCTCTCCGTTGTCTTCAATTTTGTGTACCTCATTTTCAACATTCTTCTGCCTTTTTGTCTTCTTATGTACCTTCATTCCTTGTTATTCTTTACCCTCAATTTCTCCAACTCAATATTCCTTGCCACATCGTCAAGCTTTGACTCAACCCTTGTCTTCCTTTTCTCGGTTCTTCATTTGATCCTCTTCACCATTGAGCTTGGTGTTTGTCCTTTCTTTTTCATGATCCCTCCATTCATTTCAATCTCCTTTACTCTTTTTTTAGTTCCTCCCCCAGCCTTGGATGTAACATTGCTATCCTCCATTTCTTCTCCCCGATTACCGTCATCCTCTTCCCCATCCCTGCCATTGACCTTCTCATTTTCTCCCTCACCAAAATCTTGTTTCGACCCCAAGTCAAATGATGGGGCTTCAAAATTGAAATCCAATTTTCTTGATATTTGCTTGTCTACCACCTTTTTGAAAGACCTCTCTGATGCTTGAATCCTAATTTCCCTTTTTTCCTTTTCCTTTCTACTTTCCACCACTAAACTCTTGTTCTCCTTCCTCACTTTTTCAATCTCCACCTGAATCCTTCTCCAATCTCTTATTTGCATCCTTGAGCTCATCCCTCAGAGCCCTTATCTCTAAAGTGTAGGTCTCTCTCCTGCAAGGTCCTTCCTCAGCTATTACCTCTACTCTAAGAGGTACGAAATCAATTGAAGCATCAATGATTTGAAAGGGCTTTCTATACAAAAAACCCTTTGTTTCAATGTCTCAAGGGAGAAAATGTAATAATTTGCTCACACTTTGAACATCTTATTCTTTTCAAGAAAGAGATTTGTTGCAATCTATGAAGTATTTTACGAATTTTTTATCGTTTTAGTTCATACAAAAGTGTATTACAAATAAAATTGTTTGGTAAGAATATAATGTAACCAACATACCACATTATCTTCAATGTGATTCATGTCCCTCAGTTTTATGATGGTTTGACCTATCCACTTCCTCAACCTCAGTCTCAGGTCCCTGTTTATGTATGAATCTTTGAAATAATGCTCCAACATTCACACCTGCATATTATTCGAAACATTTAAATGTATTAATAGATAACCATAATGCATTATCGTATTTAACTCTATCTTTATATATTAGAATACTTACATACAAGCAAGCCACAAATCCATTTATGTAGCCAAGTGTGCCACATGATGTGTTCTCCTCCTTAGAAGCAAGATCTCCATCATCTTGAACAATATGAACTCAGCCACCACTACAGACCAGTTGAAGTACCTCGTGTCCTCAAGTGAATCGATGTAGTTCAGCAATATTTTAGGGAACGAGTACCCCGAATCAGGGAATAGGAATGTCGTGAACATTAGACATATCAGACCCGTAACAAAAATGTACATGGACCTATCATCATCAAATTGATAATAAATATGAACTATTGGTTCTATGTTTCTCTTGTCTAGTTGTCTTATCTTTCTAAATATTGTTTCGTGGCAGTAGTTTTGCCATGGTAGGCTCTTGTCATTCACCTTAATCTCGTACCCACTACTGGGTATTCCTAGTATGAGCCCAATATCCCCATTGGAGAATTCCATAATTCTCTCACCTAATAAGAACTTCCTGTCCCAGGCATATCATTCTATCATCCATATTAGAATTTTGGTGTCAATGTTTATCTTACCTACTCCTATGAGACGGTGGAATGTTGTTTTCTTAAGGAGTTCCTTTTGCTTGAAACTGAGTGGATGCTTATCAAGGAAATCCTTAAAATGTTGTAAGTAGCACCTATGCGTAACCTTTTCAACATCTATAAAATGTTATGGTAATTGTAACATCAAAAAAGTAACATAAGTGTAATACAAAGATGTAATACAAAAAAAGTCGTGCAAACAGTTATGTCAAGAGCAAGGTTAATACAAAGATATATCTATCTAAGTTAAATAAAGATGCAACCTCCTTTCTTTTTTTCCCCCATCCTTTCGAGAACCTTGTGACCTGTGGTGTACTTGCGACATACTCCCCTAACCTTGTTTCTCTTGGGAAGTTGTATGTTTTTCCCTTGCAGTAAATTTTATTGCCTTGTCCATGTTGCTTGATTCCTTACTTTTGTCCATATCTCTCTATAATAGACACAGCAATGAAGTTATAACTTGTTGGTTATTTCTGTTAGTCTTTTGTATTATAATAGTATTTTATTTTAATCATCTTCAATAATCATGTTGATCTTACATTATTATTTACACATCACTATACATTACGATGATCATCTTTATGCAAGCATTCTCTATTTTTTATTCGCACATTCTATATTTTCATCTAAATGTATGACAGAATCACATATAAGAAAATTTGCTTATATGTCAGGTCCGTATGAAACCCTAAAATAGCAACTTTTTTATTTTTTATAATCAACTTCTAGCAAGATATCTTAGTTTCAAACATAATATACGATGATGTGTTTTTTACTTACCTCAATCATTGTCTTTGTTTGTAGCTGTTCTTGTCCTAATGCTTTTCTCCTTTGAGAAGCTCTCCCTTTTAGTTTCTTCTTGATTGCAATGGAATGAAGATGAAGGGTCACATTTGTTGGTCTGCAACCATTTACTTTTCAAACAAGTTAACTGTCACATCTCTAATGGGCCTCATTTCCCTCAATTTTTAAAATTTTTTTGTATTATAAATTTGTAATACAATACATATAACATTGAGTGCTTTTTGTATAATATATTTATTGTGAGACATCGCCCTGAGAACATTGTTGTTTTGTATATTTTTTTGTATTACACCTATGTATTAATTTCCAATATGCCATATTCTTTATTTGAACATTTATTACTTTGTATTACACCTTTGTCTTTTACGTCAAAACTTAGCTTTGTCATAACTTCTTTTATGTTTTTTTTTTTGTATTATAACTTTGTATTACAATTATGTTAGCTTCCATTTTATTACAACTACCATGTTGTTCGTTACAATTCTTAATTTTTTTGTTACAATTATAGTAATGACAATTATTACAATCATCTGTGTTTGTTTTCACAATACACATTATGGCTCGTTACAATTATTTTTATTTTTTTAATTCATTTGTATGTATTTTTATTATTCTAAAAGGATAGGGCAAGATTTTTAGATTTTTTATTGTTGTTATCCATTATTGAAAGTTGAATTACTATTTTAAAATAGTCTATTTATAGTAGTACTTAATTTTCGTATTAATAATACTTCTTTTAAGAAAATTTTTAACACATTAAGGATTTATATCATCTATTATTAATAAATTACTTTATCTTTGTTGCAAGACAAAACCATTGTGATTGTATTTGGTGATTTTTATTTTAATCATCAAATTATTTTTGGATGTCTAAGATCTTATACTCATTTCTTATTTTATGGGCACGTTCACTAGATAGGCATTTATACACACACTGGATGCCCTTCCTCTCTCGGGATATCTCTCTAGATCTCCCCGAGAGATTAATTAATTTCCTACAGCCTCTCCCTCTTATTTTCCTCCCTTCCAACATTATTCACACCTTGATTAATTTTGAAGTCTTCTTCTTCACCAAGGTAGGTGGGACCACGCCAACTTTGGTGTGGATACGTCGTATGGGACTTTGCCTCCATTTCCGTCGCGATCTCCACCTCTGTATTTTCTATTTGCTTATTTAATCATCTAAGTTGTATTCTATTTCTAGTACTTGTAATTTTACTTGTTTTTTTTTTTTAGTTATATATAGTTGTAATTTAATAGTATTTGTTCTCGACAATTTTTATTTCTAGGTATTCCTTTCGTAGTAGTATTCAAATTATTTTTAAATAAAAGTACTAGTTTCATTTATATTTCTTGTCTTTAATTTCTTGTGCTAGCTCAAGTTGCATTACTTACATTGTTAGGTTTTGATTCCTGCACTTTTCCGACATTTCTTAGTTATAGTTTGTTTATCTTATCATGTATTGTATTTAATTTTATATTGAAAAAGAGAAAAAAATAATATTTCCTTCTAGTGACTTGAATTCAATAGAAACTTTAATTGCTTCCATGGGAATGACTGGGATTCCTATCTTTTGATTTAAAAATCTTACGAGTTCAACTTTACAAATTTAAAATGACCTTGATTTTATGTTGCAACGACGGCATTTATCTATTATGATTTCGATGTGTCAAGGCCAACTTAGCTTGTCAAATTAAAGGAGGAAAGTAATACTAACCTTTTCCACTAATTGATCGGTACCTTTTTAATTGAATCTTGTTGGGCTTAAACAAAAGAAATGGTCAATCACAAATAATAAAGCAAAGCATAAGAAAACACACGGAGTTGGTGACAGTTTCACCTAAAAGATTTAGGTCTGGAGAGAGTGCTATAGTTGAAGGTGTTTACAAGAAAAACTCTCAAAAGGTATGTCCCCATATGATGGGGATAGTAGCTTATTTAAAATAATAGACTTGTAACGTTAGGAGCTTCATGGCCATGAGATCCTCGAATTGTGGGCATTATAGGTCGAAGATTAATCGCCAGTCGCTGATTGTTATGTGGCACATCGACTAGATTTTGTAGCGAATGTCACTCATTCGATTACTCGTGTTCTTAGCCAACTAAGGTAACCACTTGAGCATGCCGACTCATGTTGCTGGTCTTATCACCTGATCTAGCTCGAACTCTTTGGTGGATTTGGCATGCCATGGCTTGGTGGGTAGTTGCAAGTGGCTTGACCTTTGTCCACCTGCCTATATTAGTGAAATGGGTTAAGTCCTTTAGGCGAGGTTTGTTTGTTTACTTTTGTAATTGAGTTTGTATCCAATTGGAGGTTGCCTTGGGCTAATTGTCATGTCCATTTAAGTTGCCTTTGTTATTTGAGTCTAGTAGGTTTAGTGGGCTTACTCGAAGATTTTTTCTCCCTCATCAATTAATCTATGTCTAACATTAGATGTCCTGAGGATTTTTCAATAAATTAAGGCCAAAGGATGATTACGAAATGTGATTCACACTTAATTAACCTTAATACCACTTATTAAGGGTGTTGTAGGGTCTAAACCCCTCCAAAACAATAAGTTAGGCCATTTAGTCAAAGATGGAAAATGATTTGTGAATGATCCCCTTAGTTAAGCCCTTCTTAAGCTAGATATGACCTTAATTGGGCCATATTTTGCATGATTAAGGTCCTACCAACATTAAATGACTTATTTAAGCATATATGTACCTGCACAAAGATTGTCTTTACATATATATATCTAAGTAATAAAATAAAAATTACATTGAGTGGCCTAACTACAATCTACGCAAGACTTCTTCTGAGCAATCGAAGCTTCTCTAAAGCTTTGTATAGGTCTAGGCTCCATCTATTTTGAGCTTATTCCTTCACGTTGTCAGCACAAAAAAATATACACAAATGAAATCAAGTCAATTTTTATTAAATCTCAACTTAGACATTTGTTATCATCAAAATCACATGATTGTGGTACATGATTACTTATGTACTTATAGGAACTCTTTTGAATCCTTGGTTAATAATTTTGTTTCTAGTTTTATTTATCTTGTTATTTATTATGATTTTAATTTTCTGGTAAATGAAATCGAGAAAAGGCCTGAAAAGAATGTCATATATAATCTTTACACTATTCATGAATAACATACTTTAATTGTTCCATACATGCCTTTGTTTATAAGATGATGATAGTCCATGTGGATTTATAGGATTAAGATCTCCACAAAAAATAGCCCTTCACGTTATTGCTGTTTTAGCTTTTCGTTGGCTTACGTTCATTCACCTTGCTTATGGATATTGAACCATGTTCTTATGTTAGCCTAACAAGTTACTATACTCAGGACTATTGGACCATGCTATGCTTCATGTGATTAGATTATTGAATTATTGTATAATTTATTTTATATTCCACCATAAAATGCATTTTGGTGCTTTCATATTGTGAAATATTTCAAGAACATAAAGATCTTTGGGAGCAATTGACTTTTTTTCCTAGGAGAGTGTGCATATTTCACTAGATTTGATAAAAGATAAGTCCAATTATTCTTGATCTAGAACCAAAAAATCTTGTTTACTTACATTCTAGTATCATCCATGGTTTTCGAAAGACAATAATAACAATTTGATGAGTGGAATAGACAGTAGTTGAAGCATTGGAACCGGAAAAATGTAAAGTTTCTACTTCCCAGTGGTAGATATTCTGATCATTTTGTTGTTTTCTGTGCTTTGGGAAGCACTAACGGCAATCAACACGACAAAAATAAAGTAACGGCCAAGTTTTAACAAGAAATAATCACCTAAAGTTCAGTAACAGCAAATCTTAACATGCGTAACACCTTTAGCTGAGCAAAAAGACGAGAGTGAAACTCAGAAAGCGAAAGACAGAAAGAGGAAGCTTAAGCTGCCTTGTCGGTTTTCGAAGCAGTAACAGCGGCTTGACCACGAAGACGGCCAGTCCTCCTAGCAGCAATGAGACCAACCTTCTGACCAGGTGGAGCATCACGACGAACGGTGGAGGCATGTCCAATGTGTTGGTGGTTACCTCCTCCATGGGGATGCTCCACAGGGTTCACGGCAACACCACGCACCTTAGGCCAGCAGTTCCTCTTCACACGGTACTTGTGGTAGGCATATCCAGCCTTGGGCATTGGCTTCTCAGTCCTACCACCGTCAACCACCTGACCAATCATTGCACGGCACCCACTTGGAACAATTTTCTTTGAACCAGAGGGAAGCTTGACCCTGCACAACAGTAAAAAGATTGTACGCAGTATGAACCAGATCCCTATTTATACCCTGATCATTCTCAACTTCAGGACTTCCTTAGCAGATATTAACTTGTACGGTTAATAAAAATGAAAAGAATGACAAGCAAAAGTTATCCAATAACACAGGATATTCGAGTCTTTTCTTCTGATCTAACGACAAAAGCTAGCAGACCTTTAGCCAGGAAAGCAATCGTTTACGATAATAGCTATCAAAAAGGTTATACACAGAACAAATGCACACATCCCATAGTAGGCCCGCTGGCCTGTAAATAGATAATTCACATTTGAATTTAGAAACGGATCCAAAATGTTAGAAGTCTCCTTTTTGAAACCACACGATTTTGCTATACTCCAAAATTTGTTGGGAGTTTCTTTTTTTAAACGAAAAAAAGGTGTTGATCCTTTAGATCCAATCCAAAAGATATTCATTAAAACAAAATGTTAGAATTTACATCAAAAAGTGGCGTTCCAACTCAACACCAAAGATTTTGCAGCCCTTATAAAATTATCTACATAGGGGTGTTGTTCACTAAACACCACTGCATTCCTCCCCAGCCAGAGTGCCTAGATAACCGTCAAAGGTCTAGCCCATTCTCTCCTTGACCGGAACACCTGATGCTCTCCGTTGACCCCACCACACCTGAGCGACTGCCAAATCCGCCTGGGAGTCAATTGCCCACCACTGGTCACCCATCTACTCCTATGTCCATTTCGCCATCGGGCAGGCAAAGAAAAGATGATCAGTATCCTCATCCGCTTGGCCATACAGCGAACAAGACCTATTCGTGCCCGGCATCCAGCAAGCTCTCCATGTCCTGGTCACCAGTCATCCTCTCCGGAGGAGCCAAGAGAAAATTCTGACCTTCAAAGGGTAGGAGGCCTCCCAGAGTTGCTTGCAGTCTCTGACTAAATCTATGTTCCCCGTCGTGGCCAAGCCGCCGAGTCTCCTATATGCCTCCCGCACTGAGAAATCTCCCTCCCACCCGAATCGGCCCACTCCGTCTTCTGGCTGCCAATCCTGGAGATCCTGCAAGAACACCTGCATCTCTCCGTATCTCTGATCTAACAGGTTGCCCACAAAAGACGACCACCATACGCCACTCTAGACATTCGCTACCGAAACCCTTCTATCAATTGCCAGTGCTGCAAGCCTAGGGAATCGCTCTGCCAGCGCCCCATGTAACGACCCGATTCCCGAGTCCCTACGAGACACGAGAACTGGACCGACTCGACTAATCCCAAGACCTAGTCGTCCAACGAGGAAATAACCAAAAGTGCAGTAAAATAAACCACATTCAGCATGAATATAACTAGCAGTAACAAAAATACAGCAGTAAGAAAAGGAAATACTACAGCATATACCACCGCAACAGTAGAATAACATTTATAACATAACATGAGCTACAAGTAAGGAAAAGTACAAAGAGTAACAAGAACTGCTCACTACAGTGGAACAAAAGGGGTACAAAAGAACTGCGGTAACTCTACTGGACCCTACTCGGCCCAGCGTCCTCTGCAGCTGCTGACCCTGGCTGCTCAACACCTGGTCCTGAAAAGTAATGAGTGTAACACGTCAGCGAAACGCTGAGTAGAGTGGTAGCTAAAACTAAAGAAGCAGTAAAGTGTACAGTGGTTATTTTATTTTCTTTCTTCCTTTATTTACGTCTTTTTATTTTTCTCACAATTTATCTATTTCTCAGATCCTTCACTTGATCTCGAATGTTCCTCGTGGGAACGATCTTTATTGCAGTCTTTTCCAAAATGTAGAAGTAATACGTGGTGCTCTCTTGGCCGGGAGAGTCCCCCGTGGTGATCCTACTCTCAATCAACCACCCC
This sequence comes from Thalassia testudinum, assembly GCA_037157565.1. Lineage (NCBI taxonomy): Eukaryota > Viridiplantae > Streptophyta > Magnoliopsida > Alismatales > Hydrocharitaceae > Thalassia > Thalassia testudinum. Next base: position 11,354,889 of record JAZHRO010000036.1, read on the forward strand.
AAGGTCGCTAACAGACATAACGGTGACTACGGCACGCGCGATAAACACGTGGGTAGCTACCCCGCACTGGTACGCGGTCAGTCGTTTCCATTAACGGGTGCGCCCAAAGCACAGCACGGAACCAGTATAGGGCAGAGCCCCCTCAGTAATAGGGGTCCAGCCCCTCCACAGTAACCAAACAGGGGTCTTGCCCCTCCACAGTCCGCACACCCTTGCCTAACTATCCTGGTTCGCCCAGTGGGCCTAACAAGTCGGTGTAGGTGAGCTAGCAGCACCCCGAGGCCCGTAGGGTAGCTAGTACTCGCCATACACTGATAGCTCTCCTCGGTACTGTGTACACGAGGGCCAAAAGTCGGTACAAAGTGGCCAGACCTAACCCCGGGTCCCTGGGGTGGCTGGCTCCGCTCTACACTAAACAGGTAACAGGTGTTTCCCCTGGCACTACGTACCCAAGAGACAACACACCTCCACATCTTTCCTTCTCAGTTCCATTTCATTCTCTTTCCATGAGTTCTACTCCTAATTCCCCATAGGGTTCCATCTCTTTTAACTCAGCACATTCAAGTTTCACCATTCCAGTTTCACGTTCATACAATCTATGTTCTCAATCATGTTCATTTATTCATAACAGGAAACTGTTAAATCAATTTACGGGCAGCTATTATTTCCTTTCCACATTTTCCAAGACTACAATATCTATATTCATATCACTAGTTTTCCAGTCCTAGGATTCATGCCGTACCCTAGGATCTATCATTCAATCTAGTTATCCAGCCCTAGGATTCATGCAATACCCTAGGATCTATCATTCAACCTAGTTTCTCGTTCCTAGGATTCATGCAATGCCCTAGGTTCTATTAATTGTCCCATAATTGTAACAAATTATGTTAATAATTTTAAAAGCCACTCTACCAGCTACAACGGGAGTACTGGGGGCGTGGTCGGAAATCCCGCACGCCTCCGCAACCCCCGAGACTGTAATGGAACGGGGTCCTATCACAAGGATCAAACACAAGGAGCTTCTCAGAGTAGTATATAATTACTGTAGACGGGTAGAGGATTTTATTCTGAAAAGAACGCAACTCGAAACGCGGAAAACGAACTCCGAACGGGCCCTAAACAGGTCGAAAACGAGGAAATAGTCCAAAATCAGACGTATGGCTTCTGGACGTCTGAGAGACTACGCAAAACAAAGGTACCATCAGACCCACATTTTAAGACATCTGGAACCTCTTCCAGACGTCTTAAAATGTGGGTCAGATGGTCTCTTTGTTCTGCGTAGTCTCTCAGACGTCCAAAAGCCTGCGGAGGCGTCTGGCCTAGTTCCCAGACGTCCGATGGTCACCCCGGACGTTTGGAAGTCCTTCCCGTCGTTTGGCATTACGACCAGACGTCTGATTCGCTTTGGATGGCGAATCTCAGAACCTGCATGTACCCACTCCTCGTTCTCAGTACGAACGGTCGCAGAAAAGGAAGAAGGACGAAAATAACTCACTTGCCAAATGTCTGTACAGTCCTCCAGACGTCTTCACCGTCATCTGGTTGGAAGCCCAGACGTCTGATTCTGGAAAAATTTCCACAATCAGAGCTCGACTCGCTCTCCGCCCGCGACGCACGGCCGCTCCGCGCCTCGTCCGCCTGCTGCTCGAGCTGCAGCAGCCCTCCTGCGTCACTCCACTCCTGCTGCTCCCCTACCGGCCGGCTCTAGCTGCCCCGGCAAGCTCGAGCCCTCACGGTCGAGCTTCTCCTCCGTAGCGCAACACCTCCTCCCGCAACTCGCCGCTGCTGTCGCTCGCTCGCGCTCGCGCTCTCGCACTGGCTGGAAGAAGAAGGAAGCGGAGGAGATGAGAGTGAGGGAGAGGGCGAGGGCCTTTTAAGGCCGCGTGGGGAGAGAGAGAGAGGGAGCGCAGCCTGCGCCTGCAGGAGGAGAGAGGGAAAAAGAGGGGGCCATAGAGAATAAATCCCAGACGTCTGGAAGGGGTTCCAGACGTCTGGTCAGACGTCTGGGCCACCTCCCAGACGTCTTAAAAAGATTTTCTTGGAATGTGTTCATAACACCCCAGCACCTGTCTAGTTGTCCATCCAGAATCTAGAATCCTTGCCCAAGGCTAGCACCAGGGTGAAGAAAGATCGGACCTTCGATGCTACCAGAGACAAACTCCTCAAGAAGTGTGACGCTCCTCTCGGAGGCAAGGTAAGGAGCTCCCAATTCACTGGTCTGCCATAGCAGGAGTGCATGATCCTTCCTATTAAAGAGACCCCCCCCAGCAACCTGTCGATCCATTTCGTTAGAAGGCTATTCATCCTCCCCACTTCCATAACTCCCAACCCCCCCTCCTTGAACGGCAGATAAACCTCGTTCCAAGCCACCAATCTTGCCCCTTTCCCCCTCTCCCGATAGTCCAGAAGAAATTTCTCAAGCAACTAGTAATCCTGTCCTCCACCTTCCAAGGCATTTTGATCACAGAGGAAAAGTAAACCGGTATCGCAGAGAGGACTACCTTGAGAAGGACCAGCCACCCTCCTCTAGATAACATCTGGGACACCCAACCCGAAAGCCAACCCTCAATCCTCTCCATCATCGATGTCCAATCCTATGTTGAAATCCTCCTATCTATCAGGGGCAACCCCAAATACCGAATTGGAAGGGTCCCCTCTCCTGTCCCCAGTACTTTCAAGCACTTCCTAGCCTCCCCAGCCTCCATGTTGAACTGAATGAAAGCGGACTTGGAGTAATTTATCCGCATACCTGATGCTTCGTAGAACATCTCTAGAATGATACGGCACTTTCTTTCCTTTGCCACCGACCCGTCAACAAAGAAGAGAGTATCATCCACGCATTGCAAGACGGAGATACCGTCCCCTCCTTCCAAAGGGAAGCCCTGCAACATTCCTTCTGCACGTGCTCTATCGATCGCCCTGGCCAAGGCATCTACCGGTAGCACAAAGAGCAAAGGTGCTAAGGGACAACCCTGTCTCATGCCACTCCTCGGTTGTATCGGACCCCTTGCTAGGTTCCCGTTAATGAGAACCAAGAAAGATGCTGTGGTGATGCACTGCTTCATCTATCCAATCCAGATATGTAGAAAGCCCCTCTCAGGAGAGTTGCCCATAGGAAGGACCACTCCACCGAGTCATAGGCCTTCGCGAATTCCACCTTCCACAGAAAGGCCATTCTTCTGCTTCTTCTCCAGTGCACCAGGATCTCTGTTGCCGCCATGTAGCCATCCAGGATGTATCTCCCTGGGATGAAGGTGATCTGCACCTCCAATGCCACCTTGCCAATTACCCTTCTGAGTCTGTTTGCTAGAATCATCGCAATGATCAGATATGTCGCATTTGACAGCACTATCAGCCTGCAGTCCTCAACCATCTCCGCCCCATCTCTCTTCGGTAGGAGGAACATGTAAAACCTATTCAATCTGTTGAAGCTCCTGTTACCTTCTCTGAATTCTTCTAAGACCTGCAAGATTTCATCCTTCAACAGCGACCAGAATTCTTTGAAGAAGAGTACCGAGAAATCCTCCAGTCCTGGACACCCCTCGGCATTCAGCCCCCAAACCGCATCCCGGGATTCATCCTCCATGAAAGGTACCGTTAATCGCTCTGCTTCCTCAACCTCTACGGTTGGAGCCCCCAACCCCCTCCATCGCCATCTCCCTCCTCTCCTCCACCCTGTAAACTCCCTAAAGTACCCCACCACTGCCCTCCCCACAGACTCCCTGCCTGAGAACTCTGTCCCACCCACCTGCAGTTTCTCAATCCAGTTTCTTCTACTCCTGGCTGAGGTCATCAAGCGAAAGAACCTGGTGTTTGAGTCCCCTCCTTGACCCACTTCTACCTAGATCTGGTTCTCCATTCCACTTCGGCTTTCCTATCCTCTTGGATGACTTTCATGCAGTCCGCTCTACCCTACCTTTCCGAGCCTGTCATCAGTCTTAAGTCCACTTCATCTAATCTCTGGATCTTCACGAGTGCCTCGTCCCACAATCTGGTCCATTTCTCTTTCAATTGTTTCCTATACTCCTTCAGAAACCACTTCAATTCTAGGAGCTTTTCCTACAACTTCGCAGCTGCCGACCCGTCCGGATGCATGTTCTTCCATTTGTTCTCCACCAGGCATCTGAAATCCTCTTCCAATAGCTACGCCCTCTCAAATTTGAAGTATGTAATGCACCGGATTCCTTCCCTAGACTCCCACATCAACGGGGTGTGATCCGAGAAAGGTCTCTCCATAGCATGGGCCTCGGTCGTCGGAAACACCTCTGCCAACTCCACTGAGCAAAAAAAGTGATCCAGCCTCAACATCCGGCCCCCTGAATCTCTCCATGTGAAGGCATAGGAAGTGGGGGGTACGTCCTACCATCCATGCTCTGCTACGAGGTCAATGAGCTCCTCCAAGCCCCAGTCTCTACCTCCTCGACCTATCATCCACCAGCAGTGTGACATTGAAGTCCCCACCAATGAGCCACGGACTCCCCTGAAAGCTCCTTGCCACCTGGCGAAGACCTTCCCACAAGGGGCTCCTCCCCGCCTCATCCGAAGGCCCATAAACCGAGAACATTATCACGAGCCTGTCGCTCCTCCTCAGCTGCACCGTGACCAAACCCACTCCTACCTCCGAGCCGACTACTGAGAACAGGTCCTTCCAGCCGATAATCACCCCACCAGATCTCCCTACCGCATCCAGAGCCATAAAATCCAGCATCGTGTTTCCCCCAATCTCCCTCCATCTTCTCTGGTCAAACTCCTGCAGCTTCGTCTCCTATAGAAATGCTACATCTGGGTTCCATCTAGTGAGGTATGCCCTCATCGTCCCTCTGCAGGTGGGGTCGTAGAGCCCCCTCACATTCCTTGTAAGGACTTTCACCACGGGGTCCCAATTGCACCGCCCCCTCTCACACGATCAAAACCAGCCCCCTCCGCCACCTGCTCCAGATCCCCTTCTTCAAAGGCATCAGCCCACCTTCCCACCAAACCACCATTCTCCCCTTCCCATCACACTCCCCCTTCTTCCCCACGTCGCTGCCCTCCCTGCCTTCACCACCCCCCACCTTCTCCCCCATCACTGACAGACTCCTTCCCTCAAACCTCCCCACAACAGCCTCCTTGTCATGCCCCTCTGACCCAAGGGGGACCTTTACCACCTCAAAAGCCTGCCACAAATCACCCACACCAGGAGTAGCGCTACCTCCTTCAGGCTTGTACTTCGAGGCCCCCTGTCCCCCGCCACCAAACAGTGAGTCTTCCGTCACCGAGTGGGCCCCACCTGGGATTCTGGCAGTCTCGCAACTCTCCCCTCTCCATTAAGATTCCCCAGACCTCGACCCTCCTCTGTCGTCCGGTGAGGGGCATGCCTGAGCTAGAGAGTCGAGACCCGACCTCCTACCCTCGCCTCTGACTATCGGCATGTCCTTTGTCATTGCTGGTTCCTCCTCCGGTTCCCCCCGTGCCTTGGGGGGTCCTCGAGCCGCCACCCATAGTCTCTCGAGCCTCTGGTGTAGAAGCCCGATCGGAGCACCGGCTCCCTCACTTCCTTCGAGGGTCGATCTCTTCCCTTGATCATGCTCCAGCTCCCCCTACTCCCCCAGGCTCGAGATGCTGCACCCAAGTTTCAACAGGACCCTTCTCGGGCCATTTAAAAGTGAGCCGCTAACCGATGTCAGGTCCGATCGCGGATCCGGACCTGGGTCCAACTCTATGCTTGCCTCAAAATAACCTCCATGCCGCCTCAAGCCTTCCCCCGCAAGCCTCAAAGGTTTTAATGCGCTGCTGCCTCTCCTCGCTTCTTCCCCTAGGGCCATCAATGCATTGCCTGCGACCGATGCGGCCTCCACCTCTTGCTGCAATCCCTCAGAATCTCCACCCGACGCTTCGTGTGTCCCTGCTTGCTCCTCGAGACCTTGGCCAAACCCGCACCGCTGCGATCCTCTAGGGATGTGCCTCGAGAGGTGTAGCCTTCAGAGCGGCCGACTCAGCCCATGACGCAACACCTTTCCCAGCACCCCTCAGTCTCCCTCCAGTCCTGCTCGCCAGAACCCTCCTCCCCGCCACATCACCACCGATCGAGCCATCCAACGCCTCCACATATGACTTCTGCCTTACCTCCTCTGGTTGGACAAGGATCACCCACGACGCACTCCCCAGCTGAAGCATCACCTTCTCCTGCACCTCCTCGACAGGACGCATCTCCACCTCGACCCAAACCACGTTGAGGTTCTCACTGCTGAGGCTGAGGCCCCTACACTTCCGTAGTCATGCAAATAGAGCGACAATCGCTTCGACTACTTGTCGGGTCCAAAGGAAAAGCAAGATTCCCACCAAGCCCAATGAGAGCTTTATCTTCTGCAATGGGTGCTCCCTCCTCGCGTCGTCTGATCACACCACCCAGCACCATCGGACCACACCTCCCGTGCACCGAGTTTCGCTGAAGAGAAGCTTCTCCGTCTCCTCCACTGACTCCTCCATCAGCAGGTACTTCCCTCTGCCCACCAGCTACAGCCTCAATGTTCACCTCTGAGGACCCTAACGACCTCGATCTCCAGCTCCCGAAACCTGACCCAACACTCCGTCACCATCTCAATCAGGGCCAAAGTGAGAGCCCTCTCAAACCTCCCAGAGTCCTCCAACCATGGGGCCTCGACTTCGACCAAAGGTGCCCCCTCTGGTAGGGGTGGGAGCCTTACCACACACGCTCCCATGACCGTGCTCCTCCTTTGCTCCTCCACGCAGTTCGCCCTCCAATGACCTAGTGTTGAAGCGACTGACTTGATCGTGTTTTAACAGTTATTGCGTCGTAGTATAGGTGATCAAGCATCGTCAACAAATAAAAGTTTTTATTACCTGAAAATCGGAGTATCCGAGGTCGAACACAGGGAGCAATCAGAATTTACTACTAATCTCAAATGTAATTGAACACTCTAATTTACTCAAAAGTTTAATTCAAATGCATTTACAAAGTAATCCTGGCAAAAGAGTAAAATTGGACGTCTGATCACAATATCAGACGTCTTAAAAGTGTTTCCCTTCTTTGATTATTCTTCTTCTAATCTTGCTTTCTTTCTCTTCTATCTTGGCCTTTCTTCTTTTTTCTCTACAGTCTCTCTCTTCTTCCTTCTCTTCTCTCTTCTGCGAAGGCTTATTCTTCTTCCTTGGTCTTCTGTTTCTTCTCTGCAGCCTTTCTTCTTCTCTGCCTTGCTCAGCCTCTTCTTCAAAGTTTCTTCTTCTTCTGCTCCTTCTCTTCTCCTTCCTGCGGCTAAGTCTCCTCTTCAACTCTCAGCCTACCTGCACAAGGAGCAAAACCTACCCTGTCCCTCTACCCACACGTCTCTCTCTCTCTGAGAATCAGTCACAGGACGCTCTCCCAGAGCTGCGGGTAATCAGGTCGGATAGCGCACCCGGGACCAGGAGCACCGGCGTGAGGGTGATGTGCGAGGTGTGCTCAGATAAGGTCGGGTCGGATCCCGCCAGATTCGCGAGGTGAAACAGCGGATGAGGCGAGCGTGGGTAAGGTGAGGGACCTCACCCCTGTGCTTTTGGAGGCGACGAGAGAATAACACAAAATCAATTTAAACCGTACCTGCACCTTGTAGATTGCCAATGTGGGACTATCAGTCCCGCCCTGCTCTCGCACGCGCCCGCAGAACTCTCTCCTTCAATTGCCAAGGCTATGGACTTCATTGCGTGCCTCGCTGGACCAGATGTCTTCGCACTGCATCCCCGAGCAAGTTGCACCTGAAGCCTAGACGTCCTGAAGCCTGGAGCAAGCTTGGAACTTCTTCAAGTCACCATCAATGGCGGCAGGGGCTAGAGAAATGTCAGACACAAAACAAGCCTCTCAGCTTAATCAGATCACCGGAGGACCTTCGCCATGGCACGGCGAAGTTGAAGGGCAAGGTGGCAGGCCGTGGGGCGGCCTAGGCGTGCGTGCCTAGGTCACCCTGTGGCTGGGTGGATGGGTGAGTTCGGGGGTGCGTTGTGGAGGTGTAGCGTGGTAGTGGAGGGGCGGTGTGTGTTCAGTGTGGTGAGGCAGAACTTTTACGATGGCTGGCGAGGCGTGTGTGGCTGCAAAGTGACGGGGGCGCTTCGCCGGAGGGTGGCCAGAGATGAGGAAGGTGATGGTGGACGGCGGCGGTCGAGGGGCAATCAAGTGAAATAGAATGGGGAAAAGAAAGAGGGGAAGTTGTGGAGTAGTTCTAACCTAATTGTAGGGACGAAGGGGGCGGAGAGGCGGACGGCTGTACCTGCTGTCGCTGGAGAAGAAGATGCCCAGTGGGGGAGGACGGCGGCGACGACGGGCTTAAGGCAGCGTGCAAGGGTATTGCGCGACGCGGAGGATAATCAGGAAGAAGTCTCTGCCACTGGTTTTGTGGCAGAGCGAAGAGGAAATGAAAGGGAGCTCACCAGAGCTTGCTAGGTTCCCTGGCTGGGAAGGAAGAGACGAATCTGAGGTGAAACCCCGGCTAGGTCGAGCTGAAAATGAGCGGCCGGGTTTGGGGGTTCTTTTATAGGCATTGGGTCGTCTGTTCAGAGCTTGGAGGGCACGCCTTTGTCTCCGACGGCTCGCCGGAGAAAGAAAGTGGGTGGATACCCAAATCCCTCGTGCGTTCGCATGAGAGATTGGGATCAAATCAAGGATCATGACTGGCCTCAGATGGAAGGGAATTCCTCAGAGAATCTCCCTTCCATTTCTGGGAGGTGATCTCTGAGGAATCAGAGAGTATTCCCTCTCTAATCCTCGCCGGAGAAGGATTATGCCCCAATAATGGCAGAAGGACTTGATTACAAGGTTGGCAAGGAAGTTAGGGGCTCTCTGTGATGATTTTCAAAAGTTAGGGACCAAAATGTGATTTGGGTGTACTAAATTGCAAAGTAGTTCAAGATGACCTCCCCTTAGGTCCAAATTTTGGTACAAACCTAATTTGGACCTAAGGAATCCAATGGTGAAGTTTATTTTAGGTTTGACCACGTTTGACTAGATATTTTGCGTAAAAACCCAAATTAGGTTAATTGATGAACTAGGACCTTAATCTAGGACAAACTAGGTTCCAAAGGCCAAATTGAATATTCTAAACCTAGAGGATATTTTTTCAAGATTTTTAGAGGGTTTAATTGATTTTTATCCTGACCGTAACCTTGTTGATTTAAGCGGGTTTGCTTTAGGGTTATCAAATGTCATTTAATTCCTAGATTGCACATAAACCCATGTCTGATTGAATCAACCCACTTTTTATCTTATTTAGAACATTTGACCTATGTTTTGCCTCTGAGAAATCCCGTTTATGTACTGCAATGGTAAAATTACAGTTTTAACCTTTATTTCATGTTTTCTTCTCAGAGCACTTATTCCTTCATTTAGGCCTTCTTCTAGGTTATGTAGGAGCTTTTATCTTCCTTATTGGGTCAAAATAAGATAGTTATGGCTCATGATGAGGCTCTCATCACCTAGCTTCCCACATCGGATACACCACATGGGATCTCGACAGTCTTACGCTAGATGTCCCTACCCTCTGCATTTGAAGCACACCACCTCCGACGTCATTCTCCTCTGCCTCAACTGCCCTCCGACCAGTGTCCATCCTCGGCTCTTTGATTGCCCTCCCTTCCTCGCATCTCCCTCCAATCCCTCTCGCACTCTCGCTCTCTCTCTCTCCATCTCACCTCCTCAGACTTTGGGTTGAGGGAACATCGCAGCCGACTCGACCAATGAGGTTAGGTTGGGTTGAAATTTTTTGGGAGTTGAATCTCTGATGAAAGATAATCCAGAGATTTATCTAGTTACATATTTGTTGGATCAAGTTAGATTCACGTTTTGCCAAGAATTTCCAAAGGGATCCAAATCAAAATTCAATTGCCTAGCCCCTTAGAAAAAAGGAATCTTATTATCCTCATTTTCAACCCAAATTGGCCCCTCCCTTATTCATTTTTTGTAGCTGAGTCCATGGAATTAAGTAGGTCACAAGCATAAATCTAATCCACTAATTCCGTAAGACCCTGGGCATGCCACATGCACTTCACTGTACAGCATGTCACACAATACCATACTTCATCAAGATGAGAACACTACCACATTTTTTTTTAATAAACTGAACTTAAGGAGAGTATGATCTTTTCCTGCAATGAGTAGCACTTATCTGGTCACGGAACTCTATTTTAAAAAACTTCAACCAAACTTCCAATAGCCTTGAGAATTGTTGTAACAAAATTACATGCTCACTACAAGTACAGCACAGTCACTACAGATTTTTCAATCTGTTTAGCAACAAATGTAAGGAAACTTAAGACTATTTGAATGATTCTTAAATGGTCGAATATATTATATAAAAAGGCAAAAATAATTAATTAGTACAGAATTTAGGAACACCAATAACACAAATGCAAGAGTCAAAAAAAATGGTGACAAATGAAAAGGGAAAATGCAGCTCATTATACCTAGGAAAAATGTTATGCACAATTCACAAACTATAAATTTTGGGGTGAATTCTATAAATTTTCCCTACCCCACCACTTAAATCCATAACCCTAAAAATCCTCTTAAAAAGCCACCCCTTGAAACCCGCATTCATCCCTCCTCACTCTTCCTCACACAGTGCATGCCCACCCACCTCGCAACATCCTCATCCCCATTTCCTCAACCAACTTGTTCCCTTAGCTGCATGACAATAGAGAGAGGGAGAGATAGACAGAGAGAGAGGGGCGAGATCGTACCCTCTCTCTCTGTGCTACAAATGAAGGGTGAGGAAGGCACAACGTTCATAGCGAGGTACACTGCACGGGATGTCATGCGGCACGAGGAGGCAACAAGGCATGTGGAGCGAGGCTACGGCACGATCCTCATACCTCATCCGTGCCCGCGTGACAAGGCACGTGCTGTGCAGGAGGTAGGGTCGATGCAGACTATGAGGGTGTCAGGGTCCACGTCTTGCATGTACATGCCAATCAAGGTGTGCCATGTGGCAATGTGCAGACGAGAACATGTTCACGTGGATTTGTTGGCTTAGGCCGATCTGGGATCGATTCACGTGAACTAGAAGTCATTTTGGGCCGATTCAAGACCCAATCAACCTCAGATTCGCACAAGGTACCATTGGAAAGCTCATTTAATTTCCTACATCTTAGCACTATTTTTGACCCTGTTAGCACACTTTTTTACTATTGAAAAATTAATTAAAGCTTACATGATTTGTTTGAACCCATGTACACCCTAAGTTCAATGCTTGAACAGGACACACACCTCGATTGGAGTCGTTTTATGACTGTGGGGGATCCTGACAAGTCGTCTGCTTCTCCTTCCCTTCCTTGTAGTAGAAGTAGAGTGGCCTCTATTCCTTACCTCCTTACATAGTCAACCCTAGTTCATTTTCTACCATGACTTATGATCCAATGTAAGTGTCTTGCTGTTAACTTTGTTGGTTCCCATTTTCTTTAGTTATTGAATATTATGCCTTTGGTGTGGGCTAGCCACTAGTTAGGTCACACCACGACCGACCCTAAATGGGTGAAGTACAATTACTACATATATGGTTGGCACTTAAGTTTCATCATGTGAAATTACTATCAAAGAATCTCTATGGTAACCCTACTAGGATTATGCTTGAATCTTAAGGAGAAAATTATATGCTCGCCCCCATCACTTCGAATACTTGAATTTTCATTCTAATGTCGAAATGTGTTAGCAACAAATTAAGGATGTGCATGAACCCTAAGGCACAACTAGGGACTTACTGGTAACATGTGAAACGTCAGGATTGGTGACGCTCAAACTCATTAGCAAACAAATCAAGAGCTCTACGTGAACACTAAGGTGAACTAGAGAATGGCATTTAAATGTGCAAAGAGATCTAGGAAATGGCATTGGGATGATAGTATGAGTCTGGGTGTGGATGGCCGGGTTGAGTTTTGGTAGTGGGGGATGAGTTGGCCCTCGAGTACATGCATACCGGGGGGAGTTGAGCACCTTGTTGTGTTGAGAGAGAGATGACCTCCCTAGGTGGGGACCTGGGGTAGGAACAACCTTCCTTCACCAACTCCTATTGGGCCCATGTCGGGAGAGGGTACACAAAGTTGTTGAGGGTTGTGACCCCCTGTTCTGTTCTATTTGGTGTGTACCCATTAGTGGAAACGACTGATAGAATGCCAGTATGGAGTAGCCCTCGTGTGTTTATCATGCATGTCGTAGTCACCGCTATGCTGCGACAATGACCCTAAGATAGTAGACCAGGTGATATAGACACATCTATTTAGGTTAAAATGCCTATTCATGCATGTTCTTAGGATTAGATTTGCATTTTATGTTATAAATATTGCATAGCATGCATCATTCTGCATTTGGAGTAGTTGTATATATTTTAGGTTAATTAGGTCCTTTTTATGGTCAGGAGAGAAGAAGACTTACTTCGGGGCCTCGGATGGATGATCGAGCCATACAGATCTGATTACGATGATTATAGGACTCTAACACCTTTGAAATCATCTATATCGGAGAACCGTAGCATCATACAAAGTTCGAGGAAGATCAACGGCTAGGGGGCAATGCAGCATCCATATGGGTTTTGGATGGAAAATCCGACCATACAGATGGATCTGGAGTGACGATCGCAGTCAGCAGCGAGGGAATCATCTCAATCAAAGCACCGTGGCACTCTCTAGAAAAGAAAGAAGAATAGATGGCCTAGATGGCGCCACGTGGTGCCATCCAGGCTACCCAACGTCGACCAGTAGAAGTTCACTACACACAGCCGTAGCCGTGCGCAGCAGCAGCACACCGTGCACAGCCGCAGTCGTGCGCAGCAGCAGCGCAGTGCAAGCCAGCATGCACGAGCACGCGACACGGCACAGGAAGCACGAGTGCGTGAAGCACGTGTTGGTGCTAGAGCACCGAGATAGTTTATTTTGATGATAACAAAACATCTGTCATTTAACATTTGCACTTGAAGTCTTAGATTTCAGGTTAATTACAAATGGAGACGTGGTTAGATGGAGTTCGAGCTCGCATCCATGGTGGATTGGAGAAGATTGACGGAGAACAGAGGAGCTTTGCGAGGAGCAATGGCTTGATGAAGGAAGGAGATGAAGAATAGGATAGATTTCCTTTCCTTGTAATCTAAGTATTTTTGTTTCTTTTATTGCTCTTTATTTTGCTACATAGATTTATGTTAAAGAGCCTCAAAGAACCCCTATAGTAGTTCTAGGAACATCTACACAAACCTAGAATACTTAGGTTTTATGTAAAGAACTTAGAAAATTAAACTAGGGATTAAATAGCCTTTTCGGACGTCTAATTTGAAAATTAGACGTCTGATAAATACTTTTAAGACGTCTGACTGTTGACTCAGATGTCCGATTATATTTAGGCTGGACTTAGTTAGTTCTGTCTGATGAAATCAGACGTCTTAGAAGATGTCCGATGCCTTTGCCAGACGTCCAACTAGTGGACCATTGGTTGCCTAAGTAAACACTGAAGGAAACGACCGTTAGCCTCGTATCAGACGTCCGTAGAGGACACCAGATGTCTGATACATGACCATTTTGCCTCGGCTGACCCAAAATCTCTTTTCTAGCCGTTGCACTCCCTTGGGAATCCATTTTCGCAGAAAAGTAGGTTTCTAGACGTCCAGACATCATTCTAGACGTCCTTTGTGTCGTCTGATGCACTTCCACTAGAACCCTGTTTCGATCTGATTAAAGTCAAGAAGAAAACCCATCTATAATCAAACGTCTGACTTTGTTCCCAGACATCTTAAACTTGTTTTCTTGACGTCCGATGCCAAGATCAGACGTTTGATAACCCTGTCAGTGTAATGATTAATCCTGATTTTGGCCTAATTTTTTTGGAGCTTGCACCCAACGGCTATGGAAGCCTTCCAAAGCTTTCCAAAACCTTCCTAGAGCCTCTACAAATAAAGGAAAAACTTTGCCACTCAAATACATACCAATACACATCCAAGCTACATACTTTCCACTCTTTAGTGTCTAAAAGAAGAAGATCATATATAAGAAAGCTCTTGATCTCCAAGCTTAATTCTACACCTAGAGAGCTTGATTCCTGTTGCACACCTGCTCTCCCTCTGCGATTATGAGAGCGATGAAGCGCTACAGCGCGGTTCATGCATCCGCGTTGTCGACACACTTCCACCAAAGGGAAGCATCCTTACTCCTATAGAAGCTTAGTTTTAGAATATCTTTGTTGGCACTGTAGGACTATTTGTAATTTACTTTGTTATTTGGTTGGGTATTCGCGTTGTGAATTCCCGTCTCCTTCGTGTGACAAAATCCTTCTCGTGAAGAGAAGGGGTTTGAGGTATGCTACCCTCGTATAAAGTAGCGTGGTTGTAATTGATGTTGTATTACCCTCGTTTAAGTAGTACGTTAGTGGATTTGATCAACTTGGTTGATCGGAAAATCCTAACTCGAGAGGGTTAGGTGGTGGTTTTCACTTGGTTTGGGTTTCCACCTAAAAATCATTGTGTACTTTGTGTGATTGTCTTTTTTGTGAGGTTGTTATATTTTAATTCTGCATTTTTATGTCATGCTGATCTCACCCCCTCCAAGTAGGGATTCACAATTGGTATCATACCAGGTTCTTGCAGATCGGAGTAACACCCGGCAAGAAGATCATGGAGGGCAGCAATTCTGCAATCCGAATCTCCGAGGGGCAGTCTATGACCCGTCCGCCATTCTTCGATGGGAGCAACTACCCCTAATGGAAGCTGCGAATTTGAAAGCTTTAGGGAAGACCTTCATCAAGGGGGAGCTTCAAGGAAAGCTACTCCGTTCCCTTGAACCAGAATGGGAGTAGAAGGTCACCGCGATTGAGGAAGCAAATGAAGTGGAGGAGCTTAACATGGAAGATCTCCTAGGCAAGCTTATGGCCTACGAGACAAAGCTGAATCAGAGGAAGGACACACCGGAGCCAAAGTCGAAGAAGACCCTTGCATTCAGAGTTCCGACGATGAAGACTTTAAGATTTTACTTAAAAAGTTTTCCAAGTTTTGTAGGGAATCAAAGAAAGAAGAGAAGGAGAAGAAGGAAAGATCGAGATGTTGCTACCACTGCAATAAGAAAGGGCACCTACGGCCGGAATGCCCACTTCTCAAGAAGGAGAAGAAGAAGGAAAAAGAGAAGAAGTCTAAGAAGAAGGCATTCCAAGCAACTTGGGACGACTCAAACTCGAAGGAAGAGGAAGAAGAAAAGTCTATGGAAGAAGAAACAGCTTGCTTTGGTTTCACGGCCAGAGGAAGTGATAGCGATAGCGACAACTCCGAGAATGAGGTACATTCCGATTTACAAGATGCTTTTGATGAGCTATTTGAACTTAGTAAATCACTTAAGATGGAAAACAAAAGTATTAAAAAAAACCTTAGTTTTCTTAAAGATGAAAATGAAAGGTTAGAAAAATAACTCAAGGACATAGAAACTAGACCTAAGGATAATAACCTGTTATTAGAAAATAAAGATTTAATCAATGAAAATACTAAATTGATTGAGGAAAATGCTAGTCTAAAGTTAGAAATTTCTGATTTAAAGACTAAGATGAATATTATAGAAAAAGAAATTGCATGTCTTAGGAAGAAATCAAATAATTTGATAAATAAGGTAGATAATTTATATAACCCTAAGGTTGAGAAAGGATCTCTGTCAAGGAGACCCGCTAACAAATCCGGATCCAAGCTCACTTGGATACCGAAGAAAGATTTAGAATATCTTTTTGTAGGTTTCAAGGTTGACTACAACACAAAGGATTGGACCTACAAGCTCAAGGCTGGTCAACTCGAGTTGGGAGGACTAAAGAGTAGACCAAGGAAAAGGATAAAAAGACCAACAAGACGATGAACAAACGATGGACCCACCGCACATCGACCGCCAGACTGGAGACCGGCACCGATGCCCGGGCCTCCAGGCTACAGATGGGAGCCTTATTCGAGGTGTCCTCCACCACCTCCATTTGAGCAATTTTATTGGTCATGGTAGGTGAGGTAAAACCCTTTACCTTATCCTTTTATCATTAGTATATAGATAGGGGGAGTTAAATTATGAGCTAATTGTCAATTATGAAGGGGAAGATGTAAGTTAGCTAAATTTCCTTTAGTAAGGGGGAAAAAAATAATAGCTTTCTTGTTGTCACAAAAAGGGGGAGGACATTACTCTTGTTAAAAGAAATTCATAGAAGAGCATGTTTTAAGCGGGAGTTATAGGTAATTTAAAATCAATTAAACCTTTTTGATAATGTCAAAAAGGGTGAGGATTTTTTGCATTATTATTTATGATTTTGTCATCATCAAAAAGGGGGAGATTGTTGGTGCTGGAGCACCGCGATTGTTTATTTTGATGATAACAAAACACGTGTCATTTAACACTTTCACTTTAAGTCTTAGATTTTGGGTTAATTACAAATGAAGACGTGGTTAGATGGCGTTCAAGCTCGCATCCATGGCTGATTGGAGGAGCTTGACAGAGAGCAGAGGAGCTTTGCGAGGAGCGATGGCTTGATGAAGGAGATGAAGAATAGGATAGATTTCCTTTCCTTGTACTCAAGTATTTTTGTTTCTTTTGTTGCTCTTTATTTTGTTACTTAGATTTATGTTGAAGAGCCTCAAAGAACCCTTACAGTTGTCCTAGGAACACCTGTACAAACCTAGAATACTTAGGTTTTATGTAAAGAACTTAGAAAACCAAACTATGGATTAAATAGCCTTTTCAAACATCTAATCTGAAAATCAAATGTCTGATTAATACTTTTAAGGCATTTGACTGTTGACTCAGACGTCCGATTATGTTTAGGCTGGACTTAGTTAGTTCTGTTTGATGAAATCAGACGTCTAGACCTTAGTCCAGACATCTTAGAAGACATCCGATGCCTTTACCAGACGTCCAATTAGTGGACCGTTGGCTGCCTAAGTAAACACTGAAGGAAACAACCATTAGCCTCGTATCAGACATCCGTAGAGGACACCAGACGTCTAATACATGACTGTTTTGCCTCGGTTGACCCAAAATCTCTTCTCAGAGATTTTCTAGCCATTGCACTCCCTTGGGAATCCATTTTCATAGAAAAGTAGGTTTCCAGACGTCCAGACATCATTCCAGATGTCCTGTGTGTCGTCTGATGCACTTCTACTAGAACCCTGTTTCGATCTGATTCAAGTCAGGAAGGAAACCCGTCTATAATCAGATGTCTGACTTTGTTCCCAGACATCTTAAACAAGTTTTCCAGATGTCCGATGACAGGATCAGACATCTGATAACCTTGTCAGTGTATTGATTAATCTTGATTTCGGCCTGATTTTCTTGGAGCTTTCACCCAACGGCTATGGAAGCCTTCCAAATCCTTCCAATGCCTTCCTAGAGCCTCTATAAATAGAGGAGAACCTTTGCCACTCAAATACACACCAAGACACATCCAAGCTACATACTTTCCACTCTTTAGTGTCTAAGAGAAGAAGATCATATGGAAGAAAGCTCTTGATCTCCAAGCTTAGTTCTACACCTGGAGAGCTTGATTCCTATTGTGCACCCGCTCTCCCTCCGCGATTACGAGAGCGACGAAGTGCTACCATGTGGTTCACGCATCTGCGTCATCAACATACTTCCACCAAAGGGAAGCATCCTTACTCCTATTGAAGCTTAGTTTTAGAATATCATTGTTGTCTCTATAGGACTTTGTAATTTACTTTGTTATTTGGTTGGGTATTCGCGTTGTGAATTCCCGTCTCCTTCGTGTGACAAAATCCTTCTCATGAAGAGAAGGGGTTTGAGGTATGCTACCCTCGTATAAAGTAGCGTGGTTGTAATTTATGTTGTATTACCCTCGTTTAAGTAGTACATTAGTCGATTTGATCAAGTTGGTTGATCGAAAAATCCTAACTCGAGAGGGTTAGGTGGTGGTTTTCACCCTGTTTGGGTTTCCACCTAAAAATCATTGTGTACTTTGTGTGATTATCTATTTTGTGAGGTTGTTATATTTTAATTTCGCATTTTTACGTCACGCTGTTCTCACCCCCTCCAAGTTGGGATTCACAGCACACAGCGCACAATCACACACCAGTGGAGGATAGGTGCGGATCTTCAGCGACATGGGCCTTTAGTGATGCTTGCAGCTATCACTAATTGTTTGCGCGTGCTAGCAAGAGGAATTGAAGGGTGGATCTTCAACGATAGCTACAGTGACGTTTAGGAATGTCAATAATGACCTAGGTGCGAATTTGTTCTTCCTCCACTAAAAAAGGACCTACCCACCACCATTCCAAACCATCTCTTCCTTTCTTCCTCTCATCACCTCCAAGGCTCTAGAGAGAGCTTGTCCCAAGCTCGGGATGCTTCTCTAGAGTAGATAATCAAATAGTTTTCCCACCTCTCATCCCCATTCGTGGAGCATCCCGTGGCCATCCTCTCACAACCCTTCGGGAAGAAGATTCTCGCCGCGACATCGCCCTACCCCATCCTCCGTCCTCCGGCTCCGTCCTCCTTCGTCTCGCTCCTCACCACCTTCCTCCAGGCGACGTCAGAGCGAGTCATCTTCCAAGCGACTATCGAGAGGGATTGCTCTCACCTCTTTCTATCTTTTTATGCTTTCGTAGTGTAGATTTTCCACTTTCGTAGTTGTAACAAACAATTCTTGATAAATAGATGATTGTTTCTCTCTCTCTCCCTCTCCCTCTTATATTTTTGCAAGTAGATAAAGTTTTCATTGACCTAATCTCTTGCTTGTTTAAAATACTAAAAAAGTTAGAAAAGATAAAAACGATCAAAAAGAAATAAAAGTGAAGCGTGGATTTCATAAAACTAAATGTTCACCTCCCCATGTTCGACCAAGGACTCCCTTGGAGTTTTGGTATAAATTTTATTTGACCACGAGTTTTGCAACTATGACGATGAGTTACTTGTAACCCTAATTTTAAACTCGCGAAACACATGCGATCACCAGGTGTAGGATGTTCCTGGGGTTCTCTCTCGACCAAGAGAGCTCCACATGAGTGTCATTCACCCTGGGAATACCACGACAAGATCATCCTGATAGGGGACGTATGAATTAAAAGAAAAAAAGGGAGAGGTGACTCAATCTTAGTGCTACTCATCGGAAGAATCCTAAATGAACTAATGGATGATTAACGAAACTAAACAAAAATGTGAACACACTCTTCCATAGTTTATGAACATATTGAATGCCTACTTATGTTAGCCTTTTTACTACTATTTTATCTTCTGCATGCTCTTTTTCTGCAATACCACTCTACTCAGCTTTTGCTGACACCTACTTTACTTGCACCTAGGTCAGGGAATTGAGCAGCCAGCTCCACAGGCTACTAGAGGTGGCGATGCTGGGCCCAGCCACGCATAGCCTTAGCATTAGTTTCCATTCTATTATATTGTAGTACATTCTTATCTTTGATACTACTTTAGTTTATCCTTCCTTGTCTTATGGATGTTAGCAGGTGTGATGGCTATGTTGTGAATTGTGTTCTCTCTTATGCATTGTTGGTAGCTTAGTTACCTTTTACTTCGGTTGTTTCCTTCCTTTTATGATGCATGCATGGAAATGTATATTGCCATTTTAGTTTATTACTTGATGGATGACTAGGTCATGGGATTAACGACACAATCTGTCCTGGTCCACATACAGGTTCTGATTGGGTCGTAACAGATGGTATCAGAGCAAGGTCATCTCAAGTAATAAACTAAGACAGACCTAGAAAGACCACACATGGAAATCATAGAAAACATAGCCATTACATGTCTCACTCCTTATCTTGAACTCTAGTCTCATCTTTATTATAAGCTACTATTGATCTTTTAATTTCTTATCTCCTCTATAGGAGATGCCTTGTCATGCAGCTCACGGGGCAAATGGGGATGTGGACGTGGGCACAGTCATAGGGGCGATTACATTGGACCTAAGGTAGGGGCTATCCTACCCCTTCTTCAGGGTCCCTAGGCCTACGAGCTTGCCTAGTTGTTCCTAGAGTTTATGCAGCAATGCTTCCCGCACCCATCGCCTCCATCGCCTCCTCCGAGCTCATCGAAAGATGCCGAAGGGGATTCTTTTGTGGAGCAAGGGAGCCATCACAGCACTAGGCGAGATGGAGGAGGAGGGGGTAACCTTCCACCACCCTCACCACTTAGGGACAGTTTGTCATAGGAGTCCTCCCTACCTGCTGGTGGACCTGTGGCCCCGTTGCACCTTCACCATGACCTCTTCACCAGGTTTAGGAAGTTGAAGCCCCCTTCTTTCAAGGGGGAGGAGAGCCCATCTGATGCAGAGGACTAGTTGGAGTAGGTGGAGAAGATCTTTGACACTCTCCATCCTCTTGAGGAGTGTCGTATGGCCTTTGCGACTAATCAGTTGGAGAGCATCGCCCATAGGTGGTGGTGGGCGATACAAGGCCAGGAGGGAGAGGAGCCATCCTGGGATTGGTTCGTGACCCCTTTCTGTGAGCAATACTTCCCACAGACGTGGCAGGACCAGAGGAGGCAAGAGTTCCACACTCTCAGCAAGGGAGTAATGATGGTTAGTGCGTATCGCACATGCTTCCTAGAGCTATCACGCTTTGCCCTGTCAATAGTGGCCATTGAGGAGCACCTGTGGAGGTCCACCATAGGCATCCGACCTACCATACTGGAGTATGTGAAACCCCTAAAGCTGCCTACTTTCTCTCATGTGGTTGAGGTGGCGATGACTTACAAGGAGACCAACCTGGCAGCACGAGACACCGATAGAGGAGGTCAGAAGAGGCCCTACCAGCCTAATGGAAACACCATCATGAGCCATAACTTGCTCAATTTGATCTAATAAAGTCAATAAAAGCTCCTACATATCAGTTAGAAGGTCTCTTGGGCAAGTTGACTTGTTTTAAAAAGAGAAGAATAAAATGTTATTTCTGCAATTTTACCAGTAATCCACAAAAAAATAAATTAACCACAGGTTATTTCAGGGGTTTACAAAAGGTCAAATGTGCTTTAGAGTCTATCAAGAGGGTCCATGAAGAACAAAATAGGTTTTTCACGCACTTCAAGAATTAAATGACATTTGAAACCCCAAAAACAAACCCGCTTAACTAACTGAGGTTTTGGTCAAGATAAAATTCACCTAAACCCTTTAAAATTCATATAAAAATATTCTCTAGGGTATGGTACCTTCAATTTGACCATCAGAACCCGTTTTGACCTAAAAGAGAGTCATAGATGGAAAGTTGCCCTAATTTGAGTAACTATACAATTTACCCAATCAAACTTGGACAAAACTTAAATCTGACTTCACCATCAGATTTCTTGGGTCCAAATTAAGTTTGTACAAAAGTTTGGGCTCAATCAGAGATCGTCTTAACCTAGTTTGCATTTTAGTCCTGTCTAATTCTTTCATTTTCACAAGTGCCCCTAGGTTTTGAAATTCATTACAAATATGTCCCTATCTTTGTTGTCTTCTTCGCCAAAAGGTTCCCGCTGTCTCCATGAACGTAGAAGTCCTATTCCTAAAACTCCGGTGACCTTCAATTAGAGATCTCTCCCTAATTTCACATGCTCAATCTCCCAAATTTGGAAGAAAGATTTCTAAGAGATTTCTCTACGATTTGAACCTATATGTGGGCTCCAACTCTTTCCCAATCTCTCATGTGAATGCATGAGAGATGTGGGTTTCCTACTTTGGTGAACTTACCAAGCTCGGAAGCTTGGTTTCCAAGCTTTAAGCACCCCCTAAGACCTATTTAAAGACCCCTGAGGACAAATCATCCTCTCTAGGCCTGTTTTCAGCCTGGAATACCCCTCCTTCCTCCCTATTCTCCGGTCGAAAGGCTTCACGATGTACAATGACTCCCTCCAACTTCATTCTTCTTCTGCTCGCAATACCAACAGCCGGATCTTCTTCATCGTCTTCCACGTCTCAACATACCAGTGAGATGTCTCCTAACCCCGTCCTCATCACCGTCCAACTCACTAGAGCAGCCTTCGTCTTCGGCGCCGACCATACTTGACCCGGCATCTCCTCTGTCTCACTTCATCTGTTAGTTAGCTCTATCTATCGCTCTCTGTCCCTACTCTCTGTCTCAGCTTGAAGCTTGCTCCAGCACACGCTCACTCCAGATACCGACTCCAGCAACTGTGGAAACGACCTAGGAGAATGAAGGGACCAGCAATTGAGGCGTTGCCTGTTCGCGTTGAACGAATTAGCCGGAAGAAGCTACCTACTACTGCACGCAAGAAAGAAGGGGAACTTAGTCCCACATCATGCATGATCGAACTCCCGCAGCAGCATAAAAGGAAAAAGTGCCAGGGCCTTACTGCCTCGACATTGGGGGGTGAGGTCCCTTGCACACCCTACACACCCTCATCTGTGACCACTGCTTGCGGACCTGGACCCTGACCTGATTATCTTGTTACCCGAATAGCTTATACACCTAGATCTGAGAAAGAGAAAGAGAGAGCGGGGTTGAGGGGGTTTTGCTTCAAAGAGATCCTAACACTTAGTGAAATTGGTGAAGTATTCCCCCTGTGTGTGAAGAGAGAAAGCCAAAGAAGAAAAGCCAAGGCAAAAGAAGAGGAAAAGTGTCCCTTTGGCACTATAGTAGGAGACGGTTAAGCCGTTTGATTGGAAATTCAATCATCTGACACTATTGCATTATTTGATTACATGGCTTTGGTTGATTGAAACTATTGCATTATTTGATACTATTGTAACTAGGGTAAGTTGGTGATTCAAATCACCATTTTACCCTAATCTTTTTGCACTATTAACATTTGCTCTTATATACATATCATTTGTGCTTGAAAATTTCATCATATATTGATATCTTGTGATAGAATTACAATCTTGAGATTTATTTTGCTATTTGCTCCCAATGAATGACCTTGGATTTTATTCAAGTATAAATTTTATTTGTTTTCACGCTATTACAACCCATACTGCAATGTAACGACTTCTAAAACACCGTTTCAACACGTAAACACAGCCCGACCACTCTCAGGGTTGCTAGGAGAGGAGGCACTTCCTGCCCTGGTGCACTAGACCTGTAGGAGGGGCGACCCAGTATATGGGATCTCTCGTGATTAAGTCAATCAATTAATTTTAGTTGTGAACAAAAAATTAATTGATTGAAACCACGAAAGTTCTTGTGGTCATTTAATCGATCAACTGATCAACTAATTTCTCTTTTTCAAGCTTTGCGTAGTTTTGTGAATTGGAAAATTAAACGATTAATTTTTTTCTTCATTAATTGATTACTTTTTGAATAATCACCTTTGCTATGGTACATTAAACGATCTCGGGAGAGATTAATTTCAAGATTATGTAAACTATCACATCTTTTCATTATCGTATCTTTTGGATTTGAAATCAAATGACCCCAATTCAAATTTTAAATGGTTTCTACGAGTCTTATCACTTCTATAAATAGCTTATGAAGGTTTTGAAGAAAGATACACCAACTCTCTTAAGTGCCATTTTTCTTAAACATTCCTGGAGAATTCTTGCTCATTAAAGTGCTCATTTTCTTACTCTGCTTAGAAGATGCTTCCATACTTCGCTTCCTCCACACTAAACTGTAATTTTTTCTACTTAAGGGAGTATAAGGGAGTATTAATTTTCCCAAGTTATATTTACATACTGATGTGGAAAAATGCAATTTTACAAAAGATATGAATTAAGTCGTGATGATAACATCATCATGAGCCATAACTAGCATTAATTAGTAGTAATCAAGCACTACTAGAAAACTAAGGTTTAGTTATGGTTATTTGGTCATGGGTTTAAAAATCATTATCAAAAGTAACTTATGGTCACGGTTCCACCTAAAACCGTGATCATTTTGGGAGAGTGAGATTTGTTTTTCTATTATAACCTTTTGTCACAGGGATGAAAATCATGACAAAAGGCTTTAGTCATGGTTCTAAGTGGGACTGTGACCATAGCCTTCCTTTGGTGACGGTTCCAAGTGGAACTATGACCATAGCCTACTCTTTGGTGACGATTTCAAGTGGAATCGTGACCATAACCTTTCCTCCAAAAATTTTCCCTCCTACCCTCTCCCTAATTTCCTCTTAGACGCTAACTCTCCCCTTCCCTCTCCCCAATCTCCAACGACATCACCTTCCCCTTCCCTCTCTCGACTCCCCCAATCTCCAACAGCATCACCTCTCCCCACACACCTCCTTACTCCCAAAGCTTAGCCAGCCTATCCGTCATCTCCCCTACCCCCCGAAGCAAAGAGAGCTCCAACTCCAACCCCCTCAACAAAATTCCTAGTAGAGAGAGAGAGAGAGAGAGAGACCCAGAAGAGAAGCATCTCACCACCACCACCACCATGATGGTCCGCTACAACCGTGCAATCACCATCTTCTCCCTCGACGGCTACCTCTTCCAGGACGAGTATGCCCTCGAGGCCATCTGCAAGGGCAACACCGCCGTCAGCGTCCTCGGCACCGACACCATCATCCTCAACGTCAGGAAGAAGTCCACATCCAAGCTCTAGGACTCTCGGTAGGTTGTGGCAGTGGTAACAATCTCACCCTCCCTTCATCCCCTTTGATCAATCCTCACTGTAACAATCAATTCCATCCAGGTCCGTGAAGAAGATCGTGAACCTGGATGCCAACATCGCCCTTGCCTATGTGGGCCTAATGGCCGATGCCCATGTCCTCATCAATCAGGCTCGTGTGGAGTGCTAGAGCCGCAGGTTGATGATTGCATAGTAATCATAGGTCTTTATTGACCTAATTAGGCTAGAACTTAACATAAGCTAGTGTAACTCATGCATGCATAAGCATTACTTAGCTATGCATGAAATAATGATATAATGTACTAATTAAGTGCATTTTATAAATTGCAGGAAATAAGAAGCTAAGAAGTTGGATCTGAAGCTAGACCTGAAGCTAGTGCCGCATTAGAGCTGGAGCGGAAGATTAGAATAAAATGTAGTAGAGAAACAATGTAAAGGGTTGAGGTATGCTATTCTATTGAGAAGTAAAGCAGTTAAACTATGAAGAACATAGGCTTAATCCTAGCCTTAGGATAGCCCTAGAAGCCTTCCCAAGCCTTAGCCACCCTTAGATTAGGTCACCATAGCCTAGGAAGCCTTAAAACCCTAGTTCCAGCCCTTATCTGGATGTCCAAGTAAGTTATTGGACGTCCAGGACCCTTAGCCACAACTCACACACCTTAAACACATGTCTATAGTGTTATTGAACATCCAAACACTTGGTTAGATGTCCAATTTTTGCAGAATACCCAAGATAGAATCCTGAATCCCTCCTGACTCTGATTGGACGTCCAGACAACAAGCTTGGACTTCTAACTTTTGAGTATAAGTCATCTGATACCTTTATTGGACGTCTGGAATAGTTCTCCAGTTCCTATTTTGGAATTCAAGCCTTGATCTCTAGTTCCTAGGTCCCTAAACCCAATTCCAACCCCTTAGGAACCTAAATTAAGTTACCTCAACCCTAGTACACCACCTCTAGACCTTCCTAAGAACCTAATTAGGTTCTTACTAAGCCCAATTGACTTAGATCATAGTCAATTACCATTGCCTAGTCAATTTGACTCATAAAGTTCAATTGAGTTCAGATCTCAACCCACACAAGTCCAATTGGACTCAGTGAGAGTCCAATTCACCTAAGGCCAACCTAATTGAGTTATTTCACTCTCAATTAGGTTCACACTCATTAAATTAAACTTGTGTCAAGTTTAATTGCATTTTCTCCTTAGCAAATTAGGGTTTGCAACCCTAATTTGAGACCTACCCTAACCTAAACCTATTAGGACCTAACCTAGCTCACTTAGTCACCTATGGCACGACCACACACACACACACACACACACACACACACCCATTCACGCACTCCCACACCACCTAGAGTATTCTAGGTCCTTCCAAAGGTGGTGCCACCTTGGTTGCCAAAAGTAGCAACCAAGGATGGGTCTTCTCTTAGATCCACTTTTGGTGGATCTAAGAACCACCTTCTCTCTCCCTTGGACGGCCACACTTAGAGCTCTCTCTCGAGAGTTCCACACTTCTCTAGGGAGTCTCCATTGCGTTTATTTAAAGGACCCTTCGGTCGCCATTTTCACCCATCTAGCCATCCATGCTAGATTCAAGCTTGGCTTCATTCCACCTTCCATAGCATAACTCCACCTTCACACATCCACCTCCACGAGCTCCCACCATGGCTAGCAATAGCTCCACGCCAAGAGCTTGGATCACCTCCTCCTCACCTCTCCAAAGGCCAGCCTAAACCCCATTGGCCGCCCCTCCTCTCAACCAACTTAAAGGCCATTGGAGCCCACCTCCGAATGCCCTTATTTTTGTTAGCTAAGTAGATAGTTCCTTGTAGATTTACTACTTTATTACTACTTAGTAGTGTAGCTCCATATTTCTCCCCCAATGATGCATGCATAATCCCCCCATAGATTCATGTATGCAGTCATTTTCTGCTAGCGAGTAGTTTATGTTTCAAGCTTTCCTGTATTAAGCATTCCTCTAGCTGTGCTGTAACCACCATCATGCAATAAATGAAATCATCTTTTTATATATCTCTATATCTATGTGTGAAAATCACCATGTGCTTAACTGCCATATCTTTCACGTGATAATCAGTTGCCTGCACTCATTTTATATTTCTATTGCAACAGCATGTCGTGCATGAATACGTAACTTAGTATAAATCAACATGTGATCTTAAGCAAGTAGACTGAGCGAGATCAAAATTAGTTTACATTTCCTAAACACCTCCCAAAGACGAATGACCAGGACTCCAAGTCTTGTATTTTAGAAATATTTTTGTTTTGATCGGATTTCGCACTATACTATGACATAACAATGATTTTCATATTCGAAAATGCAAAGATCCCATCGAAGAGCTGGCCGTCGAGGACCCCGTCACAATGGAGTACATCACGAGGTACATCACCAAGCTCCTGCAGAGGTACACCCAGAGCAGCGGCATCAGGCCCTTCGGCCTCTCCACCCTCATCGTCAACTTCGACCCCTACACCGACGTCCCCTCCCTCTACCAGACAAACCCCTCCAGCACCTTCTCCGCTTGGAAGGCCAACGCCATTGGTCGAAACTCTAACTCCATGTGCGAGTTCCTCGAGAAGAACTACTGCGTCACCTCCAGCAAAGACACTATCAAGCTCGCCACCGCACCCTCCTTGAAGTAAGGACTCCCACGCCTTCCCTCCCTTGTAACCTATCTATAATTACCTCTTCTCATTCCATTAAAATAAATTTATACATATGCTATCGATCATCCTCGGTTTATCTTACTTGTTAGATCAAACTCGCTCCCCTTCTCTCGTAACTAAAGAAGGTGTTGGATGGATTTGTAACATAATGGGAATTGACTTGATTTATCGTTATCTTGCTTTACTCCAAGTGGTAGGGTGACTACAGATCCTAGGATTTGGTCTCTTAGTTGCAGAGGGGATTGATTCAGTGTAAGGGATGGAGATGATCCGCTCCTTGAAAAAATTCACCTGATTCCTTGAAGTGACATTCCTTGATTCCTTCTCTCTTTGTTTCATCCCCAGGTAATTCCCGTGATGGATAAATAGCCGAATGCTAGGAAAGTATGTGGTACTCAATGATTCTAGGATGGGATTCGACACGATCGATTGATCACTATGCCCCTTGGGGTGGGTGGAATGGGATCTTCATTGGATGACTATCTTTGTTAGATGAATCTACTTGGGAGAATCGAATTCTATCTTAGGTGGATACTCCTCTCAAGATCTATTTACCAATTCGGTGTGATGATTTATTGTGATCAGATTAAGAATGGAAACTACTGTGATATTTAGAAGTAGGTGGGATTTTTTGAAAGAATTTTGAATGGAAGCAGGAAAAGCTATAAGAAGTGGATTGGGGCAGGTAGCATCTAAGTTTGTTAGTCCTTTAGATTGATTGTTTTTTTTGTTCTGACTATTAGATGCACATGTCTAGGTGGGGATGTATCTGAGGCTTTTGAAGACATTTGATGTGATTGGATATGGATGTGAAAGGGAAAAATAAACTGCTATGAGTGGGGATGGAGGTCTTGTTATGGAGGAATGAATGTTGGAGGATCTATGTGCTATGTTTTGTAGAGTCAGATCAAGGATTTGCTCTTGTTATTGTTAGAACTTTTGCTTGGACCAAGTGACTGTCATCCATGTCATTGTGAGTGTTTGAGAGTATTTGCTTGTTTTGAAGACAATCAGCATGATTGGAATGAGGATATTTTATCAAGGAAGAATTGGAGAATGATTGTGGAGTCAATACATGGTGTTTCATCTGGTGGGTCACCTACTAATGTAAACATGAATATATCACATAAACTATCTATTTATGCATGTTCCTAGGCGTAAAGTTGCATCATACATTATAAATATTACATAACATGCATCATCATGCATTTAATTTAGGTTGTATAAAT
Organism: Thalassia testudinum; assembly: GCA_037157565.1. Taxonomy (NCBI): domain Eukaryota; kingdom Viridiplantae; phylum Streptophyta; class Magnoliopsida; order Alismatales; family Hydrocharitaceae; genus Thalassia; species Thalassia testudinum. Next base: position 11,383,290 of record JAZHRO010000036.1, read on the forward strand.
TTTAAGTTAATTTTCTCTTTTTGTAGTTAGGAAATAGGGCAATATCTTATCGGGGCCTCAGATTGAAGATCCAACCATATGGATCTCATCAGGGCGATGATCGGAGTTCAACAACTTCAAGACAGCCCTGTTCGGACTCCCGTAGCATCCAATATAGTCCAAGAAAGATCAGAGGTCAAAGGATAAGATAGTGTAAATTCGTACTTCCGATGACAAATCTAACTACGTGGATGGGTTCGGATTGACAATCGCAGCTCAACGGCATGAAAATCAGTCCAATCCAACATCCGTGGCACCATATGCAACTCAAAGAAGATGGACAGCCAAGATGGTTCCACGTGGCACCATCCCAGCTCCCCACATCACCACCGACATCACCATAGCCTTTCTTCTTCACAAAGGTAAGATTAATCTCCACCATTGGATCACCATCCAACGGTGGAGAGCATTGGAGGAAGAATTTGCAATGCGCCTCAAACACGTGTGTAGCATGTTGGTGAAGGACACTACGAGGAGGTCAAAGATGCGGGTTCAATTCCACGCACCTTAAATCGTGGGTGCGCGCAAAATTGGACTGTTGGATGAAGCATGAACGGCCTAGATGTGAGCGATGTGGCATGCGGGATGGGCGAGGATTGCGCATGCGCGCAATGACGCGCGATGCAATGTGCCATCGCACTTAGGCGGGTGCTGCAGCTGAAGAAGAAGCGACATTCACGCATCTTAAGCCATCCGATCTCGCGATTGGACGGCTGAAAACACCAAAACTTTTGTGAGGCGTTTGTGCATAGAAGAGGAAGCGGCAGGCATGCGTGTAGAGCTTTAGCCACGTTTAGGCTTTAGTGACGAATAAATTGCCCCCTTCAATCTACACCTATAAAAGGCCCTACGACCCCCATACTTTCTTCATCCCTTCCTCTCTTCTCTCACCCCCTCCAAAGCTCTAAGAGCTTGTCCCAAACCCGGGATGCTCCTTTAGAGTTAAAAATATAATTTTTCCACCTTCTCATCATATTCGTGGAGCATTCTGCGGTTGTCTTCTCACCGCTGTTTGGGAAGTAGATCCTGCTGCGATGTCATCCTGCCCCATCCTCCGTCATCTTTCTTCGTTCTCCTTCATCCCACATCTCACCATGTTCTTCCAAGCACTCTGTCAACGCAGCTCGTCCTCCAAGCAACCATCGAGGAGCATAACTTCTCTCCACCTTCTCTTTTATTGCTATTTATCATAGATTTCCTACTTTCTAGTGTAACGAGTAGTTGTAGTGATTTGTTGTAATAGACATCATTTCGTTGTTATGAAATATCTATTTATTCTATCTCTATTTTGTCTTTATTTTTAATATTCTCTCTCTCTCTTCTATTCATTATTCTTTAAGTAGATAGCTAGTTTTGATTCAATTAGACCAGTTAATCTCCTTCGTGACAATAAAACAAACGTGGTTTTTAATCAAACATCCACCTTCCTGTGTTCGACTCAGAATTCCTTTTGAGTTTCGGTAAAATTTATCTGTTGATAGTTTTTCCTTGCAAATCCACTACAATGATGGGTTTACAAAACTAAATCTTTTTGCATAGAATTTTCAATTTAACATTTTGGCACCATTGCCGAGGAGGCAATGCTCTTTGATTTTTTGCATTTTTGACTTACTGATCGTTTGACTCACTTTTCTCCTTTCTTATTGTGATTGTAGGTACTCTCACGAGGTAAGCAAAAGTGGTAAAGTGCTATTGAAGGGTCTGTAAGTAGTCCCACCTCCCCACCCACTAGATTTCATTCCATCACCTAATAACATAAACCCTAATTAACCTAGGAGTTCTCATAAACCCTAAGGTTAGTTTTGATTGTTTGGTTGTCACCTCTACCTGCCTCACCCTTCGCTTATAAAAAGAAAAATTTTAAAAAAATCCCACAAAGGTACACAACGACCTCTGATTCTTCATACTGAACCGATAACTCGATCTTTGGGACCTATACACTCATCAACACATAATTGAGTAGAAATCAGATTAAGTAATCACTTATATGCCTAATTAAGTAGTGCATCAGGTCAATTGTTTGAGTTGTTTGGGCTGAGCCACTTCAACTAAAAATAACTCATTAAGTAGCTACCACATAGGTTCAACTTTTAGGGATTTACCAAGCACTCCACATTCTTTTAAGCTTTAAAGGAAAACATCTTCACCTGTACTTTCAAAACCTGGTGTGCGGACTGAACTTGATTGAATATACCTAAAGTTGAATTCTAAAAGCTACTAAGCAATATTTAAACCCTAAAATTCACCACATCCAAAAATAATCTTCCTTGAAAATCACTGGTTATGCACGCACACACATATCAATCAATCATTAAAGGCACAACCCAGATAAAGGGCCCATCACATTCCAAAGCACATTCAAAACTAACCCTAATTAAAACAAAGTAGATGTTGGCCTTAAGGATTGGACTTGCTCTTCGGAGCCAAGATCAAGATTATTTTCGATTAGTCTGTTTCTACCATTCAATTTGATGTCTAGTTAGGGGAGCAAAATCAAACGATTACAGTTGGGGGGTATACTAGGAACTGGAGGTGCAAGCCAAAGGAAGAACCTTTTCCCCAACCCCACCCTCTAATTGGTTCGATTGACCGAAAAGTAGTAGATCAAATCATTTCTTTATCTTAAGACAGGTTCTGGGAGTTTATAGGTCTTTAGGCTAGCCCACTTAAGGGCATGTTTGATTGCTTGCATTGCAAGGCATCTTTCTTGCTCTCGTTCTGTCATGGATCCTTCCACATCCTATTCGCACTTCCACTCCTACCCTCCTACCACTACTTATTCCTAAAATGATTATTATTCCAACACGACTTATTCTCATCCATCTTCAAGTTGGAATAATCCTAATTGGGAATATAGTTCCGGACCTCCGTATTCAGGGTCTGACCTTGGACACCATAATCTTGATTTTATCCTTCTCCGAGCTACATCTATTATAGATCACCACCCTCATTTGGACAACCTAATATGATCTACAATCAAGAAGGATATGCTGATCCTTACCCTTCCCCAGATTACATTGCATATAGGTCATCACCTCTTTATGGACAACCTGAAATGACCTATTATCAGGGAGGGTACCAAGAACCTCAATTCCTTGACTTCCCCAGACTGAACCCAAACCCACCCAACCTTGAACCAAACCATTTGGTTCAGGTGAACCAGGTCCAAGATAGGGTGTTGGCTAACTTAAGGAATATCATTCAATATTTAGAAGCTCAGCCAACACCTTGCACTAAAGAATTGGAGCTTCTGATTAAAATTATTGATGATCTTAACAAATATTTGTTGGATTGGTTCCGGGATGTTAAGGATAAGGACTCGGGTGAGCTTTTACTTGGGAAGTTATCGAAATTGAGGATGAGATTTGTGATTGCTCTAATGCAATCTTGGGAGAATTCCTAGGATGAACCCCTGATAGGAGAGCCGATGTCAAAATCTGCTCAGGCACCTATAGAGGGGACACATTTTACGAGACTAGGGTTGAATAGGTTATTCTAGAGCAATCAAATAAGGATGAATTAAATTCTTCACCTGAGATCCTTTAGTTGGGGAATGAGGAAACGTATGTCTCCATAGAATAGAAAGTGATTGATGATTTTGAGACATACATTAATACGAATTTAGAATTCTTTGATTATGAAGGTGAAGAATCATTATGTGAAGTCTCACTTAAGTTTATAGCACATGATTTCAATGAGATGACTGGGACTGAGGAATTCGATGAATCATTTGATGGCCCTAAAATTGAGGAATTTGATCCTGTTGGGGCTCGCATGGCAAATTCAAATCCTATTATTATGGATTCAATTCAAAGCCCCATTCCTCAATCACACCCCATTGAGCATGTTGATGATTTTGATTTTGAGATCACTAGACCCAAGTTAATTTTGATTCAGCCATCAATCTTGGACTTGGAAATTTTAAATTGGGTGATTATCATGCAAGAGGTCTCGGAATTTGAAGTCTTGATTGTGGAGGATAGCAATTGGGAAAAGATGATATGGGAAACCAATTCCGAAGGAAGCAAAAGATTGAGTCTAAGGGTGCCTATTTGTCTGAAACCACCAACCTTCTACCAGGACCCTTATGACATCTTTGACTTAGAGGATGTCTAACCCAAACGCACATTCATTGATTATCCTTTTGAGCTTAATTTCTCTGTAATCTAACTTTTTGGTCTTGGGTTGCATCCTCACAAATCGCAGGCCCAACCTCACTTGCATGCTGATCTTAGGTTTTGGAATATTTTTATCCAGAACCTTAGATATACTCAACCATGGGGTATGGGTCTGCACCACAATCTGGTCCACATCTGTGGACATCTGCTAGCAGGTCATGAGGTGAATCTTTTTATCCTGATTCTGACCTACACCTGTGAATTCTTTGTTTCTTCTTTATTTGTATAGTGTGCCTACCTGAAGGCACTAAATTTTGCACGTATAAAGTTTGTTTTATTTCGAAGCTGATCGGATAGTCACACAATTCAGGTGCTTTCTTCTTTACTCCACTCTTTGTCATGTCTTTTTAATACAATGACATTGCATTAGATAAGCATGGGGGGTGGATATTCATCTTTGAATTATTTCGTTAGCTCTGTAGATTCTTTTTATTTTATTTTTATATATTAAAAAAATTATGAAATTAGGAAAGAGAACTTGGGCTTTAGAAAATTTTCAATCTTAGAGAATAAAACTGTATGACTTGAACACTAAGACCCTTCAAGTCTTCGGGTTTAATCAGCCTGGGTGTCCACTAAAATGTGGATTTGTTTATCGAGTCCTCACCATTCTGAATTGAATTTCTAATTTGATTTAATAAGTTGGGATGATAAGTACACGACTTATCAATCTGCCCTCTGATTTGAGGGGATTTTAAGTCTAAGCATTTACACACTATTTACACTGACTCGCTTTTCAATGATTTTTACGAAAATTAGGTAGCTAATGAACATTCTCGGGTGGTATGGCTGGCAAGTTATCGTGGGTAACAGTCCATTGGTAGGTCGTCCAGAACTCAGCCATGCGACCATTCTTTTCCTATTGCCTTTAGGTAAATCTTAGATCAGGGAAGCCACCTACTTAAAGAAAGAAAAGAGAAAGAAAAATATCCAAAATGAAAAGGAAAAAAAATGAAAAGGAGAAAAGAAAAGCAAAAAAAAAGAAATAAGCCACACTTCACCACACGAGTATGGCTGGCAAGTTATCGTGGGTAACAGTCCATTGGTAGGTTGTCTAGATGGGAGCTCACCAAAATGCACGTATAATTCCTAAACACTTAAGAAGAAGCGAAGAAGTAGAATAAGCTGGGGAGATATACACTAGGTTTCATCCTTGTGTTAACCCCATAAAAAAAAGAGAAGGGCGAAAGCTACCGGTTGGATAGATACACCTTTAGGTAGAATTCCTTTTAAGGTCACCTAGGGGTGTAGAAACCCAAAGTCCGTTCTAATTGCCGATCAGTGAGTCTATCACATTTCACACAAAAAGATACTTTGAACTTAGAGTTCTCTTTAAGTCTTAGGTGGGTTGAGTAGCCGTAGAAAGTTGCTCTGAAACGCCAAACTCAAAAATCCAAAATAAAAAAGAAAATTAGGAAAGAAGAAAAGAAAAAAAAGATCCTTCTTTCAATAAGGTGAGGGCTTGAGGTGGTCTGCATTTTGGTAGAGACCTAGGTGCTATTGTGTCTTTATAGTTCAGGTCTTAGTTGAATTTCCCTAAGTGTTGAAAAATAACTATTGCCCAAGAAATTTGATTCTAATCCTCTTATAAATAGCATATAGTTTTGTTAGGGACTAGCAAAATATAGGCATGGGGTGTGATGTAAACACATTTATATCTCATAAAGCATCTATTTATGCATGTTCTTAGGCATAAAGTTGCATCATACATTATAAATATTGCATAGTATGCATCATCATGCATTTAGATTAGGTTGTATAAATTTTAGGTTAATTTTCTCTTTTTATGGTCAGGAAATAGGTCAATATCTTATCGGGGCCTCAGATTGAAGATCCAACCATACGGATCTAATCAGGGTGACAATTGGAGTTCAACGACTCCAAGATCGCCCTGATCGGACTCCCGTAGCATCTAATATAGTCTGAGAAAGATCAGAGGTCAAGGGCAAAGATGGTGTAAATCCATACTTCAGATGACAAATCTGACCACATGGATGGGTTTAGATCAATGATTGTAGCTTAATGGCACAAAAATCGATCCAATCCAGCATCCGTGGCACCATCTGCAACTTAAAGAAGATGGATGGCTAGGATGGGGCCATGTGGCACCATCCCAGTCACCCACATCACCGCCCACATCACCACAACCCTTCTTCTTTACAAAGGTAAGATTAATCTCCATCGTTGGATTGCCATCCAACGGTGGAGAGCACTGGAGGAAGAATTCGCAAATGTGCCTCAAATGAGTGTGTAGCACGTTGGTGAGGGGCACTATGAAGAGGTCGAAGACGTGGGTTCGATTCCGCGTGCCTTAAATCATGGGTGCAAGAGAAATTGGACTGTTGGATGAAGCTTGAGCGGCGCAGATGCGAGCGATGTGGCGCGAGGGATGGGCGAGGATCGCACACGCATGTGATGACACGTGATCCAACGTGTCATTGCATGTGGGTGCGTGCTGTAGCTGAAGAAGAAGGGATGTTCACACATCTTAAGCTGTCCAATCTTGCGATCGGACGACTGAAAATGCCAGAACGTGCATGAGGCATTTATGTGCAAAAGAGGAAGTGGTGGGCGCGTGCGGAGAGCTTTAGCCACGTTTAGGCTTTAGTGACAAATAAATTCATCACTAAAGACCTATTCATTTAATTTTTAACAATGAAATGACGTAATTGCCCCCTCAAATCTACACCTATAAAAGGCCCTACGACCCCCACACTTTCTTCATCCCTTCCTCTCTTCTCTCACCTGCTCCAAAGCTCTAAGAGCTTGTCCTAAACCTGAGATGCTCCTCTAGAGTTGAAAATATAATTTTTCCACCTTCTCATCCCATTTGTGAAGCATTCTACGGTTGTCTTCTCACCGCCATTTGGGAAGCGTATCTTGCTGCGATGTTGCCCTAGCCCATCCTCTGTTGTCCATCTTCGTTCTCTTTCGTCCCGCATCTCACCATGTTCTTCCGAGCGCTCCGTCAGCACGGCTCATCCTCCAAGCAACCGTTGAGGAGGATAACTTCTCTCCACCTTCTCTTTTATTATTTTCTAGCGTAGATTTCCTGCTTTCTAGTGTAACGAGTAGTTGTAGTGCTTAGTTGTAATGGACATCATTATGTGGTTATGAAATATCTGTTTATTCTATCTCTATTTTGTCTTTATTTGTAATATTCTCTCTTTTATTCATAATTCTTTAAGTAGATAGCTAGTTTTGATTCAATTCGACCAGTTAATCAGCTTCATGATAATAAAACAAACGTGGTTTTTAATTAAATGTCCGCCTCCTTGTGTTCGACCTGGAATTTCTTTTGAGTCTGGTAAATTTATCTGTTGATGGTTTATCCTCGCAAATCACACTACAATGATGGGTTTTCAAAACTAAACCTTTTTGTTTAGAATTTTCGATTTAACATTTTGGCGCAATTGCCAGGATTATCCATACAACACCTACTAACAAGTATGTGAGAGTATATGTGGTTTTGCTTTAGTTGATGAACAAAATATAGAATCAATGTGTGCCTACTATTTCAACTTTGTGATATTTATGTTGTAGGGTCTACAAGTTACAGTTGTTAAAAAAATATTAAAAGGGGAATTTTAACATAATTTGATGCGAAGATGAGGCTTTTATGTGTAAGTGTGAGCTCTAGTTCCTCAATTCTGATAACCCATCAAAGTAGATGTGGCATGCAGGTAAGCAAAAGGGCACGGATGTGTGCATTATTTCTCATGCTTTGCAAATTTCTCATGCTTGGCCTTCTCACAATTGTGTGCATTATTGTGCTGAGCCAATCCCCCAGCCACAATGTGGCAAGTGTTCTAAGTACTCTTTCCTTGCTTTACTCCTCCACCCCCCATGCTAATCGTTTTTGTTAAGCCACTGGCCACTTTAGATAGATATGAATTTTTCTAAATCTCAAGTCATTTGATTTTCAATAAACATGTTCTTTGTGAAGAGTTATTATTTTTTCTGAGTCCTGCCACCAAGGGTTTGGCTTAGTAGTAGAGTCCCCGATTGGCATCTAAGAGGTCATAGGATCAAATCCCATGCCCACCATATTTATCTTTTCATAAAAAAAAATCTGAGTCTTGAGGTTCTCTCTCTCATCCATCTTCTCCTAATGCTTACCAATGTTCTCAGATTTTAAAGAATACTATGCTAATGAACCTCAATTTTCAGGTTTCTAAATATATCTTTCTTGTTGAACAAGGTTTTTTTGGTTTATGCCTATAGTTCCCACAGTTATAGACAATTTTGTCAAGGTGGCGTTTTCTTGTTCATTTCAGTTTTCCAAACATGAACCTAGTGTAATGCACATGCTTGTAACTGGAGGTGCTGGTTATATAGGATCCCATGCTGCTCTCCGTCTACTTAATGACTCTTACCGGGTGACTACAGTGGTATGTTACATGACCTTTGCTTTTTCCCCTCAACAACCTTTTTAAAATTTTCTCCTCACAGTAATATTTGTTATCTTATGTATTGTCTATCGATGTTTATGCACATCTTGACAGGATAACCTTTCTAGGGGTAATCTCGGTGCTTTCAAGGTTCTACAGGAGCAATTTCCCTAGCTTGGAAGACTTCAGTTTATTTTTGCAGATCTAAGCAATGCAAAAGCGATACCCCAACTGGATATCTAAATACAATTTTGTAATAATCAACAAACATACTGGAATGCTGATTTTTTTAATATTGCTTAGATGGATCGGATATTTTTAGAAAATGAATTCGATGCAATGATGCACTTTGCTGCAGAGTACACTTGAACCTCTTTCGTGGGTAAAATGATTCTCTCATATGCAAATGTTCAAAAAGTGAAGAACTGTGAATCAATTTTGTTTCCTTGACTTGTTTTATTAAAGGATTTTTATATAAATTCCACGATAAAGATTTTTTACCATTATTGCCATTATAGTCTTCAATGTTTACACAAATGCCACGGTAAAGTTGACAACCTTTATAAAAATGTCATTCAAATAAAGTTATATCAAGATGGTATGCTATTTTTTATCAAACACATTAACAAATGACTATCTTGGCATCTACATTGTACATATATCCAAGAAAATGCTATTGCATTATTCGTCTCCATCCTTGCTCCTCTCTTTACCTCTCTTACTCCAGCATTTGCTCTTGTTGTTACTCCCTTCAACTTGGCATTGTTGGAACAAAACACCTTGACAAAGTTATCCAATACCATCAGAGATGATCCTTTATCACATTTTTTTTATTTATTACTAGGTTGTATTTATTAGCTATAAGTAATTTGAGATAACTTTTTTTTGTTTTAAGAGACCTTTGGTCACTGTTTGTAAACCATGACCAAAGAAAACCTTTGCTGACGGTTGGTTAGCCATCACCAAAGGTAACCTTTGGTCATGGTGGCCCTTTGGTGATGGTTGGCTAGCAGTCACCAAAGCCTTTGGTCACAGTGGCCCCTTTGGTGACGATTAAGGAACCGTGACTAAAGGAACCCTCTTTCTTCCACGCTAAACTCTAGTCATTGTTGTTAACCATGACCAAAGCTCTCTGGCTTTGGTAACGGTTTTAGGTGGAACCGTCACCAAAGCCTTTGGTCACGGTTATGGGTGGAACAGTCACCAAAGACCCTTTTGCAACGCAACCTTTGCTGTCGCTAATTGGTGACAGTTGTAAGCTATTTGGTCACGATTTTTGACCGTGTCCAAAACCCTTATTTGTTGTAGTGAAGTGACAAAAGCTACTACATAGTCACCTGAGAGCCATAATTCCTTGCATATCCATTTTGAGAGAACACTAAATTAGGGTTAATTCTACAGTTTTAACAGCATATTGTGAAAGCAAAGTAACCACGTGGGTTTTCTAGGGGTTAATCTAAGGTATAATGAGCATTAAAATCTAATAAGAGGGTCCACACAGACAAAAATGGGGTTTCACGCATTTTGAGAACTAATTTAGCACCCAAAACCCTAATTTAAGACCTACTTAAATTATAGAGGTTCTAGTCAGGATAAAATTCATCTAAATCTCCTAAAATTCATAGAGAAATGTTCCCTAAGGTTTGGTATCCTTGATTTAACCATTTGAACTTATTTTGACCTTGAATAGTCTCAAACGGAATTCTACCTTAATTCAGGTTTCTACGCAAATTTCCCAGTCAAACTTGGTCAAAACTGAAATTCAACTTCACCATCAGATTCCTTAGGTCCAAATTAGGTTTGTACCAAAATTGAGCCAAATTAGAGTTCATCTTGACCTAATTTTCATTTTAGTCCTTTAAAACTCTATTTCTCTCAATCAAGCCCCTAGCGTTTGAATTCCTTGCATTTAGCCCCCCAACTTTGTTGTCTTCTTCACAAGAAGGCCCCTACCGCCATGGCAGGTGTGAATGCAAAGGCACTGACCTTATAGAGAGAAGATCTCTCTCGATTCAACTCCTAATCCCTCCAAAATTGGAGGGATTACTGTTTAGGCAATCAAGAATCCGTCCAACCCCATTGGAATTGATCCTACAAGCCAGGTGAGTTCAAAATTTTCCCAAAATAAGAACTCTCTGAAATCCTATTTCTTTGCAAGAATTCATCCTAATAGAGCTTACCCAGGAGCTCTATATAAGCTCCTCTCTTCATACTGCACTCCTTAGTCAAGTTTAGGCACAAAATACTCAAGTTCTTCCCTTCTCCGGCCACCCTTCGGCTTAACTCCGGCGACCTTCCTCGATAGCTTCTTTAGGCCAGCCAACAGCCAAATTGGCTCGGCCCTAACCTCCCCCTCCCTCCACCTCTCGCTGACCAAAGTAGAAGCCACCTACCCCTTCGTCATCGCTGCTTCTCAACGGAGTTCTCTTCGTCTCTGACACCAGCCAATCATAGCCAGCACCAAATCCTCCCCACTTCGTCCTTTTGTTAGGTCCAACCTATTCCTCTCCTTGTCTTGAACTTTTCCAACCTATCCCTCTCTTGTTTCGACCACCACCATGCCCGCACCCACTTCGTCATCTTCCGCTCCAACTGAGCTCTTGCAAGGTTGCCCCAATGCCACACCGCACCTAACACCCTCGCGACGTTCCCAAAAGCTTTGCCGTCTCACACCCAACAAAATCCCTCAAGAAATTGAGGGGATTGTCCATCCAATTAGCCCACCAAACAACACCTCCACCGCACGCCTTCGCTGACTTCAACAGAGCTCAACCGACCACCAACTACCACTAAAACATCACCAGCACATTTGCTAAGCTCCAGCAATCCTTCTGAACTTGTTTGATCGAGGCTACAAGCCCATATTTGTGTTTTTCAGGTTCGCCGAACCTTCACTACTACAGATGCCTTCTCCTGTTCCATCCGCAGCTCTCCGACCAATTCCATCCTTGATGCTCCCTCTAGGTGCTACGGAATCCTTGCACGACTCATTCCAGGCCTTCACTTGAGTAGCAGAACCTCCATAGTGATTAGATTGAAGTAGTAACCATCAGTTGCTGCTGTGCAAAGACAAGGTTTGCAGATAGTCCCACATCGTGTGGGACAAATTTCCAACAGCACTTAAATTGATTTTGTGCCTTGACCCGATTTCCCAGTAACACGGGGGATCGAGTCCCACATGCATGTGCCTCCTTACGCTCTCACTCCTTGCCCGCGATACACGCACGCGGGTCTGGCCACTATTCTTGACCCGTTTACTCGCCTTACTTGAACCTATACTTGGTTATTTGAGAGAGAAGAGAAGAGAGTTTGTGAGGAGGGGGGGGTGGGTTTTGCTACGCAACCCTTTGACACCCTGTGTTGAAGAGAGAGAGGCTTATACTTAGCCTCTAAAGAGTGTTAACCATGCCCTGTGCTTGAGAAGGCTCTTGGTCTGTGAAGAGATTTGGCTCTTGCCTTGTGCTTGAGAGGCTAAAGAAGTACTCGTGTGTGCTTACTATGGTGATATGTTCTAAAGGTTAAGTCATCTGATTTACATAGGCGACGTTTGAAAGGTTGATTATGAGTATTGTTGAATCATTTGAGTACCTAAGTTGAGTTGATTGAGAAAATTGTTGAATTATTTGAATGATACAAATGCTTGTGTATATGCTTAATTAAGATGAATAATTGGTGATTCAAATCACCATTATTTTGTCTTTCTATTCTTTTTGTCTCATGATCCTTTGATTTGCATTTGAATATTAATTAAAGCAATCCATTTATTACATATCTATTATTGTGCTCCATTTATTGTGCCTATTTATTCTGAATGAAGATTAATGTGTGAATTCCATATTTGCTCCCTTCGAACGATCTTTGACTCCAATTAGAATATGAGTTTTATAAATTTAAAAGTTTTGTTGAGAGATTTAGGAGTGTACTATAACGAACGCATATTAAATCTCCTCGATTCGCTTTGCAACTTTCGACGTCGTTGCTGGGGAGCAACATGCAATTCACAATTAGTCTTATCTTTCTTGATTTATCTGAGCATTAACTTGGCCTATGTGCTTTTCTTGTGATTTTGCGAGGTACACATGAAGAGATCCTCTACACAATCAACCACTCCAAGGGCAAGTAAAATTTGTCTTCTTCCCTAATCAACCTCTTAATCTTGGGAAAGAGAAAAAGGAAGCAAACAATTAGGATTCACTTGCTGTACTTTTCTTAGTAATTATCATTTAAAGGCAAGTTTTCTGATTTGCGAAATTAACTTGATATCTGATTGAAGTGAGATGATTTGTTTAGAGATTCCCTATCTTGATTTCTTTTACCTACTAGGGATTTGCACTTAAATCACAAACATCTTGGATGACTCACTTTCTTGTTTGAGTCCAAGGTGTTACACTTGAGATTAAGTCAGACTTGAAATAGAGCCAATTAGAATTTCTACATTAGGATTCTGAAGTATTAGTACACACTTGCATGCATTAAAGGAAATTGACATTCCCACATCTGTGTGCTACCTAAGGCCTTGTTTGAAAAGATCTATTCAAGTAAACCCTAAAATCAAGCTCTAAATTCACTTGAATCTTAAAATCTTTGAACCTAATAACCTGAGAGTCAATTCAGGGTGAGTTTGCTTCTTGACTCAAATTTCATCCTCAACCTTTATTGTAGGTCAAGTGAAATTGACCTACTTTGTGGGCCAATCAACCTCCAAATTGGGTCAAAAATTGAATTAACTTCTTGATAGAAATGACGTTTTCACGCATTTGAAAGTCGTCAGAAATCATAGTATAGTCGTGCAAAAACGTTCGTCAAAAATTGATTTCTAAAGATAATGAGACTTGAGTCCTGGTCGTTCGTCTCTGGGAAGCGTTGCTTTTACTTTTGAAATCGATCTTTTTGTCACTCTACTTTGTTTAGAATCGCATGCCGGTTCGTGATTACTACGTATTTATGTACAACATGCTTAGTTACAAGAATATTAAGAGTTAGAAACATGCAACATTAATCACGGAAAAGATAATAGCAATCATTCAGCTCATGGTGATTTCAAATAGATATATATATATATATAAATGTGTTTTCATTCATTCATTTGGGAGTTGTTGCACAACGAATCTAGAGGAAAGCTTGTACATAAATGCTTGAAAATTAAATCTAGCTACCAGAAAATGATCGCATACAAGAATCGATGGGGGGATTTCGCATGCATCATTGGGGGAGAAGTAAGACTACACTACTAAGTAGTAAATAAAAGTAGTAAATATACGAAGAGCATAATCTAAATCTAACAAAATGGAAGGGATTCAAGGGTGGTCCCCGATGGCCTTTGAGTGGTTGAGAAAAGGAGGGGTGGCCAAGGGAACTTAGGTCGGTCCTTGGAGAGAGGTTGGGGAGCTGATCCAGCTTCCTGGAGTGGAGATGGTGGCCTCCATGGTGGTGCTCAACTCGTGGAGGTGGAGTGGCTATTCTAAGTGGAATGGATGCCAAGGAAGTGAATGGGTGCAAATGGCCACCCAAGGGGTAATTTTATAGACCTAAGGGAAGTTCTCTAGAGAATTATGGAATTCTCTAGAGAGGCCTATGGTGGGAGCTCGTGGGAGAGTGAGAGAGAGAGGGTGGATGGTGGTTTTTTAGATCCACCAAATGTGGATCTAAAAATTGAATGGATCTTGGTTGCTATTTTTGGCAACCAAGGCAACCACACATGGTAGAGAGTTCTAGAGAACTCTAGGCTAGATATTTTCGTGTGGATGGTGTCTGTGGGTGTGTGTGGGTCGAAACTTAGGTGGCTAGGTTGATTAGGTTGGGTTCTAGTGGGTTTAGGTCAAGGTAGGTCTCAAATTAGGGTTATAAACCCTAATTCACTAAAGTAAAGTACAATTAAACTTAATACAAGTTTAATTGGGTGTGTGAAAAGTTAATTGAGAGTAAAATAACTCAATTAAGTCAAGTCTAGGTCAATTGGACTCTCACTGAGTCCAATTGGACAGTGTGTGCTGAGATCAGGGCTCAATTGGACTCAATGAGTCCAATCGAATAGGCTGTTGGAATTGACTAAGATCCAAGTCAATTAGGTTTAGTGAGGACGTAATTAGGTCCTTAGGGAGGTCTAGAGGTGATGTACTAGGGTTAGGGCACCTAAATTTATGTTCTTATGGGGTTGGAATTCGATTTAGGGACCTAGAGATCCAAGATCAAGGCTTAAATCTCAAAACAAAAATTGGAGAGCAGTATCAGACGTCTAATAATAGAATTAGATGTCTTATACTCAAAAATCAAAAGTCCAGACTTGTTGTCTGGACATCCAATCAGAGTCAGGAAGGATTTCGGGTTCTATTTTGGGTATTCTGCAGAATTAGACGTCTGACAAAGTGTCTGGGCGTCCAATAACACTGCAGAAGTGGGTTTGAAGTGTGTGGCATTTGGCTAAGGGTCCTGGACGTCTTAAAACTTATCTGGACGTCCAGAGAAGGGTTGGAACTAGAGTTTTAGGGCTTCCTAGGGTGTTGTGACCTAATCTAAGGGTGGTTAAGGCTTAGGGAAGTCTCTAGGCTATCCTAGGGCTAGGATGGATCTAAGATCTTCACATTTTACTACTTTATTCCTACTTAATAGAATAGAAAACTTTTAACCCCCTTACATTATTATTCCTACATCTAAACTAGGCCTTCTACTGCAGCTCTGCTACAACTCTTGTTATTCCTGATCCAGCTTTAGATCAGCTCCTGATCAGCTTATTCCCTGCAATCGACATAATGCACTTAATCAGCACATTATAACATTATTTTATGCATAGCTAAAGGAAAGCAGAAAAGATGCAGATAATGTATATGCATGCATGAATAACCCTAACTTATGCTAAGTCCTAGCTTAATTTAGGTCAATTAAGACCAATGATTGCTGCACAATCACTTTTAATTAAGTAAAATACAAGGCACAAGTTAGGACTAAAATGGGTAGACTTAAGGTCTCAATTCGCACATTCCAATCTACTTAGAACCGCAATGACAAGGAAGGTTGGGTGGGAGAAACCCTATAACCCGTAGGGACGCTCTATCACGTAGGGGTCTTTGTGGGGCTCTCTCTTCATGGCTACCCAAGTACTTCTCAGGTGTGTGGATTTTTGATTCAGAGGTATCATCTGCCTTGAAACAAGCCGTAGTCATCCAAAAATCTTTGGGTGCGTTGATTGGGTCCAATTCATATCCAGTCCCTAATCTATTCTTTAGAGCACATACATAGGAAAGGTCCCTAGGTTGTTAACCTAGAGGCCTCATTAGAGTTGATCTTCTGTGGGATTTCTAATCTGAACTAATCAATTCAATATGAACCTGAATTTGATTCTACATCTTCATTCACCCACCTGATTTGAAAATGCAACCTGACAAATTAGGAAGACTTTCTAGGAAACCTAAATCCCAAATGAGCATGAAAGAAAAGATGACTGAGGATGCTCTTAGACATCATGACGAATATTACAAAAACTCAGATCCATCTAGACACATTCAGGTTAATATACCAGAAACAACAACCCTCATTATGAACCATGCTGGAATTATATTTACACAAATAATACATGGTTCAACCCAGGATGAGCTTTTATCAGAATATAATGAATTGTGGAGACTACACAGTGCTGAGTATATACAATGTCTTTCAAATCAACAACTTTGGGAGATACACCAGGGTCTCATTGAGAAATGTGGATATATACTGAATACATTACAACAAACCATTGAGCAAAAATACCCATATCAGCATTCAGAGATTGATGAGACATCTTGGAGAAATATTGAGGATCAATATGATTTCCTAGAATCTAGGTTCAAAAATCAAGGTTGTTGTGCACCCCTGACGAGAGCCTCATCATAAGTCATAACTAGCTTATTTTGACCTAATAAAGAGAATAAAAGCTCCTACATGTCTTAGAAGAGGGCTTAATTGGAGGAATAAGTGTTCTGATAAGAAAACATGAAATAAAGGTTAAAACTACAATTTTACCATTGTAGTACATAAACGGAATTTCTCAGAGACAGAGCATAGGTCAAATGGTCAAAATAAGATAAAAAGTGGGTTGAATCAATCAGAAATGGGTTCATATGCAATCTAGGAATTAAATGACATTTGGTAACCCTAAAACAGACCCGCTTAATTCAACAAGGTTCCGATCAGGATAAAAATCAAATAAACCCTCTAAAAATCAAGGAAAAATATCCCCTAGGGTTTAGAACATTCAAATTGGCCTTTGGAACCTAGTTTGACCTAAATTAGGGTCTTAGCTCATCAATTAACCTAAATTGGGTTTTTATGCAAAATATCCTATCAAACGTGGTCAAACCTAAAATCCAACTTCACCATTGGCTTCCTTAGGTCCAAATTAGGTTTGTACCAAAATTTTGACCTAAGGGAAGGTTATCTTGACCTACTTTGCAAAATAGCCCACCCAATTACATTCTGGCCCCTAACTTTTGAAAACCTTGCGAAAACCCCCCAACTTTTGTTGTCACTTTCTGCATTCCGATCCCTCTGCCAATGCAGCATGAGACCCATACTCCGGCAAAGTTTCAAGGAAGATTTCTCCTCGCTTCCCCAGGGAGCTGCTCCTTGATGTGAAAGGGGGGTTCCCTGAGAAGTCCCCTACCGCCTGAGCAGCTCCCCATGCCCTGCTTTGCACCATACCTCTCGTGCGAACGCTCGAGAGGTATGGATGTTGTACCTGTGGCGACCTCTGGTGAGAGCTTTGCTCACCCTCCATGCATCTGACCCGCTGCTTATGCCTATAAAAGAAACCCCAGGACCAGCTGCTTAAAGCAGACTGGTCTTGGTGGAGAATCCCTCAAAATTTCCTCTCTTCCCTCTCCGATAGGAAACCCGCAAGCTCCGGCGGCCACTCCTCCTTCTCGTCGCTCTGCTGCCATACTTGCAGCAGAGTTTGCTTCGTCTCATCTTCCTACGTCGCGCCGCACCAAGCGCATGCCTCCCTGCCCACTTCCTCATCGTCGCTCTCTCCCTCTGGGTGTTTCTTCTTCGGCGACAGTCGATACGACTGTCTGCCTCTTCGGGCCCTTCATCATTGCAAGTAGGTTATAATTACTCCCCATCTTCCCCTCTTTCTTTTCCCCACATTATTTCATTCAAACCGACCCTCGACTGTCCCTGACCACCATCACCTTCCCTGTCTCCGACCACCCTCCAGCGAGTTGTCCCCGTCGATCCGCAGCTCCACACAACTCACCGACCGTCCGAGAAGCTCCACCTCATCACACTAAACGCCCTCCGCCCCTCCACAGTCCCTCTACACTCACTCAACACGCCACCAAACACACCCATTTTTTCGGCCACAGGACGACCTAGGCACGTACGCCTAGGCCGCCCCGCGGCCAGCCGCACAACTCAACACCTTCGCTGTGCCATGGCAAAGGTTCCCCAGTAGTTTGATTAGGCTGAGAGGCCGTATTCGTGTCTGACAGGTTCTGAGGCTCGACCTCCATTGATGCCACATTGAAGCAGCTTCTTCCGCGCTCCAAGCTTCAGGACTCCTGGTTTCCAGCTACTGCGGATTGGGGACACTCCTGCGAAGGCAGCCAGCTAGCAACCAACGAGAATTGAAGCTGCAGCTGCGGAAGCAAGGCCGCGGTCTTCCTGCGGGCGCGTGTGAGGAGAGGCGACACGATAGTCCCACATTAGTAAGCCTCGCAGCGATTCAGTGGTTTAAATTATTTTTGTGAATAAGGCTTATCGCCTCCAAATGCCCCTGGGGTGAGGTCCCTCGCCCATCACACCCGCCTCGTCCTCGGATTCACCACGTGGATCTGGTAGATCCAACCCGACACTACCGAGCACACCTCGCACACCATAACACGCCGGTGTGCCTGGTCCCTAGGTACACAACCCGACCCGTTAACCTAGCTCTGGGAGAGCTTCCTATGAGAGGTTTGCAGAGAGAGAGAGATACGTGCGGGTAGAGGGAAGGGATAGGTTTTGCTGCCTTGTGTGCAGGAATGGAGTGCCGAAGGAGAAAAGGCTCAGCACTTAGCCGCAGGAAGGAGAAGGAAGAAGCTCTGAAGAGAGGCCGAGCAGAGAGGAAGAGGCAAGGCAGAAGAGAAAGAAGAGCAAGAGAAAGAAAGAAAGAAAAGGAAGAACAGAAGAGAGCGAGAAGAAGAAGAAGGACTAGAAGAAGACAGAAGAAGAAGAATAGTGAAGAAGAAGAAGATTAGAGGCACGCAACAGCAAAAGAAGACTTTCATTTTAAGACATCTGATACAGAAATCAGATGTCCAATTCTGTTCTTTTTTAGCAATTCATTTTTATAATTCTCTCATTGAACCAATTGTTATCTCAAGTTTTTAAAAGTACTTAGATTGCTCCCTGTGTTCGACCTCGGATACTCCAGTTTTCGAGTAATAAAATCTTTATTTGTTTTGAACGTTTTGTCGGCTATACTACAATGTGACATCCTTTAAAAACCCAACGAAACGTTGCAAACCAACCCCCAACCCAAATGGAATCAGATTCAAACTTTGTGTAGATTGACATACCAGATCTTGATGATGGCTAGGAGGATCTAATTTTGAACCAGCCTTAGAGAGCCATGAAGCTGGTCCATCATGCCTTGATTTCCCAAACACCTTGAGTAAGCTTGAATCAAAACTTCTCGAGGATGTAATTCCCAAACCTTATTTTATTAAGGTAATCCCCGAGAGTGATTCTGACATCCCAATAGAACTATGTCCAGATTCTAGTGACCCAATTCCTACCTTTAACCTAGAATCTATATTTGAGCCTATTTGGGATGATCAAGAGGTCCAATTTGAGGAGAATAAGATTTTGGATCTGGACTATGATTATGGGCCTTTATTTGATGATTACACCTTTCCAAACTCTTCAGAGGTACAAATTGATCTATCAAAAGTCATACCGATTTATGATATAGAAATCGAGAAATTGGAAGAGTTGGGATTTGATTGGGTCTACCCTAGGAGCTAAGAACCCGAGGCTATGCCTAATAAGGATACCTCTTTGAGCTCAGAATTTGAGCTTAGGTTAGATCCAAGTCAGGTTGTTGATTCTACACATCATGATTTATCCTGTGGTGGAAATCTTGATTTGGAATCAGGTTAGAAATTGATTTTTGCAAATTCTCTGATGATTTTGAATCGTACTGTGATTTTAGAGAACCTTTGTTTCCTGACAATTATGAGCCCATCTACAACCTTAGCATCTATGACCCATTCTTTGATTCTGACTCTGAGGTCCCTAATCCCAGGATCATTGATTCAAAATCATGTTCCATTGTGTTGGAATCATTCTGTTATGATCTTCAGAAATCAGAAACAGTAAGTGCCAAGAGTGTCCACAATCTAGAGCTCGAATCTTTCATTGACTCAGAATTCCATGATCCTATAAGCACTCTCCAGGCATTTACATTTGATTTCAATGAACATCAAGAAGACTCTCTAGATGAACCTATCTTTGAATCATTTCTAGAAGAGCCTTCTCCACACCCATATTTTAAAGAAGCCACACCTTCTGATCAACATACAGAGGCTTCCGAAATTCGATCCCAACCCTGACCCGCCATCGGAATCAACTTCTACTCTGATTCACCTTTCTCTGATCTAGTGGCATATGATTCTTCTCCATCTTTTGATCCGGTTTCGGACATTAATCAGACCATTAATCACTTCTTATCCTTTTCTGATCCTATCAGTAGGGTTCATACATCCTCCACAGATACATTTTCTTTTAAGGATCCTTACTCTGATTAGGCGAGCTGATTCAGCCAAACCCTAGATTCACATTTCCATATCTCTTTGAACCTCATAGTATCTGGTGGGGTCCACACTTACTGATTCATATCCATCAACCCTCCAGACTAATTGGGATTGGTCTACATCATCAGCCTGTTGACCTGAACAAGCACCTGGTTGGACCTACCGGGCTATTGATCATGGTGCTTGTTCTACAAAACTCTACTGATTTGACCACCCATTCTCCTTGACCACCTTCTGCTCGGTTGAAGGCATTGAATTTAGTACTTAACGGGAGGCAACTCATTATTCCAAAAGCTCAAGACCCTTTTGATCATCCTTTCAAGCTACACTCCTACTACACTTTTGAGTTCAACTTTAGAGCAGTCGACTCCACCTTTGGTACTTGTATCAAAGCTTAAAATCATTCACAACAGTCATCCTGACCCATTCACCCACCCTTTGACTCTGTTCTAAACTTTGAATCAAACTAAATTTGTACCCTCCTGGTTTATAATGAGGACATTGCAAAACTTAGGCATGAGGGGGTGTTAAAGTGCAAACATATGGAAATTCAATTCTCTAAGGGGTTCTCACAAAAAAATACATATTCAAAAATGTTAAAAAAATAAAAAATGAAAAAGAAAAAAAAAGACTTGGAGAAAGGGGAGAAAATTTTGAGAAATGATTGAAAATCTTTTTTGAGGAGGAAAAGATGAGAAAATTCAAACGTCAGAAAAGGAGCAAAAATCAAGAAAAAATGATAGTCATAGCAATTGATTATGGGATTTACTTAAGTTCTAAACCTAATCAAAAGAAAAAGATAAAGTCTTGAAATAACAAAGACAAGGAGATTAGTATGAGTGCTAATCTTAGGCCTCTTGGATCTATTTTAGGTTTTAAACACTCACGTATTTGTTAAGATCTAGATTAGTACTCAAGAGGTTGAGGAAAGCGCGAAGCTGATGTAGTAGGTTTAAGGCTTATGGATTATTCGACCCCATTACCTACCCTTTGGTTTGCTGGACTTGGTAACCTAAGCACCCAAAATCACACACTAAGTTTGGTTCAATGCGCTTAATAAAGAAATCATTCCAAACGTATTTTATTCTGAAAAGCCATCTCGAAAACCTAATGTAGGAGCAGCTCGACAACACAAGTTGATTGGATGAGTTCTCGGCACATAGAGGTGGGAAATTCCCCTCAAAGATGCGGAATAACATATCATCTCCTCGATGCTTGTCTACTAGGATATCTAAATATCCTATTGGGGGCATGTAAGCACCTTGTGCTAGTTCAGATGCCATGGGCGGGATTATCTTGAAATGCCTATTGCCAGGGCCTGAATTTAGCTACAAAACACCATGGGTGGCACTATCCCGAAGTGTTGAAAGCCAGGGTTCTGGGGCTTTTCATGGGTGGTGTTATTTCAAAGCATCGAAAGCTAGAGACCCTTCGAGGATTGACAGTGGGGATAAGGAATCCGATATAGATTGTGTTTAGGGCCAATTCGAGGGTGGATTTAGGGGAAAATAAAAAAAGAGAGAAAACTCACCAAATGAAAACAATCCTTCTCTATCTCTCTCTTATAAAAAATGCATTAGCAAACTGAACCTAGACATGGTACATTCTATGCACGGGTGCTTTAACTGCTAGGTTCAACAAACCTCTGGGTAGTTTTTGCGACCCTAGAAACCTTCGCTGCAGACTCAGGCTGAAACTGGTTAGGTCTGAATCTTGATTAATACTTGAATACCTCTAGGTCAATTATTGGAATTCTAACCTAATTTCTAGAGAGTAAAACAAATCAAGCATCTGGACTTCAATACATGGTACAGAGATCTAGCCTTTCCATAAGATTTTCCCAAGAGACTAGCAAAAGTTAGGCATGGGGGTATGAAGATAACATCATCATGAGCCATAAATAGCTTTAATTAGTCATAATCAAGTGACAAAAGCTCTTACATAGTTGCCTGAAGCCATAATTCCTTGTATATCAATTCTGAGAGAAGAATACTAAATCAGGGTTAATTCTACAGTTTTAACAGCATATTATGAGAGTAACCACAAGGGTTTGTCAGGGGTTAATCTAAGGTCTAACGAGCATTAAAATCTAATAAAATGGTCCACACAGACAGAAATGAGGTTTCATGCATTTTGAGAACTAATTTAGCATCCAAAACCCTAATTTCAAACCTGCTTAAATTATAGAGGTTCTAGTTAGGATAAAATTCATCTAAATCTCCTAAAATTTATATAAAAATATTCATTGAGGTTTGATGCCCTTGATTTGACCATATGAACCTATTTTGACCTTGAATAGAGTTCCAAATGAAATTCTACCATAATCTAGGTTTCTACGCAAATTTCCCAGTCAAACTTAATCAAAACTGAAATCCAACTTCACCATCAGATTCCTTAGGTCCAAATTAGGTTTGTACCAAAATTGGGCCCAATTAGAGTTCATCTTGACCTAGTTTTCAATTTAGTCCTTTAAAACTCTATTCCTCTCAATCAAGCCCCTAGCTTTTGAATTCCTTGTGTTTAGCCCCCGAACTTTGTTTTCTTCTTCACAAGAAGCCCCATACCGCCATGGCAAGTGTGAACCCAAAGGCACCGACCTTCTAGAGAGAAGATCTCTCTCAATTCAACTCCTAATCCCTCCAAAATTGGTGGGATTGCTGTTTAGGCAATCAAGAATCCGTCCAACCCCATTAGAGGGATTGGACTTGATCCTACAAGCCAGGCGAGCTCAAGTTTTTCCCAAAACATGAACTCCCTGAAATCCTATGCCTTTGCGAGAATTCTTTCTAATAGAGCTTGCCCAGGAGTTCTATATAAGCTCCTTTCTTCATACCGCACTCCTTAGTCGAGTTTAGGCACAAAATACTCAAGTTCTTCCCTTCTCCAGCCACCTGTCGACTCGACTCTGGTGGCCTTCCTCAACTCTTCTTCAGTCCAACCAACAGCCAAATTGGCTCGATCCCGACATCCCTCTCCTTCCTCCACCTCTCGCTGACCAAAGTAGAGGCCACCTATCCCTTCATCATCGCTGCTTCTTCTCAACAAAGTTTCAATCGTCTCTGACACCGACCAATCATAGTCGGTGCCAAATCCTCTCCAATTCATCCTTTAGTTAAGTCCAACCTATTCCCCTCCCTCTCCTAAACATTTCCAACCTATCCCTCTCTTGTTTCGACCACCAACTCGCTCGCACCCACTCCATCTTCTTTCTCTTCAGTCGAGCTCTGGCAAGGTCGCCCCAACACCACACCGCACCAAACACCCTCACGACGCTCCCAAACGATCTGTCATCCCATGCACAACAAAACCCCTCAAGAAATTGATGGGATTGTCCATCCAATCAGCCCACCAAGCAACACCTCCACCTCACACCTTCGCCGACTTCAATAGAGCTCCACTGACCAACAACCACCACTAAAACATCACCAGCACATTTGCTAAGCTCTAGCAATCCTTCTAAACTTGTTTGATCAAGGCTATAATCGCATATTTATGTTTTTCAAGTTCGCTGGACCTTCGCCGCTATAGACGCCTTCTCCGGTTCCATCCGCAGCTCTTCGACCAATTTCATTCTCGATGCTCCCTCCAGGTGCTGCAGAATCCTTGCTCGACTTGTTCTAGGCCTTCACTTGAGTAGTAGAACCTCCACAACGACTGGATTGAAGTAATAACCATCAGTTGTTGTTGGGTGAAGACAAGGTTTGCATATAGTCCTACATCGTGTGGGACAAACTTCCAATAGCACTTAAATTTATTTTATGCCTTGACCCGATTGCCTAGTAACATGGGGGGTCGGTTCCCCTATGCATGCACCTCCTCGCACTCTTACGCCTCGCCCGCGATACACGCATGTGGGTCTGGCCACTATTCATGACCCGATTACCCGCCTTACCCGAACCTATACTCGGTTATCTAAGAGAGAAGAAAAGAAGATAGTTTATGAGGAGGAGGGGGAGGTTTTGCTGCATAACCCTTTGCCACCCTGTGTTGAAGAGAGAAAGGCTTATACTTAGCCTCTGAAGAGTGTTAGCTGTGCCCTGTGCTTGAGAAGGCTCTTGGTCTGTGAAGAGAATTGGCTTTTGCCTTATGCTTGAGAGGTTGAAGAAGCACCCTTCTGTGCTTACTATAGTGATATGTTCTGAAGGTTAAGTCGTCTGATTTACATAGGTGACGTCTGAAAGGTTGATTATGAGTATTGTTGAATCATTTGTGTACCTTAGTTGAGTTGATTGAGAAAATTGTTGAATTATTTGATTGATACAAATGCTTGAGTATATGCTTAATTCATTTGAATAATTGGTGATTCAAATCACCATTATTTTATCATTTTATTCTTTTTGTCTCATGATCCTTTGATTTATATTTGAATATCAATTAAAGCAATCCATTTATTTCATATATGTTATTGTGCTCCATTTATTGTGCCTATTTATTCTGAATGAAGATTAATGCGTGAATTCTATATTTTCTCCCTGCGAATGACCTTGAACTCCAATTAGAATCTAAGTTTTATAAATTTAAATGTTTTGTTGTGCGATTTAGGATTGTACTACAACGAATGCATATTAAATCTCCTCGATTCACGTTGCAACAAGTCATTGCAACGCGTAAATCCATTCGTCTTCTAAATTTATATTTCTAGATAGTGGAGTATTTAATCCAAGGAGGCAACTTTAGTTGTAGAAAATAATGAATACACTCTTGCTCTCTCAAATCTTCTTTTTTGTTGATTTTTGTATATTGTCATTTTTAAGGTTTTGAAATACAAGGCAATAAAAGATGGAAATAATGCGTAAGTGAAAGTGCAAAATATATAAGTGAAACCTGACCTTCCTAAGCTCACCCTAGGCACGTGTGGCCTAGGATAATTAGGAAGGAAGTGCATGCACTACAAAAACTAAAGAAGCATGAAATTAAGTGACAAAAGAATTGAAAGGAAAATGAAAATGTATAAAGATGAATCCACACAAATATGGTATTTAGGAAGATCACTCATGTGGAAGGGTTTCACACAAGTAATTCCCATGTATAGGAAATCTTAACTACTACAAAATTGAACTACAAAGGAGCATAGGAAAGGTAGTAGTATTCTCAAAAAGTGGTGCGGGAGTTGGTCTTCGTTGCAAGCTCGGTTGCTCTTAGGCTTGAAGATGATGATCCTCCTACACCAATGGTGATGTTGCTCCTAAAGATGAGGCATCCACCCTTCCTCCTCTGCTTGGTCTTCCTCCTAGTATGCTCCCTAGCCTTGCTCCATGGGAGATAGAATGGAGAATTGGAATCTAGAGGGGGTGGTAGACTTCCCTCCTAGACCCGACGTCCTGTTGAGATCAACGCATATAGGAAATAAATAAACAAAAATATATGCA
Source organism: Thalassia testudinum (assembly GCA_037157565.1). NCBI lineage: Eukaryota > Viridiplantae > Streptophyta > Magnoliopsida > Alismatales > Hydrocharitaceae > Thalassia > Thalassia testudinum. The sequence continues at coordinate 11,409,035 of JAZHRO010000036.1, forward strand.
TTTCTAACATTTTTGCATAGATCAAAGTAATTCAAACATGATTTGGCAAGATCCAGAATAAAATACAGAACAAAGAACATGCAATAGCACAAATAAACAAAATGAGAAGTGATTAGTTTTTACTCTAATAGAAGCACTCAATAAGACTTCCCTTAGAGAAGGTATCACCCTCACAATATTGGTGCATAGGGGTCTGACAAACTCATCCCAAGATACGACGATCCACCTCTAAGATTCGATGCACTCTGATCTTGGACGCCCTTGAAAACCACCTCAGGAGAATAAAGTTGAGGCAATTTGGTTGATCAACCAAATTCCTGATTGATCTACCAATTAATTGGTTTGATTAATCAAAAACCTCTCATGGATCACTCTTAAACTTTTGAAAGATCGAAAAAACTAATTGGAGATTTTTCTACCAATCTCACGTCGAACGAATGCACCAAGAAAGAGAGATAAGAGCAAAAGAGAGAGAGTGTGTGTGGAGAGAGCTTTTTTGCCCTTGTTGAGTGTCAAATGAGAGCCCCCTCATAGCCCTTATATAGAACTCACGACCTGACATTTATGAAAATTCCCATTTTATGGAAATATCGCAATTGATCGACCAATTTAGTCTCATTGATTGATCAAAATCAATTGACCGATCAAACTTGACTTTTTGGTTGACCAAACCAATTAATCGACCAAACTTAACTCATTGATCGATCAAAATAATTGATTAACTAATTTTATCGTTTGATCGACCAACCTGGGCCAAAATCATGAGATTAAAGATCTGTAGCAAAAGAGTCAAACTTTCAAGTTCTAAATTGATTCTCACCCAAGCCTGAGCCGGGATGGGATAGGGCGAGGGGCACGCAGTGTGTACGTGGTCCTTAGCCTCACCTCTCACTCTTTGCTACATAAGTGATAACACCACGCAAGGGGGTAGTAATTAGGTTGAATATGGCCCATCTTTAGAATAAAAGGCACAACATAAAGTAGAATAGGAGCATTGCATGCATCAAGTACCAAGATTGCTTATAAACTGTATTAATGGCCATTTGTGTAAAGCATTTGTCAAAGCAGGCCTCAGATGAGCAATCGGACCGCACGGATGGATTCAGGACGACAAACGGAGTCTAACGGACTCAAAATCGGCCAAATCCGACATCCGGAGCTCCCACAATGGGCCCAAGAAATCCTGACCGTTGATCTGGAGATCAACGGCCTAGAACGCGCCACGTCGCCCCGCCCCCGCCGCCCGCACGCCCCCAAGCCAGCCAGGGACTCATCTCGGCCGTTGATCTTCGATCGAACGGCCGAGATCCGCGCGCTCGCCCGCGGTCGCCGCGACAAAGCGCGGGCGTGGCGCAACGGTTAGCGCGCACGCCCGCGTTGCGGCGACGCGCGTTCGAGTCGCGCGGAGCAAAAATCGTCTGCGGGAGAAGGGCGCGGCAAAATTGAGCCGCGCGATCAGAAGCGAGCGGCTAGGATCGCGCCACGCGGCGCGACGACAGCGCCCCACCTCCCACGCGCGCGCGCACGCCGGGCGGAAACGCGCGCGCGCACGCACGCCCGAAGCGCGATCCTAGCGCAGGCGCGGGAGGATCTCAGCCGTCCGATCATCAATCGGACGGCTCTCGTTCGACGTCCACGGATCGCGCCTGAAGAGAGAAAGGGGCGGGCGGCTGACCGGCGGCAGCAGACCTTCACCGACGTATATGGAAGCGGTTTTAGCGACGTTCTGGATGTCGCTAAAGCACATTCTTCTTTTAGGAAGCCCTTAACTCTATTTAAACCCCCTTCTACCACCATTCAAGGCATCCTCTCCCACTTGCAACTACTCCACTCCTCTCCTAGCTAGTCTTAGGCACTCTTGTAATCGCCGGAGACGACGAGCCGCCGACGGAGCCTCCTCCACCGCCGTGGCTGCCTCGTCGCTCTCCACTCTCTCTCTACCTCTCTCTCTCTCTTTTAAAGCTTTCATTTACTTTTGTTGAAGCATGTATTTAATATTGTAAACCATGAACTATGGATGCATGTTTAATGAAATTATTTTTCATTTAGTTGCCTTTTTAATTTCTGTTTAAAGTGCATGATCAAAACCAAAGAGCTTTCTAACCCTAAACTCTCTCTATCTCTCGCTTTTCAAAACCGTTTCTTTCGCAAGCAAAACTCCGCCTTTTTCGTGACAACAAGTGGTAAACAAAATCCGATTTCCACGCCTCCCTGAGATCGACACTCGGACTCCCTCCGTTTACTTCTTTTAAAACCGACGTATCAAGTGCAACTATAACGACACCTCTTAACACACACGCACGAAGGCACGTCAGTTTTTGGCGCCGTTGCCGGGGAGGCAACGGATTTGTTTTATCACCTCCATTCCACCTTCATTCTCATATCGTCTAATGCCCTATTTACTTGACGGATGCAGGAATTCGGCGCATGGACGGCGAAGCGACGCATTCCACTATGGTAGCAAGGAAGTAGACGCCTCGAGGGCCGATAGTGAGTACTCTCTCTCTCTCATTGTTTGCTTGCGTGAAAAAGCTAAAAAAAAATCATAAAAACTGAAAAAAAATTGGCGTGGCGAATGATTGCTTGACCCACATTCTTAACACACCACCCTACAAAAAAATGTACACTCTAATATACTGGACAAATTCTTGGAGTGTTCTTTTCTTTCTCTCTTGAGTGGTGTTTGCGAAGCCACCGTGAGTTGACCTGGGCCGCACCACTCAACCCTAAAACTGACTCATCTAATAGAAGCTGCACGATCTTTAGGATGAGTACACTAGGGTTTTTAGAGCCTCTACAAAATAAAAGGAAATCTACTTTCACTAAGTTGTGTGCAGAACTTGACGTGCCCACTGAAACTTGTTTGAAAAAATTAAGACACGTCAACCCTAAAAAGTACTTAAGTAAGGATGAAACACTAAAAAGACACTATATCTTAACAAATCCTTGCTTGAAAATCATGCTTTGCTAGAAGCACACACTTTGAAAGTAGAACATTAAGAGGCACCACCCCAATCAACGCCTCATCACATCACCCTAAGCACAAGCACTATCCTAGCCCTTTAAAACTGAGTAGACGTGCCCTAGGCAGGACTGAGTTAAGTCTCAAAAGGTGAGGTTTTGTCTGCTAGGCACTTGGCTTTCATTCCCTTGGTAGAATCTGGTGACTAGGCTGCGGGGCAGTGTCAAACGACCGTGGTTGTGGGGTCTATGGAACCGGAGGCGCAAGCCAAAGGAAGAACCTTCCTTGCAATCCCCTCGTAATCAACCTGGCCAGATTAGCCTTGGGAAGGGGAGTCCAGTGTTTACGGACTTAATCAACCTTTGTGAGATTTCTAGGTCTCCTAAGGAATACACCATAAGGATTAGGCTTGTTTGTTTGATTGAGTGCACAACTCTCTCTCATCTGTTCTTCCCGCATCCCTCCATTTCTTCCATGGATTTCAATGCCTATCCATCTTACCCAAATTACCCCCAACAGGATTTGTATGCTAACCCAAGTAGACCATACCCACAGCCAACTTGGGCTAACCAACCACCAAGTTGGGGATGCAACCTGGAATATCCCTCTTGGCCCAACTATGACCAAACCACACCAACCCCTTATTGGAATACACCCAACATAGCCACCCAAGGGTACGATTCAAATCATGGGGCTCCATATCTCGATTGTCCTCACGATGTCTCCTCATTTAGGTCCGACCCGCTCTACTGTGATAGGACCTACACTTTAGGAGAACACCAAGAACCCTACCCATCTCAAGATAATAACCAAGAAAGGTCATCTGAATTCAACAACCTTGCCTACTTGACCTTTGGATTAGAAGGAGTTCTAGACAAATGGAAATCAGAAAATGATCAGAAATCTAGGCAAGCCCAGGATCATCAACCTCTGATTTGGTCCCCTGATGAAGAATCTGACTGGGAGGAAGACTTAGAACCTCAACTATTCTGGAGTAGGACCAAACAGAGAATGGTTCCTCTTGAAGAACTGGACCCTGAACATGACAGAATAGAGGACCCACCCAAGAACCTAAACACCAATATGGATTCTGATCCACAACCTCAACCATACTCTCTTAACCTGGATTTCAAGGAGGAAATCCAAAGGACACCAAATGACACCATGTCAATTCTTGATAACCTCCAGTTAGAACTACACAGACAGAATCAAGAATTGGTTAAAGGGCAACATGCCATGTTGGAGTTGTTCCAACAATTGGGGGAAGAAGGCCAAAGAAAGCTGTTGCATACAACGCCATTCATGGAATTCATAAAGCAAGGACCTACCATGATCAATTGGACTACACCTAGTCATCCTGATTTGGTTCAGTCCACCATTGATACCCCTCAGGAGTTGGATAGCTCAGTGGATAAGGAAAGTAAGGATTCCTTGGAGCATAATTTGGGGAGCATTGAGAACAAACATCAGGAGGAAACTGAGAAGGTGAGGGGAGAGACCTTGGAATCTGAATCTAATCAGCTCAAGACAAGTAATCCGGTGGGAGTAGCAGCCAACGTCGGAAATGGAGAATGGAGTTGCAATTTCAAAGAAATTGATTATGAATTGGTTAGAATCCCCATCACAAATTTGGAGGAGGGCCGAGAGAAAGAATATGATCTAGAGGATGAAATTGACCCTACCTCTAATATAACCTCAAACAATGAATCTGATACAAAGAAGGTGGTAGAAAATATTCTTGAGATCAAGGGCTTGGAAGGAATGAGCGATGAAACCATAGTTGCGGAAGAGATGGATTCGTCTTTGGAGAGAAGCTTCGTGCTTGATTGTAAGGCTCATTCTGAAACTCTGGACCTTATTACTTGCCCTACCAGAATAAAGATCCCCACTGGAATTGATACACTTTCGATGGATTACAATTTTATGGGGACACAAGCTGAATATCAGACCTACATCTTTAGTGTTTGGCATGTCATATTTGGGGTGCGTTCGTCCACAGCAACTTGTTTGCATGCCCACAAACTAAGAGAGGAGCTGACACGGGCATGCATGATATATCTGTTACAGAATTCCCGCCCCTTAGGAACGGGACTCCACCACAACCTTATCCGCATCTGTGGACTTCTGATTTTGGGTCTGGTTAATTTTGAACATACCTTCTTGACCCAAGTCATTCCCGTTTGTGCACCGCCCAGCTGGAGGCGTTAAACTCAGCGCTTCCTGGGAGGCAACCCAGCGGATTCAGACTGATCTGGTAGTTTACGTCACTCAGGTACTATCTTTTTGAACCCTTTTGCATCCATGCATCTGCCAATGAGGACATTGTTCAACTTAAGCATGGGGGGGATGGTAAACTGCATAATCCTGAGCTTAATTAATCAGTCTGAATGAATAAATTAATTGATTAAAAAAAAAAAAAAATGAATTTAGGAAGAAAAACTTAGGCATTAGAAACTTGTCAATAGTGGGAAATAATACAAAAAGAACTTAAACACTTAGACTTTTCAGGCCTTCAGGCTTAATTAGCCCTGGTGTCCATTAAAATATAGATTTAGCGATGAGTCCTGGCAACTTTAAGCTATTCTAATCCACCTACTAAATAAGGTGATAAGTATACGACTTATCAACTCATCCTCTAACTCAGGAAAACTTTGAGTCTAAGCATCTACACACATTTCTGCACAGACTCACTTCTCGGAGATTTTGACAGAAATTGGGTAGCTAATGAACTCTCTAGGGTGGTATGGCTGGCAAGTTGTCGTGGGTAACAGCCCATTGGCAGGTTGTCCAGAACCCAGCCACAGGCCATTTCTTTTTCGCTGCCTCTAGGTACATTTGAGATTAGGGAAGCCACCTACATAAAAATAATAATAATAATAATAATTAAAAAAAAAAAAAAAAAAAAAAGGGAAAAAGAAGAAAAGAAAATAAACCACACTTCACCGCACAAGTATGGCTGGCAAGTGATCGTGGGTAACAGCCCATTGGTCGGTTGTCCAGAGCCCAGCTCAATAATTGCACAAAAAAAGAAGACCAAAAACACCTAAGGAAGAAGCGGGGAAGTAGTACAAGCCGGGGAGATATACACTGGAAAATCCTTGTGTTGACCCCAAGTAAAATGAACGTAGGGAGAAAGCTACCAATCGAACAAATACACCTTCAGGCAAAAATTTATTTTCTTTTCCGGTCACCTAGAGGCGTAGAAACTCGAAGTCTGTCTCAATTACCGTTAAGTAAGTCTATCACAACATTCACACCAAGATGCTTAGCACTTAGGGTTTTGACCGAGTTTTGGGTGGGTTGGGTAGCCGTAAAAAGTTACCAACCCACACTGAATTCTAAAAATTCTAAAAAGACATATATAGATATATACGTATACATAAGTATAGTTATATATACAAAGCAAGGATTCGGGCGATTCGTATTTTGGCAGACACCCGGGCGCTGCTTAGTCTTTGTAGATTAAGATCTTCGTATAGTTCCTCTTATTAACAAGTAACGAAGTGCCTAAGCAATTAGTTCTTGAATTCGCCAAAGAAATAAAGGCTAGAATAAACCTTGCTAGGGACTAGCAAGGAGTAAGCATGGGGGTATGATAACACCACGCAAGGGGGTAGTAATTAGGTTGAATATGGCCCATCTTTAGAATAAAAGGCACAACATAAAGTAGAATAGGAGCATTGCATGCATCAAGTACCAAGATTGCTTATAAACTGTATTAATGGCCATTTGTGTAAAGCATTTGTCAAAGCAGGCCTCAGATGAGCAATCGGACCGCACGGATGGATTCAGGACGACGAACGGAGTCTAACGGACTCAAAATCGGCCAAATCCGACATCCGGAGCTCCCACAATGGGCCCAAGAAATCCTGACCGTTGATCTGGAGATCAACGGCCTAGAACGCGCCACGTCGCCCCGCCCCCGCCGCCCGCACGCCCCCAAGCCAGCCAGGGACTCATCTCGGCCGTTGATCTTCGATCGAACGGCCGAGATCCGCGCGCTCGCCCGCGGTCGCCGCGACAAAGCGCGGGCGTGGCGCAACGGTTAGCGCGCACGCCCGCGTTGCGGCGACGCGCGTTCGAGTCGCGCGGAGCAAAAATCGTCTGCGGGAGAAGGGCGCGGCAAAATTGAGCCGCGCGATCAGAAGCGAGCGGCTAGGATCGCGCCATGCGGCGCGACGACAGCGCCCCACCTCCCACGCGCGCGCGCACGCCGGGCGGAAACGCGCGCGCGCACGCACGCCCGAAGCGCGATCCTAGCGCAGGCGCGGGAGGATCTCAGCCGTCCGATCATCAATCGGACGGCTCTCGTTCGACGTCCACGGATCGCGCCTGAAGAGAGAAAGGGGCGGGCGGCTGACCGGCGGCAGCAGACCTTCACCGACGTATATGGAAGCGGTTTTAGCGACGTTCTGGATGTCGCTAAAGCACATTCTTCTTTTAGGAAGCCCTTAACTCTATTTAAACCCCCTTCTACCACCATTCAAGGCATCCTCTCCCACTTGCAACTACTCCACTCCTCTCCTAGCTAGTCTTAGGCACTCTTGTAATCGCCGGAGACGACGAGCCGCCGACGGAGCCTCCTCCACCGCCGTGGCTGCCTCGTCGCTCTCCACTCTCTCTCTACCTCTCTCTCTCTCTTTTAAAGCTTTCATTTACTTTTGTTGAAGCATGTATTTAATATTGTAAACCATGAACTATGGATGCATGTTTAATGAAATTATTTTTCATTTAGTTGCCTTTTTAATTTCTGTTTAAAGTGCATGATCAAAACCAAAGAGCTTTCTAACCCTAAACTCTCTCTATCTCTCGCTTTTCAAAACCGTTTCTTTCGCAAGCAAAACTCCGCCTTTTTCGTGACAACAAGTGGTAAACAAAATCCGATTTCCACGCCTCCCTGAGATCGACACTCGGACTCCCTCCGTTTACTTCTTTTAAAACCGACGTATCAAGTGCAACTATAACGACACCTCTTAACACACACGCACGAAGGCACGTCAATAAGCTATGGGAGGCAAAAGCCCTTTACACTCATCAAGAGGTTTGTCCACTTCCAGTATGGGACTAAAATCCTCTCCCAAATCTCACTGATTTAAACATGAATTCCTATATCACCATATATCAATTGCATCCTGATTGATGCAATTAGGCTCTCAAATCCAACATTCCCCCACAAATTCATCGTTGAAATTCAACAATAACTTCCTCCGCTACCACACTCTACTTTCAGTAAAGGAACCTTCCAATTTGAGTCTTCCACCATCACCACCACAGGAATAAGTGAAACTTGTCTTGAACTCTGGACCTTTGATGTGGGGTATATAGTGATGATAGCAGAATGAAGTTTTTGGTGATAATCTTTAGGGTTGCTGCTCTAAAGGGCCATGCACTCTGTCCTGTTTCATGAATGTATTGGGGAAAGACCCTATTCCCTAAACTGTGGCCCACAATAAAACTCACATAGGCAGCGTTCTCTAAGGAAGCATTGCTCACATCCTGATATAAGGCTTGAACCCATTTAGAGCTTTTGCTCTTCCTAAATTTGCAGCTTAAGGCACTCAAGCTTCCAGGGAATGGACTTAGATGCAAAAGCATCTAACAATGAGTGCTAATCAACTCTTCTTACAGCTTGTTGTTAGCACATTGAACCTACTTTGTGGGATCTCCACATAGTTATGTTGGGTTGCTACTGCAGGTGAACTCCCAATGGGTCTCAGTCCCATCCCAAGCTTAGACTTATGGACGAAAGATCTATCAAGTCCTTAGTAAATGGATCTGTTGTATTATCCTTGGATCATATAAATTCCACAGCAATCACACCTTGAGACACTAAATCCCTTACAGGCTTGAGTCTGATTTTGATGTGTCCTTATTTTCTGATTAAACTTTGAACTTTTAATCTTTGTTATAGCAGTCATGCTGTCATAATGCAAAGATATTGCAAGAAGCAGCTTACCTACCATAAGGATTTCTGAAAGAAGTCCCTTTAGCCATTTAGCCTCAATTCTAGTGGTGTCCAAAGAACATGGCTTAGCCTTATAGGTAAACCAGGCTAAAATGGTCAGTTTTATAGATTGTCAAGAGACTGCACTGCCTCCAATGGTAAAGACATACCCTGTAACACCATTGATCCCAGAATCCTCCATTTGATCGATCCAACTTGCATCACTATATCCTTCTAAAACTGAAAGATATTTACCATAATGCATCACTATAAGTACTTTAGTCAGTCCAAGGCATCCCAATAAGTATGGTCAGGACAGCTTATGTAACCACTCAACTTAGACATGGAGAAAGAAATATTCAGTCTAGTACAGTTAACCAAATACATCAAGCTTCCTATTATCTGTGAATATCTAAGTTGTGAAACAGGTGTTCCACTTTTGTTCTTATAGAGAGTTTTTGATGAATCAAAAGGAGTGCTTATAGCCTTGCAATCTTAATAACCAAATTTCTCAAGAACTTTCTCAACAAAATGAGATTGAGAAATGGCTATCCCCTCTGCTGATCAAATCAGTTTGAGGCCTAAGATCACATTTGCAACACCCATATCTTTTATCTCAAACTTACTACTCAAGAACAACTTAGTTTCATTCACAATTCTAATGTCTGACCCAAACAATAATATATCATCTACATATAGGCATAGGACAATACACATATCACCCTTAACCATAGAATGGACACACTTGTCAAATTCATGACCCACAAAGCCAAAAGACTGGATAGTCTTATCAAACTTTTCATGCCATTATCTGGGTATTTATTTTAAATCATAAAGAGATTTAACAAGCTTGCAAATCGTTTTCTCATTCCTAGGATCTACAAATCTCTCAAACTGGTCCATATAGATCTCCTCCTCAAAATTGCCATGAAGAAAGGCAGTCTTCACATCCATCTGGTGGATGATGAGATCATAAAAGCCAATGCAATAAGCATCCGGATAGTAGTTATCCTAGTTACCGAAGAATAGGTATCAAAATAATTGATACCTTCCATTTGCTTAAATTTCTTGGCAACAAGTTTGTTTTTGTATTTCTCAATAGATCCATTAGGCCTGAGTTTTCTCTTAAACACCCACTTGCACCCAATAATAGAGTACCCTGGAGGTAAATCAACCAACTCCCAAGTGCCATTAGAGATGATTGAGTCCATCTTATTCTTAGTGACATATTTTCAATGCTTAGCTTTAGAAGAAGCCATAACATCATGATAAGTGAGGGGGATAGCCCTCGATTTGGTAAGTAATAAAGTTGCTTCCTAAATCTTTGGTAATTCTTGGTCGTTTACTTCTCCTAGGTTCAAATTCTCTACTTTATTAGGTTCAGAATGGGAAGAGGTAGTCCCTACATTAGACATCCATTCCACATGATCAGGAATAGAACTAGATGTGGTGGCTAGATTATCTAAAGTCACATTTTGAGGTAATCCTATTTTCATTGGGAAGACATTCTCAAAAAATATAGCATCGCAAAGCTCAACAATAGTGTTTACATCTATGCCTGAAATCCTAAATTTTATAACAAAAAATCTATAGGCATAGCTATTATCAACATAACCCAGAATGACCACGTCAACTGTCTTAAGTCCAAGCTTTTTCCTCTTGTGTTCTGAGACAACTAATTTTGCAAGGTAGCCCCAAACTTTGAGATATTTTAAACTTGATTTTCTATTTCTCCAAATCTCAAACGGACTACTTTCCTTATGCTTGAGGGGAACTCTATTCAGAATATGGCATGTCATATTCAGAACTTCCCTCCACATGTAAGTAAGTAATCCTGAGCTTTGCAGGAGGACATTGACCATGTCAGTTAGGATTATATTCTTTCACTCTGCTATCCTATTAGATTGTGGGGAATATGGGGCTGTCACTCCATGAACTATGTCAAAAAGTTGGCACTGTTCATCAAATAAGTTGGACGTATATTCCCCTCTTCTATCTGACCTCAATCTCTTAAGAGTTTTCCCAGTTTGTATTTCTACTTCTTTCTTGAAGATAAGGAATTTACTTAATACCTTATCCTTAGACTTAAGCAAATACACGTAGCAGTATCTACTACTGTCATCTATAAAGGTGACAATACTTTTTATTGTCCCTCGTCAACACATCATTAAACTCACAAATATCCCTGTGCACCAAATTTAGAACCTTAGTATCTCTAGTAATAGAGTGAAAAGGCTTCCTAGTTTGTTTAGCCTGTACATATATCTTGCATTTCTTAGTTTTATCTATGGTGTGTTCAGGAATCATATTTATTTTTATCATTCTTTTTAAAGAATTGAAATTTACATGACCCAATTTATCATGCCATATATCACAAAATTCAATATTACTGCAAACAGATTGAATCAAATGAAAATTAACATTATTTAGAGCATTTCTAGATAATACATCAACATCACATCTCACTCTAAATAATAAATCAAAATATGCCAAATACCTCTTTACATAGAATGTTCCATATCTCAACATAACAACTTTATTACATTTAAAGTTTAACTCAAAACTCTTTCTAACTAATAGAGAACCAGAAAGAACATTCTTCTTTATAGTAGGAATGTGCAACACCCTACGTAGTGTCCAAACTCACCCCGAGGAAAACCTCAAGTCCACGTGTCTGAATCCTAGTACCTTGGCTATAAAATCATTCCCCATCTTCATAATCCCGCCACTACAGGCCTGATGAAAGAAAAGAATGATCTATAAGTACAAATATGTACATTGGCTCTTGTATCCACGAGTCATTCAGTAGGATCGTGAATAACATAGAGTTCAAGTTTTCTTGAGACATGCCCATTGCTAGGCCTAACATCCTCAGTGATCACATTCACCTGAGAATTCTCATCTGTGGTCTTCTGCTGAGCTTATTAAGAGGACAATCCTTCTTCTAGTGCCTAACCTACCCATAGTGCCAGCATGGTTTGTTCTTGGATTTCTTTTGGATCTTTGGTTTGGCTTTCATTTTGTTTTTATTCATGACATTCACCTTAGACTCTACAGGCACTACAGGTTTCTATTTCCTATGCTCTTCCTCAATAGCAATGGCTATCATCAAGTCATCAAGAGAAATCTTTCCCTTCCTATACTTGAGAGTCATCCCAAAGTCCTTCCAAGATTTAGGGAATTCCTCAATGATAGACATGGCTTGAAACTTCTTAGGAAGTTTCATTTCAGCCTCTGCTAAACCATGGAGCAATAACAAAAATTTGTGTGCTTGCTCCAATACTGATTTACCCTTAGCCATTTGGAATTTAAGGAATTTTGCTATAGAGTATTTTTCAATACCAAGATCCTTGATAATATACTTCTTGTCCAACTTTTCCCATAGCCCCTTCACAGTAGATGTGGATGTGCTATATACATCAAATAGCACATTAGGCAAAACCAATAAGATGCAATTATGACAAATACTGTTGCGTGCATTCCACTCATCCATTGCCTTTTGGCTTTCAGGGGTGGGTTTTTCCTTATCCAAAATTAGGCATTCGGTTTCCAATGCTGAGATTAAACCAATGGCGGTTAACCAAATCCTCATGCATTGTTACTAACACTTGAAATTTTGCCCACCAAACTTCTCAAGCATAGTAGATAAGTCTACATGTGATTTAAAAGTTATTTTCGACATCTCAAATATTTTAGATCTTAGCGATACCTTCTCTAAGATTGTTAATATCAACGCATATAGGAAATAAATAAATAAAAACATATGTATTTTCAATATTTTCGCATAGATCAAAATAATTGAATCAAGTAAGTCAAACGTGATTTGGCTGTAGTTCGCTAGACGAAGGGGGTGAGATATACGGTATAAAAATAAGATGCGAAAATAGTATGTAAACATTCACACAAATGTCAATCTCACAAGCACACAAGGATTATTGGGTGGAAACCTAAACCCGGGTAAAAACCACCACCTAAACCTCTTGGTTTAGGATTTCCCGATCTACCTAGTAGATCAAATCTACTAACCAAGTCACTTAAATAAGGGTGACTTAACCTTGTACAACCACACTACCTAGACGAGGGTAGCATATCACAAATCCCCTTTTCATGAGGAGTATTTTGTCTCTTGAAGGAGATGGAAATTCGCAAAGAGAATACCTAAACAAAGACAGCTTACAAAATATCCTATAGAGCCACAAAGTAAATATGTTGATCTAGCTACTATAGGAAAAGGAAACTTCCCTTTGATGGATGCATGTCGGCTAGCAGTGCGGTGTGCGTGAACCATGCAATGGCACGATGGCACTCTCATATGCAAAGGTGGGGGAGTGGGTGTGCAGCGATGATGGTGCTCTCAAGATGTGTAGACTAAGGCTTGGAGAGTAAGATCACTTCTCTATCTTCTTTGACACAATATGATGTGAAAGTAGTTTCTCTAGGTGTGTTTGGCTTAGGAAGGGTGCTCTCTATTTATAGAGGTCCTAAGAAGTCTTTGGAAGGCCTTGAAAGCCTCTTGTAGCCGTTGGGAACAAGGCTCAAGAGAGTGGTCCAAAATCCCACCGAAATCAGGGTCATTTATGAATCTGATAGGGTTATTGACTCTAGTCTTTTGGTCAAACGTCTGGGTCAACGTCTGATCTGAAGGTCAGTCATTTGATCTAGAAGGGATGATCATCTGGATGGTGTTGGATCAAGATGGACATCTAAGAAGTCAATTATAAGACATCTGGGAAACTAGTCAGATGTCTAATCCTAAGATGGCTTTCTTCCTATTTTTACTAGATCGAAACAAGGTTCTACTATTATAAGGATGTTGATGGACACGAGAGTTATCTTTTAAGGAATGTATCGTGTCGTAGTATACGTTACAACATTTGAAATTTATAAAGTGCTCAAAAATAGAAATTCAGTCCGAGGTCGTTTGCAGGGTGGAAATGTGGAATTCACGCACTAATCTCAATTATAAATAATGAGCACAATGATAAAAATATGCAATAATATCAGGAATAAAAAATATTCAATAACAGCCTAAATTGTATCGTAAGAAATAATGGGATAAAAAGAATAGAAGATCTCAAAACAATGGTGATTTAAATCACCAAGGATATCCCCAAATTAAGCACATATCAAAGCATTCAATATCTCAACAGTGGTTTCAACCACTTAATTCTCAAATAGCCACGTCAGATAAGTCAGTAGTACCAAATAATCCCACAGAACCTTCAATCAGACATTGGACCCTAAGGTCAGACGACTTAACCGTTTAAAGCACAGCCAAGGCATAAGGCCTCAGCAACCTCAAGGATTAAGCCTCTTGAAATCTCGCTAAGTATTGAGCATATACGGGCATGAATTTTGAGGCTACAGTGCAAAACCTACCCCTACCCCCTTCAGAATTTCTTTTCTTTCCTTTCCTTAAAATTGGGTATATGGGTGCATACTAATCGGGTTATCGGGTCTCAAGCATAGGGGAGTAGGCACACCGGGTGTGGTGGTGAGCAAGGAGTGCGTGAGTGAAGAGGGACCTCACCCCTCTGTGTACGAGGCAATAGGCCCTCTGCAGGAATTGCATTTATGTGTTTTTCTCATTTGCGTGCCTACGATGTGGCACTAAAAGTGTCTGCCTCTTCTTCATTCAGCTATAGATGATGCTCACACTCAATTGAGGTAGCTACTGATGCTCTTCCCTTCAATTGAAGCTACAGGTAGCTTCGCAAATGTGTTCCATTCCAACTGAGGATGATGCTGGTGACAATGGCAGCCGAAGAATGGTAGATGGAAGCAGAGGAGTGGAGATCATCGGTAACACCTGAAATATCAAAATACGAGCTATTAGCCCAAATTAAAAGGTTCCTAAGTGCTGCCATGAGGCTAGGAGGGTGACGACGGTGTTGTCTTGGTGTTTGGAGGTCTATGGAGGTCGGGCGAAGTCGGTGATGGAGTCTGGTGGTGGGTTTGTTCGATGGAGTGTTGGAGTGCATGAAACTCCAAATTAGGAGAGGGCTCTTGTAGGTGGAGTCGAGGCGAAGCTCATGGATGTGGTAGTGTGGTGTATGGTGGTCTGTGGCAGCGTGGTGGCTTTGCCGGAGGCATTGCCATTGTTGGAGAAGACGAAGGGGGAGGCAATGGTTCGGTGATTGAATTGAGGAGCTAAGGAGTTGATTCTAACATAAAGGAGGAGAGGAGGAAGAATGACCTAGTTACTGATGAAGGGAGAAAGGATTGGCACTGACTTTGATTGGCTGACGTCGGAGGGAATGAATTCTCCGATGGAAGGAGTCGCGAGGAGGAGAGGGGTAGGCGACTCCTGCTTTGGCTGGCGAGGAGTAGAGGAAGCTGAGGAAGAAGTTCCCTCTGCCTATCATACGTGCCAAAGGACAAAAAAGGAGAATTGAGGAGATCACCGGAGCTACAGTTAGAGGCAGCCGGGGAAGAAGAAGAAGCTTGGAATCAAGCTAAGGAGGACGGTCTGGAGTTAGGGGAGTTTTTATAGAGCTCAGATCGAACTCTAATTGAGGAAAGAAGCTCAATTGGGCTTCGATTTAGAATCAAGAACCCCACAATTTTCATGGGTTTGTTGGATCTTTATGATGCAAATTTGGAGCTACGATCTTGCTCAAACGATTTCTTGTAATGTGAACACCAATCCCACCAAATTCGGTAGGATTTGGAGTTGATTAGATGAGGTTTTGATCAAGTCAAAGCTCGTCTATAGGTCGGTTGACCTAACAATTGTGACAAGAGCTAGAACATGAAGAAGACGAGAAACTTAGGGACTGTAACGACCCGATTCCCGAGTCCCTACGAGACACGAGAACCGGACCGACTCGACTAACCCCAAGACCCAGTCGTCCAACGAGGAAGTAACCAAAAGACAGTAAAATAAACCACATTCAGCATGAATATAACTAACAGTAAGAAAGTACAGCAGTAAGGAAAGAAACTACTACAGTAGGCACCACCACAACAGTAAAACAACATTTATCATATAACAAAAACTGCAGGTAAAGAAGGTACAGCGGAAACAAAACTACTCACTAGAACAGAAACAAAAGAAGGTACAAAGCTGTGGTAAATCTACTGGACCCTACTTGGCCCAGCGTCCTCTGCAGCCGCCGACCCTGGCTGCTCAACACCTAGTCCTGAAAAAGGTAACGAGTGTAACACGTCAGCAAAACGCTGAGTAGAGTGGCAAACTAACTAAAGGCAACAGTAGAGTGTACAGTAGCTGTTATGTTCTATTACTTCCTTTTATTTACATCTTTCAATTTTTCTCACTATTTCATTTACCTCTCAGATCCTTTACTTGATCTCGGATGTCCTCGTGGGACGATCTTGATTGCAGTCTTTTCCAAAAGTAGAAGTAGCACGTGGTGCTCTCCTGGCCGGGAGAGTCCCCCGTGGTGATCCTACCCTCAGTCAACCACCCCAAGGTCACTGACAGACGTAACGGTGACTACGGCACGCGCGATAAACGCACAGGTAGCTAGCCCGTACTGGCACGCGGTCAGTCGTTTCCGTTAACGGGTGCGCCCAAAGCACAGCACGGAACCAGGGCAGAGCCCTCTCAGTAACAGGGGTCCAACCCCTCCACAGTAACCAAACCGGGGCCTTGCCCCTCCACAGTCCGCGCACCCTCGCCTGACTACCCTGGTTTGCCCTAGTGGGCCTAACAAGTCGATGAAGGAGGCTAGCAGAACCCCGGGGCCCGTGGGGTAGCTAGTACTCTCCTAACACTACTAGCTCTCCTCGGTACTACGTACACGAGGGCCAACAAGTCGGTACAGAGCGGCCAAGCCTAACCCCGGGTCCCTGGGGCGGCTGGCCCCACTCTGCACTAAAACAGGTACAGGTACTTCCCTTGGTACTGCGTACCCAAGAGACAGTACAAACTACATCTCAGTTCCATTCCTTTTCTTTCCAGGAGTTCCACTCCTAATTCCCCGTAGGGTTCCAGCTCTTTATCTCAGAACATCATATGTTTCACTTTCCAGATTCACGTTCTCAATTTCCATGATCTCAAACATGTTTCTTTGTTCATAACAGGCAGCTGTTAATTAATTTCACAGGCAGCTTATATATTCCTTTCCATTTTTCCAAGACTGCAGTAATATACATTCCACTAGTTTTTCCATCCTAGGATTCATGCCATATCCTAGGATCTATCATACAATCTAGTTTTCCGGCCCTAGGATTCATGCAACACCTAGGAGCTATCATTCCATACATTTCTCATTCCTAGGATTCATGCAATGCCCTAGGTTCTAGTTATGGTTCCATACTTTAACAGATTTTATTAATACTTAAAACCACTCTACCAGGTACAACGGAAGTAATGGGGGCGTGGTCGGGAATCCCGCGCGCCTCCGCGACTCTCAAGACTGTAACCGAACGAGGTCCTATCACAAGGATCAAACACAAGGAGAGTCTCAAAACAGTGTATAGCTACTGTAGGCGGGTAGAGGAATAAATTCTGAAACGAACGCAACTCGAATCGCGGAAAACGGAGCCCAAACGGGCCTTAAACGGGTCGAGAAAGACAATACTGTGCAAAATCAGACGTCTGGAACTCCTTCCAGACGTCTTAAACGGTGGATCAGAGAATTACCTGTTCGGCTTGGTTCCCCGGACGTCCAGAAGTCTGTGGGGACGTCTCTCCTAGATCCCAGACGTCCGATGGTCTCTCCGGACGTCTGGAGGTCACTCCCGCCGTCTGGTACAACTTCCAGACGTCTGATTCGCAAAGGATGACGAATCTGAACACCTGCGCACAGCCAACCCTCCTCCCTCAGTACGGTCAGTCGACAAAAAGGAGGAGAAAGCGGAACTCACCTTTCAGACGTCTGTATGATCTCACAGACGTCGACCTTGCCGTCTGGATATCAATCCAGACGTCTGATTCTGGAAATTTTTCCAGAACCAGAACCTTGCTCGGCCTCCGCTCGCGACGCCGCCCGCGTCGCACCTCGCGCGTCCGCTGCTCCGCCCGCAGCAGGTCCCTCTCCGCGACGCTCTGCGCCCCCTGCGCCCTCCGCCGGCCGGCCAAGCCGCTCCCGGCGAGCTCGCCCTCACGGCAGAGCCCTGCCCTCGCACGCCGCAGCTCCTCCGTGCCTACTGCGGCCGCCGCTGCCGCTGCGCCCTCGCGTCCGCTCGCTCTCGCGCACAGGTAGGAGAGAAGGAGGAGGATGGTGGAGACGGGAGGGGAGGCGCGCCCCCCCCCTTTTAACGCCGCGCGGAGAGGAGAGAGAGACGGTCGCAGTCGCCTGCAGCCGCAGAGGAGATGCAGGATCGCAGGTCTGCGCGCACAGGCGCGCAGACGAATATCCCGTGCGAGCATAACTGTTCGCCAGACGTCTGTAAACTATCCCGGACGTCTGGTCAGACGTCCGGATGTGATCCCAGACGTCTTTACAGACGTCTGGGCCACCTCCCAGACGTCTTAAAAGACGTCTGGGGCACGCGCTCGTTACAGGGACCTGACCGTAATAAAATCAAAAGTTAGGGGTTTAAGTGAGAGAAATAGAGTTTTCAGGGACTATATTGCAAACTAGGTCAAGATGAACTCTGATTGGCTTTAAATTTTTTCCTTAGCCTAATTTGGAGCTAAGAAATATGATTGTGAACTTGGATCTAGTTTTGACCATGTTTGGTTGGATAATTTACACAGAAGCCCAAATTAGGGTAAAATCCCGTCTGAAACTATGTTCTAGGTCAAAATAGGTTCAGTTGGTTAAATCAAGGGTACCCATCCTTTTAGAATATTTTTGTATGAATTTTAAGAGATTTATATGAATTTTATCCTGACCAAAACCACTTCAATTTAAGTAGGTCTGAAGTTAGGATTTTATGTTCTGTTGTGGTTCTTGAAATACGTGAAACCCCATTTCTGTCTGTGTGGACCCAATTTTTGGACTTTAATACTCATTTGACCTTCAATTAACCCCTGGGTGACCCCGTGGTTACTCTGCATTTGTGATGTAATGTTAAAACTACATAATTAACTCTTTTTATTATTTTCTTCTCAAAAAGGATTTACGTGGAATTACTATCCTTAGGCAATTATTCAGGAGCATTTGTCCCTTGATTTAAACTAATTCAAGTTAGTTATGGCTAATGATGGTATTACCATCAAAAGGTTATATGACATATAGGACGTCCGGCAAAAGGTCAAGACGTTTGGAATGAGAAATCTCTACAGGAATTAATTTCCTGAGGCTTAAATGGCTATTAGGGTCTGAAAAAAGTAGATTTGGGTCAGATCTTTTCCTAACATCTATTTATCAGATGTCTAGGATGATTTATGGATTTATAAAAATCTAATTAAATATAATCATAGGTTAATCCTCCAAGATTATGTCTGACAGGCCAACGGTCCTCTAGTTGGATGTCTACATAGGTCTTCAGACGTCTTCTAAAACATTTGGACTATGGGCTAGACGTCTGAAGATGGTAGATAGAGAGTTAATTTCCAGCCTAAGTGTTTTGGACTTTTGGACAAAAGGTCAGACATCTTAAAAGTCAAGATCCGACGTCTGATATCCAGATTAGACGTTTGATAATGCTGTTTGATATCTATATTGATTTTCTAAGTTTGTCAGAGATTATCTAAGTATCCTAGGGTTGTGTAAGTGATCCTAGGACTATGGTATGTTACTTTGGGGCTCTTTAACAATCATCTAAGAAATAAAAAATAAAGAACATAAAGAGACAAATACATGCACAAGATGGACATTCAAAATGAATCTAAGTCCTATTCATCATCTTCATAAATCTTCGAGCACTTGCTCCAAATGAAGTCCATCTCCTCCATCAAGCTCCTCCAATCCGCCATGGACATGAGCATGAACTCCTTCACACTTGAATCTATTTGCATTTATCCTGAAATCTTAAACTCAATGCAAATGTTAAATAATAAGTATTTTGTTATTATCAAAATCAATGATCGAGGTGCTCTTGCACCAACATTGGCAAGATCCAGAATAAAATAAACAACAAAGAACATGCAATAGCATAAATAAACAAAACAAGAAGGGATTAGATTTCACTTCAATCGAAGTGCCCTTTAAGGACTTCCCTTAGAGAAGGTATCTAATGAGATGTGGCTCATCATAGCTAAAATACCCATGTTAAGCTAGAAACTAAGTTAAACACTATCTTGTTAATCCTATAATTGGGTTAAGTGTGAGAATTGACAGAAATGACCTAAAATAACAAATTAATGTTGAAAATAAATAATTAGGTCAAATTAATGAGATATTCTATTCACAACTACAAATTGATGATCCAATTGCCAATTGAACACATTTCTGAGCTCAAAAGTTCAAATCAAAGGTAAAATTAACTTCTAATATGTTCAATGAAGCTATCATAAAAACCTTGTTGCATTTGGACATCATTAGGACATTACATAAATGATTTTACACTTAGGTCCTCATTCCATAACATTTTATTCACATCTAAAACTATAAGGACCTATCTGTAAATCACAGGAACCTCTTTTTAAGTGACCAAGGACCACTATGTATTTATTTCTGTCACTTATGTGATTTTATACAAAATGTCTACCGTTTCAATATAAGGACCTGTATGCAATTTCCCTATTATGCCTGTAGCCGCTCCTTCACTATTCACACGAAGAACACAACCCATCTAGGTCGTCATTCCCATGCTCCTTGAGATCAATGGTGAATCTTCACCCTTTGATCTCAGGCCTCTATGCGAAGTACCCCTCTCAGATCTGATCCAACGGTGGGTTTTTGGTTTAAAACTTCCTGCCTCTTCTCAATATCTCATCCATCGTTGAAAACCTAATAGCCCAATCACACTATACAGTGACCACAATCACTCCCTCGCCTACTTAAGCAGTGCCTTAGACCCCTGCGCACACCATCAGCTCCTTCCTCCTGAGTTGATCTTCGTCCACATCTCCACTTCTCTTCATCTTTCATTAGGGTCGTTTGTGATAGAGGCAGCTCTTCTTCCTTGATTTTGTTGCCACTGCAACCCACTGTGGATCCAAGGACCCCATTCTTCAGCTGAGGACCTTCTCATCCTCCTTCGTCATTACAGTTACCAACTACAACCTAGGCATCCCATTTGTCCACTTAGCTAGGATTTTTGGTGCTTTCATAGATTAGATCTACTGCTTTCTAGGAGTAGAATTAATTCATGAACTGATTGATTGATTATTAGATTTAGGAGTAGATTAGATTAGGTAGTTCTTCACCAAATCCACCTCCTCTGATCAATTTAGATCAAAGGATATGAATTCATCCCTTCATAGTGCTCATCTGATCTCCCCCTGCACTTCACACTCACTTTTGCATGCTTTCCTCATATTTTTAATCATCAATCACCCACAAATCAAGCCATCAAATCAGATCTGATGCCTTGAGCATTCAGATATGATTTAAGTGCCAAATGTCATCTAAGGGTCATTCCATTCATTACACTTGTTCATACTGACCTTATTCTAATTTTGAATGAGCAGATTTGTAGATTTTCTCAGATTTGGTTTTGATTTGACACTTATCAGAGCTTTGGAATGATTTGTGAAAGTTTGTTTGGTCAGATCTAAGTTCCTCTCTTCATGCTATCTATGGTGCGAGAGGAACATTAGATTAGGGTTTTTTGTGTTTTATGAGTTCTGATTTTGATTTGGATATGTTGAGATCTATCCTAAATGGTTTGCAATGAATGGGAGATTAAGTTTTCATGTTATGAAACCTTGAGATGAATTACCATCTTACACTGTCTATAGTGTAAGATGGAAATCATATTAAGATTTCAAGGATTTTCTAGGAGTGGAGATTGGTTTCCCTTGGTTTTCAAGATGTTAGGAAAGAGTTTGAGATGATTTTTCATGGGACTTAATCATCCATCTCAGATTTGGGATGTAATTTTACAACTCTGATATGAGATAAGATTTGGATTCCAAGGGCACTTGATGAAGATTTTAACTCATAGATTTGATTTGTAAAATGAGTTTAAAGCATGATTTGTTCTTAGATGATTGTTTAAACATGTGGTTTTTTACTCAAATCTTCCAAAATCAGTAAATTAAAGTGCTCCATGGAAGCTACATTCAATGGATTTCAACCCTGATTTTGAGTGAAGATATGCTTTGAAATGGGAATGAGCAAAGAAGCAATCAACTGTTCAATTTAGCAGCAACAACAACAAGCACAGTAGCTGGATTTGCTGCTGGTTTAATGTAGTAGCAGTAGTTGCTGAACTCTACAACAGTAGTAATGGCTGCTAGCTCAGCCAATGTTGGGGAATTTTGGATGAATTTGAGGTTTTAAATGTTCTAAAAATATGTATGTCATTAGAACATCATGGGTTAAACATTCATTTACAAATGTTGGATTGGAATCTCATGAGGATAGCATGTAGTTGAATTTAAATATCATTGTTAGCTGTTCTAACTGTCCAATCTTTAATTTGATGAAATCAAGGACAAAAATCATGTTTCAATGTTAAATAATATTGTCTGAAGGTTTCTATATAGTTAAATCTTAATTTCAGACTTTGAATTTGATTTGTAATGGCTAATCCATACTTTGAGCTCAATTTCAGCCCATTCAATGTATTATCAGTCCAAACCATGTGTTTAATGAAAATTCTTGGTGAAAATCTTGCTTAAATGCTCAAACACCTTCCATGTGTTGTGTTGGAGACTTTTGATTGCTTATATCATTCTTCCAACACATAGAACTTGAAAAGAGGCTTTAGGTTTCATATTTTCAACTCATTCTAAGTCTCTTTTGTGCTAGGTTGTAAATAAATAAAAAAATAAAAAAATCATAAAAAAATTACACAAAGGTGTTTTGAGTAGGATTAGATAGTTTTATAGGTATAAACAAAGTTTCAAAGTATTCCTAACGTCCAGATTGGTAGAACATACCAACCGACGATTCAATCTACTTTGAAACTTAATAAAATAATTCAAATTTAAAATTACAAAAAGAGTCCCTCTCTATCATCTCACATTTTCTCTCTCTTCTCCTATCTCTATTATATATATAAATACAATAAAAATATGAAAATACCCAAAACACACAAAAATACCATGTATATACTATTTATACTTGTAAATATAACTTAATACTAAGTTAAATGTAAATCTTGTAATATATGAATATAATGTACATAAATAACTTATAAATGTATTATATATATTTAAATAACTATTTAGTGTGAGTTACTGTACATATAACTTTATTATATAATTAGATATTAACTTATATTAAATTATATGTATTTAAGCTAAGATAATTATAAATAAATATGTAAACTTGTATAACAGTATCCATTACTGTACATACATATTTAAGTATTTATTATATACCTAATTATACATGTACATTGATTTATTTATCTATTTATTGTAGGTAAATAAGTTATTAAGTTAAATATATAAATTATTAAATTAAAATAAAATAAATTAGTAAATTAACTTATTAATGAAGTAATTTATAGTGTACACTTTTATATATTAATTTTAATTACTTTCATCCTATTCATAATATACTTATACTGTATAATAATATTTATAACAAAATTATATGTATATCTATTTATAACGTGTAAATAAATGTATATAAATTAAAATAAATGTTATAAAATAAATTAAAAATAAGTAATACCTTATTATGTAAATTAACTAATATATAAGCCAATTGAATGACTAACTTATTTATTTGTATATTAATTAAGTAATTAAGCTCTAATTTAACTTGTAAAAATCACTAACTTTAACCAAAATTTTTAATATAATTAAATAAGTTATTGTGCCAAATTAATTATATAATCTTGTAGCCTTATGTGAGGGATTTTTAATCCTCTAATTTATTTTGTGAAAAGATGAAGTTTTGACACGAAAAATGAGGCTCGAATTAGTTTCTTTCGAATGCTGTTGTGCGTTGAATCCACGTTGATTTCACGATGGCATTAGTACCACATCATTGGATGTGGAGTGGCAGGTAGCGTATAAATTGAATTGTGTGCCCTCCCCCTTTAATCGTCAAGCGCCAGGTGCATATAAAACCATACCCTTTGATACCCTTGAGCATATACTTAGCATACATTGAGCATTGTGTGGGGTTAAAAGCCCGGGTTTGTGTCCAGTTTAGCTAAGTTGGCACATGGGTTGAAACTATACTCTAAACCATCTAACTAAAAATGAGGATCAGGCTTAGTAGTGATCTGGTCCCACCCCTAGGAGTGCTGTGTATCCCACGAAAAGCTTGGTTCGCCCATTAAAAACCTAATTTTTATGAGGGCCAAGAGTGTTACATTGAGAGCCAAATTTTGGCACTAAGTGTTGTGCATTGAGTGAGTTATGCATGTGTTAAGTTGAGTGTGTTATGTATACATGTATATATGTATATACGTATATATGTATAATAATACATATATGTATAGAGTATACATGTAAATAACATATATATGTACACACACACACACATATATATATATATATGATAAGGAAGATAAAGATAAGTAGAAGCCCTAAGTGTATATATAAGTTTTTCTAAGGCTTTAGTTACATTTTTATCCATCACTGTAGGTATATATATGTTAGTAAGCATAATTCTTTTGCCTTATAGTTTGTACATACTTTTACTAAGGCTATATACTACAAAAAGATGTACATATGCAGACATTAGTTAACCATTAGTGTAGGATCAATTTATTCATTGGTATTGACCTCATCTTCACCGAGGGTCCTATCCTAAAGGACTTCAAGAAACATTCTAAATCTTAGCCTAAGCCCTTCACTGTGTCCAGGGCACTACTGTCCACTGATCCCGCAAGGTCGTTGCCACCCCTCAACTCTCTCGACACCATCTGCTTAACTCTCCTAACACCTTCCGCTCAACTCTCCCAAGCTCACGACACCTTCCATCGTCTCCTGTTCAATATATTTCACTGCCTACTTTTGATGGTCTATCCATGACTCTCTTGACAATCTTGAATGCAAGTAGGTCTCTCCCACTTTTCGTGACATGACTCTCAAGATCTCGGTCAAGTCCGCGTATATCTCTTGGATCTCTCTCTCTAATCTCTCAATCTCTTACTCCCACAAGTAACAACTCTCTCAAATCTGATTGAACTCGCTCAAATCTTAAAGGTCCAAGGTGGACCTGTGGTCAGGAGGGTCGTAGCGATCTCTTTCTTGCTTCATATCCTTCTCTCAACTCGATCCCTTTCTCGATCTTTCTCTATATATGTGTTGATCTTTCTCGAGAGGTGTTTGACAAAATGGTAAAGTAGGAAGGAGGGTTGTGGTGATGCTGGTGAGGTGTTTGATGAAATGCTGTAATGGGTAAGGGGTGATCTGGTGGTGCAGGTAAGGTGTCCGATAGAATGCCACGGTGGGAGGGTGAGTGGGAGGGGAAGGGATTGCGCAATTAAAGACTGATGAACAAATGCAAATGCATTGTATGATTGAAGAAAAATTTTCTTGCTTCAAAAATTATATAATTACATCATTTTTATTTTTTTTAAGGCGATTGTGGTGTGTGGATTTTGTCTTAATTATTTGCTTAAGGCATCAACTGCTTTCAGCTATATTTGCTTCATTTGATTTATGTATCAATTACTTTTAGCTATACTTGCTTTCTTGTCATAGAAATAGTTGCATATGAATACCAATAAATTAGATTTGGCAACATTTTGTCTTATCTAAGGCATATCACCATATAAGTTTGGTTGGGACTAGATGCCAGGCACATCACTTGAGTAGTTTATGCCAAAATATGACAAATATTTTTGGGGCCATAAACTGGAAGCATTGAGAACTAGATCATATTATTAATGTGTCCATATGGAAGTAAAAGTATGCCAAAGCTTTTTAAGTTGGATGCCGAGAATTTAGAGTACTGCTCAAAATAATTTGGGGGTGTATGCCTTTTTCATCAGATCTTGGTTTCTTCTCTAGTGACTTATAGATAATCTTATTGATGTGTCCGTATAGAAGTGAAAGTATATCAAAGCTTTTTGAGTTGGGTGCCAAAAATGTAGAGTGCTTCGAAAAATTTGGGGGTGTATGACTTTTTCATGAGATCTTGGTTTCTTCTCTAGTGACTTGTTGTCATGCCGTAGGGATTTTACATGTGATTTTTTGGAAGTGTTTCGTTTCAATTCCTTTGGTATGATTTTAAGCTACCTTTTCTATTAGTTCTGTGGATGTCAATTGCATTGTGAGGAAGTGAAGATAATCCGCCCTTTGAGTCTAGTGTTTTTGGCATGATTTTGGTGGTTAGTAAATTGTGGTGCATGTGGGAATGTTAATTAGAGTGATAGGAATTGAAAAGAAAATTTCATGTGTGTATGTCAATTGCAACAAGTTAATCTTTTTGATGGGGTTAAATTATGGGTTTTGCTTCTTTTAAATTCTAGTTGGCTTTGTTTTTAAGGTACGCACAATTATTTTTGAACCGTTACTACTGCTAAGGTTTTTCCATTGCACTCCCCTCTCCTCCCCCCCCGAACCAATTTTTCATTCAATCATTTTAGAGTTTTAGTTAAATGGTTTTAGAATTTATTATTTGTTTTCAAGTTCTAAAACAAAATTTGTTTGTTGCTTCCTAGTCGATTGGTGCCAAATACTTGGATGTACAGTTCATGTGATTGTTTTATAGCCATTTTGTGTTGGCAACTTGGTATTATTTGGCCTTAGCTTTTGATTTTGTCAAATGTCTATCCAGTGGGCTTTTCTTTTCGTTATTTTCAGGTTGCAATCATGCTAAGTACGCTACTCTTGGGAATGTTGTTTTCTAGTTATCTTTATGTTGGGTTATATTAGTGGAAATAAACAGGCTAAATTGTTCTTTAATTGAATGTCCTTTCTTTAATGATGTAGGTGACTAGATTGCTGCCAGATGCAATGGGGACTACCTATGGTTAGCAACTTAAGAAGGTCCTTGGGATAATGCATATAAGCATCTTGCATGTTCCACTTAGGATTAAGAAGGGGATTCTTCACAAATGGATCACTTGATTCGATGTGTAGGCTTACTTGAAAAATTCTCTGAGGTATAACTTTACCTAAATGCCTGATATCTGAAACCAGGTTTATTCATAAGTTGCTTGCCATGAGTAATCAGATCATAATTTTATATTTTTCGGAGATAAACGACCATGTCTATGGTATTAGCTAAATAGGCTGAAGTCCTTATTTTCTTGTTCACAAGAATGTCCATGCTTGTAGGGTTTAAAATATATAAGTTACAACTAGGAATAGGAGTCGTACTATGTTTTCTTGTTCACAGTCTTACTTTCGTCTCCATACTCTTTACATTCAACTAAATTTGCACTTAATGTGTTTTGTGTAGTTATAGGATTTTTCAGGATACCTTCATTTGTCACTGGATAGGAGCTTACTGATAGCTCATCATGCAGATGATGACATATTTTAGCTTAGATTTGCTTCAACTAAAATTTGTCAATGTAGATTGTTAGGTAATCAAATAATTTATAGTTGGTGCTTCACATGTCTAATAAGTTTGGTTCTCTACTAATCTTCTAAATTTTGATTGAAGAAGGAGAAAAATGTATGGCCCCTTTTTGCAACAAAAACATGGAGGGGGAGAGATAGAAAGCCGTTAATGACAGGACATTGAAAAGAAGTGCAGGACACGCTCTTTATTACTAGTTCAAAGGTTGCTAATGTAGATGACTTTTGGATATCTGTTTGCAGTGATGAGCAGGTAGATCCTCTCATTTGGATAAAGGCTTATGCTAGGTTATGGTTCCTTTGGTTCCTACAAAACTGGGTGGTTTTCGAAGGAGAAAGACTTTGGGTTGAAAATGTAGTTAGAGAATTAAGCTATTGTTCATTGGTTTGTGGACTCTTCTAATAGCCATCATTTACCTTTTCAGGAAAAATAGCTACTTGACTTTTTTTTTTTTTTGAAATGCTGCTAGACATTGTATCACGGGCTAGTCTTGGAAAATATATTGTAAAGGACATGTAGTTTCCAAAGCTAGTGCAGAAAGTGGTATTACATGAACAAATTTTTAGTATGAAAACAAAATTTGGGTGCAAACTTGCCAGATGGATATTGAGTAGTTTTAGGGAAATGGAGATGCACCACCCATGGCATTGGTCACTGCAGAAGTCCTACTTTCCACAATCAAGGCAAATTGGTAATGTTCTTGGAGTCTTGGAGATGCTACAAGTAGATGATGGATCCATGTTGTGGTTAGAGATGGTTGGCTAAGTTTTACATGAAGTTTTTTTCAGGTGGAGTCTACACTCTAGAATCTCCAACTAGTTGAACATTCCAACACATGCTCTAGATGATAAGGGGCAATACTCGGGTAGCTTGATTTTCTAATTTTAGATCTAGCAGCATTAATGTTTAATTATTCAATTTTATGGACAAAGCTCTGCCTTGAATCTTTATATTTTGCAAGGCAAAGTTTGGTGGCTAATGGTGGCAATAGGGGAGAATTATGCCAATCCCAAGACTTGCTTCTTTCATGTTCTCTTTAAGGTATGCTATGCAGTGTAAGTGTTTTTGTTTGAGATTGCTACTTATTTATTTTGGTTTTTCTGTCTTAACACATTTTCTTGGCATTGTTGTCCTTATGTCAAAACAATGTTAGGTAGGAGCGCATGCACTTTACATCCTTTCCACACTACTTTTTGACAGTTTGTGATCATTTTTGCGTTGAATTTTTCTCTTTGATAGTTGTGACCTTGATGATCAAATCAATGTCTTATTACAAGTTTTGAACTCTTTTTTTTCCTTTTGGAAGGGTAAAATTGTTCAACCTTTTACAGTCAGCTTTATTGTTACATGGTATCTAATTTTCTAACTACGTACCCATTGGAGGCTGACTTGGTAATCTTATATCTAAACTTTGGGAAATTGTGGGCTTTTTGATTTCTCAGTTCAGAATTCTATGTGCTAGATTTTTTGTTCAATGTTTTGTAGGACTTGTTTGGAATCTTGCTAGCTATTTTTGTGATCTCGTAAAATTAGACACAGTGATTCAGAAAAATTCTAAAAGAAAAATTTATTATTTTGAACAAAAAGTAAAAATTTATACTGAATATATTTAAGATTAAAAAGGTTGTCAAAGCAACTAATAATTGGCATTATTTTAAACGTCAGCGAATGTAGTTGGAAAGGTTTTATACTTGGGATGGCAATTGAGTGGGAAACTAGTTGACAATATAGTAATATCTGGGTATATATTAAAAACACAAGGTAAAAGGAGAGTGCTTCCCAAGATGAAATGGCCAAAAGTAGGGGGGGGGATGATGAACCACAGAGGGGAAAAGAAAGTAAACGGTGTGATGGGGAACACGTGTTTCTTGCACTTTTATACATCTTGCAACAAAATAGTAAATTCTTGTCAGGTTTAGTTACATGTATATATCAGTAAATATGTCAATTTCTTATGTTCTTGTCTTTTTATTCTTGATGGTAAGTCCTTGGGGACTCTTTGCTCTTGTAGTGGGATATTTGCATATGGTTGTCAAACAAAATTTGATTCCGAGGCCGTCATTTAGTCATTAGAATTTGTTTAGATTCCAATGTTGTGGCTCAGAAAAAGAGGATTGCTTTTTTGGATTTCAAATAGTGTGATCCAAATCCTTCCATATGCTTCCATATTTTGTTGAAGTAGAGGCTCTAATTAACTTTCATAGTAGACCCATTTATGAGTTAGGCTTCTACATAGTGATTCAGATCAGACATCAGATAAATAGTTAAGATTGACAGTCCAAGATTTTATAATTGGAACTGCAAACTGTCTTACTAGGAGCTAGAAGATTTAAGATTGAAGTCGAAATATCTAATCACAAAGGCCTTTACATTTAGTATCATTTGCTCCTTGTAGCTTTGCCTTTTCATTTAAATTATTTACTTGATCTCAACTCTAATAGGACTGCAAGCAACAAAGGCCTTTGCAAGAGCTTACCACAAAAGACCATGGCACACAATGGAGGTTTTGCCATTTCACCTTATCTACATAATAGTTGAGATATATTCCTTTCCCCAAAAATTTTCCCACACAATGGTCTTCCTACAATAAGGAAGTTTAGGTCGAGGATAACTTGATGTTATTAGTAATTTTAGAAGCAAAATGATTGCTAAACAAGTCATCCTCTACTATTGCAGTGATTTGGAGCTTATATTTCTAGCTGGTTCTAGCAGAGGTGTAATGTAGATATTGAGTACTATAATCCACAATGATGGGGTGTGAGGAACTTCGAAGACTTACATAGACCATGATTATTCCTTTTTATTTTATTTCAGGATAGCTACAACTTATTTCTTTTATTTCTTACTAATTCTTTTTTCAACTTGGTTAGCAATGTTGATTACTTTGGGTTTGCAGGTTCAGGTTCCACGCCATTATACCCCTTTACTTAGTAGCAACCTCTTTGTGTTGCAGTGGAACTCTGGCCCCGTGCCATATGGAGGATTCCATTAATTAGAGCCTTGACATAAATAATATGCGACACTCAAGTCAGGCAAATAGGAATTATAGTGATCATTGTTTTTTAACCCTTTCCTTATTTTTAGCAAAATGAATGTCTTGCTCTAGAAAAGTTTTGTTCAAAGAAGCTAAGATCACCATGGTAGCACAAGTCAATGAAATAGAATAAAATTGTGAAGATGCTTTGAAAAGCAAATATGAGGTGGTAGATTTCATGATTTACATGACAAGAAGATTTTTAAATCTTGGAAAACTAAAGTAAAAGGAAATTTAATCTCAGAAAGGTGTTATAGATAGACAGCAAGTATTCCCCTTTCTCCAACATTACCACTATGAAACCATAGTAAGATTTGCAATCCATATACTCGTTTCTTTTGAGAAACTGCTAAATGAAACCTCCTGTGCAATAGTAACTTCTTTTGAATAATCATGTTCATTTCTTCTTGATGCATGATTAAAGGCATGAAGTCTTTTATAAATGGATCATTTTTGTTTTGAGAGGATAAATATTTGGATATAGCATGAATGCCTCTTTACTAGCTTTTGCCTCTTCTTCCTTGAACAACACAATTATCTATGACAGGTAGATCATGTCACCCTAACAAGAATCTATAATTTGTTGTCCCATTTTTTATGATCCTTTCCATGAGATAGATTCTTTACTTTTGCTCTATCCTTATTAACTTTGATGGTTAAACAGGAGTGGTAAGTTTCAATGAATGGTCGAGACATCATTGTTAGATCTGTATCTTAGTTGATTCATACTTTTCCACTATTGGTTTTTGCCTTGATTTCTTGTGGTGTTCTAGAGGGTAAGGCGAGGTGTCTAACGAGTTGTTTCGAGATTATTCATGTTTTGACCACTCTATGTTTGTGTTATTTAATTAAGTTCATGAAAATGAATAGCATTAGTGGTTTAGTGGTAAAATGGTACCCTTACACAGTATTGACCTGGGTTCGATTCCCGGTGGGTGCATCTTTTTGGTTCCAAGTTGGAGAATTCATTTTTTATTCATTTTTAGGGTAGATTTTATTCTTTTATTTACTATTTTGTAAAGGTAGATACTTAAACTTTTGTTTCAATATGTATTTACTTTTTATCAATTCTCTTTTAAGGAGACTTAATATATTTTTGGATTACAAAAATAAATTTGATATTTATTAACCCTATCAATTTCCTTATTTTCCTTGTAGTATATGAAAAGGTTATATCTGTGTACCTTATATAATATAGAAAAAAATAGAGCGGATGATACTTAACAATACATTTATATATTAGTATATTAAAAAATTATGACAATAATAAAGGAAAAATGTCACTATATGTGTTCATCAAAACTTTATCTTGTGATGGTAATGGAAATACTGACATTTTTTATTATTGCCAAATATTAATTTAAACATGGAGTACTTACCTATAGTGATGGTATTATCGATGTTTAACATTGTTGGAGTTGATAGCTTTGATTTATACCGATGGATAAAACCATTGCTATTAGCATGAAAGTCAAATTAGACAACCTTTAGAAATTTCACTATCGCTGTAGAGTAAGGTACAACATCGATGGTTTTTACCGTTAGCATAGCCTACAACGACTCCTCTTAAGAGAACACCAAGGTTGACTGTTAGAATAGGCATAAGTAGCTATAGTGACAATGTTTCAGACCAACACCATTGGTCAAAAACCATCGGTGTAGGTAAAACCTGTTGTTGTGAAAGTGACACTTATATATATCACTGAATATATAGTATATGTTACTAATGTTATTAGTATATGTTAGTATATTTAGTATAGTACATATTAATCGGTATTTTTGTACCATAGGTATTATCTAGTGTAGTATATATAATTAATATGGAGTTGATTTACTTAGTTTTTTATGCCTGTTTGATTGTAAATATATTTAAGGTATTTTAGTTATCAATTAATTGATTCTTTTGTACATAATTAACTTAATTTATTTATTCTTTTATTCATTGATTCAATTGTAAACAGATTTAACATTTTTGTAATACAAAAGTATTTTTGGACAATAAAGAGTAATGTATATAAATAATTGTCTCCCAGTAAATGACCTGAAATAAACCAGTAAAAATTATATAAATAAATAAAATGACATGACATTTGTTTGCATTACCGCTATACTACTACAACAATAACATAATTAAATAACTTTTATTATGCAATATGGATTGTTCGTCATTAGTATCGTCACTCACAATACCGATACATCGGGGTTTGACGAACTCCTCCAAGGATACGATGATCCACCTCTAAGATTCGGTGTACTCCGATCATGGACATCCTCAAAAATCACCTCAAGAGAACAAAGCTGAGGCAATTTGGTTGGTCAACCAAATTCCTAATTGATCTACCAATTAATTAGTTTAATCAATCAAAAACCTCTCATGGATCACTCTCAAACTTGTGCAAGATTGACAAAACTGATTGGAGATTTTTCTATCAATCTCACGTCGAATGAACACACCAAGAAAGAGAGATAAAATCGAAAGAGGGAGAGAGAGAGTGGTGAGAGATTTTCTTCTCTTGTTGTGTATCAAATGAGAGCTCCCCGTTATCCGTATATAGAGCACATGACCCGACGTTTATAAAAATTCCTATTTTATGGAAATACGATAATTGATTGACTAATTTAGTCTCATTGATCAATCAAAATCAATTGATCTATCAAACTTACTTTTTGGTTAACCAAATTAATTGATCGGCCAAACTTAATTCATTGTTCGATTAAAATAATTTATCGACCAATTTTACCATTTGATTGACCAATCCAAGTCAAATCATGATATTAAAAATTTGTAGCAAAAGAGTCGAAGTTCCAAGTTCCAAATTGATTCTCACCCAAGCCCGAGCTCGAGCCTCAGTCAGAGCCGGGCTAGGGTGGGGTGGGGCATGCATGCCCGTGTATGTGCGTGGTCCCCAACCCCACTTCTCACTTGTTGTTATATATGCGATGAGAGGTAAAAACCTTTTCCACCTACCAAGAGGTTTGCCCATTTTTAGTCTGGGACTAAAACCCTTTCCTAAATCTCACTGATTTAAACGTGAATTTCCACATCATTATATATCAATTGCATCTCAATTGATGCAATTAGGCTCTCAAATCCAACACGTCCAAGCTATCTCCTAGGTTGGTGGTGGATGTATTTGGTGGAAGACTTAATGTGGCCAAGGATGGGATTTATGTGGTGGTTATGGGGGTCTTTTATAGGAATGAAGGGGGTTGTTATGGTGGTGAAGGGATGGATTATGATGGTGCCAGCCATGGAAGGTTGCCACCTTAAGTTGGTGCCAACCATGGTTTCTAGAAGAGTGATGGTCGCTTTGATTTTTGGTGCAAAAACCAAAGGTTGGGATGTGGTAGTTGCTTAGATGGAGGGTGGATATAGGGATATCAAAGTCAACACCAAGTTAAGGGTGTAGGGAGGTGGTTATGGTTAGTGGTTGTCAAGCTCCGAACCCGGATTTCAGAGTTATTTCAAACTTAAAACGTGCTAAGACGAACCCGTCGACTTTTTCTGCAAGTTAGGGTCCATGGAAATTAAAAACATGTAATTAATTTAGAAAATAGTATATTTTTCATTTTTATAATCCAGATGGATTAGTAATATGAAAGTACGGTTAGCTTCCCGAGGACTTCAACGGTATATTTTGTGTGGCGATCAAATATTAGATACGTTAAATGATTGTAAATTGCATGCAAACCAAGGTGCAATCTGCCTTGCGAGTCGCACTAGGGAAATGATCACTGATTTGAAATTTGTGAATTTTATTCAAGTCCTTCTCGTGTAAAAATTCCGTCTTGCGGGACGTAGTTTTAGGAATTCTCAGTAGTTGCAAAATATATATATAGAAATTTTAATCAAGACCCGTTTCGTAACTGTACTTTCCTAAACTTATACCCTCTTCCACGTTTCCCCTTTCCCCCACTGTAAAAACCTACACCACTGCCGCTACCATGTTCTCTTTCCTTGTCCTTTCCTCCTACGTACGCTTGAAAACGAGAGCGTGAGACGGAGGGAGAGCGAGGGAGAGGGCGCTGCGGGAACGTGAGAGGACGGTTGACGACGGAACGACGAGGAAGTATGCTCCTTCCCCTTGTTCACGTTGGTACGTAGGTTTTCTTTTTCCCATGCACGTTATGCATGTGTGGAAGAAAATTGACGGAAGGAGATCGAGGAGAAGGAGAGAGAGAAGGCGGCAGCGATGAAGAAGGGGACCGGTTCTTGGCCGGAGATTCGACAGCGAGGCGAAATCGGCAGAAAGGGGGAATCGGCGGGAACTCTTGCACGTGCATGCATGAGTTCATGCAGAGGGAGAGAGAGAGAGAAAGAGAGCGACGGAGGGAGGAGAGGAGGAGGCTGGTCGAGGAGGGCCAACGGAGGTCGGCGACGGTCGGTGAAAGCCGCGGAGAGGTGGGGAGCTGTCGGCGTGGGGTCCTGCGCGAGCGTGTGTGGTTGGTTGCGTGCGCTTCGTGAGAAGAACTGAAGGAAGAGGAAGAAGCGGAAGGAGAAGAGGAGGTGGATTGAAGCGAGAAAAAAATTACATCTTAAAAGTAAGAAGTTTCTAATATTATGTATAGGGCCCAGTAAGGGAATTAGTGTCTTATTTGAGATCTAATGGTTAGGATTTAATTGCTTTGATCTAAGGCATCCGAAGGTGGATTTAGGCGATCCAAGACTTGATCTTAGGGTTCTTGAATGTGATGGATGCATCTGTACGGTTGAAATGGACAAACTCTACTCTAGATTCTAAGGTGCAGATTGAGAGCACATAAATAGTGCCTCTAGATCTTATTTTCGCAGAATCATCGTGATCCCCTAACGACGTTAGGTAGGGTAGTCTTCCTCTTTTGTTGTGTGATTTTTGTACATTGTGGCTTTCTCCATGGATTGACTATTCAACATGCGTTCTTGCCTCTTGCTAGGATCGGAACCCATCTTCATGTTTCTTACTATTTTGGGTACTTGAATATTAACTACTAATGTTATAAATCAAGTTGGTGCTTGGAATGTGAATAATTATATCGATATATATATAATTAGATGTTGGATTAATTACAATTTACTAGATGATTCTGATGATTTAACAAATTATAAAGTATTTCAGTATATTGGTTGTAGTCCTATCATTGCATGTGTGAAACAAACTTTGTCTTTCATAAAATTGGTGTCACTGTAATAGTTAAATAATAACTTAATTGGGACCACTATCAAGAATTGAAAATTAAGTCATTTAACAATTAATTTTGAATTGATATGATCTGAGCATTTTCGTAACTTTAAATTAATAGTTTTAAATGATGAGAGTTATGGGTTAATTAATGGATATTATTAATTTAGTTATTGAGAAATAAGTTATTAAATTGATAACGATGAATTGGTCGAAAATAAATAGGATAACTGGTTTAGCCCTAATACTCCCTGAGACTTTAGTTGTAGCTTTAGTCTTTTAGATCAATTTTGGGATGGTTTAGGGAGTTGCTGGCCTCCCTACGACTCTTTGGTTAGGCTTAGCAGCCAACTAGGATAATGGGATGTGTGGCTTGAGAATTGGAGTTGGCTATCTTTACTTAGCCGGTGGGTGGGTCATTGGTTGTCTATGGTTTAGCATGTGTAGCTAGCATGTGTTCATACCATACGATGTAGCTATCACCCCTTTCCACAATAACCCTAGGGTGATGGAGCATGGTAACACAATGGGCATAATCCATCTTCTCAGCTAAAGGGTGGCTTATACCAATCTTGCATCTCAGGAAGTCACACGAAATAGCCTCGTG
Organism: Thalassia testudinum; assembly: GCA_037157565.1. Classification (NCBI taxonomy): domain Eukaryota; kingdom Viridiplantae; phylum Streptophyta; class Magnoliopsida; order Alismatales; family Hydrocharitaceae; genus Thalassia; species Thalassia testudinum. Next base: position 11,445,205 of record JAZHRO010000036.1, read on the forward strand.
CCATGACGTGTGGATTAATGGGATTTTGACTACAAAAAGTTGGGCTTAACTTATAAAATGAACAAAATAACGTAAAGATTAATAAAATGATTAATTTATGAGAGTTAATAAAAGAATTAATTTATGAGATAGTACCCTTTCTTTTTCTCTCTGTTACTATTTTCTACCTGATTGTCGTTCTACTCTACTCAGTTTCTACTGACATACTCTTTGGGTTTCGTACTCAAGTGTTGTTGAGCAACCAGGGGTTAAGGCTGTGGTTGGTCCTTCTGGCTTAGCACGATACTTGGAGATGGTCCGTGCGGATAGTAGTTTTAGTTGCATAGGTTTTCCATCAGTTTTCTAGTGATTGTACCTTGTTACTACACCACTCCTTCCCTGTTCTACTTTCTATTAATGAAGTCTTATTATCTACTTTTGTCAGCACTATCTATTTAACTCATTATGAATTTCTATTTGGCTATTATTGTTGTTTCACAATTATGTGCTAGGTGACTGCAATCTTGTTGAGTTCTATTTCGTATTCGATGACTTGGGTCTCATTGGATTTACTCAATTGGTAAGTCTCGGGTTGTTACAATGGTTATGGGTATTTTTGGCACCAAAGTGAAGGGATGTGAAGGTTATTTTGGAGGGAAATGAAGAGGTGTGAAGGGCAGGTAATTGTAGTGTATTTTGGAGGGAAAAATGGGTGACCTTGGTGGCACCATTTTAAGTGGAGGTAGGGTGGACTTAGGTAGCTTGGTAGTGGAGTAGGAGGAGGACTTAGTAGCTAGCATAGCTAGCTTGAGCTAGCTAGTAGTTAAGAGGAGCTAGGTTGAGCTGCCTTGAGCTAGTATCAAGCTGAGATAATCTGAGGTGGAGATGAATGGGGACTTAGCAGTTGACTTAGCAAGCTAGCTAAAGCTAGTAGCTAACCAGAAGTAAGTTGACCTGGCAGGAGCTAGAATGGAACTGAAGGGAGTTGTCTGGAGTTGAGTTGACCTGGAGAGTGAGCTCAGAAAACTTCTGTCTTCTTCTACGGTTTCTGCCTTTATTGACTCAAGAATTTGAAAAGTTTGAAATGCAGGAGAATGAGTCAATCGAGGGGATGTTTACATGCTTGATAAGTATGCACATTTATGCGTTAAATATGCTTAATTATGCTAGTTTTGTAGCATGGGTTGCATTAAAATTAAAGCATATTATAAATAATTATGTGCATGCATGTTAGGTTTTAGGGTTGCAATATTTGAGCCTATTTATTCAATGTTTACTTATTGAGGCTCTTTTCTGTGTAGATTTCATGTGTTAGGTTTGGTTAGTGTGATTCAAATTGCATGAGAGGAGAGGAGAATAAATCATGTCACCAACTCCCTGAAACCCTAACCCTAACCCTACTTCAGAACCTACCTATTTGAGACCTAATACAAGAAAATTGTTAAAGTAAATAATCGATCGTTCTAGCATGACTTTTTGTGATCAAATTAATAACTAGATCATTGGTGAGTTTGAGTCAAACACAATGAGGTAAGGAATTTGTCTAACCTAATGCAAACTTTTTTTTTATATTTTTTTAAAAGGAGAAAGAGGTGAGAAGATGGAAAACCAACTGCAACGATATATAATTAGAAGGGGGATGAGAAGCATAGATTGCAAAACAATATAACTAAAAATAAATCTTTGTTGCAAGTAACCAGAGTTCAAATATTACAATGAAATATAAGACTACAATAACAACAAGAAAAAGAGAAGAAGAAGAAAAGGTTGAGATATGAAGTGTAGTCCAAGGAAGTAGCTGCCAGGAAGAAGAGCTGGAGATGAGGAAGATGCTTGGAGAGGTGAGGGGGATAGCCACAAAGAAGGTAGCAATGGTGAGGGTGGCGTGGAGATGATAAGGGTGAGGACCTATGCTAATGGAGGAAAATGAAGGTGGTGAGGGTTTCTAGAGGAAGGCTTGTGGATGGTGGTGAGAGAGAGACAAAGTAAAGTATTAAAAGATGAGGAGGGGGGCGACCATGGTGTTTTTATAGAGGGCTTGGAGGATTTTGATTGGTGGAGACAAGTTGCTTTGGATCATGGTTTTGGTGGCTTAGGATTAGGTGTTTAGAAATCAAGAGCTTAGATCTAAGGTAGGAGTAGATAATTAAGGTTAGATTTTGTTGGAACCTAAAGAAGGGTCAATATGTGATAGAAGGGAAATGATTGCGTAACAATCATAGGTCTTAATTAACCTAAATAATATTAAAAACCTAGCTATTTTGTACATAGCTCATTCATAATTAGCATATCATGGTTTGTGGTACGTTGCCTTGTAAATATTTTTCTTTTATTAATTAAATTTGGATTACTACTATGAACGTTAGTAATCCGTTCTCCTTTCTAAAAAGAAAAAAATATATCATGCATTGCATCATTTTACAAAGCTATACATAAAATAATGACATATTACCATGCTATTTAATGTCTTATCTATGTTTGTAGGAAATAATTAAGAAGATCATAAGATGACCCTGACTTGGAAAGAATAACCAAAAGTAGTGAAGATTGCAAATAGCTAGAGAAAATAATAAAGAGCTTGGAATAAAAGGCAGAAGACTGGAGAGAGAAAGAGTGTCTTGCATAAAAGGAAGAAGAGAGAGGAGGATAACCCTATCCTTATCTTTAACCCTAAAACCCTAGGATAGCCTATCCCAAACACAGAACCACCTCCAGCTAGGTTGACCTAACCCTAGAACCCAAAATATGGATAACAATATTGACGACCCTATCCTCACTATCCATGTCATGACCTAAGTCCCCACCCTAGCAGGAACTTGAGTGGATTCGCCAATTCCTCAAGATATGGTCATCCATCGCATAAACATAGAATAACAATTTCATTCACAGTGCATCACATCTCAGATATATATATATATATATAGAACAACAAGAAAAGTAGAATTGGGAGATATAACAGCAGAATAATCATAGCAATCCTATGTACTAATATATAACTGAAGAAAATAGATCAAAAGTATTGGAAGGAACCAAAACAAAGTACTGTAAAAGAAATTGAAGGAAGAACACCAAACAAGGAATTTAGACTACAACTAGTAGACTAGGTGTTGCACTTAGATCTCCTACGGCTACTAGGCTGTCAGCTCCTACAGCAGTTGAGTTTGGTTGTATCTCCATAAGACCTGAGTACATAATTCACAGAAAACGTCAGCAAATGCTGAGTAGAGTAGCAAAACAAAAAAAAGAGTACATCGAGAAAGTGCATGAAATAAAGAAAACGAATTCTATTCTCATTTATTTAAATTTTTTTGTCATTTAACCCCATTGTCTTGCCTTCATGTATTTTAGTCAATTATACCCGAAAATCATCTTCCCTAGAAGGCTCGAGGAGATTACGCTGTAGTATCCTAGATGGTAGGTTGAATATGGTACACTCCTTTGGCCGAAGGGACTATCCGTAGCTACCTTACCACCTAGTTAACCACCCCAGGGTCTTAACTAATGAGGTAAAGTGGTGACTATAGTTCATATGATAACCAAGCGAGGAGCTACCCCACACTAGCACACGGCCAGTCGTTTCTACTATTGGGTAGAAAACAAATTGCTCCAACCTCTTGTAATAGTAACGTGTACCCAAGCACCCCGCTATCTGGTTGGCATAAACAACCTAACAAAATGAGTCACAGTGAAGCTAGCTTACTCTTTGAGCTAGTCTCTACCCCTCATAAGTATAGCCGACCTTGCCGTTGATACCAGGCACAAGTACTGACTTCCAAGTAATGTCTCGAGTATCAATTAATTTTCACCCATTAATCCGCATCTTGTTTAATGTTTTTGCTCATATTGCTAAATAGGGCAATATTTCTATTCTTTCTTTCCTTTCATAAACAAAAAAAAAACTTAGCAAGTTCGCCATTGAGTTCATCATATAATGTAGCTGGTATTTCTCGTTTCATTTTCAATTCCGATCTATTTAATTTCTTATATGAATCATGATTCTTTGAACGAACTATGGGTATTCTCAATTAATTATTTCATAATAACCTTTAGTCGATTCAATTCTCTTGTGAGTAGCTACTTCTTTATTTAACAAGTTAAAAGAAAGCTAACGTTTAATGGAGGAGTAACGGTCAGTTTTATACAATGAATTTGGCTATAGTATCTACCAAGTAAGGCAATTATATTTTAATTATTCAAGGACCCAAAATATGATATCAATATATAAAGAGACCCAATACTTGTCATGAGATGTGTAATAATGGTATATAACACAACTAAGCACTTATTGAACTCTAATAATGCCATTCAAAGGAAGAAGGTAGAGCTACTCTACCTAAAGTCACCAGGGGTCACAGTGACTTCGAGAAACACGTTGAGGACTCCTCGAACTCCGCATATGCCCTAGGCGTCTGACTCTAATTCTAGACAAAAGAGAATATGTTCAAAATGTAAATAATGAAAAACTTAGGGGTAAGAAATGCAATTTACTACTTTTGATGGGCGAAAAGACTTCATTGAGTTAAAGTTCTTGTCACAATGATTCCAATGGTAAGTGGCTCATCAAAATCGAGTTTTGGATGACTGCTAAATTAATCAATTAAGAGAACTGCCATCAGGGACTTATATGCAAATATTAAAACATTAAATTTTACCCTTACAATTTTTTCAAAACTCACAACACCTCCATTTTTCTTTGTCTTCCACTCGAAGCCTTCTTTTTCACCTCTTTGTGCACTGATCACGCGGTGCCATGGATACATGCAAGCGCATCACCAGTCCAACCGGCTCCATGTCGACCATCAGCAAACTTCACTGGCCTTCGCGACTGGCTAGAGTTATCTCTCTCTTCTCCTCCTCCTCCACCATTTTGGGTGAAAAAAGAACCCATCGATAGTTGTGTCACACGTTACGGTGGTGCATCACCGGTGTTGGCTCTCCTACCGATCCCTGTGGGGCCTCTTACAATCATCCTCTTCCCTCCTCTCTCTCCTCTCATCCAACATCAGTGCAACACCTTCATGCCGGAAATAATGGAGAAGGACGACAATCTTACGCCAATAATGCTCGTCGAGGCTCGCATCCCTCTAGCCATCATCTGTTCTCATTGGTTGGCGTTGATGTCGTGTCCTCTCGCACAGTATGGAAGGGAGAGGAATACAAATAAGAAGGAGATGGGAGGAAGAAGAAGAAGGGTAGGAGTTCCTCTCTTTTCTTCTCTCTTTCTCCGCTCTCACATGATGGAAGGCATAAGGGAAGTGTGGTTGATGGTTGGAATTGTTTAAATAATAAGCTCTAGGAGAATGTTCTAGGGTTTTAGAATCCATGAGAAGGACATGCATGCCCTTGGCCCGCTTGTTGTTACTTGTGTTCCTATGTAAATTTGTTTTTCGTGTAGATTTTGCTATGTAACTCAAATTTCCTCAAAGTTAGCTCCTTGGAAAGCATGCAACGAAAGGATCTTAATAGTACTAAATATGACACCATATGCACAAATTTTCCGTAAGGTTTGACCATAGTTGACCAAATCCCATGTTTCTTTGTTTTCTTGTTATGCTAACCCGTTTTGCACTCAATGAGTGTCTACGGACGACACGCTCAATTTAAATTTAGGCTTAGTTTAGAATTTAGGTCATGACAATCCATTATCCCTATCCACCTACCATTATCCCAATTCTACCACCCTTAGCCCAATTACCCTCCTAGACCTCCAAGTAGGTTAGAGATGACCTAAATTGACTCTTCCTGAGTCAATTAGGTTAGATTATATCTAATTGGGTTAACCAAGACCTATTTAGGCTTATCACTACCTAATTAGGCTAGCCTAGATTTTATTAAACTCCCTTAGATCTAATTAGGTTCACATCTAGACTCACACCCACCTAACCTAGGTCGAACCAACTTGCACCTACTTAAATCCGATGACTTAACTCTATGAAATTTGAACACACACATAACACACCCAAACCCACTCAACGCAACCACCTCCACCCTTGCCACAAAAAGTGGCGACAACCATCTCCAAGACCACCATAAAAACCCTCTCCAAAAGGTGTCGCCACTTATTCTATCTCCTTTCACTTCCCATCTTCTTCTTCCACCTCCACGACCACCACCTTCAAGGCCTCTCCCACCACCTCAAGGCCATCCACCTCCACAGGTGGTCGACCACCACCTTAGCTCCATCATCAATCTAAGGCTAGTGGTGCCCTCCTCTTTTGAGTACCACCACTGTCCTTGTTCCTCCCTCCATAGAATAGCCTTCCCCCCCTCCACTCTTCTTTTTATTTTTTTTTGTGCAAGCTCTTCCTCTCTAAGTCATGCCTAAGCCTTCTCCATAGGCTTTGCACGTGTCCTCTCTTTGTGGTGTCTAGGTGATCATTTATGGTCGAGGCCTAGCCACCACTAGCCTCTAAAAAGCCGAAGGCTCTTCGGAGTACTACTAGTGGGGTGGATTTCTATTAGATAGTAATATTTTGATGTCATTTGATTTGCAAAGCATTCTTCTATATTTGTTGTTTATTTGAATGATGATTAGGGTTCTTTTTATGCAATATAATGTCTTTTGTTCTTTTTGAGATTAGCTTGTGTTGATCCTTGTCATCATCGCAATTATCTTTTCTTTTTCCCTACTTTATGTCATTTCGTCATTTTCGCATTGCCAACACCACCACCTTCACATGCCAACCACTACCATCAGAGGGTGGTTGGCCATCCACTTCCACCACCACCTACACCACGTACCAAACACCTAGGTTAGGGTTTTGTTTCGCTTGCGTAGATTAGGTTTAGTTAGGTGTCACATCCGCTTTTCAAAAATCATAATCGCAAAAAATCCACAAAAGAGCAAAAACAACAAAAATATGTTAGTGATTCCCTTTATAATAGCACCCATCACCACCGCCACCACAAGGTTCACTCCAACCCCCTTCCCACATCTTGCACACAATGCATTGACACACCAAAGAAATCACCTATCACATCACCATCATTGGTCTTCATGTAGATTAGGTCTTTCAAATTTTGTTAATTAGGTTAGTTACTTTTGGTTTTGAAAAAAAAAATGCAAAACAGAAATAAAAAAAGGTACATGGCTACCTCCACTCATGCTAATGACGCCAACATATTCATAAGCTCACTCGCTAGTGTGCATACCATAGAAGTAGTGCATAATGGACAAGTTACCTTTTTGTTTTACATCTTTCTTATGCAGGCATTTGTCATGCACGAGACAAATGCCACAAGTGAGATCTTGATGTAGGAACTCAAGACTGGGGTATAGGTTTAGATTAGGAAATTCTTAGGTTTAGCTTAGGTTTAGATTTAGGTTAAATTAGTTTTTAAGTGCATTAATCACAAACAGGAGTTCCAATGAGTCGAAATCAAATCAGAAAACATGTTAGCCTTCCTAAGTTCAACTAGGACTCACAACTTGAGTTTTGTAAATTATTTTTGATCGAAATTTTTAGCGTAATTAACTATATTATATTGCTTTTCTAATTAATTTTACATGTTGAAATCGATTATTAGGAAGATGGAGGGCCATGATTTAGGGACATGTGGCCAGTGATGATGTTTTATTCGAAGAGGATATGGGCAACCACTAGGTTGTTCCTAGGGCTAGATTAGGATGGGGTTTTGGTGGCCTTTAGACTAGGTTTGTATGGTGTAGATGCGGAGGTGGTAGTGATCGACCATGGTGTTTTATTAGGAAGGGATATGGTCAGCCAATTGATATTTCCATATTTATTTATGTTAATTAATGCCTAACTAATGTTAGTCTAAAGGTAATTTGGGGTAGATTACATTTAGTTAGGTTAGATTAATCAAAATGCATACTTTTGGGTCTTTGTGCAAGTTTTCCCATAATTGTATCTATTACCTTGATGTATTTATTTTTATATGTGCAGATACAAAATTTCAGGTTAATCGGAGTCGTGTTGATTGGATTTCTGGACTTGAGCTGATTTGAAGATGACTAAGCCTAGTTAGTAGACCCATTTGGAGATCCAATTAGACCTTAACCCCAACCTATTTAGGAGCCCAATTTTCTTTACCAAATTCCTTCCTAAACCTATTTATCCAATGCCCCAATCTTGTTAGCTTTAATTTCCAAGAAAGACTCTATCCAAATATTTTTCTTAAACCCCACGTTAATTCCCTCCACTCCAAAAGTCCCACCAACATCCTACGTGCTCCTATTCCCTCAATCCCAACACAACACCAAATAATCCCAACCTCCACTTATCCCATGCAACACACCTACATAACCCCACCCACTTATGCAACACCCTCTACATCCACCGAATGCCAAACAAATTCAATCCAAATCCCACGTCCAATCCATGCAACCCTCATGACCTAGTAACCTAAACCCATGCAAGCACCTCCTCTTTTCCACAATAAATCCCCTACGTAAAACCATACCCACGTAGATCCTATTCCAACCACACTACAAATTCCACCGACTCTGCAAATAAAACCCACGTAAGCTTCGTCCCATCCCCACCTAACCCAACAAACCCATGCAATATCATCCACCGAAACCCATGCAATATCACCCACCGACATTATCTTTTCTTTTAAAAACTCCTATTCTATCTCCTATTTAACCCACCGGCTGTTTTTCCTTCACATCATTCCCACCGAACTCAACTTATCCCCTCCACCTATTATTTAATTACTTATCTTTATCAACAATCCTAACTATCCATCAAGTACCCTATTTAATCTAGACCCTTGATTTACTCCCAACAAAAATCTAACCTATCCTTTCACCTAGCCTTTAATCCTAACCCTTGATCCATAACCTATTAATCCTAACCCAACAACTTAATGATCCAAGGCAACTTAGATCAACCAACCATAGATCTCCATCATTCTTATATAAACCCCTAGCCACCCCCTCATTAGGAACCATCTCCTACTTAGAATTTCCTACCTCCATATGGTCTCCACTTCTAGTGCTAATCCACACCATCTTTGGTGATTCTGCAGGTGCGCCTTCGCATCTGCATCTACGTTGACGCTCCGGACTTCGCCTTTGAAGCCCATAATTTCTTTATTTCTCTAGCCTAGTTCTAGTTGTAGTAATCTAGTTCTACTTATAATTTTTCAAGCATTCCTCTAGTTGTAATACTACTTCTATGTATGCTAAACTCTCATCTTATTCAATAAAGTTCTAGTTATTTTTCAACTAGCCTTCAAGTTGTATGCTTTCTAGTAGTAGTATATTATAGTTCTAGTAGTTGCATGCTATTAGATTTAGTATTAGTTTTAATAATCACCCTATTTGATACTTTTTTTTCTGAAACATAACACAGTATTTGATACTTAATTCAACTTCTAATTAGGAAAGCAATTCTAATATATTTGTCTCCCTACGAACGACTTGGACTCCCATATTTTTGTTTGAAAATCCTTATGAGTTCAATTTCACTTACAAATTCAAGAGTTTCTACGCGCATTTACTATGCCGAACATATTTTTTTTGCATACTTATTCCATGTGCAGAACACCTTTTGGCATCGTTGTCAGGGAGGCGACGCGATTATTTCACTTTCAAAGCTTCATCTAGATTTGCATTCATGAGATCTAACTTGTTCTTTTCTTTTTTGTCATTTTGGGTGCAAGATCGTGTCATCGCACGAGAGTGAATCACGAAGTGATGAGAAGAAAAACTGTAGGTGAAGATCCTCAGGTAGGCCATCTACATCCTAGACTTAGGTAGATTCGTGACTCTTACGAGCAATTGCATTTAGGATTGTTTCAAAAAAAAAAAGAACTCTTGTTGGTGCTTATTAACTTTTGAAAATCAATAAAATGACATTCTACATTTTTGAGTTGCAACAATCTTTGATTTTTAAAATTCAATTTTTGAAATTTTACATGCCCTAAAATTCTAACATTTTTATTGGACGTGGGTATTGAAGTCAGGAACAACATATCTAAATTTCATACAATTCTGATTTATATAAAAATTTGCAAACTAAATTGTTATTAAATCTATTTTTGTTCCTAATTTTCAAACTTTAAAAAATCATTAGAATTTTTATAGAACTTCGATTTATCTGAAATTTGTTCTGTTGGATTCTTGTGATAATATAGAATCCCTAAAAAATTTAAAAAAGATATTTGGTGCATGTTGTATTACACAGAATATTTGATCACTAACTAGAGGTCAAAATAGACTACAGAACTCGTAGTACACTTTAAATTTGGAAAAATTACATAATGTGTATTAAAAAATCTGAAAAAAAATTTTTGGGTTCCTTAGTTGGTGGTGCACTAGGACATTGATTTCTCTAATTGGGTCACACCATGTTTGATTCTTTAGGCTAAAACAAATCATATAGCATTATCTGCTCTTAGGGTTTCGCATTAAGGTAGAGTACACTTACATCCCCATACTTAAAGGAAATTTATCAAACAATTGGGACTTGCAAAACCACTTGTGTGCCTCATAACCATTGTTTGAATCTATTTAATCAAGTGAACCCTAAAATTCACTAATACAAGCACTTGAACTTTAAAAGAAACCACATCAATTAAGCTTGTATTGTGAACCCTTGTTTGGCACGCACACACAATTCAATTGATCTAAGTGGGCAACCACCCCCCTCACGCCCGTCATCTAATCTCTTGCACTTTAAATCCTAAGCCCTAACTAACTTGATAGATGTGACAACTAAGTTGGATTTTATTTTCCAAACTGGAGCTATACCTAGCGATTGTATCTGAGATTTTGTCTATTTGGACCAACTGGTGACAAGAAAGGTTGGTGCGGTAACCGCGTTAACCTCTAGTGGTGTCTTGCCATGCGGGGTGTCCTAGGGGGTCCCACCCTTCTGGCGAGCCAAGTAATTCAAGGGTCAGGTCATTTAGCTAGGGTTAGCAAAATTTGGACTAGGTCCAATAGGTGCAACCCTTTAAGGCTAGAATTTGATTACTTGTATTGTGCACACACTTCTCTCTCCTATTTTCTCCTCGTATATAACCTTCTTCCAAGTGTATGCACAGAACTAGATCACAAAATCCACATTTGGTGCCACCTTTGCAAAGAGAACCAAGGAGGAGACTGATTATCGGTGAATCCAGTTCTACATTTGACTCAGACTCTGATCTTGAACTGATGGCTAACCCAGCCATCCTGACTCCACAACCGTATCAGATGGATCCTCAGGCTCAGATCCAAGATCTTCAGCTCCAACTAAACCAGTTTCAATAAGATCATCAAACCCAAATGCCAGAGAAGCTTAAGATTTTACAGATCCAACATTTGTAAGCTAGACCTTTGAGGGATTTTTACAACCCTGCCCAGTATCAACACAAACCTTATGTTAGGGTTCCACCTGTAGAGATTCAATTTGAGATTAAGCACTCCACTATACAACTCCTACCTCATTTTAAGGGCAATAATGATGAAGACCCATTCCAATTCTTAGAAGAGTTTGTAGCCATTAGTGAGACAATTAGAATTCCAAATCTACATGATGATGTGCTTAAAATGGAACTCTTTTCTTTTTCCCTAAAAGAGAAAGCCATCCATTGGTTTAGGTCTATAGGAAGGCCTATTAACACATAAGGGGAGCTAAGAAGTGCCTTCCTAAAAAAATTTTTCCCAATTGGGAAAACCAATGCACTTGGAAGAGCTATCACCACCTTTTCTCGACACCCTAAAGAACCATTGCATGAAGCTTGGGAGAGGTTCATGGATTTAATTAGAAAATGCCTGCATCATGAGGTTCCTAGATGGCAACTAGTGTAGATCTTTTATCATGGGCTTAATGATCATATGAGAAGCCTTGTGGATGCTGCCTTTGGAAGCAACTTTATGAGTAAAGATGAAAACAATGCTTTTAATTTATTTGAGAATATGAGTGAGAATTCCATGAACAATGCCTCCATGGAAACTTATGGAAGATCCATGCAACGTAGAGGTGGAATTTATGAGTTCTAGGAGAGCTCCAGCAATGTGGATATGAACTTGATCTGTGAAAAGCTGGACAAAGTTGAGGTTGTATCTAAAAAACTAGATGAACTGATGAGGCACAATAGGAAGGGAGCAACCCTCCCATCACCCACTATCCAAGCTCCCTCAAGGAGGGAGTTTGTGAACAAGCTACGCATGGCTCAAGATGCGAGCCGACTGACCCAGGGCCCTTTACATGGGACCCAAGTAGGGACCTTTAATCCCTGCTATCCTGACGCCACACTCATATCCTCATCATCATCTGGATATGAGGATGTGTTGGCTATCCAAGGGAACGGTAGAAATAATCCTTTCTCCCACACCTATAATCCTAGTTGGAGAAACCATAGGAATCTCTTAGAAAAGCTAGGGGCAAGTAAACCAATAGATTACATAGCCTAGACCCTATCAGATGAACCCTAGCTTACCTAACACTTATAACCAGGGTCGAAATTATCAACCCTTTCCCCTAAGTAGCCTAGCCAAACTGAATTGGCTATATTGAATAGGAACCAGCAATTGATGGACACAAATACTTCCATGTTGCAAGCTATGCAGCAGTTGACCTAGTCTAGTAGGGATCTGAGGAACCAGATAGGGCCTAAGCCTAATGATAGGCCTATTGGTACCCTACCCTCACAACCCCTTCTAAACCCTAGAAATGCACCAATTAGAGGAAATTTCCCTCAAGGGGTTAATCAAAATCAAGCTCATTTGATTCAACAAGCACCTATGACTCCACCTAGTTTCAATCTTCCTCCTAATCCAGGAACTATTTATAATCAAGTTCCTTAATCAGATCTATACTCTATGGCTAGCTGTAACGACCCGATTCCCGAGTCCCTACGAGACACGAGAACCGGACTAACTCGACTAATCACAAGACCTAGTCATCCAACGAGGAAGTAACCAAAAGAGCAGTAAAATAAACCACATTCAGCATGAATATAACTAACAGTAAGAAAATACAGCAGTAAGGAAAGAAACCACTATAGTATATACCACCACAACAGTAGAACAACATTCATAACATAATATGAACTGCAGGTAAAGAAAAGTACAGCGGAAACAAGAACTACTCACTACAGTGGAACCAAAAAGAGGTACAAGAGAACAGTGGTAACTCTACTGGATCCTACTCGGCCCAGCGTCCTCTGCAGCCGCTGACCCTGGCTGCTCAACACCTGGTCCTGAAAGGTAACGAGTGTAACACGTCAGCAAAACGCTGAGTAGAGTGGTAGCTAAACTAAAGAAACAGTAAAGTGTACAGTAGCTGTTTTAATTTTCTTTCTTCCTTTATTTACGTCTTTCTATTATTTCAAAATTTATCTATTTCTCAGATCCTTCACTTGATCTCGAATGTTCCTCGTGGGAATGATCTTGATTGCAGTCTTTTCCGAACAGTAGAAGTAACACGTGGTGCTCTCCTGGCCGGGAGAGTCCCCCATGGTGATCCTACTCTCATTCAACCACCCCAAGGTCACTGACAGACGTAACGGTGACTACGGCACGCGTGGTAAATGCACGGGTAGCTAACCCGCACTGACATGCGGTCAGCCATTTCCGTTAACGGGTGCACCCAAAGCACAGCACGAAACCAGTACAGGGCAGAGCCCTCTCAGTAACAGGGGTCCAACCCCTCCACAGTAACTAAACAGGGGCCTTGCCCCTCCACAGTAGGCGCACCCTTGCCTGACTACCCTGGTTTGCCCCAGTGGGCCTAACAAGTCGGTGTAGGAGGCTAGCAGAACCCCGGGGCCCGTGGGGTATTTAGTACCTCCCTACACTAGTAGCTCTCCTCGGTACTACGTACACGAGGGCCAGCAAGTCGGTACAGAGTGGCCAGTCCTAACCCCGGGTCCCTGGGGCGGCTGGCTCCGCTCTGCACTAAACAGGAGGACAGTCGCTCTCCTTGGTACTCCGTACTCAAGGGCCAGCTCACTTCCCCAATTCTATTCCATTCACTTTCCAGGAGTTCTACTCCTAATTCCCCGTAGGGTTCAAGCTCTTTAACTCAGCGCATTCCGGTCTCACCTTTCTAGTTTCACGTTCATACATCCCATATTCTTAATCATGTTCATATATTCATAACAGGCAGCTGTTTAAACAAATTTACAGGTAGCTATTATTTCTTTTTCACATTTTCAAGACTGCAGTGTTCACATATTCCACAAGTTTTCCCATCCTAGGATTCTTGTCATACCCTAGGATCTATCATACAATCTAGTTTTCCAGCCCTAGGATTTATGCAACACACTAGGATCTATCATTCAATCTCGTTTCTCATTCCTAGGATTCATGCAATGTCCTAGGTTCTATTTATGGTTCCATAATTTAACAGATTATGCTAATAAACTTAAATGCCACTCTACCGGTTACAACAGGAGTACTGGGGACGTGGTCGGAAATCCCGCGTGCCTCCGCAAACCCCGAGACTGCAACGGAATGGGGTCCTACCATAAGGATCAAACATAGTGAGTTTCTCAAAATAGTATATAGCTACTGTAAACGGGTAGAGAATTTAATTTCGAAAAGAACGCAACTCGAAACGCGGAAAACGGAACCTAAACGGACCCTAAACGGGTCGAAAATGATGAAACAGTGCAAAATCAGATGTCTGGAACTTATTTCAGACGTCTTAAAAGGTGGATCAGGGGTTACCTTGCTCTGCATGGTTTCTCAGACATCCAGAAGCTTGTGGGGGCATCTGGCCTAGTTCCCAGACGTCCGATAGTCACCCCGGACGTTTGGAAGTCGCTCCAGTCGTCTGGCACCGCAGCCAGACGTCTGATTCGTGTTGGGTGGCGAATCAGAACCTGCGTGTACCCATTTATCTCTCTCAGTACGGTCAGTCGAAGAAAACGAAGGAGGCAGAAATAACTCACCTTCCAGACGTCTGGACAGTCTTCCAGACGTCGTGCTCGTCGTCTGGCTAGAAGCCCAGACGTCTGATTCTGGAAAAGTTTCTAGAACCAGGGCACGACTCGCCCTCCGCTCGTGACGCCTGGCCGCGCCGCATCTCGTCTGCCTGTTGCTCGAACTGCAGCAGTCCCCCCCCCGCGTCGCTCCGCGCCCGCTGCGCCCCCCCTCGCCGGCTGGCCCTAGCAGCCCCGGCGAGCTCGCCCTCACGGCCGAGCGCCTCTTCCACGCGCAACACCTCCTCCAACGCTCACCGCGGCTGTCGCTGCCGCCGCTCACTCGCGCTCGCTCTTGCACACTGGCAGGGAGAAGAGGAAGGGGGCGGAGGTGATGGGAGTGAGGGAGAGGGCGTGGCCTTTTAAGGCCGCGCGAGGAGGAGAGAGAGAGCGGACAGGGTGGGTCTGCGGTCGCAGGAGAGAGGGAAAAAGAGAGGGAGAGAGAGCGTACGCAGGTCTGCGTGTTCAGGCGCGCAGACGAAACACGCGTGCCAAAATTAACTAATTCCCAGACATCTGGAAGTGGTTCCAGACGTCTGGTCAGACGTCTGGGCCACCTCCCAGACGTCTTAAAATACGTTTGAAACGCACATTCGTAACAATATAACAAACTCAAAGAAAGTTTCTTCCCCAAAGCTTGTGCTAACTAGGGTGCGGAAAAGATGTCAAAATAACCATAACAAACTCAAAGAGGACCGAAGCCGGTCCGAAAAGACGTACCCGCGAAAAGCTTCTGGTACCGCTCCCGCATTGCCGCCTCAAGCTCCCAGGTAGCCTCCTCGTACCACTGGCTCCTCCACAAAACCTTTACCAGGGTACTTGCTTTCGTCTCAACCTGCGGACGGCTCGGTCTAGAATCTGCTTTGGCCGCTCGGGGTAGGTCAGGTCGTCGCCCACCTCGACGCTCTCGTGACTCAGTACGTGACTAGAATCGGCTACGTACTTCCTGAGGTTGGACACGTGGAACACGTCGTGCACACCAGAAAGCTGCGGGGGGAGGGCAAGCCTATAAGCAATGGGTCCAACCCGCTCCAGGACCTCAAAGGGCCCCACAAACCTCGGCGCGAGCTTCCCTCTCACCCCAAACCGCTGCAGACCCTTCATGGGTGAAACACGAAGAAAGACGTGATCCCCAACCTCGAACTGCACCTCTCTGCGTCTCCTATCCGCGTAGCTCTTCTGTCTGCTCCTGACTGTGCGAAGTTGCCTATGGATCTGCTCAACTACCTCCTGACTCTGCCGGATCAACCTGGGGCCAACCTCCCACTTGGTCCCCACCTCAACCCAACTCAAGGGTGCCGTACACCTCCGTCCGTACAGAGCCTCGTAGGGAGCCATGCCGATGCTCGAGTGATAGCTGTTGTTGTATGAAAACTCCACCAGGGGCAGGTGTTCCTCCCAAGAGCCCCTCCAGTCCAGTACACAGGAATGCAAAAGGTCCTCAAGTGTCTGTATCGTACGCTCGGACTGTCCATCCGTCTGGGGGTGGTAAGCCGTACTAAGCCTCAACCGCTTTCCCAGGGCCTACTGGAACTCAGCCCAAAACTGGGATGTAAAGCGGGTATCCCGGTCGAATACGATCTCCCACGGAACTCCGTGTAGTCATACCACATCACGGATATACCTCTCTGCCAACTGTGCTGGTCCCAAAGTGACTCGGATCGGCAAGAATCGCACCGTCTTCGTCAATCTATCCACAATTACCCAGACTACGTCGTGTCCTCGCTGGGTAATGGGTAAGCCCACCACCAAGTCCATCGTGATGCTCTCCCACTTCCACTCTGGCACTCGAAGCGGTTGTAGTGGCCCTGTAGGCCTCTGATGCTCGGCTTTCACCTACTGGCACACTAAGCACTGCTGCACGAATTCACCCACATCCCGCTTCATCCCCTCCACCAAAACTCGCGTCTCAAGTCATGGTACATCTTCGTGTTTCCAGGATGTATGGTGAATTTGGAACCGTGTGCCTCAGTCAGGAGCTCTCTCAACAGCTCCTCGTCTCTGGGAACGTACAACCGTCCCCTCAGGTGCAGCACCTGGTCTGTGAAAGAGAAGTCCCTTGGGTCTCCTGACAGTACTCTGTCGCGCAAGGACTGCAAATACGGATCGGCCATCTGTCCTGTGATGATGCGGTCTATCAGCTTTGGCCTGGTCTGTCGTGTCACCGTCACTGCCCCACAGTGCCCCTGTAACTCCAGGGTCGCCAACTGCCCACCTCCTCCAAAAGGCTCCAACTCTGTAACTGTAAAATGGCGAAGTGTGTGGGCACCTTACGGCTCAAGGCGTCAGCCACCACATTGGCCTTTCCCGGGTGGTAGGAGATGCTGCAGTCGTAGTCCTTGAGGAGCTCCAACCAATGTCTCTGTCTCATGTTGAGCTCCTTCTGATCAAAAAGGTATCTGAGGCTCTTGTGATCTGTGAAAATCTCGAAGGTCTCACCGTAAAAGTAGTGCCTCCAGGTCTTCAGCGCGAAGACAACAGCTGCCAACTCTAGGTCATGGGTAGGGTAGGTATGCTCATGGGGCTTCAGTTGCCGCGAAGCATAAGCGACAACGTGACCCCTCTGCATGAGCACACCTCCTAACCCCTGCAAGGAGGCGTCCGTGTACACAACGAACCTGCCACTACTGTCAGGGATGGTGAGCATGGGAGCCGCGGTCAACCTCTCCTTCAGCTCCAGAAAACACGCCTCACAGGCGTTTGTCCAAGCGAAGGGCACATCCTTCCGGGTCAACTATGTCATAGGACGCGCAATATGTGAAAATCCTCTGATGAATCGTCTATAGTAACCTGCCAGTCCCAGGAAACTACAAATCTCAGTGACTGAATGCGGTCTCTCCCACCTGAGCACTGCCTCAACCTTGGCTGGGTCCACCGCCAAGCCATCTGTAGAGATAACATGACCTAAGAAGGTCACCTCCCTCAACTAGAACTCGCACTTGCTGTATTTGGCGTACAGCCTAGGTCTTCTCAGAGTGTCTAGAACCATCCGCAAGTGCTGTCCGTGCTGCGTCCGATCTCTAGAATAGATGAGTACATCATCTATGAAAACCACCACGAACTGGTCCAAGTATGGTCTAAACACCTGGTTCATCAGGTCCATGAAAGCAGTGGGGGCATTAGTCATCCCAAAAGGCATGACCAAAAACTCGTAGTGTCCGTACCGGGTGCGGAAAGCTGTTTTGGAGACGTCGGTCTCCCTGACCCTCAATTGGTGGTATCCAGACCTCAAGTTGATCTTGGAAAACACTGTGGCACCCCGCAACTGGTCAAACAAGTCGTTGATCCTCGGCAACGGATATCTATTCTTGATGGTGACCCTATTCAGCTGTCGGTAGCATACACAAAGGCGTAAGGTCCCATCCTTCTTTTTCACAAACAGTACCGAGGCTCCCCAGGGAGATGCACTGGGCCTCACGAAACCTTTCTCCAAAAGGTCCTACAACTGGGACTTGAGCTCTCGCAGCTCAAGCGGTGCCATCCTGTATGGCGCGGTGGAGATTGGGCTGGTCCCTGGTACTAGTGAGATCTCAAACTTGATCACACGCTCGGGCGGTAGTCCTGGTAACTCCTCTGGAAACACGTCAGGGTACTCTCTGACCACCGGGATGCTATGGAAGTCTGCCACCACACAAGCTAGGAAGCCCTTACACCCCTGGCTCAAAAGTCTCGCCGCCTGAAGTGCCGAAATGTACCTGAAACCTCCGTCCACTGGCTGTCCGTGAAACTCAAAAGAAGGCAACTCCGGAATGGAGAAGACGATCTTCCTCTCAAAATAGTCCACCAAGGGGTGGTAAGCAGACAACCAATCCATCCCCAGAATCACTCCAAAGTCCTCCATCTGTATCATAATCAGGTCAGCTGGCAGGCTATGTCCCCCGACGCTGACCTCGCAATCCGTGTACACCTCCTCAGCTACAAACAGCTAACCAACTAAGACCTCTGATTACGAACGGATTCTCTAACAGTGTATAATCCTGGTCCAAACTAACTGCGAAACTGGCTGCGATAAACGAGTGCGTAGTGCCGGAATCGAAAAGTGTGTAAACGAGTCTGCCGGAAACTGAAACCATACCTGCTACCACCGATCCCAAAGCTCTGGCGTCCCTGTGTGTCAGGGCGTTGATACGCCCTTCAGCTCTAGGTGCAGACAAAGCAGCCACACTCTGCGTCGGACGGGTAGGTGCTGGCCGGTACCCTCCTCGCGACTGCTGTCCTCCTCCTCGCGCCTGGGAACCACGGCCTCCTGCGTGCCCTCCAGTGCTCTGCGTGGGGAGTATCTGCTGACCTCCTGCCCTAGATGGCCAGTCCCTCCTGATGTGGCCCGGCTGGCCACACTGGTAACAGAGGGTAACCCGACTCCCACCCTCAGTGGGTCCCTACTGTCGGCTGGGCGGGGCTCCGGTGCTGGCGACTGGCCCCTGTCGAGGGCCCCCAAAGGCCACTGATGGCCCTGTAAAACGTGACGACTTTCCTGCGGACGCCACGTGTCTCCTCTCTCGCCGACCCTGTGAAAAGTCTGGCTGAAAGGGCCTCTTCCGCCCGCCGTCAGTGTCTCACGCGGACGGGTTGGTCTCCTCGTAAGTCATGGCTGCCTCCACCACCCTCGAAAATGTAGGCAGCTTCAGGGGTTTGATATACCCCCGAATCGCAGGTCGGAGCCCCTCGGTGAACCTCCAAAGGCACTCCTCCTCAGTAGCTACTGCTGTCGCTGCAAAGCGGGACAGCTCCAGGAAACGCATGCGGTACGCGCTCACGGTCATCGTCCCTTGGCGGAGAGTGTGGAACTCCCGCCTCCTCTAGTCCTGCCACGTCTGGGGAAAGTACTGCTCGCAGAAGAGGGCGACGAACCGGTCCCAGGTCGGCTCGTCCCTCTCCTGTCCCCGGACCGCCCTCCACCACCTGTGTGCCGCACTCTCCAGTTAGTATGTGGCAAAGGCCACGCGGCACTCCACCGGGGGGCGAAGGATGTCGAAAATCTTCTCCAGCTGCTCGAGCCAGTCCTCTGCCTCGGTTGGGTCCTCATCCCCCTTGAAGGAGGGGGGCTTCAGCTTCCAGAACTACCCGAAGAGCTCGGAGTGGCACTGTAGTGGGGATGTTGGTCCACCCCCCGGCAACGGTGCCTCGTGCACAGAAGTATCGGAGGAAGGTGGGGGCTGTGGTGGCCCATCCCCTCCCCCGTGTCCAGCGCCGCGTCCGTCGAGTGGTCCCACAGAGGACTCCCCCTCCATAGCCCTAGGGTGAGGCGCTTAGGGCGGTGGGTGGAGCTCCTCTCGTACAATATCCCGTATCAGCCGGGCGAGGTCAGGGCCTGAATGCCCGAGAGTGGTGGCTGGTCCACTGAGACGTTGACAACGGCACGCCCACCTCTCCGACCTCGTCCTTGGCCGCGCCCACGGCCAGCCTCACCAGTCTCGCGACGAGGCATTTCCTGCAAGGAGACGCGAAACAAAACGAAACACGTCACTACGGAACGATACCTAACGGAAACGTCTAAAAACTCATGTCAAAAGATATGTTGTGGTGGCTACTCTAGTTACAGACATGTGAATTGGTTATTTTCCAGTCAGTTGATTCACTTCTCGGGACGACATTGCTCTGATACCATCTTGTAACGACCCGATTCACGAGTCCCTATGAGACACGAGAATTAGACTGACTCGACCAATCCCAAGACCTAGTCATCCAATGAGGAAGTGACGAAAAGAGTAGTAAAATAAACCACATTCAGTATGAATATAACTAACAGTAAGAAAATACAGAAGTAAGGAAAGAAACCACTACAGTATATACCACCACAATAGTAAAACAACATTCATAACATAATATGAACTGCAGGTAAAGAAAAGTACAGCGAAAACAAGAACTACAAACTACAGTGGAACCAAAAAGAGGTACAAGAGAACAGTGGTAACTCTACTGGATCCTACTCGGCCCAGCGTCCTCTGCAGCCGCTGACCCTGGCTGCTCAACACCTGGTCCTGAAAGGTAACGAGTGTAACACGTCAGCAAAACGCTGAGTAGAGTGGTAGCTAAACTAAAGAAACAGTAAAGTGTACAGTAGTTGTTTTAATTTTCTTTCTTCCTTTATTTACGTCTTTCTATTATTTCAAAATTTATCTATTTCTCAGATCCTTCACTTGATCTCGAATGTTCCTCGTGGGAATGATCTTGATTGCAGTCTTTTCCGAACAGTAGAAGTAACACGTGGTGCTCTCCTGGCCGGGAGAGTCCCCCGTGGTGATCCTACTCTCAGTCAACCACCCCAAGGTCACTGACAGACGTAACGGTGACTACGGCACGCGTGGTAAACGCACGGGTAGCTAACCCGCACTGGCACGCGGTCAGTCATTTTCTTTAACGGGTGGACCCAAAGCACAGCATGGAACCAATACAGGGCAGAGCCATCTCAGTAACAGGGGTCCAACCCCTCCACAGTAACCAAACAGGGGCCTTGCCCCTCCATAGTCCGCGCACCCTCGCCTGACTACCTTGGTTTGCCCCAGTGGGCCTAACAAGTCGGTGTAGGAGGCTAGCAGAACCCCGGGACCCGTAGGGTAGCTAGTACCTCCCTACACTAGTAGCTCTCCTCGGTACTACGTTCATGAGGGCCAGTAAGTCGGTACAGAGTGGCCAGTCCTAACCTCGGGTCCCTAGGGCGGCTGGCTCCGCTCTGCACTAAACAGGGGGACCGTCGCTCTCCTTGGTACTCCGTACTCAAGGGCCAGCTCACTTCCCCAATTCTATTCCATTCACTTTCCAGGAGTTCTACTCCTAATTCCCCGTAGGGTTCCAGCTCTTCAACTCAGCGGATTCCGATTTCACCTTTCCAGTTTCACGTTCATACATCCCATATTCTTAATCATGTTCATTTATTCATAACAGGCAGCTGTTTAAACAAATTTACAGGCAGCTATTATTTCTTTTCCACATTTTCAAGACTGCAATGTTCACATATTCCACTAGTTTTCCCATCCTAGGATTCATGTCATACCCTAGGATCTATCATACAATTTAGTTTTCCAGCCCTAGGATTAATGCAACACCCTAGGATCTATCATTCAATCTCGTTTCTCATTCCTAGGATTCATGCAATGTCCTAGGTTCTATTTATGGTTCCATAATTTAACAGATTAAGCTAATAAACTTAAATGCCACTCTATCGGTTACAACAGGAGTACTGGGGGTGTGGTTGGAAATCCCGCGTGCCTCCGCAAACCCCGAGACTGCAACGGAATGGGGTCCTATCACAAGGATCAAACATAGGGAGTTTCTCAAAACAGTATATAGCTACTGTAGACGGGTAGAGAATTTAATTTCGAAAAGAACGCAACTCGAAACGCAGAAAATGGAACCCAAACGGGCCCTAAACAGGTCCAAAACGACGAAACAGTGCAAAATCAGACGTCTAGAACTTATTCCAGACGTCTTAAAAAGTGGATCAGGGGTTACCTTGCCTGTGGGGGCATCTGGCCTAGTTCCCAGACGTCAGATAGTCACCCTGGACGTCTGGAAGTCGCTCCAGTCGTCTGGCACCGCAGCCAGACGTCTGATTCGTGTTGGGTGGCGAATCAGTACCTGCGTGTACCCATTTCTCTCTCTCAGTATGGTCAGTCGAAGAAAATGAAGGCGACAGAAATAAATCACCTTTCAGACGTCTGGACAGTCTTGCAGACGTCATGCTCGCCGTCTGGCTAGAAGCCCAGACGTCTGATTCTGGAAAAGTTTCCAAAACCAGGGCACAACTCGCCCTCCGCTCGCGATGCCTGGCCGCACCGCATCTCGTCCGCCTGTTGCTCGAACTGCAGCAGTCCCCCGCCCACGTCGCTTCGCGCCCACTGCGCCCCCCGCCGGCCGGCCCTAGCAGCCCCGGCGAGCTCGCCCTCATGGCCGAGCGCCTCTTCCATGCACAGCACCTCCTCCCACGCTCACTCGCGCTCGCTCTCGCGCACTGGCTGGAAGGAGAAGAGGAAGGGGGCGGAGGTGACGGGAGTGAGGGAGAGGGCGTGGCCTTTTAATGTCGCGCGAGGAGGAGAGAGAGAGCAGACAGGGTGGGTCTACTGTCGTAGGAGAGAGGGAAAAAGAGAGGGAGAGAGAGCGTACGCAGGTCTGCGTGCTCAAGCGCGCAGACGAAACATGCATGCCAAAAATAATCGATTCCCAGACGTCTGGTCAGACGTCTGGGCCACCTCCCAGACGTCTTAAAATACGTCTGAAGCGCGCGTTCGTAACACTTGCTCTTCCCAAGATCCGAATCAATATCCACCTATTTCAGCTAGCTCGATCACTTTGAGAAGTGGAAAGACTACCCAAGATCCTATTATGACTCCTACTCTACACTCTAGGGATCCTGGTACACCTAACTTGGAAAAGGAGCCTGTTGTGGAGGAGGATCAGGTTCATGATTCTAAGGACTCAAAAATCCAAATCCCTTTTCTTGAGGCCCTAAATAGGCCTAGGAAGAAGAAGCCTGAATCTACTACTGAGACTTGGTTGGATGTGTTCAAACAAGTACAGATTAATATCCCACTCTTGGAAGCCATTGAACATATCCTAGCCTGCACTAAATTTTTGAAAGAATTGACTAGTAAAAAGTGCAGGTTGAAATCTAATAATTCTAGGAAGGTTATCTTGACTGAACAAGCTAGCTCAATCATCTTAAATAATCTTCTCTCTAAGAAGAAGGATCCAGGAGCCTCTCTGATTTCTTGTTCGATTGGGGATATTACTTTGGATAAAGTTCTATTGGATCTGGGTGCCTCCATTAATCTAATCTTGATTGTATTATATGAGAAATTCAGTATAGGTGACCTGAAGCCCACTAATGTGACACTTCAGCAACCTTACTGGACTATCACCAAGTCATGCGGGATTTTGGAGGATGTGATTGTTCATGTCAAGGACTTTTACTTCACTATTGATTTTCTAGTCCTTGACATGGAGGTACCCGAACGACTCTGCAATACCCTGATCATCCTAGGCAAGCCCTTCCTTTCTATTGCTAAAGCCCACATTGATTGTGAATATGAAAAGATAGAAATTGCCTTTGGAGATAAAAAGATGAAATTAAATGTTTTTAAGGCAATGAAAAACTTTGATGATTGTGGAGCTATTGAGGACTTAGAAGATGATGATATTGAGGAAAGAATGGCTATTAATCTTATTGAGGATCCTCTGTTAGCATGTTTGACTCAACCAAGAAAATAAATTGATTTGGAACCTAAGTGCAAGGAAGTCTGCAAGTATTTGAATCTAGCACCTAACTCAGGACTCAGAATAAATCCTCCTATGGAGAGGCTACCTGTGCCATCTTCACTTACTCAGTTACCCTCACTCATGGTCCCACCTGAATTGGAATTAAAACCCCTCTCAAGTAGTCTAAAAGATGTCTTTTGAGGATCTAATCAGACCCTCCCTGTGATTATTAACTCTCATCTGACCAGGGATCAAGAGCTTAAATTGACTAAGGTCCTAAGTGCAAATAAGCAAGCTATTGGATGGACCATTTCTGATTTGAAGGGTATTAGTCCTACTTACTACACCAACAAGATATACCTGGAAGAAGATGCATGACCTTCTCGTGAATTACATAGGAGACTTAACCCGTATATGCGGGAGGTCGTCAAAAAGGAAATAATTAAGTGGCTTAACATGGACATTATTTACCACATTTGTGACAGTCCTTGGGTAAGCCCAAATCAAGTCGTACCTAAGAAAGCAGGGCTAACTGTGGTGACCAATGACAAGGGTGAATCCATCCTGAAACATTCTACAACTGTGTGGCGGGTCTACATTGATTATAGATGACTCAATTATGCCACTAAAAAGAATCACTTCCCACTACCTTTTATTGATCAAATCCTGGAGAAATTGGCGAGAAGGAAGTTTTTTTGTTTCTTGGATGGATATTCTAGATATAACCAGGTTGCAATCAATCCAAAAGACCAAGAAAAGATGACTTTTACATGTCCCTATGAAACCTTTGCTTTCTGTAGAATGCCTTTTGGATTATGCAATGCACTTGCGACTTTTCAAAGGTGCATGATGGTGATCTTTTTGGACATGATCGGTGATTACTTGGAAGTCTTCATGGACAATTTTTCAAATTTTGGAGATTCCTTTGATGAATGTCTAAGCAACTTGGAAAAGATTCTGAGGAGATGTATAGAAGTAAATCTGGTCTTGAGTTGGGAAAAGAGCCATTTTATGGTCCAAGGGATTATGCTTGGACATATTGTGTCAGAAAGAGGCTTGGAAGTCGACCGAGCTAAAGTTGTTTTGATCTCAAATCTACCACCTTCTATCTCGGTTCGACAAGTTAGATCATTCTTGGGGTATATTGTCTTTTATAGAAGATTTCTAGGCCCCTGACAAATCTTTTAAGGATAACAGCTTCGATTCTACTCCTGATTGCACCCAATCTTATCAGACTCTTAAGGACTCTATGACCAAAGCCCTGATCTTGCAACCACCTGATTGGTCCTATCCTTTTGAGATAATGTGTGATGCATTAGATTGTGCTGTTGGTGTCATCCTTGGACAAAAGATTGAAAAAAAACCCATGGTAATCCATTATGCTAGCAAAACCCTAGATGATGCTCAAAGAAATTACATGACTACAGAAACAGAATTGCTAGTTGTGGTTTTTGGAATTGAGAAGTTTATATCTTACATTATTGGATCCCACGTGGTTATTTATATTGATCATACAGCTCTACAACACTTATTAATGAAGAAAGATTCCAAACCAAGGTTAATTAGATGGATTTTACTTTTACAAGAATTTGACCTTGAAATCAAAGACAAGATTGGTTCTTAGAACTTTGTGGCTGACCATCTTTCATGACTCAATTTGGATGATCTTGGCCCTACACCTCCAATCAGCGATCAATTCCTAGATGAACAAATCTTGACCATAGACCATAAAGGACTTGCCTGGTATGTTGAATTGGCAAATTACTTAGCTACAGAAAAAATACCCAATGAATGGACTAAACAACAAAAACTGAGGCTTATCTCTAAAGGTAAACATTATTTTTTGGAGGATCCTTTATTATTCAGGCTTTGTACAGATTAGATTATTAGGAGATGTGTTCCTAAATCTGAATTATCAAGTATCTTAACCTTTTGCTATAATATGGCCTGTGGAGGACATTTCTCAGGAAAGAAAACTACTGTAAAAGTGTTGCAGTGTGGATTTTATTGGCCAACTTTATTCAAAGATGCACATAGTTCCTGTAAAGCTTGCATTTGATGTCAATCTTTAGGAAGTATGATAAGAAGTGATATGATGCCCCTTCAACCAATTCTAATTATTGAAATATTTAAAGTTTTGGTAATAGATTTTATGGGTCCTTTCATTGCAACACATGGATCTCAGTATATATTACTTGCTATGGATTATGTTTCTAAATGGATTGAGGCAATTCCCACTGGATCAAATGACCATAATATTGTTATTGACTTTGCGAAAAAGAATATATTCTCGAGATTTGGGATGCCTTGAGCTATAATTAGTGATGGTGGGACTCATTTTACTAATGCCCAATTTCGAGGGTTATTGAGTAAATATGAGGTGCAACACAAGATTGTTACACCTTATCATTTTTAGACTAATGGGCAAGCAGAAGTATCAAATCGGGAGATTAAGAACATACTCCAAAAGACTATCAGACCTGACAGAAAGGATTGATCCCTGAAATTAGATGATGCTTTATGGGCTTATAGGATCACCTACAAGAACCCGATTGGAATATCTCCTTCTAGATTAATTTATGGTAAATCTTGTCATCTTCCTGTTGAGTTGGAACATAAAGCTTACTGGGCTATCAGGAAGTGTAATCTTGATTTGGATAAGGCTGGACAACAAAGGGAACTCTAACTTAATGAGCTAGATGAAATCAGAAGAGAGGCCTATGAGAGTGTTATGATCTATAAAGAAAAGACTAAGGCCTTTCATGATAAGCACATTAATAGGAAATCTTTTGAACCTAATCAAAGAGTTTGGCTCTTTGATGTTAGACTTAGACTATTTCCTGGCAAGCTTAGATCCAAATGGATTGGACCATACACTATGGTTCAGCCATTTTCTAATGGAGCTATTGAAATTAGTGATCCAAAAACTGGGCAATAATTTATGGTGACTGGATAGAGATTGAAGATTTATTATGAGAATGTTGACCATGAGCCTTTAATTGAAGGTACAACACTTCTGGAATCATTTTAAGCTGGATTTGACTGAGCCTAGCTGTAGACGTAAAATTTAGTGCTTGTTGGGAGGCAACCCAATGTTTGTAGATAATTATGTTATTTGTTTTGAAATTTTCATTCAGGTCTGGAGATGATCGAGTCTTAACTTCTTTAGAACTCTCGAGTTTCAGGTAATATCTATTTTCTTTCGCTTATGTTTATTGCATGCATTGAGGACATTGGATGGAATAAGCATGGGGGGGTAGATAATATTTTTGAGCGTCATTCTTATTTATCTCCAAAATTATAAGCTTTTAGTGGTTTTTCTTGAATTAGTTGTGCCATCAAAAAGTAGTATGTGGTTTTGGAAAAAAAAAAACTATTCATAGCATTTGTACATATTGCATTCATGCTTAAAAGTATTTTTATCAAGGAGGTTTTATTGAGGATTTTCTTCTGGAGTTGTTTCTTAGTTTAGAATCCGGTATAATTATTTTACTTTCACATAGAATTTGCAATGGATCCTTTATGAAAACCAATAGACATTTTTAGTTTATTTTCTAAATCCATGGATAATAGTCAAGGAGTCAGGCAAATTATCTTTCATCTAATAAACATTTGTGAGGTGAGAGTAGAGTGTCTACTGGTGCTCCAAGTCTAGTATGAGGACTCATAAGTTCTAGATAATTGGATAATGATACCTAGGAGTTAGGTATAGTTTTTGCTCTCACTTCCTGCATGCGAACATTATGTGTAAATTCCTGCGAGCCACAAAATAAAGTAGATACACAAAGATTGAGTTCTAATAAAACTAGGACTAAGGTGGATGGTTATGACCATCCTTCATGGAATCCTCAGCTGAAAGAGGGTATTAGTGCCAAAGATCAGAAGTACACATGTCCTATCCATCCCTTCCCGGTGCTGAGGGTAGGCACTTCTACCAAATAAGCCACACATTATCTTCTTGAACATCATCATTCCCTAATAATGCCTCGTTGATTGTGTAGCAATCATAGGTCTTAATTGACCTAAATTAGGCTAGAACTTAGCATAAGTTAGGGTAATTCATGCATGCATAAGCATTACTAGCACCTTTACTGCTTTCTCTTAGCTATGCATAAAATAATGCTACAATATACTTATTAGGTGCATTATGTCAATTGCAGGTAAAAAGCTGATCAGAAGCTAAATCTGAAACTGGATCTAAAGTTGAATCTGAAGAATAAAGAATAACTGGTGTTGCAGCAATGCTAGAGCGGAAGACCCTAGATTAGATGTAGTAGATAATAGTGTAAGGGAGTTAAGGTATGCTATTCTATTAAGTAAGAATAAAGCAATAAATTGTGAAGAACTTAGGTCCATCCTAACCCTAAGATAACCTAGAAGCTTCCCCAAGCCTTAGCCACCCTTAGATTTGGTCACTGTACCCTAGAAAGCCCTAAAACCCTGCTTCCATCCTATATCTGGACGTCCAGATGAGTTATAAGACATCCAGAACCCTTAGCCAACTCCCACACACCTTAAACCCACTTCTACAGTGTTATTGGATGTCCAGACACTTGGTCAGACATCCAATTTCCGTAGAATACCCAAGATAGAATCTAGAATCCCTCCTGACTCTGATTGGACATCTAGAAAATAAGTTTGGACTTTCGATTTTTCACTATAAGTTGTATGACAACTTTATTTGATGATTGATACTGTCCTCCAGTTCCTATTTTGGAATTCAAGTCTTGATCTTGGATCTTTAGCTCCCTAAACTCAATTCCAACCCCTTAGGAACCTAAATTAAGGTATCGTAACCCTAGTACATCACCTCTAGACCTCCCTAAGGACCTAATTAGGCCCTCACTAATCCTAATTGACTTGGATCATAGTCAATTTTATCAGCCTATTCAATTGGACTCATTAAGTCCAATTGAGCCCTGATCTCAGCACACACTACCCAATTGGACTCAGTGAGAGTCCAATTGACCTAGACCT
This sequence comes from Thalassia testudinum, assembly GCA_037157565.1. Classification (NCBI taxonomy): domain Eukaryota; kingdom Viridiplantae; phylum Streptophyta; class Magnoliopsida; order Alismatales; family Hydrocharitaceae; genus Thalassia; species Thalassia testudinum. Next base: position 11,474,239 of record JAZHRO010000036.1, read on the forward strand.
AACTTAATTGAGTTGTTTTACTCTCAATTAGATCTCCACACACCCAATTAAACTTGTATTAAGTTTAATTGCACTTTACCTAAGTGAATTAGGGTTTACAACCCTAATTTGAGACCTACCTTGACCTAAACCCACTAGAACCTAATCTAATCAACCTAACCATCTAAGTTTCGACCCACACACACCCACACACAGGCACACACACCATCCACACAAAAATACCTAGCCTAGAGTTCTCTAAAACTTTCTACCGTGTGTTGTTGCCTTGGTTGCTAAAATTAGCAACCAAGAGCCATTCAATTTTGAGATCCACATTTGGTGGATCTAAAAACCATCATCCATTCTCTCCATTCTCTCAACTTGGGACCACACCTCGTCCTCTCCCTCTCAAGGCCATCCTCCTCCTCCAAGGCCCCCTCCAAGGCATCTTCATGTGGGCGGCAAGAAGAAGGAGAGCCCTAGGGTGCAACACCCTCTTCTCCTCTCTTCACTTGGGTGTGTCCTTTCTTCTCCATAGAGAGGATGCCCCCTCTCATTTTCTTCTTCTTCTTGGATGACCATGAAGGCTCACCCATAGCCAGTTGTGGCCGGCCATCTCGTGTTGGTAGGCATGTAGATGAGTTTGTATACCCATGGTCTAGCCTACACCCTCACACATAGTCGATGGCCCTAGTGGCACCTTCCCGGCATGAGGGATTTCCTCTATTTATATGCCTTCTAGTATAGATGTTAATTGACATTTGTTTCTATGCATAAATAATATTGTGTGATTATTGCTTCTGTGATTGCTTGTCGTCATGCTACTTAGGCTTGTTCACACTATGCACGACCACCATGGCCCACTTAGATGCACGTAGTCACTTAGGTTTTAGCTAGCATGTCTAGATCTAGGTTTCATTTTGTGCTTCAAAATAAAAATCAAAAACACAAAAAGAGAGCAAAATATAAAAAAGACAAAAAATATTAGGTTAGAAAAGCCGATCTAATTCTCGACTCGTTTTCACTCCTCATAAAGATGAACGACCGAGACTCAAGTTCTAAAAAGAAAATAAATCTATGAGATTTTCGTTATTATAAATATTTTCGTCAAGTGGATTTTGCAACTATACTACGATTTCCAACGATTTCAAAATGTACGATTTCCACGCTTGTCAAAAGGCGAGTCCAATTGAGCCTTGATCTTAGCATACACTATCCAATTGGACTCAATGAGAGTCCAATTGAACTAGACGTAACTTAATTGAGTTGTTTTAGTCTCAATTAAGTTTCCACACACCCAATTAAACTTGTATACTCTCAATTAGGTTTCCACACACCCAATTAAACTTGTACTAAGTTTAATTACACTTTACCTAAGTGAATTAGGGTTTACAATCCTAATTTGAGACCTACCTTGACCTAAACCCACTAGAACCTAACCTAATCAACCTAGCCACCTAAGTTTCGACCCACACACACCATCCACACGAAAATACATTGCCTAGTGTTCTCTAGAACTTTCTACCATGTGTTGTTGCCTTGGTTGCTAAAATTAGCAACCAAGAGCCATTCAAATTTTAGATCCACATTTGGTGGATCTAAAAACCACCATCCATCCTCTCTCTCAGTCTCCCAAGAGCTCCCACCATAGGCCTCTCTAGAGAATTCCATAATTCTCTAGAGAGCTTCCCTTAGGTCTATAAAAAAGACCTAAGGGGTGGTACTTTGCACCCATTCACTCTAGGCTCCATTTTAGCTTAGCTCATTCCACCTCCACTCCACCTTCACGAGTAGCTTCACCATGGCCACCACCATCTCCACGCAAAGATGTTGGATCACCTCCTCAACCTCTCTCCAAGGGCTGGCCTAAGCACCATTGGCCGCCCCTCCTCCTCTCAACCAAGTCAAAGGCCATCGGAGCCCACCTCTGAATGCCCTTAGTTCTGATAGATTAGATTATAGTTCTTCATAGTTTTATTGCTTTTATTGTTGCTTAGTAGTGTAGCTCCTTACTTCTTCCCCAATGATGCATGCATAATCTCCCGTAGATTCATGTATGTAGTCATTTTCTATTAGCTGTTAATTTTTACATTCCTTGTACAAGCATTCCGCTATCCGTGCTCTGCAACTCTGTTATCATAATCTTTCTATATATATGTTGAAAATCACCATGTGCTTCCTTATCATCTTTTGGTGTGATTAAAGTTGCATGTTTTCAATTTCTGATATTCTGGCAATAACATGTCATGCATCAATATGAACTTAGCATAAATCGACATGCGATTTTGAATAAGTAGAGTGAGTGAGATCGATTTCAAATATGCATTTCCATAAATGCCTCCTAGAGATGAATAACCGGGACTCCAAATCTCGTTATCTTTATAAATTACTTTTGACGAGCATTTTCACGCACTATACTACGATGAGATCGCTATTTTCAAAACTCACGCGAGAATCGCTTTCTGTCAAATGGCACCATTGCCGAGGAAGCAACATCATTTTTTTATTTCGATCCTCTAGAATTATCACTTATAAATCTTCCTCTGCTTGTCTTTTAATGTGCAGGAAAATAGGGAAAAATGGGATCTGCACACACAAGCATGGAAAAAAAAAATACCAGGTGCACATCATATCTTTCTTAGTTTGAACCTTAGGTTAGATTTCCTTTTAGCAATTTCATTTGAAGAAAAAAGCCTATTTATTTTCATGAAAAAAAAGATACTTAGATTAGGTCTCCATTTGAATCTTAGGTTAGTTTTCTTAAAAAAAAAGAAAAGAAAAAAATTTTTTGAAAAAAAAAGCTTTTCCATTCAAAAAAAAAATTCAAAAGTTTTGAAAAATAAAAAATCATTTTGGTGGAAAGTTTGAATTTCAAATTCAAACACCATTTCGAAAGCTTCCCCACCACCTTCTGATTTTCGGTTAGGCTTCAAATTCTGATTTAAAAATTCAGTTGCCAAAAAGTTAATAAGAAAAAAATTCAAAAATTTAGGCTAGACCTTCATTTTTAAAACAACTTTCAAAAGGCCCCATTTATTTTAAAAAATTCTCAGTACAAAATTTTTGAAAATTCGCAAAGTGCATGGGGGTCAGATTGACCAAGATTTGAATTTTTTTAAAATTCAAAAAGCAATTTCAAGCAATCCTTAAATATATTTTGACTAAAAATGGTGGGGTTTGAAAGCTGATTTCATTGGCTTTAATTCCCATATTTTTCCAAATTTTTGAAGATCATTTGGTACTGTTTTAATTTGAAAAATTGGCCAAAGGTCACAATTCCAGTTTTGACCCCTTGACATTCAAAAATCCCTAGAAATTCGGTTGAAATAGTAAAAATCACAAAAAAATATTATCTGAAAAGATAATTGAAAAAGGAATCTACTTGCAAAATTTCAGTTTATTTGGATTCAAATTTTATCCAGAGAATTATTTGTGTTTCATTGGTCTGCTGAAGAAGAAAGAAAAAAGAACCCTAGAATTGCATGAACCTTAGGTTATACCTTTAGGGTTACATTCTAGAAACCACACTTGGGATAGCCTAGACCTAGTCAAGTCTAGTGTTTAGCCGGTGAGCTTGGTCACCTTGTGGACCTCTCACCACAAACCCAAATTGAAGAAAAACAGGCTCAAATTAATTTTAAAACACGTAAGCAAACTCAAATTTGCTGTCGTACTACTGGGTGGCTTCAACCTCTCTTGCCGAACCTGGTGACTAAGTCTACTGGGAAGTGTCAAACGACCTTGGCTAAGGGGTAACAAAACCAGAGGGGTGAGCCAAAGGAAGAACCTTCCCCTTAATCCCCTCGTAACCAGACTGGTTGGGTTAGCTTGAGAGGCAGGAATTACTTTCAGTTGATTCTCAACGAACTTTTCTTCAGGAATTAGAACCCAAAACGAAAAATTCGGTCATCCGATCATAAGGGCCATCTGATTGACAGAGCCTTAGCCTTGTTTGGCTTGGCTACACCAACCAAGGGGTTGGGTGGTGTATGTAAGGAAGGAGGTCACTTAGACCTCAACTGGTTGGACCTTGGGAGCCACTCCCAAGGAGGCGAGTCACCTCGCCAGGACCATCTTCTCCCCCCACTTCTTCTACTCCCTTAGCTGAGATGGCTAACCCTAATCCTAGACCTAGACCTAGACCGGGTCAGGATGCTGGTAATCTGGATCCGATGGCTCGTCTGGAGGCCCAGGTGGTTGAATCAGAGGAGAGGCATCAGTAGAGCATGGACCGATTCTTGACAGCGCTTGACAGAATGCAGCATCCATCCGAGGAGAACAACTTCGGGATTTCTATGATTCAGCTGCACCGATCATCGCACCCTTAGTTTGAATTCTCGTAGGCGGAGACTCGTCTGAGCTCAAGCCTAATGTGATTAGTTTGATCAATAGTCATTTCTATGGAAACTCAAGTGAAGATCCGTTCCAGCACTTAGTGGACCTGAGTTGACTCGCAGAGATGATTCGACCTAGGAATGTTGATCTTGGGATTGTTCTGATGAAGCTTTTCCCATTTTCTCTGAGGGACAAAGCTTCATACTGGTTCAAGACCATTGGTAAGCCGATTGGAACCTGGCCAGAATTATGACGTGAATTCCTGCAAAAGTTCTTCCTGATCGGTCGAACGAACGTGATGAGGCTTGCAATCATGACTTTCTCCCAAGGAGCTGGGAAGAAGTGGCATGATGCCTGGGACCGATTTCACGACCTTCTCTTGAAATGCCCTCACCATGGTGTGCCTAGATGGCACCTAGCTCAGATCTTTTACCATGGGCTGGATGACACACATTGGTATTTGGCTTATGCATCTAGTGGCAGGAATTTCCTCGTGAAAGACAAGAACATCACATTTGAGTTGTTCGAATCTTTGGCGGAGAACTTGATGAATGTCTTATCCATGAACTAGTTCCAGCAGCCTGGTCAATAGCGGGTTGGTGTCCATGAGGCTTACACCAAGTCCATTCGAGCCGACATGGATATCATCATCAAGTAGCTGGATAGAATGAACCTGATTGAAAAAAAGATTGACCAAATTAATTAGGGTCAATCTAACTTGAACGCTGTTGCTCCCCGACCCTCCTATGCACCCCGAGCCCCTCCTGCTCGAGTTAATCTACTCACTCGAGATGCATCCTCTCCTTACTTACGAGATCCTACATATCAGAATCCCATAAACAATCCTGATCTGGCACCATATGACAAGGGTTACGCACCACTCGCTGACTATAATATGTATCCCCTTGATGGATATACGTCTCAGACGTCTTTGACCTATGAGGACATTAGTGCTATCGAAGGATACGGACGTAATAACTCGTATTTAGAGACGCATAACCCTGGTTGGCGCCAGCATCCGAACTTCTCCTGGTCTGGTAACTCACATAGACCACATCAAGATCTACACTACCAGACTAGGCAATATGGGAATGCACATAACACATACCCTAGGCAGCTGCCATTCCTGTCTCAGCAGCAGCAACCCCATTCTGTATACCAGCCGCTGCACCAAGCTACCAATCACCCTCTAAAGCGGGCTAACCCTCTGGAGGCACTGAAAGAGGAGCTGCAAGAATCAATGAGGAAGTCTACGGAGGGTAGCTTGCAGATAATGAAGGCGATGGTTGACCAGATACAGACTATACAGAACACGCAAAACCAACTGTTGCAGGAGCATAGGACTTAGGGAGCCTTGCCCTCCCAACCTATCTCGAACCCTTGGTATGTGCAGAACCAACGCGCCCCGCCTAGGTTTCAGGCACCATAGGGACAGGTACACAAAATATTATAGGCACCTCCTACACCACCTAGTTACACTCAAGGCCAGCCGCCTTTGATGTAGAACCCCGCATACTCTGCCCCTTTCGCCCCCCCACCACCTCATGGATAGCAAGCCGATGGAAATGCTGTCTCATTGAGGAGTGGAAGGAAGACATTCGACCCACCGCATAGGCAGGCGGGTCGTGATTTTCTCACCCTTCACTATTGGCGGGTTCGACTCCTTCTTCATCTCAGGAGCCACCTACGGTAGATAAGGGTAAGAGGCCACTTGACCCTAAGATTCTCGTCCCTTTTCCCAGGGCTTTGACGTGACATGTAGTACGGAAGGACACATGGAATTTTGAGGACCTGAAGTCAATGTTCAAGGAAGTACATATTCAAGTCCCTCTCCTCAAGGCAATTGATCACATCCCTACTGTTGCTAGGTTCTTCAAGGACTATTGTACCCCGAAGCGACAACCTAGAATTGGACGACAGGCGGTACTATCAAAAGAGGCTAGCGCCGTGATTCTAGCCGACTTACCATTGAAAAAGAAAGACCCTGGTACCCCACTCATATCTTGCTTCTTGCAGGATTCTCCATTTGATCAGGCCCTTCTAGATCTAGGTTCATCCATCAACCTGACTCCCACCACCGTATTTGATCGATTTCTATTTGGGGAGTTAAAGCCAACCTCGGTCATGATTCAGCTGGTTGATAGATCAGTAAAAACACCGAAGGGGGTGGTTAAGAAAGTTATCGTAAAAGTCCATGGATTCTGCTTTCCCACAGACTTTTTCATTCTCGATATGGAAGTTCCTCCTAATCTCCAAGATGCACCAATCATTTTGGGTCTCCCATTTCTAGCGACAGCCTGAGCAAACATTGATTGTGCATCCGGGTGTATGGAGATAGCCCTAGGTAATGAGCGACTTCGACTTGACATATTCAGGGCATCCAGGAATTTTGACTGTGATTGCATAGAGGAGGATGGTGAAGACGAAGATTTGGCATACTGTGGTAACATTGGGCTTCTTTGTGATGACCCAATGTCTCATTCGTCTGCACTATCAGGGTTCTTGGACCTCGATCCACATGGGACTGAGACCCCTACACTGCACATCTCCCCACCTGAATCTAGCTATCCTGATCCGTACACTACTGGATCACCCCTGTTGTTACACGAAGACGTGACCACAGCTAACGAGTTTCCCGTTAACGCAGTCACAACCGATTATCTCACAGGTAGCGAATCAGTAGGAATTCACATGCATCTAGATTATCAAATTCCCACCTTCGAGTTTGCTCCTCCTATTCCCATTTCTGACTCTGACCTACCTGTGACTGAATTGAAGCCCTTACCTGACTCACTTAAGTATGTGTTCTTGGGCGAAGCTGAGACATACCCTATCATTATTAGTGCTCACTTAACCCAAGAACAGGAGCATCAACTGATTTTGGTTTTACAAGACCATAGTCGGCTATAGGGTGGAGCATTATTGATCTTCGCGGTATTCGCCCCTCATATTGCACCCATCACATTTACACGGATGGGGGGATGAAACCTTTGAGACAACCTCAAAGACGGCTAAACCCAAATATGCTAGAGGTTGTTAAGAAGGAGATCATCAAATGGCTGGATGCAGGCATTGTATACCCAATCTCTGACAGCCAATGGGTGAGTCCGATCTAGATAGTGCCCAAGAAAGCAGGACTCACCGTAATGAAAAATGATCAAGGTGAATCCATCCCGACCTGCACTGCGACATCATGGCGGGTCTACATCGACTATAGGAAACTGAACATGGCTACCCAGAAGGATCACTTTCCTTTGCCTTTCATTGATTAGATCTTGGAACGGTTAGCTGGACGCAGTTTCTTTTACTTTCTAGATGGATACTCTTGGTATAATCAAGTAGCGATTTGCTCGCAAGATCAAGACAAGACCACATTCACATGCCCCTTTGGAACATTTGCTTTCAAGCAGATGCCCTTTGGCCTCTTCAACGCACCACCAACATTTCAGCGTTGTATGATGGCCATCTTCTCTGACATGATTGGGGGCTATGTGGAGGTGTTCATGGATGACTTCTCCATTTTTGGAGATGATTTCGCATCTTGTCTTGATAACGTCACCAAAATCCTGAAACGATGTATTGAGGTAAACCTAGTACTACCCTGGGAGAAAAGCCATTTCATGGTGAGGGATGGCATAGTACTAGGGCATAGGATCTCTAAAAATGGACTCGAGGTCGATCGAGCTAAATCTGAGATTATTTCCCACTTATCGCCACCTAGCTCAGTCAAGCAGATCAGATCATTCTTGGGTCATGTTGACCTCTATCGGAGATTTATACGTGATTTCTCAAAAATTGCACGACCTTTGATGAATCTCCTTGTTGCCGATGCCCCATTCGAATTCAACGCCTCATGTCTCAGAACCTTCGAGACTTTACAAAGCACTATCTCTGATTCCTTAATTCTCCAACCACCCGACTGGTTGCTTGATTTCGAGATGATGTGCGACACTTCTGATTTCTCCGTCGGTGCTGTTTTAGGCCAGCATTAGGAGAAACAACCTTTTGTGATATACTATGCTAGCAAGGCGCTAAATGAGGCTCAGCATAATTATACTGTCACCAAAAAAGAACTGCTAATAGTAGTATTCGATTTGGAGAAATTCATATCTTATCAATTATGGTCCAAAGTTATCATCTTCACTGACCACTCCGCCCTCCGACATTTGTTGGCAAAGAAGGATGCCAAACCCCAGCTCATCAGATGGATCCTTCTATTGCAAGAATTTAATATTGAAATCTGCAACAAAGTTGGAAAGCAGAATGTTGTGGCGGATCACCTATCCAGACTGGACCTAACCCACATTCCTTATTCCCTACCTATCCACTACCAATTTCTGGATGAATCCCTTTTGGCAGTTCACTCTATTGATTTCCCTTGGTACGCGGATATTGTAAACTATCTTGCCACAAGCAAGATTCCTGCGAACCTATCCAAGAACTAGAAACTCAAATTTACTGTGGAGGCCAAATTCTACCTCTGGGATGACCCACTGCTCTTCCGCATTGGAGTAGATCAGATTATTCGAAGATGCGTCCCAAATTCTGAGATCCCTAGTGTGTTATCTTTTTGCCACAACGATGCTTGTGGTGGTCATTTCTCAGGATGGAAAAATGCTGCAAAAATTTTGCAGTTGGAATTTTTCTAGCCAACTATTTTCAGAGATACACACGAATATGCCCAGCACTGTAAATGATGCCAGTCGATCGGTTCTATGACCAGGAGAGACATGATGCAACTCCAGCCCATCATGGTTGTAGAAGTGTTCAATGTCTGGGGCATCGATTTTATGGGCCCTTTTCCGAACTCGCATGGCTTCGAGTACATATTACTAGCTGTTGACTATGTCTCAAAGTGGGTCAAGGCCATCCCGACGAGACGAGATAATCATAAGACCGTCATTTCTTTCATATAGGAATACATCTTTGTGAGATTCGGAATACCCCGTGCTCTAATTAGCGATGGGGGAAGCCACTTCATCCACACCCACTTCAGGTTATTATTAAAGAAATACGGGGTACATCACCATATAGCCACACCGTATCACTCGCAAACCAATGGGTAGGCTAAAGTGCCTAACTGTCAGATCAAGCAATTCTCCAGAAGATGGTTAGACCAGACAGGAAGGACTGGTCCGATAAATTAGTTGATGCACTCTGGGCATATCGGATAGCATACAAGGTCCCACTTGGAATGTCACCATATCATATGGTATATGGCAAGGCCTGTCACCTTCCTATAAAGTTGGAACACCATGCCTTTTAAGCGGTGCGAAAATGTAACCTTGACCTCGATGCGGGAGGTCAAGAATGGAAACTCCAGCTCAGCGAATTAGAAGAGATCTGGTGGGTGGCCTATGAGAATGCATGGATATACAATAATAAGACCAAGGCCTTTCATGACTGCCACATCCAGAGAAAAGCATTCACGCCCAACCAGCAAGTCTGGTTGTTTGATTCGCGACTAAAACCTTTTTCAAAGAAGCTCAAGTCCAAGTTGACTGGCCCATTTGTTATGATTCACCCATATCCTAATGGGGTGGTCCAAATCAAGGACTCAAAATCTGGGCATGTATCTACGGTAAATGGCCAGCATCTCAAGCCATTCACAGCCCAGGAACCTCCTCCAACTGACAAACTCATTCATCTTATCGAGGATATCTGATTGAGTTTTCACCCAGCTGGAGGCGTTAAACTCAGCATCTACCCCACATTCATCCATCGCCTTATACATACCATTTTTATACATAGCATATTTTTCTTTTAGCATATTTATTTTTCGCATATTTCATACTATTAGGTTGGCTGATGCTGAACGTTAAAATTTTAGGAGCAATTCCAGGTGATCTCTACCCACTTACTCCCTGCTGTATTCATTTTCTTTTGTATTCTTGCATGAGGACATGCAAGAACTTAGGCATGGGGGGGTAGATACGACAAAACTGAAAATTTTTATGCCAATATTTAGGAAAACCTCAGAGATGCATGTCGAACATACTTTAGGACCCTATATAAAAGAAGAACCGACTCCACCTCCAATGCTTGCATTGGAGTTAAAAATCATCCACAATAGCCACTTCCGACTCTCCTGCTTACCTTTTGTTCAAAATTTAGGGTCAAGTTGAATGCAACCCAAAAGGGAAATTTCATGAAGTATGAATATAAGAGGTTACTTGTTTATAGCATATATACATAGTGCATCCATGAATAAAATTGTCTTATTAAGAGAATGTATTAGGGATTTTATCCTCTAGTTGATTCCTATAATCTGGAATCCAATATAATTTTTCACACACATGTAGAATTTGCAATGGATTCATGGTGAAGGATGATAAACGACTTTAGTCTGTCGAGAAGAAGCAGTACTTCTTTTCTTGAACCCCTGGATAGTGTTTTGGGAGTCAGGTAGATTTTCTTCAAAAAATCCACCAAATAGTGTGAGTAGAGTGTACTGGTGCTCTAAGATTAGTGCAAGGAATCTGAAATCCTAGATAATTAGGTGATGATACTTAGAGATTACGCATAGTTTTCACTCTCGGTTCCTGCATATACATTTTTGTGTGAAATTTTGAGAGCCACAAAATAAGGCAAATATGCGAAGAGCAAGTTTTCATAAAACTAGGGCTAAGGTGGATGATTACGACCTTTCTTTACAGAATCCTTAGCTGAAGGAGGGTATTGATGCCAAGGGTAGAAATACACCGTCCTAGCCGTCTCTCCTGGTACCGTGAACAAACACTTCCACCAAATAAGTCACCCAATGTATCTTGAGTACCACTAATCCCTAATAATGCCTCTTTAATAAAATTCATGAATGTGTTTCTAGATTGTGTTGAGTTAGAAAAATTATATATGAAAAAAAAAGGAATGAAAAATGAGAAAATGAGAAAAAGGAAAAAAAAAGAAAAAAAGAGAAAAAAGGGAAAGAAAAAAGAAAAAAAGAGAGAAGAAAAGAGCAGAAAAAGAGTTTGCGAATATTTAGTGTTTATTTCAGTTGCATTAAGGCAATACCATCAAATAAATTTGAGATCCACCAAATTTAGCCTTAAGCTATTTTTTTTATGTTTCTAACTGCCCGAATACTAGCTAAGGAATTCCGACTTAGTGTTAAGGTTATGAGAACTCAATTAAAGTGTTAATGCCAAGTAAGACCACCAAATATGGATCATACGTGAGAATCTGGTGAGATTGTGAGCTCTAAAAAAAAAAAAAATAGAGAGAGTAAGAGAGAATGAATACAAAGGAACCAGAAAAGAGCATAGTTTTTCTCGTCTTTCACCGAGTTGAGTTACTTGATAATCTGAGAATCTAGATTCTAAAGTACTAATCTCTATGTAGCACCAACTGAGAGTGAGCCACAAAATAAACACCCATATCCCTCAGACATCCTCTACCCAAGCTTAAAGCTGGAGTGGAATTCATAGAATATCTTGAAGACCCCGAGAGAAGAAGTCCACCTATCCCGCTAGAATTTTTACTAGGGGCCAAGTATAGGCTTTAGAGGTGAATTAGTTTTTCACTCGAATCTGTTGCAAAAGCTATATAGCAACACTTTCATGATTGCCTGCATTTCTAGAGCATAGGATGAAAACAGAAAGGAGAAAAATCTATAGGCATACACTTGATAAAATAATAAATCCCTTAGGAACCCTTATGTGAATAATTTAGTCTTGCATTTGCTAGGGACTAGCAAGATTTAGGCATGGGGGTATGATTGCACAGCAATCACAGGTCTTAATTGACCTAAATTAGGCTAGGACTTAGCATAAGTTAGGGTAATTCATGCATGCATAAGCATTACTAACACCTTTACTGCTTTCTTTTAGTTATGTATAAAATAATGCTATAATGTACCAATTAGGTGTATTATGTCAATTGCAGGCAATAAGCTGATCAGAAGCTAGATCTGAAGTTGGATCTAAAGTTGGATCTGAAGAATAAAGAATAACTGGTGTTGCGGTAGTGTTGGAGTGGAAGACATAGATTAGATGCAGTAGATAATAATGTATGGGAGTTAAGGTATGCTATTCTATTAAGTAGGAATAAAGCAATAAATTGTGAAGAACTTAGGTCCATCCTAACCCTAAGACAGCCTATAAGCTTCTCCAAGCCTTAACCACCATTAGATTTGGTCACTGTACCATAGAAAGCCCTAAAACCCTACTTCCATCCTATATTTGGACGTCCAGATGAGTTATAAGACGTCCAAAACTCTTAGCCAACTCCCACACACCTTAAACCCACTTCTACAGTGTTATTGGACATCTAGACACTTGGTCAGACATCCAATTTCTGCAGAATACCCAAGACAGAACCTAGAATCCCTCCTGACACTGATTGGACATCTAGAAAATAAGTTTAGACTTCCGATTTTCACTATAAGATGCATGACAACTTTATTAGACGATTGATACTGTCCTCCAATTCCTATTTTGGAATTCAAGCCTTGATCTTGGATCTTTAGCTCCCTAAACCCAATTCCAACCCCTTAGGAACCTAAATTAAGGTACCCTAACCCTAGTACATCACCTCTAGACCTCCCTAAGGACCTAACTAGGCCCTCACTAAGCCTAATTGACTTGGATCATAGTTAATTTCATTGGCCTATTCAATTGGACTCATTGAGTCTAATTGAGCCATGATCTCAGCACACACTATCCAATTGAACTCAGTGAGAGTCCAATTGACTTAGACCAAACTTAATTGAGTTGTTTTCATCTCAATTAGGTTTCCACACACCCAATTAAGCTTGTATTAAGTTTAATTGCACTTTACCTAAGTGAATTAGGGTTTACAACCCTAATTTGAGACCTACCTTGACCTAAACCCACTAAAACCTAATCTAATCAACCTCGCCACCTAAGTTTCGACCCACACACACCCACACACACCATGCACACAAAAATACCTAGTCTAGAGTTCTCTAGAACTTTCTACCATGTGTTGTTGCCTTGGTTGCTAAAATTAGCAACCAAGAGCCATTCAATTTTTAGATCCGCATTTGGTGGATCTAAAAACCACCATTCGTCCTCTCTCTCACTCTCCCATGAGCTCCCACCATAGGCCTCTCTAGATAATTCCATAATTCTAAAGAGAGCTTCCCTTAGGTGTATAAAAAGACCTAAGGGGTGGCACTTTGCACCCATTCACTCTAGGCTTCATTTTTGCTTAGCTTCATTCCACCTCCACTCCACCTTCATGAGTAGCTTCGCCATGGCCACCACCATCTCCACGCAAAGATGTTGGATCACCTCCTCAACCTCTCTCCAAGGGCCAGCCTAAGCACCATTGGCCACCCCTCCTCCTCTCAACCAAGTCAAAGGCCATCGGAGCCCACCTTTGAATGCCCTTAGTTCTGATAGATTAGATTATAGTTCTTCATAGTTTTACTGCTTTTATTACTCCTTAGTAGTGTATCTCCTTACTTCTCCCCCAATGATGCATGTATAATCTCCCGTAGATTCATGTATGCAGTCGTTTTCTATTAGCTGTTAGTTTTTACATTCCTTGTACAAGCATTCCTCTACCTGTGCTCTGCAACTCTGTTATCATCATCTTTCTATATATATGTTGAAAATCACCATGTGCTTGCTTATCATCTTTTGGTGTGATTAAAGTTGCATGTTTTTGATTTCTGATATTCTGGCAACAACATGTCATGCATCAATATGAACTTAGCATAAATCGACATGCAATTTTGAATAAGTAGAGCAAGCGAGATCGATTTCAAATCTGCATTTCCATAAATGCCTCCCAGAGACGAACGACCGGGACTCCAAATCTTGTTATCTTTATAAATTATTTTTGACGAGCATTTTCGCGTACTATACTTCGATGAGATCTCTGTTTTCAAAACATGCGCGAGAATTGCCTTCTGTCACTCATCAATAAAAATTTATGCTATGTGTGTCATGTTGGTAGAAATGAAAAAAATAATAAAAAATAATAATAAACAAGAAGAAAATTTTTTATCAAAAGTAAAAGAAAAGAAAAAGAAAGGAAAAGAAAGAAAAAAAGGGAAAAGGGAAAAGGTTTGAACAAAAAAGTGTTGAATTCATAGTTGTGTTTATTTCATTACATTGAGGTAGCAACACCCACTCTCTTTGTAATCCACCAAATATGTGCCACATCTACTTTTTTAGTAGTTCTGACCGTTCGAATACTGGTTGAGGAATTTTGACTTAGTTATAGGGTTATCAGAACTTTAATTGAAGTGTTAATGCCATGTGTGAACACCAAATATTTAGTACATTTACAAAATCTGGTAAGATTGTGAGCTTAAAAAGGAGAAAAAAGAAGAGAAAAGAAGAAAGAGAGTGAGTACAAAAGAACTAAAGAGATCATAGTTTTGAGTCTCTCTCTGGGTTAATTTATTTGATAGTCTAGAGATCTAGAGTCTGTAGTACTAGGCTACATGTAGCACCAGATAAGTGTGAGCCACCAAATATATAACAATTTGACTCAGCTATCTTCTACCTAAGTCAAAAAGTTGAGGTAGAAATTTCAATTTATTTGTATCCTCGAGGAAAGAAGTTTGTCTATCCGGATAGAATTTTTACCAAGGGTCAAGTATGAACTTTAAATGTAGGTTGACACTTCACTTGGATTCGTTGCTTAGGCTACTATCACATCATTTTCACATTTTTCTGGATCTCTAAATTTTTGAAAGAAGACAAGAAGAAATTTTTTGTCAAATCCTTAATAAAAAGGAATGAGCAGTCCATTAGGGGTTGAGTTGTAATTAGCACGGATCATACATTTTGCATTTATTTTTCATTCTTGCATTTTACTCAAGGATTAGCAAAATATAGGCATGAGGGTGTGATATTTCCATATTTATTTATGCTAATTAATGCCTAACTAATGTTAGTCTAAGGGTAATTTGGGTTAGATTTCATTTAGTTAGGTTAGATTAGTCATAATGCATACTTTTGGGCCTTTGTGCAAGTTGTCTCCTAATTGTATCTGGTACCTTGATGTGTTTATTTTTATATGTGCAGATACAAAATTTCAAGTTAATCGGAGTCGTGTTGATTGGATTTCTAGACTTGAGTTGATTTGAAGATGACTAAGCCTAGTTAGTAGACCCATTTGGAGACCCAATTAGACCTTAACCCCAACCTATTTAGGAGCCCAATTTTCTTTACCAAATTCCTTCCTAAACCTATTTATCCAATGCCCCAATCTTCTTAGCTTTAATTTCCAAGAAAAACTTTATCCAAATATTTTCCTTAAACCCCACGTTAATTCCCTCCACTCCAAAAATCCCACCAACATCCTACGTGCTCCTATTCCCTCAATCCCAACACAACACCAAATGATCCCAACCTCCACTTATCCCATGCAACACACTTGCATAACCCCACCCACTTATGTAACACTCCCTCTACATCCACCGAATGCCGAATAAATTCAATGCAAATCCCATGTCCAATCCATGCAACCCTCATGACCTAGTAACCCAAACCCATGCAAACACCTCCTCTTTTCCATAGTAAATCCCCTATGTAAAACCATACCCACGTAGATCCTATTCCAACCACACTACAAATTCCATCGACTCTGCAAACAAAACCAATGTAAGCTTCATCTCATCCCCACCTAACCCAACAAACCGATGCAATATCATCCACTGAAAACCATGCAAGAGCTCTCCTCTCTTCCACTTTCCTCTCCCTTGGTGAAAACCCTTTGCTATAGTACGGGTCTCCGATTGGCTGGTAGTGGCTGATCAGAGCCCCCTCCTCTCAGATGACCTGCCCCTCCCTCGGAACCTTTCCTCCTTCACTGCAGGTGACATGCATGGCCGATCGTTGGCTGTGACAGTTGTGTGAGATGATGGCATCGGCAAGGCATGGCTTCGGTGTGGTGCTTCAACGGTAGCTGTACGAGGTAGTGGCATCGTCGAGGCACTTCATTGGTGGTGTGTGTGATGATCGTGCTGGTGCGACGCAACCCTGATGAGGTGCGGATCTAGCGCATTTGCTTTATCGGCGACGTGCTCTGGTGTCGTTTGTGGGTGGCGTCTGTAGTTGGCATGCACCGGTGAACGCGTCTGCAGGTGGCGTCTGTTGGTGCTAGAGCACCACGATCATTTATTTTGATGATAATAAAACATGTGTCTTTTAACATTTGCTTTTGAGTCCTAGCTTTCAGGTCAAATTGCAAATGGAGACAGGTGTTTAGACGAAGTTCTAGCTCGCATCCATGGCGGATTAGAGGAGCTGGACAGAGGTGGAGGAGCTTCGCAAGAAGTGAAAGCTTGAGAAGGAAGGAGATGAAGAATAGGATAAATTTCATTTTATCTTATTCTACGTAATTTTGTTTCTTTATTTTGCTCTTTATTTCTGTCCTAGACCTTATGTTAAAGACCCTCAAAGAACCCTTAAAATAGTCCTAGGAACACCTGCACTACCCTAGAATACTTAGGTTTTCTGTAAAGAACTTAGAAAACTAAAATAGGGTTCAGACAGCCTTATCAGACATCCAATCTATAAATCAGACGTCTGACTGTTTGATCAGATGTCTAGAAAATCTAGGCTGGACTTAGAAGGTTTTGTCTGTTAGAATCAGTTGTCCAAGCCTGAGTCCAGATGTCTTAGCAGATGCCTTAGCAGATGTCTGATGACTTTGCCAGACGTCCAATTAGTGGAACGTTGGTTGCCTTCATAAACATTGAGGAAATGACCATTAGCCTTGTATCAGACGTCCGTAGAGGACCCCAGACGTCTGATACATGACCGTTTTGTCTTGGCTAACCCAAAATCTTCCTTCAGAGATTTTCTAGCCGTTGTACTTCCTTGGGAATCTATTTTTGCATAACAATAGGTTTCCAGACATCCAGACCTAGTGCCAGACGTCCTGTGTGTCGTCTGATGGACATACACTAAAACCTTGTTTAGGTCTGATTCAAGTCAGGAAGGAAACCCGCCTAGAATCAGATGTCTGACTTAGTTCCCAGACATCTTAAAACAAGTTTTCCTGATGTTTGATGCCAAGACCAGACATCTGATGACCCTGTCAAAATCATGATTAATTCTGACTACGGCCTAATTTGCCTTAGATTTACACCCTACGGCTATAGAAGCTTTCCAAGGCCTTCCAAAGCCTTCCTAGGCCGTCTATAAATAGAGGAGAACCCTTGCCACTCAAAGATACACCTTGCAAGAATATTTCCACTCTCTTGTGTTAAAAAGAAGTAGAAGATCAAATAGAAGAAGCTCTATCTCTACAAGCACTCATTTCACACCTAAGAGCTTCGTTCTGCTATGCACCTGCTCTCCCGCCGTCGTTACGAGAGCGCTGTTGTGCCAAAGTGTGGTTCATGCACCCACATCAATCCGATGCACTTCCACCAAATGGAAGTTTCCTAACTCCTATAGAAGCTAGGTTCAAATATTTGTGGCTCTATAGGATTGTTGTACATTTTATTGTCTTTGGTTGGGTACTCACTTTGCAAATTCTCGTCTCCTTCGCTAGACAAAATCCTTCTTGTGAAGAGAAGGGGTTTTGAGGTACACTACCCTCAGTCTAAGTAGTATTGTTGTAATTGAGGTTCAGTCACCCTCGTTCAAGTGATTGGGTTTAGTGGATTTGATTGACTAGGTCGATTGGAAAATCCTAACTCGAGAGGGTTAGGTGGTGGTTTTCACCTAGTTTGGGTTTCCACCTAAAAATACTTGTGCCTATTGTGTGATTGTTGTTTTTGTATTTTAATTCCACACTTTATATTACGCCACGCATATCTCACCCCCTCCAAGTAGGTAATCACAGTGTCTATGGGTGGCGTGTGTCGGTGAGTGAGTCGGTGGGGAGCAGATCGACGTTGTTCGGCTGTTGTCAGATTATCCTCATTTTGTGTAGGTTGTTTTGTTTCTATGTTCGATTTTGTGGTTGATTGTGTGTAGTAGGTGGGTTCCTTTCTTTTTCTTAGGTTGTTGTTTTGTTGGGGACCACATGTGACACTAGGCTTTTCAATAGAGTTTTCTATCTTTTTTTGACCTTTTGGTCGATTTATACGACTTATTCGTAGGTGCGATCCTTAAGGTTCGTCTCACTGGCATCTTGCTGTTCTACGAGCGTGGGGTCATCCTCCTTTGAGAGGTCATCCGGTTCCCATTCTGGTGTCTCGTTTCTTTGTCTTTTTCCTTTATTTCATGTTTGGCTTTTTGTTTTTTGCGTTCCCCCATTTTTATGGGGCATTTTCCTCCTTCGTGGGAGAGGATTTTCTTTTCTTCCTTTGCGTCCACTTGTAATAGGTTCTTCCCTATTAATGAAAATATTTTCCTAAAAGAAAAAAGAAAAAGAAACCCATGGAATATCACCTAGTGACATTACCTTTTCTTTTAAAAAATCCTATTCTATCTCCTATTTAACCCACCGGCTATTTTTCCTTCACATCATTCCCATCAAATTCAACTTATCCCCTCCAACTATTATTTAATTACTTATCCTTATCAACAATCCTAACCATCCATCAACCACCCTATTTAATCTAGACCCTTGATTTACTTCCAACAAAAATCTAACCTATCCTCTCACCTAGCCTTTAATCCTAAGTCTTGATTCTTAACTTATTAATCCTAGCCCTAGAACTTACTGATCCAAGGCAACTTGGATCAACTAGTCATGAACCTCCATCATTCCTATATAAACCCCTACCCACCGCCTCATTAGGAACCATCTCCTACTTAGAATTTCCTACCTCCTTACGGTCTCTACTACTAGTGCTAGTCCACACCATCTTTGGTGATTTTGTAGGTCGCCTTCGCATCTGCATCTACGTCGATGCTCTGGACTTTTCCTTTGAAGCCCATAATTTCTGCATTTCTCTAGAATAGTTTTAGTTGTAGTAATCTAGTTCTAGTTATAATTTTTCAAGCATTCCTCTAGTTGCAATACTACTTTTATCTGTGCTAAACTCTCATCTTATTTAATAAAGTTCTTTTAATTTGTCAACTTGCCTTCAATTTGTATGCTTTCTAATAGTAGTATATTATAGTTCTAGTAGTTGCATGCTATTAGATATAGTATTAGTTTTAATAATCATCCTACTTGATACTTAATTCTAGTTCTAATTAGGAAAGAGATTCTAATATATTTGCCTCCCTGTGAACTACTCAGACTCATATTTTTATTCAAAAATCCTTATGAGTTTGATTTCACTTACAAATCAAGAGTTTCAACGTGAATTTACTTCGATGAACACATTTTTTTTGCGTACTTATTCTGCATGTAGAACACCAATTAAAGGTAGTTGGGACGGATATGTGATGGTAACACCATTATTAGCCATAACTAGCTTTAATTAGTTGAAATCAAGTGACAAATGCTCCTAAATAATTTTCTAAGGACAGTAATTCCACGTAAATCCATTTTGACAAAAAAATAATAAAAAGGGTTAATTTTGAAGTTTTAACATCACATCACAAATGCAGAGTAACCACGAGGTCACCTAAGAGTTAATTAAAGGTTAATTGAGCATTAAAATTCAAAGAGTGGGTTCACATAGACAGAAATAGGGTTTCACGCATTTAGAGAACCAAATTAGAACACAGAACCTTAATTTTAGACCCGCTTAAATTGAAGAGGTTTTGGTCAGGATAAAATTCATTTAAACCTCATAAAATTCATATAAAAATATTATAAGAGGTTTGGTATCCTTGGTTTGACCATTTGAACCCATTTTTACCTCTAATAGAGTTTTAGATGGATTTTGCCTTAATTTGGGCTTCTATGCAAATTATCCAATAAAACATAGTCAAAACTAAAATCCAACTTCACCATTATATTACTTGAGTCAAAATTAGGTTAAGACTGAAATTTAGGCCTAATCAGAGTCCATCTTGACCTAGTTTGCAATTTATTCCTTAATATCTATGTTTCTCTCACTTAAACCCCCTAACTTTTGATTTTATTCCAAATGGGTCCCTAACTTCTTCATCTTCTTCACAGTTAGGTCCTTGCTGCCATTGCTAGGTCAATCGACCTAAGCACCTACTTTGACTAAACCAAAACCTCATCAAATCAACTCCAAATCCCACCAAATTTTGTGGGATTGGAGCTCACAAATTGGATGAATGCAATCTTGGACCTTGATTCACGGTAGAGAGGCTATGCAAACCCATGAAATTCGTGGGAATCTTTTCTTCCAAACCAAGGTCCAATTGAGCTTCTTTCCTCAATTAGAGTTCGGTCTGAGCTCTATAAGAACTCCCCCAACTCCAGACCATCCTCCTTAGGAAGGTTTTAAGGCCAAAACACTTCTTCCCCAGCCTACTTCGACCAAGCTCTGGTGACCTCAGATTCCTATTCATTTCCCTCTACCGCGTACAATAGGCAGAGGAAACTTCCTCCCCTATGTCTTATGCTCCTCGCCGTACCAAGCAGGAGCTGTCTGCCCCTTTGTCATCACTTCTCCTCATCAACATAGCCTTCAACCCCTCCTGCACCAGCCAATCAAAGCCAGCGCGGATCTCCTTTCATCGTCGTCCATAGCTAGCTTAAACTCTCCCTCTCTCTCTTTAGTATAGGTCTAGGTCTTTAGAATGATAATTCAATCGTTATCCAAGCTCTCCCCTCCGTCTTCGCCATCTTCAGCAACACCACCGGCAAAGCCGCTACTTTGCCATAGACCACCAAATGCCCCGCCATCACTCCCATTAGCACCGCCTCACATCCACCTTTAAAATCCCTCTACAAATTTCAACATCCACCCACTCAAACACCCCACCGGACGGACCCATCCTCCGCCAACCTTCTCGACTCCGTCCGGCCACCATTGTCCGCCAATCACCAAATGCACACCACCAATGCACTTGTCGTACTCTGGTGACCCTATTGAGAGTATTAATTGGGGCTTAGGGCTAGTATTTTGGTTTTAAGGTTCTCGCTGGAGCTCCACTATTCGCCACCATTGTCTACCATCGTTCGATGATCTCCGATCTCGCCACAACCTTCAGCAGCTGCTGATTCATCTGGAGAGCACACTTGCAGCTCCAATTAAATGAAGTAGCTATGCTAGCAGCTGAAATCAAAGAAGAGCATGACCTATTGTAGATGGGTGAAGAGTTGGGACATTAGTCGCACATCGAGCGTGAAGGACTCCTCCGCTACATATAAAAGGAATTCATGTTTAATGCATATCGCCTCAACTACACAGGGGTGAGGTCCCTCTCACCTTAGCTCTCTCACACCTCACCCACTGCACCTTACCGACGGGTTTGGTCCCCTATGCTTATGATCCAATTACCTGTTATCCCGTATACCCGGTTCTAAGAAGAGAGGAGAAATTCTGAAAGGGGTAGGGGTAGGTTTTGCACTATAGAATTGAAATCCGTGGTCGTATATGTTGAACACTTAGCGAGATTTCAGGAGGCTTAATCCTGGAGGTTGCTGAGGCCTTGTGCCTGAGCTATGCTCTAAGTAGTTTAAGTTGTCTGTACTGCCTTGACGACGTCTAACTTGGCCTTGGCTTTGATACTATGGACATATTTGGTATCTAAATCAGATGTGGATATTGCTTAAGTAGTTCAAGGACCGGTGTTGGAAAATTTGATTGGTTGATATGCTTAGGATATATGCTTAATTTGAGGAATAATTAGTGATTTAAATCACCATTCTTTTTAGAGTTTCTATTCTTTTTATCCTAACAACTTTTGAGATACAATTTGGTTCATCATTCAACATATTGCTGAGAATATTATTCTTTGCATGTTTTTGTTGAAATTAATTATTGTGCTCATTGATTTATATTGTGATTAGTGCGTAAATTCCACATTTACTCCCTGCGAACGACCTCAGACTCAATTCTTATTTTCGAGAACTTTACAAATTTTAAATGTTGTAACATTTTTGTTGATCGTACTACAACGCATAGTTCATAAAACTCAATGGAAGCGATGCAACAATATGTTCTAGGCTTAGGTAGGGATTTAAGGCCATAGGATGTAGGACGTAGGGTGGAGATTTAAAACTATGAGTTGGCCAACTAAAAAACTAAGGTTTTGTAGGTAGATAAATCAAGTGGTTGGCTGGCCAACATAGGATGAAAATCAAGGTGCATGGTCGGCCACCTAAAGATATAATTGGGCTAGGGTGGCTAGGTTCTAAGCTAGGAAAATTGGGTCCCTAAATAGGCTAGGTCTATGGTCCAATTAGGCGAGGGTTTAGGTTAGGAATTGACTCAACCTCCTTTACATAATTGAGCTTAGTTTGATTTCTTCTTCCTGCAAAGCTCTAATTAGTTTCAGTCCTTCCACTTATACACTTACAAATAAGGACGTCAAGACAACAAACATAGATAATGAAAATATTACAAAAAAACCCATAAGAATGCATTATTTATAAAATGATGCTAATTGACTAATCTAACTTAATCTAATGCAATGTGACTTGATTTATCCTTAAACTAACAATAGTTAGCCATAAATTATGAAATAAATATGAATATATCATACCCTCATGCCAATCTTTTACTAGTCCTCGAGCAAAACATTATGCGAAATTTATGCAGGAAAGTGAAAAATGAGTTTTGAGCAAAAACATATTAGAAATCCTAACATTAACTTTTCACTGAATCAAAATAAATTGTATCCCAAAACCTTATCTACATATACTCAACAGTTCTTAAGTATTGACCCAAATAAAGACCACTTAAACTTAATGAGAGATTTTATTAGCTTTAGCTTTAGGTCTCAAAAGCAACATTTTATGACTCTGTAAACTAATGGTAACACCATCATAGGTCATAACTAGCCGCAATTAGTAAGATTCAAATGGTCAATGCTCCTACTTGATTATCTGAGGGTCACAATTCTACACTGATTTGATTTGGGGGGAAAATAAGAAAACATGGTTAATTCTGTTGTTTTAAAAGTACATCACAAATGTAGATTAACCATAGGGTTACTTAGGGGTTAATTAAAGGTCAGTTGAGCATAAAAGTGGGTTCACATTGATTGAATCAAGGTTTTACGTATTTCAAGGGCGAAAATAGTACTGAAAACCTTAATTATCAACCCTACTTAAATTGAAAAGGTTACAATTAGGCTAAAATTAATCTAAACCTCATAAAAATCACTGAAAAATATTATAAGAGGTTTGGTATCTTTGGTTTGACCATCTGAACCATTTTTGACCTATAATAGAGTTTTAGATGGGAATTTACCTTGATTTGGACTTCTGTGCAACTTACCAAGTCAAACATGGTTAAAATGCAAATACAGGTTCATCATTAGATTCCTTTAGTCTAAATTAGGTCAGGACCAAAATTTTGGCCCAATTAGAGTCCATCTTGACCTAATTTGCATTTTAGCCCCTAAAAACTCTATTTCTCACATTTGTACCCCTAAGTTTTGAGTTTATTGTTAATAGCCCACCAACTTTCTTGTTGTCATTGCAAAGAGGTCCCTACTATCATTATCATGTGAACAAGACCTTTAAACCTAAACTGCCAAATTTGAGCAAGGATTTCTCACTTGATTCTCACTTAAATCTCTCCAAACTTGGAGAGATTGTTCCTCAGACGATTCCCAACAAATTGGACCTTCTCTCGAGATCTATAATTGATCATGGAGCCCAGGAGAACTCCACAATCACAATGGTTTCCTCTTGTGAAATTGCAAGGAAATGTTATGATTTCCTCGCAATTTGTAGCCTAATCTTCCTCTATTTAAGTTCCCTAAGATCCCAGCATTCTCCTTAGCTAAGAATAAGACGGAATACCCCATCTTCCTCTTCCTCTGGCCTCCACACCTTCAGCTCCAATGAGATCTCTAAAACCTCCTCCTCCGGCTGTCCAACCATCAAATTGGATGACCCTCCATCTTCCTCTTTCTTTCGCCTCTCACCAGCCAGAGTAGAGGTCTTCCCCTCCTTCTTCGTTGCTGTTCTTCCTCACCGTCGCCTTCTTCTTTACGTCTCGTCGGTCAATGCCGGATGACTCCATCCTCCGTTCACCTTCTAAGCACTCGCAACTTTCTCCTCTTCCTCTCTAGAATACCCCTAGGCTCTTAGATCTTAGGATTAGCCGTCGTACCACCTGCTCCCCTACCATCTTCCACATAGCTAGCACGAGCTCCGGCAAGCTCGCGTCGGTGCTACACCACACCAAAATGCATGCCACCATGTCCAAAGCTCTGCTATGCTCCCTAGAGTAAAAGCCCTCTATCTATTTGGAGCTTCATCTACTTAAACACCCTGTCGAACACCAAACTTCACCTCCATTCTCTTCGACGTCGTTTGGCCACTATAGGCCTCCATACACCTCGCTACCACCGCCGTTGCACTCCAGGCAACTCAGTGAAGCTTCTGAGCTAGTTTAATTGGGTCACAAGGCCATTTTTTGTGTCTTAGGTATCATCGGACATCTGCCGCTGCTGCGCTCCGACCACCATTGGACCCAAGATCGCATCTTACAGCTGTGGCTACACCTTGTGAAGACACATGTTGCCTCAATTAGGTGCGAGCTGCCAAGCACAACTGTAATTGGATAAGGAAACCTCCTGCGGTTCACTGGAAGGGAGCTGCCCAATTTAGTCCCACATTGGGGACTTTTGATCCTTTTTCGTACATATAACTTTTTGTGCCTGTAGCCTCACTGACTCAGTATGCATGGGAGTGAGGTCTGATCGCAGCAATTATAGGTCCTAATCAACCTAAAGAATGTTTGAACCTGCTTAATTCGTAATATTGCATTCATATCATGCATATCATGCATTGCATCATTTTATAGCGATTAAGATGAGGTATCTTGCTATTTAATATTTTTGTTGTTATTTGCAGGTACTAAAGTGATCCAGGATGTGAGATATAGTGGAAAAAGGCAATAAAGAGAGAAGAAGATTGATCCAAACAAGAGGAGTGAGGGGGATAGCCTCATCCCTACCCTTAGAAACCCTAGGATAGCCTTCCTAAAACCAAAACCACTTCCATTGGTACATCTTAGCCTTAGAGCCCAAAACATGGATAGCACTATCCATGTTCTTATCCACCTTATCCCTCTCCTAAATACTTAGGAACCAAAAGCAACCTTAGAAAAGCCAAAACCCACTCTCTAACACCTTTCTGGATGTCCATATATTAGGCTGGACATCAGATTTTTGCATAAACTCAATCCAAGAAGCCAAAACTCGCATTGACACAAAATTTGATATCCAACCTAACTTCCAAACATCCAATTTTGTAGTATAAGATGTCTGATCACTTTTTTGGACATCTAGAGGTCTTCTCTGGTTCCTATTATTGGTGCTGGAAACCTAAGCTTGCCTCTTTTGACCTAGAAACCCCACCAAACACCTTAGGAAACCTTATTAGAGACCTCCTATGCCTATCACACTATCCATACAATTAGTTGTCCTATCCTTAACCCAATTGAACTAGCCCATACCTAATTGGGTGCATTTATAGTTGATTAGGTGCACCTAAACTCAATTAAATCCACCCAGGATCTAATTGTTTCTTACCTACCCATACAAGTCTAATTAGGCTCAGTAGAACCTAATTAGACTCGACCTAGACCCAATTAGGCTGACTCCTCTCCAATTAGACTCACCTAAGCCTAATTAGGTCCACACTCACCTAATCTAGGTTGAGCCAACCTAATCCAACCAAACCCACACACATTAGTCTATGAAAATTGCACACACAGACACACCTTCCTAGTCTATCCACCCACTAGTTGTCGCCCACCTTAGCAAAACAAATCTCGTGCACACCTATTCTAGGAAAGCCCTACATCCTAAGTGTCAACCCTTACCAAACCTAGATCCTAAATAGGTGGCAACTACCTATTTTAGGAACCACTAAAAGTGGCGACCCAAAAAGGGCCTTCCCATAAAAGCCAAGAGGAAGAGGTGTCGCACATTCTCTTCTCCTCCACTTCAACCTGTGACCACCAACACCCTCCCTTCCACCCTCCAAAGGCCGTCCACTCTCTTCCTCCATGGACGGCTAGAAGAAGCATCATGGTGCCCCTCCTCCTCCAAGCATCATAATGGATGGCTAAGTAAGGAGAAGAAGAAGGCTACATCAACATCCCCCTCCTCTTTTCTTCTTCTTGTGGGTGTGCCTTCTTCTTCCTCCATAGAGGGTCCACACCCTATCTTCTTCTCCTCTCCTGGTTGGCCATAGGGGAGACCATCTTCAACGTCTTCTCAAGGACGACCATTGGTAGAGAAAGGGTGCAACACCCTCCTCTCTACTTGGGTGCACACACCCCTATTCTTCTTCTTAGTGGACAACCAAGAAGGCTTCTCCATAGCCTCAGTTTGTTGATTCGATTCTTTTGTTGTTTTGCTTTCTTTTCATGTATCTGGATTTATAGCTACTTAATATTTGATGCATGATATTAATTTATCTAGTGGTTTTATGTGCATGCTCTTATTTTCATTTGTTATGATTTTGATGCACATCCTCTTAGTCTCCTTAGGAACATCCACCCTTAGGTTTGTCGCACCATGCACGGCCACCATGGCCTCACCTAGACGCACGTAGGTTTTAGGGTTTTGGTTAGGTAGTTCTCATATTCAAGTTTGTTTTCCAAAAAAATCAAAAACATAAAAAATCGCAAAAACAAAAAGACCAAAAAAATTTAGGCTAGGTTAGATTCATGTTAGAAAAGAGGATCAAATTCTAATACTTGCATTAAATGCCTCCCAGAGATGAATGATCGGGACTTAAGTTATAAAAGAGAAAATCTATGCGAGTTTCGTTAAAGAAATAAATATTTTTGATTAAAGGGTTTAGCGCAACTATACTATGAATTTGATGATGTATTTCAAATCATGCGTGAAAATGCTTTGTCAAATGGCGCCGTTGTTGGGGGAGGCAACATCTTTGTATTTGGATTGTAGGTTAAGATGAGGATCTAAGCACACATGGACCCATGGTGAAGACCATAGGTATTTGTTCTTAATCCTCTATTTTGTTGCTTTCTTAGATTTAAAAAAAAACAAATCAAATTCAAATTTTCGGATTTGAATTTACAAAAAAAAAATCTCTCTTTTTTTGGTGTATGTTTGGCTTGGAAATTACTTAAAATACACCAGCTCTATATTTAGAAACTCAACTTAAATTGATTGCGATTTTCAAAAATTAATTGTTGCCAAATTAAGAATTCAAAAATTCTAGGATTTAGTCTGCTATTAGGATTTCAAACCAGCTTTCCAAGGTTGCCTTTTATTCCAAAAATACTCATCATACAAATTTTAAAAATTTGTACAGTGGATGGGGGTCAAAATAGTCCGCACATTGATTTTATCCAATTTTAAACATTAATTCTGACCTCTATGTAAATTAGATTGATTTGAAATTTGTGGGGTTAGAAAACCATTGAAGCCTAACTTTTTCTGTAACTTTTCAAGAATTTTTGGATTTCTTTCGATACTGTTGCAAACTAAATTACTCACGAGGGGTTCATCTGGCTTGTTTGACCTCCTGACACCTAAAAATTCATATTAAATTGTTTGAAAAAGTAAAAATTTCAAAAAAATACTCCCTGGAATCCCAACTGAAATAGGAATCAGTGTGTCAAATTTCAAATCATTCTAACACTGATTTAATCTTGTGGAGTGATTTAAAATCTGATTTGGGTTTGCACGTGTTAATTTCATATATATAAAACATCAAACCTTGATTGTGGTGCTAGTTAGATCAAAAATCTGATTTTCAAAAATTCGTGTAGCATTGTTTGATCCTAAAATCGTAAAAGTTTTACTGTAGATAGCTTTCTAATTGGCATTCCTTTGGTATCTGTCTTAAACCAAAATTCACAATATATTTTCCAAATTAATTCATTTAGTAATGGTAGGTCAAACTTCCAGAGTGACTGATCAGTCAACTTTGGAGAATTCCTCCTACCTCTACACAACTTAGATTAATATGAAATTAGTGGCATTTGAAAGCTTATTAAATCTACTATCTTTAGTAAGATTTTAAAAAATTTCGGATATTATTTGATCAACTCTCTGTCTACTTGTTTGAGATATTGTCAATCTACCCTAATTGGTCACTATGGTCTCTAGTCACTATTAAACCTATATAAAATCAGGGAAACCATTAAAAATCAGGGAAAAAATATTTTGGTAAACCTAACCTAGTGTGTGAATAGTACCCCAAAATTGGGATCATTTTGATACTGTTGACATTGGTTGAATGCTCAGAACCGGAAGAAGCATAAACCTTAGGTGTTTCACATTAGGGTTTAATTTTAGAGACCTAAAACAAACATTTTTAAGCTTGATTTGGGTGTGATTGCATAATAGGTGGGGATTTGCTTTGATTGGTTGTCTGCTTCCTCACCTACTTGAATTAAAACTGAGTACATTTCAACTAGGCAACCACTTAGGTCCATTTCACTTAGTAGTGGTGCATTAGGACCATTGTTTTCTTTGATTGGGTCTCACCACTTCTACCTCGTTGGACTTAAAATCATCATCTAGACCTATCTAATATTAGGGTTTTCACATTAAGGTAAAGCACATTTGTATTCCATACTTAAAAGAAATTCATAAAACAAATTGGGACTTGCAAAACCTATTGCGTGCTTCACTACAACCTTGTTTGAATTGACTTAAACAAGGAAACCTTAAAAGAATTTAATACAAGCACTTGAACCATAAAATCCACTACACCAGTTAAAGCTTGTATTGCAAATCCTTTGTTTGTGCACTTCACACTGCTAAATCTAATTTTAAGGGCAACACCCCCATAATGCCTAATCACATTCTAAGAGCACTTCAAGCCCAAGCCTAAAACTAAGTAGGTGTGCCCTAGGTAGGACTAACTTGCTTGGTAACCAAAGCTTAATTGGGTGAAAATCAAGGCCTTGTCTATTTGGACCAACTGGTGGCAAGAAAGGTCAGTGCGGTAACTGCATTAACCTTTAGTGGTGTCCTACCGTGTAGGGTGTCCTAAGGGGTCCCACCCTTCTGGCCAGCCAAGTAATTCAAGGGTTAGTTTAACCCAAGTCCATTTGAGGGTATCAGGTTTAGGTCCATTTAGGGTATATAATTTAGGGCTGGCTTGTTTGCTTGATTTGGGGCTTTCTCTCATTTTAGGCCCTTGCCTTGTTTTCACCAGCCCATGTAGCTGATTGTGTCTTCCTGAGGAAGACCTTCTCTTCTCTCTATTCTCTTCTTTTCTCGAATATCCATGAACCCATATCATCGTTTTGACCCTCAGGGTCCTCCATCTCCCAACCCAGTCATGATTCCAATTTCTCCTGGTTAGGAGACTCATCCTCAGTAGCTGGGATATGATTATTCTCATGCTCCTTATCCTACAGCCTACCTAGAACCTAAACCTCATGGATCTGACCCTTATTTAGATTAGAACCGATTGAAGGCCATATTTGTTGAATTCCAGGAGTCTAATAAGGATTATAAGGATCAATGCACCAAGTTCCTGGACAAAATTAGATAATGGCAGGTACAATCTCAATCTTATCACTACTCCTAGGTACAAGTGACCTAGAATACCCAGCCTAGTGGATCTGGTTACCCATATTTTGGATCCAATAGCTACTCTACTAACTCTTGCTACCCTGGGGAGGCATCCTTGACTCAGCCAACATAGAAGGCACCTTGGACCTACTTCATGATTTGGGTAGATCATTTGGGGAATGCACCATTTTTGATACCCCTATACTGGATGATATATCACTTAAGAATTGGAATAATGAATCACATGTACAGGACCACATGTTAGGTTCTGATGAGAACCTCATCATGAGCCATAACTAGCTCATTTTGACCCAATACAAAGGATAAAAGCTCCTACATAACTCAAGGAAAGGCTTAACTCAGAGAATTCTGAGTTTAAGGAGAAAACAAGTCATAAGGGGTAAAAATGCAATTTTACCAGTATAATCTGCATACAGGGTAATTCAGGGTCCAAACATAGGTCAAAGCAACCTAATAAGAATAAAAGTGGGATGAGATGATCTGGCAAGGGCTACAGCAATTCCAAGGAACTAAATGATAATCTGTAACCCTAAAACAAACCCACTTCAATTCACGAGGTTCAAGGCAAATAAAAAATGGAATAAATCCTCTAAAATTCATAGAAAAATAATCTCTAGGGTTTAGAACCTTCAATTTGACCTTAGGAACCCATCTTGACCTACATTGAGAACCATACCCAATTAATAACTTACTTTGGGTTTTTGCGTAAATTGACCAGTCAAACAAGGTTTAATCTAGAAATAAAATTCACCATCAGATTCCTTAGGTCCTAATTAGTCATGTATAAAAACTTGAGCCTAAGAAGAAAGCTTCTTGACCAACTTTACACTTTGGTCCTCATATATTTACTTTTTGGCCCTCAACTTTTGAACCCTCGCATTTTGGCCCCTAACTCTCCTTCGTTCTTTGCGTTCAGGTCCTCCCTGCAAAACCTGCCAGCACCATGCTCCGGCGACCTTGCGCAGAGAATGGCGCCGCGTAGGGTGAGGGGGAGAGACTGGCAAGTAAACCGGGGGTGCCCTACGTCGTCAGCCGTCGTAGGGACACCCCCCTGGTCGCTGTAACCCACCATACCGACCGTGCGAACGCACGGACGGTATGGGTTTCCATCTCCGGTGTCCTCCGGCGAGGGAGACACGTCGTCTCCCTCCGCCTTCCTCCCTGACTCGGTCCCTATAAATACCCCCGTCGCTCCACCGTTCTTCCGAGCTCGGATCTGACGGAGAAAACCCCCAACTTTCCTCTCTTCTCACTCTGGCAGACGCCCACCAGCTCCGGCGGTTCTTCCTCCTCCTCCTCTTCGCTCTGCCGCAATACCAGCAGCAGAGACTTCTTCCCCTGCTCTTCCCGCGCCACGCCGCACCCAGCTGGCGCCTCTCCGGCCCTCTGCTCGCCGCCGCCCCTTCCCCCGGGCATCTTCTTCTCCGGCGACAGTCGATACGACTGTCGCCCGCTCCGGACCCTCCTCGTCCTGCTAAGTAGGTAGAACTCCTCCTCTTCCTCCCCTCTTCCTTTTCCTCACTTTAAACATCTACTGTCGCCCTCGATTCCGACCAATCACCGTCACCTTCTCCGCCTCCGGCCATCCTCCGGCGAGCCGCTCCCATCACTCCAGCATCCCACCCGGCTCGCCGACCTGCACATAATCTCCGCCTCCTCACCCTGATCCATTTCCGCCCCTCCACTTCCCCCAAATCACCCTCTGCAACTCCACCGAACAAACCCATCTCCCGACCCACAGTCCGACCTAGGGCAGCCCTTAGGCTCTGCCCCGCCGCCTGCACACCCCCCGACCACCTTCGCCGTGCCACGGCGAAGGTCCTACGCGTTTCTGATTAGGCCGAGAGGCCGTTTTTTTGTGGGCAGGTACCTGCGCTCGTCGCCGCCGTTGTTGAAGCGAAGCAGCTTCTTCACCTGTTGCCCCAGGTGCGCCATGCCCAGGTTACGCTCCCAGACAGCGCAAGGCGCCTTTGCGAAGTACCAGTCTGCAGTCGAGTCGAAGCCCTCGCGCGAAGGTCTCGCGTAATGCTGCGATTACCAGCTGCTTCCTCCGCGCAGGCGCGAAATTGGGGTGGGACATTTAGTCCCACGTCGGAAGGCTCTGAAGGAGCGCAGCGGTATAAAGCGAAAAAGTGCTGGAGGCTTATTGCCTCAGCACATGGGGTGAGGTCCCCTTCACCCGCCCGGTTACCCGGTCTCGTCCGCGCTCACGCCCCGCGGACCTGGCCCGGACCCGACTTAGACTGACCTGCACTCCTCGCCCACCACGCACGCCGGTGGGCCTGGACCCGGGAGCGACCCGTACCCGGCTACCCGGCAGCTCTGGGAGAGCTACCCTATGAGCGGATTCTGTGAGAGAGAGACGCGGGGGAGGGTAGAGATAGGTTTTGCCCCTCTCTGATCAAGCTGTGTAAGTGTGCAGGCACAGGTGAAGAAGAACCGTGGAAGAAGACGAAGGCTGAAGGAAGGAGGATCACCGAGCGGCACTGTAGCAACGGCGGTTTAAGTCGTCTGATTGGAAAATCAGACGAGGTCCTGAAGGCAAAGAAGGAGAAGGAAGGCGAGGCAGAGGAGAACGCAGAGAGGCCAAGACAAGACCTGAAAGAAGAAGAAGAGCACGAGAAGAAGATCTGAAGAAAGGAAAAGAAGAAAGAGAAGAAGAAGAACATCACCACTGCAGATAAAGAAGAAGAACAAAAGAAGAGAGCAGAAGATCTGAGAAGGAAGAAGAGGAGAAGTAAAGAGAAAAGAAGAAAAGCCAACAAATTCTCTCTCTCTCTCTTTCTTTATTTTTGTAAAAGAAACTTGTACCCCTAGAATACAACTTGCTCCCTGAGTTCGACCTCGGGAACTCTTTATTTTCGAGTAACTAATTGTATTAAACTGGTAATCACCTCCCTCTATACTATACTACGACGAAATAATAAAACTATAGAGGAAGTTTCTACACCAGTTTTTGGCGCCGTTGCCGGGGAGCAACGGCTATTCTAGAGGTAAACATTCCTGTTTCCTTTTAGTTTCTGATAATCTCCTCTCTTTTGTGCAGCTACAGGAAATCAAGAAAATAAGCAACCGCACGATAACCACTCTGAGGACAGGTAAAATTTTTTCCTCTTGCTATTAACCCCTAAACTCTAAAGAGGAAGAAAAGAAAAGAACAAGCAATATAGGGCTAACCTGTCTTCCATACTTAGTAACCATAAAGAGTTGCATGTTTTCAACTCATTACTCCTGCACACTATTAAGGGTATTTAAGGGCTAACACATTCTTGCTTGAGCCCTAATTACCCAACAAAGAATTAACTGGACCAAGTAGAGCCAACCTAGGATCCAACACTAGGGATTTAGAGACACACTCCTTAAGAAAGAATTGAGAAAACCAAATGAAGTGTGCCCAAGCCCTTGTCTGAAAATACCTATTCAAAGAAAACCTGAAACAATTGGCTCTCTAAACACTTGAACCCTAAAAGACAGGACCTAAAAGCTCTCAAAGAAAACAAGAGGTAAAGTTGACCCCTTGGGTCAACCAACCTTAAATTAGGTCACTCTTTGCACTTAAAAGACTAAAGTTCAAGTGAAACCTTAAGCACCCTGATCTTAAAATAAAAATTGGTAGACTTAAGAGGTCAAGATCCCCATTCTGGTCTACCTGGAACCGCAGTGACAAGAGAGGTCGGGTGGGGGAAACCCTGTAACCCGTGGGGACGCTCTACCGTGTAGGGGTCTTCGCGGGACTCTCCCTCTCTGGCTGCCCAGGTAATTCTCAGGTGAACGATCTTTCTGATCAAGGGGTCCATCTGCCCCGCACCTCTATAGTCACCCAACACATTTGTGGGTGTCTTGATTGGGTCCAGCACCTTCTAAACTTACCTCTTCCAACAGTGCATGTACGGAAGGAGGTCCTTAAGACCACCCTTAAGACCTCCTTTAGAAATTCGCTCTCGTCAAGGCCAAGCCTCGATGCCCGTGTTTGTGCAGCAACACCCTCACATTATTCTCTCTTCTGATTCAGAACCAAGTTCTTATTCTTCCCCCATCATGGGTCAGCCAGTTGAGGAAGAAAATAATCTGGAGCACCAGCTCCAGCGACTCAATGACCTCTTCCAAAACTTCGTGCACCCACCACAGCATCCTATGATGCGGGACCACTACAATCCTGCTGCGGTGGCCATTGAGCCTCGAGTCAGAATCCCGACTGGAGGACCTGATTCCAAATTAAAGCCCAACATGATCCATGCTATACCTAAATTCCATGGGCTTAATTCTGAAGATCCCTTCCAGCACATCAAACAGCTAAAGCATTTGGCCCACACTTTTGGATCAGATGCGCAAAATCGGGATATTCTTCTCATGAAGATGTTCTCCTTTTCTCTTATGGACAAGGCCGCCCATTGGTATCAAACTCAGACCCGGCCGATCAACACTTGGGAAGAACTTCAATCCGAGTTTTTGAAAATGTTTTTTCCCGTTGGTCGGACCAACGCCTTGCGCCATCAGATTACACACTTCACTCAACAATCAGGAGAACCTCTCCATGAGGCATGGGATCGTTTTCAGGATCTCATGAGAAAGTGCCCCCATCACGGAGTTCCTAAATGGGAACAAGTCCAATCTTTTTACCAGGGACTCCGTGAGGACATCCGCCTTTTCGTCAATGCAACTTGCGGAGGAAACATCATGGGTCAACATGAAGACACCGTATGGGAGATTCTCGAAAACATGTGTGAGAACTCCATCAACAATGACTCCATGGGATTATTCGACAGGACGAATACCCGCGCAGCGACGAATCTTAAGGGAGCACATGAGGCGCAGGGCCTATCCGCATCAGTCGACCTGGAAGTAATGGCCAGTCGATTGGACAAGGTCTCAATCATTGAGAAGAAGGTGGATGAGCTGACTCAGCACTTGCAGCGAGCCACCTCCGCGCGTAACTCCTTTTCACAACCTCCTTCCACATAGGAGACTGTGCAAAACATCCTTCACCGATCTTCCCCTAGGATGGATCCATATCCATCCCCATCTGATTCTCGGATCGGAGGATCATCCGATCCTTTCTACACCAGCCCGGGGAACTCCATTCCCCCTTTCCCTGATTCTCAAGAGGTTCCTCAGACCTACGAGGACCTCAACGCCATCCAGAACGACCCATTCTCCAACACTTACAGCCCTGGATGGCGAAACCATCCCAATTTTCAGTGGGCGGGAAATTCCCAAACCCAAAGACCACCTTTTCAGTCCCGCCCACAGCCCTCTCGTCATTACCAGCCGCCTCAGCCTCGGCCCAACCCTACTTATCCATCAGGGCCAAATCAGGATCAAATGTCCCTAATCCTTCAGACTCTGGCTGACATTCAAAGAACGAATGCGGCTATTCAAAAATAGCACAAGGACGAACTTACAGAGGTTAAAACTCAACTGGCCCAGTTGGCAAATTCTCGCCAGCCAGGCACACTCCCTTCCCAACCTCTTCCTAACCCGAATAACGTGCCAACCCAGAAGCGCGTTATGAATCCAAATTTAGGCCACGCACAATGGATTTATCAGGCCCCTACTGCTCCATCTCCAGACGAGATGGAAGCTTCAACTTCTTATGCGGGATTTCAGCAGCAGCCACCCCTCTTACAAAACCCAAACCAAAATCAGGTCGGATTAAATTCTGTAACAACACGTAGTGGTAAAACAACTCAAGACCCGCATTATCCAAACCACTCCAAGCCTGATAACCATGACCCTAGGATAGTTATCCAAGATACCACTGTCCTGGATCCACAACCTGGACCTATCCTAGAAGAACCAACCAAGATCCCGTTTCCCGAGGCCTTGACCAAGGGAAAGAAGACCACCAAACCCGTGGCCCCTGAGGAGGACCTGGTCAAGCTCTTTGAGCAGGTCCACATAAACATCCCCTTGATGGATGCAATCCGCCACATACCAGCTTACGCATGATTTCTAAAGAATATATGTACACCCCAGCGTAAGCCGCGAACCAAGGGAGGGAGCCCAATTGTTCTGTCAGAGCAAGCCAGCTCTGTAATCCTCAGTAGACTCCCACCCAAGGCAAAAGATCCTGGTACTCCCCTGATTTCCTGCAAGATAGGTGGTACCCAATTTGATAGAGCATTGTTAGACTTGGGTGCATCCATAAACCTGATACCTACATCCTTACTTGACCATCTAGAAGAATCTGAGCTAAAACCAACCGAGGTGACATTACAATTAGCAGATCGATCCATAAAGTCACCAAAAGGGATTCTCGAGGATGTTATCGTAAGAGTGCGGGATTTCTATTTCCCAGTGGACTTTATAGTCCTAGATATGGACGCACCTGAGAACCCTAGGGATACACCAATCATTCTAGGGAGACCTTTCTTGGCTACTGCTAGAGCCAACATCAGCTGTGAGGAGGGCCAAATAGAGCTTAAGTTTGGAGATCAAACACTGAAAATTGATATATTTAAGGCCCAACAAGGAATTAATTGCGGCGTCATCGAACAAATTTGTGACATCAGGACCTTGGTTGATGAATCACACTTCCAGAATGACTCGATTATGCCTCATCAACCACAGAAGGATCTTGACCCGCAAACAGAGGAGTCGAATCCAGATATGAATAACCCAGTAACTCCCACCCTTGAACCTCACATCTATACTGAACCACCCGCTGCTGCTGATAACCCCATCCTCGAACTGAAACCCCTTCCTGCTCACTTGAAATACATCTTTTTGGGTTCTAATCAGACCCTTCCTGTGATTATCAATTCCAACCTCAGTCCTGAACAGGAATCCCGTCTGATTGTTGTCCTCCAGCAACATCGCAGAGCCATCGGGTGGACTCTCGATGATTTGACTGGAATAAGTCCCTCTTATTGTACTCATCATATCTATTCAGAAGAGGGCACACGACCTTCTCGTGAAATGCAGAGACACTTAAACCCCAATCTGCAGGAGGTCGTGAAAAAGGAGATCATCAAGTGGTTAGATGCCGGAATCATCTACCCGATCTCCGATAGTCGTTGGGTGAGCCCAATTCAGGTTATGCCCAAGAAGGCAGGACTCGCCACTATAACAACTGAGACCGGAGAAATCATTCCTACCCGATTAGCCAACTCGTGGAGAGTCTGTATAGATTACCGCCGACTCAATTCCTCCACAAAGAAGGATCATTTCCCACTACCCTTCATTGATCAAATTCTCGAAAAACTTGCGGGAAATAGGTTCTTCTGCTTTCTTGATGGGTACTCCGGTTATAACCAGGTGGCAATCCATCCTGAGGACCAAGAAAAGACCACGTTCACCTGCCCCTTCGGAACATACGCTTTCCGAAGGATGCCTTTCGGTCTTTGCAATGCACCCACTACTTTTCAGCGATGCATGCTTGCCATATTCTCAGATATGGTAGGTGATTATCTGGAAGTCTTCATGGATGACTTTTCAATTTTCGGAGCATCATTCGACGATTGCCTCCAACACTTGGTCCAGATACTCAGGCGGTGCATCGATGTGAATTTGGTTCTTTCCTGGGAAAAGAGCCATTTCATGGTGCCTGAGGGAATTGTCCTGGGACACTCAATTTCGGAAAAAGGTATCCAAGTGGATCGAGCTAAGATTAATCTGATTCCTCACCTTCCTATGCCTAGCTCGATCAGGGACATCCATTCCTTTTTAGGGCATGTCGGTTTTTATCGACGATTTATCCCTGATTTTTCAAAAATCGCGCGCCCCCTAACCACTCTTCTCTCCAAGGATGTTCCTTTCGAAATTTCCAAGGAATGCACTCAAGCATTTGAAATCCTGCGTGACCGAGTCACCCAAGCCCCGATCCTACAGTCCCCTGATTGGTCTCAACCCTTTGAGATCATGTGCGATGCATCCGACTTCGCTGTAGGAGCGGTTTGGGGGCATAAAATTGACGGGAAGCCTGTGGTCATTTACTACGCCAGCAAAACACTCGATGAGGCTCAGCGTAACTATACGGTTACTGAGAAAGAGCTGCTAGCTGTAGTATTTTCCCTAGAAAAATTCAGATCGTACCTTCTGGGTTCCCGTGTCATCATATACCCGGATCACACAGCTGTGAGACATCTCCTTGCAAAGAAGGACGCGAAACCTCGATTAATCCGATGGATCTTACTGTTGCAGGAATTTGACCTTGAGATTCGCGACAAAGCGGGAAAGCAAAATGTGGTAGCTGATCACTTGTCCCGTCTTCCTTCTGAAATAATTGACCCTTCCGGACCCATCACTGAACATTTTCCCGATGAGCACCTGCTGACTATTGGTACTAGCCTTCGATGATTTGCTAATGTAGTAAATTACTTGGCATCTCATCAGATCCCGTCCGATTGGCCGAAGGCCAAGAAGGACAAATTACGCTCCGATGCCAAGTATTACATTTGGGAAGACCCGTACCTCTTCCGCATAGGTGCCGATCAGATCATCCGGAGATGTGTCCCGGAAGAGGAATTCAACAATATCCTCTCTTTCTGCCATGACCAGGCATGCGGTGGCCATTTCGCCGGGCATAAAACCGCATCAAAAGTCCTCCAGTGCGGCTTTTACTGGCCCACACTGTTGAAAGACGCATACAATCACTGCAAGGCATGCAGTCGTTGCCAGACTTTGGGCAACATGAGCCATCGCGACATGATGCCTATGCAACCGATTCTAGTATGCGAAATCTTTGATGTTTGGGGGATTGATTTTATGGGCCCCTTTCTTGTTTCGGATGGTTTCGAATACATTCTATTGGCTGTGGACTACGTGTCCAAATGGATCGAAGCCATATCGACCCGGACCTGTGATCACAAAATCGTTCTCAAATTCATTCATCAAAACATTTTCTCAAGGTTCGGGATTCCTCGTGCAATAATCTCTGATGGGGGGACCCATTTCACAAATGCTCAGTTTAGGTCACTGATGACCAAATACGGGGTGTCTCACCGAATCTCTACTCCTTACCACCCCCAAACTAATGGTCTAGCTGAGCTGTCTAATCGGGAGATCAAGAAAATCCTGCAAGTCACTGTTCGACCTGACAGGAAGGACTGGTCGTCCCGACTTCCGGAAGCATTGTGTGCCTATAGGACAGCCCACAAGACCCAATTGGGCATGTCTCCCTTTAGACTGGTGTACGGAAAGGCATGCCACCTTCCCATAGAACTGGAGCATAAAGCCTATTGGGCAGTACGGAACTGTAATCTTGATCTTTCCAAGGCTGGGACGCACAGAAAACTCCAAATCAGCGAGATCGATGAATTATGCCTAGACGCGTACGAGAACTCGCAAATCTACAAGGAGCGGGTTAAAGCCTTCCACGACAAACACATCTCGAGAAAGATCTTTCATCCTGGTCAGAAGGTCCTACTCTTTGATGCCCGACTAAAACTCTTCCCAGGAAAACTGAGATCCAAGTGGGTCGGACCATATTTGGTCCGACAGGTTTTTGGAAATGGAGCAATCGAAATCAGTCCACTCAGCCACGATTCTGAACCTTTCATCGTGAACGGTCAGAGACTCAAGCCGTTCATTGATGTAACTTCTACTGATTTGGCTGAAGCATCTTATATCCTCCATTCCCCTTGAGCTTATTGCGCCCAGCCGATGGCGTAAAACTCAGCGCTTAACGGGAGGCAACCCGTCATTTTCCTAAAAATCCAAAAATTTTTCTGACACCTTTTTGCACTTAAGGGTCACCCTTGTAGACAGCCGACCCCACCTCAGATGCTTGCATCTGGGATTAGAAATCGTCCGCAAAAATTCAACCCGACCCATTCACGCATCCAAATTTCTGTCTTAAGGAATGAACTAAGCTAAATAAAAACCACCTAGGTTACAATGAGGACATTGCAAATCTTAGGCATGGGAGGGTATGAAAGTGCAAAACTGGTAAGAAAAGGTTTCAAACAAAAAAATTCACATATGCCAAAAACACCATAAAAATTAACAATTTTCAAAAAAGAATAAGAGAGGAGAAGGAAATTTTGTGAAGGAGAAGGAGAAAAGAAACAAAATGAAAAAGGAGCTCAAAATTATGAGAAAAAAGTGATAGTCATTAGTAAGGAACTAAGGAATTAACCTAAGTTCTAGACCACATTCAAGAAAATAACTGAAAAGTGCACAATGAGATTAGTAAGAATGCAAACCTTAGGCATTCTTGAATAGACTCTTAGTACCCATTAAGATCTGGACACTCCTCAAGAGGTTGAGGAAAATGAAAAGCTGAAGTATTAGGTCTAAGGCTTAGGAAGTATTTAGCCTCGTTAACTAATTTTTGGTTTACGGGACTCAGTAACCTAAGCACCCTAACCTCACACACAGCCTGGTTCAGTAAGCGTAAAAATCAGAGTCACGCAGAAGCGTCGCAAAATTCTGAAAAGAACACCTAGAATAGGAGCAACCGATCAACACAAGTTGATTTGGACGAGTTCCCAGTGCGAAGAGACAGGAAATCCCCTCGAAGATGCGTAACAAAATATCATCTCCTCGGTGCTTGTCTCTTAGGATATTTACATATCCTACTGGGGGCATGTAAGCACTCTGCTGGTTCAGATTCCATGGATGGCATTATCTCGAAGTGTCAATTGCCAGGGTCTGAATTCAGCCACGGAACACCATGGATGGGATTATCTCGAAATCTCAATAGCCAGGGTTCCGGGGGTTGCCATGGGCGGTGCTATCTAAAAGCATCGATCGCCAGGAACCCTTGAGGATTGATGATGGGAGCAAGGAATCTGATACAGACCGTGTTGAAAAGCCAATCCTAGGCTAGAACTAAAAAAAAAAAAAAGAGAGAGAAAACTCTCCAAACAAAATAACTTTCTATCTCTCTCTTACAAAACGCACTGCGAACTGAGCCAGGGCTAAAATCATTTCAAGCACGGGTGCTTTAACCACAAAGTCCAATAAACCTTAGGTTAGTTCTTGTGGGCCTTAAAAACCTTTGCTAAGGACTGAGGCTAAGGCTAGACAGATTTGGATCTTGATTGGTACTAGAGTACCTTTTAGGCCTATGGTCAGCATTCTAACCTAATCTGAGCTCAAATGAAAAAGCACTTATCTAAAGCTATTAAGAACTTCATGGTCTAGAACAAGGGTTGAAACCTTAAGTTTTTGCTAAGGGACTAGCAAAAGCTAGTCATGGGGGTATGATGAGAACCTCATCATGAGCCATAACTAGCTCATTTTGACCCAATACAAAGGATAAAAGCTCCTACATAACTCAAGGAAAGGCTTAACTCAGAGAATTCTGAGTTTAAGGAGAAAACAAGTCATAAGGGGTAAAAATGCAATTTTACCAGTATAATCTGCATACAGGGTAATTCAGGGTCGAAACATAGGTCAAAGCAACCTAATAAGAATAAAAGTGGGATGAGATGATCTGGAAAGGGCTACAGCAATTCCAAGGAACTAAATGATAATCTGTAACCCTAAAACAAACCCACTTCAATTCATGAGGTTCAAGGCAAATAAAAAATGGAATAAACCCTCTAAAATTCATAGAAAAATAATCTCTAGGGTTTAGAACCTTCAATTTGACCTTAGGAACCCATCTTGACCTACATTGAGAACCATACCCAATTAATAACTTAATTTGGGTTTTTGCGTAAATTGACCAGTCAAACAAGGTTTAATCTAGAAATAAAATTCACCATCAGATTCCTTAGGTCCTAATTAGTCATGTATAAAAACTTGAGCCTAAGAAGAAACTTTCTTGACCAACTTTACACTTTGGTCCTCATATATTTACTTTTTGGCCCTCAACTTTTGAACCCTCGCATTTTGGCCCCTAACTCTCCTTCGTTCTTTGCGTTCAGGTCCTCCCTGCAAAACCTGTCAGCACCATGCTCCGGCGACCTTGCGCAGAGAATGGCGCCGCACAGGGTGAGGGGGAGAGTCTGGCAAGTAAACCGGGGGTGCCCTACCTCGTCAGCCGTCGCAGGGACACCCCCTGGTCGCTGTAACCCACCATACCGGCCGTTGGAACGCACGGACGGTATGGGTTTCCATCTCCAGCATCCTCCGGCGAGGGAGACATGTCGTCTCCCTCCGCCTTCCTCCCTGACTCGGTCCCTATAAATACCCCCGTCGCTCCACCGTTCTTCCGAGCTCGGATCTGACGGAGAAAACCCCCAACTTTCCTCTCTTCTCACTCTGGCAGACGCCCACCAGCTCCGGCGGTTCTTCCTCCTCCTCCTCTTCTCTCTGTAGCAATACCAGCAGCAGAGACTTCTTCCCCTGCTCTTCCCGCGCCACGCCGCACCCAGCTGGCGCCTCTCCGGCCCTCTACTCGCCGCCGCCCCTTCCCTCGGGCATCTTCTTCTCCGGCAACAGTCGATACGACTGTTGCTGGATCCGGCCCCTCCTCGTCCTGCTAAGTAGGTAGAACTCCTCCTCTTCCTCCCCTCTTCCTTTTCCTCACTTTAAACATCTACTGTCGCCCTCGATTCCGACCAATCACCCTCACCTTCTCCACCTCTGGCCATCCTCCGGCGAGCCGCTCCCATCACTCCAGCATCCCACCCGGCTCGCCGACCTGCACATAATCTCCGCCTCCTCACCCTGATCCATTTCCGCCCCTCCACTTCCCCCAAATCACCCTCTGCAACTCCACCGAACAAACCCATCTCCCGACCCACAGTCCGACCTAGGGCAGCCCTTGGGCTCCGCCCCGCCGCCTGCACACCCCTCGACCACCTTCGCCGTGCCACGACGAAGGTCCTCCGCATTTCTGATTGGGTTGAGAGGCCATTTTTCTGTGGGCAGGTACCTGCGCTCATCGCCGCCATTGTTGAAGCGAAGCAGCTTCCTCACCTGTTGCCCCAGGTGCGCCACGCCCAGGTTACGCTCCCAGACAGCGAAAGGCTTCTTCGTGAAGTACCAGGCTGCAGTCGAGTCGAAGCCCTTGCGCGAAGGTCTCGCGTAACGCTGCGATTACCAGCTGCTTCCTCTGCGCAGGCGCGAAATTGGGGTGGGACATTTAGTCCCACCTCGGAAGGCTCTGAAGAAGCGCAGCGGTATAAAGCAAAAAAGTGCTGGAGGCTTATTGCCTCAGCACACGGGGTGAGGTCCCCTTCACCCGCCCGGTTACCCGGTCTCGTCCGGGCTCACGCCCTGCGGACCTGGCTCGGACCCGACTTAGACTGACCTACACTCCTCGCCCACCACGCACGCCGGTGGGCCTGGACCCGGGCGCGACCCGTACCCGGCTACCCGGCAGCTCTGGGAGAGCTATCCTATGAGCGGATTCTGTGAGAGAGAGACGCGGGGGAGGGTAGAGATAGGTTTTGCCCCTCTCTGATCAAGCTGTGTAAGTGTGCAGGCACAGGTGAAGAAGAACCGTGGAAGAAGACGAAGGCTGAAGGAAGGAGGATCACCGAGCGGCACTGTAGCAGCAGCGGTTTAAGTCATCTGATTGGAAAATCAGACGACGTCCTGAAGGCAAGGAAGGAGAAGGAAGG
Source organism: Thalassia testudinum (assembly GCA_037157565.1). Classification (NCBI taxonomy): domain Eukaryota; kingdom Viridiplantae; phylum Streptophyta; class Magnoliopsida; order Alismatales; family Hydrocharitaceae; genus Thalassia; species Thalassia testudinum. The sequence continues at coordinate 11,517,476 of JAZHRO010000036.1, forward strand.
CGAGGCAGAGGAGAACGCAGAGAGGCCAAGACAAGAATTGAAAGAAGAAGAAGAGCACGAGAAGAAGATCTGAAGAAAGGAAAAGAAGAAAGAAAGAAGAAGAAGAAGAACATCACCACTGCAGATAAAGAAGAAGAACAAAAGAAGAGAGCAGAAGATCTGAGAAGGAAGAAGAGGAGAAGCAAAGAGAAAAGAAGAAAAGCCAACAAATTCTCTCTCTCTCTCTTTCTTTATTTTTGTAAAAGAAACTTGTACCCCTAGAATACAACTTGCTCCCTGAGTTCGACCTTGGGAACTCTTTATTTCCGAGTAACAAATTGTATTAAACTGGTAATCACCTCCCTCTATACTATACTACGATGAAATAATAAAACTATAGAGGAAGTTTCTACACCAGGTTCTCAATCAACTCCCTTTATAGTCAGCCCCACTTAGGGTGATACACACTTTGATTCATATCCTGATTCGTATAACCTAGAGTGGAGGGACAATCCTGATCTTTCATGGTCTCCACAGAGAAAAAATCAAACTCAAGATCAATCTAGGCCAGCCTAGTACTCCACTCAATCCACTTTAGGGAAATCATCTAGTCCAACCCAACCCACAACCACCCTTGAGGATATCATGAACCTTTTGTTGGACTTTAACAAGAAAAATGAAGAAAGGATGACTAATTTGGAAAATCAAGTGAAATCTCAAGGGTATCAAATCGAAAGACTTCAAGAATCCTTCAATCCCCATTTGCAAAAGTTCTCCCTACTCTTATTCTCCACCTATTCTTCCGACCCCTCAACCAATTTATCTCATGTGCCATAGTGCAGGTGCTAACACCTTTAATAGAGCCCATGTGGATCTAGGGTCTTCTATTAGCTTGATTCTTACCGCTCTTTTTGACTGCACTAGACTTGGAGATCCGCACCTGAGTGCGCAGCAATCATAGGACTTAAATGAACTGAGTTAAGTTAGAACTTAGCATAAGTGTAGTGTAATCCATGCATAAGTAGCATACATTGCATCTTTCTTGCTTTATTTTAGCTATGCATAGAATAATGTTATAATGTGCCGATTAAGTGCATTATATGGTTTGTAGGTAATAAGAAGATTTGAAGCTAGATCTGAAGAATAAAGAGAAGCTGGTGCTGGAGCAGAAGACTTCGGAATAAAGTAGAAAAATAATGTAGGGTTGAGGTAAGCTACTTTACTTAGTAGAATTTAATGTAGAGTTTACATTATGAATAACTTAGGACCAATCCTAGCCCTAGGATAGCTTTAGAGACCATCCTAAGCCTTAGCCACCCTTAGATTAGGTCACCTTAGCCTAGGATACCTCAAAACCCTAGTTTTAGCCCTTATCTGGATGACTAGATAAGTTATTGGATGTCCAGACAAAGTGTTAGATGTCCAATTTTCGCAGAATTCCAAGATAGAACCTTGAATACACCCTGACCTCTGATTGGACATCCAAACAAGAAGTCTGGACTTCTTATTTTTGAGTATAAGTCATCTGAAACTTAGATTGGACATTTGATACCCCTCTACAGACCCTGTTTTGAAAATCAAGCTTGGATCTTGATTTCCAAAGTCCCTAAACCTAATTCCAAACCCTAGGGAACGAAAATTAAGGTGCCCTAAGCCTAGTACACCACCCTGAGACCCTCCTAAGAACCTAATTAGGTTCTCACTAAGCCCAATTGACTTAGATCAAGTCAATGACACTTCACCTGGTCAATTAGACTCATAGAGTCCAATTGAGATCAGATCTCAACCAGCACAAGTCCAATTGGACTCAGTAAGAGTCCAATTGACTTAGGTCTGACCTAATTGGGCATCTTCTCTTCCAATTAGACACACATACACTCAATTAAACTTGTGATAGGTTTAATTGCACATTCACTTTAGTATTAAGGTTTATAACCCTAATTCTAGGAGCCTACCTAAACCCAATCACCTAGACCTATAGGACCCGACCTAAACCACCTAGCCACACACACACATGTCATGCACACACACCCACACACACACATTCTTTCCAACTCTAGAATCCTCTAGAGTCTTCCAAAGGTGGCGCCACTTTGAGTTGCCAGAAATAGCAACCAAAGTGGTCCACTCTTAGATCCACAATTTGTGGATCTAGGAAGACCCACTCACGACCTAGTGGATGGCCACCTAAGGGTCTCTCTAGAGTCTTCTATAGTTCTCTAGAGAGACCACTTGAAGGCTACCCAAGAGTCTATAAAAAGACCCTCTTGGACAGCTATGCACCCATCTTGGACTCTCCATTGGTGGCTTCTCCCTCCATCTCCATCTCCAAGAGCTCTCTCCACCTCCAAACACCAGTGGACGTCCAAGAGAAACTCTCCACCACCTCTCCATGGGTCGACCTACCCACCATTGGCTGCCCCTCCTTCTCCTTCCTACCACCTCAGGCTCCACAAGCCATTGGAGACCACCTCCAATGCCCTCAGTTCTCGTAGATAAGTAGTTCTTTGTATTTTAATTCTGCATTAAATTACTGCTTAGTAGTGTAGTCATCCTCCACCTAAATGATGTAGGTGTAATCTCCTGTAGATACATGCATGCATCCATTTTTGGCTAGTTAGAATCTTCGCTTTAACCATTCATGTACAAGCTTTCTTCGAAAATCAGTTGTAATGGCAACCTCTATGAATGAATAAAATCATTATTTTATCTATCTCTCTTGTGATCATGAGTTTCCTGATTTGATTTCCTATTACTTTGCAACAAAATGTCTATTTCGGAAGATATAGAAGATTTTATTCATATTTTAAACACTAGACTCCAATTTTAAGCAAGTAGTGAAAATATCAAAAATCAATCTCGCCTTTCTAAACGCTTCCCTGAGATCGACCAGGACTCACCATCTCGTTAACTAAAATGTTTTGTTGAGTCATATTTCACGCTATACTACGACGTGTTTTAAATCAAATACACGACTTACCATTTCATAATAAATGGTGCCATTGCTAGGGAGGCGATGTGATTTTGATTTGTGATATTTATGAGCTTAATAGTGACAAATTGCTTCTGCTTACTTTTTGATGTGTAGGAAATGAAGAGTGGAATCTGCACACACATCGAGCACAGTTAAAAAATCAGGTGCACATCTTTATCTTAGCTTAGCATTTCCCTTTTCTGAACCCTAGGTAGATTTGAATTCTAGGTAGAATTTGATTTTTCAAAAAAGAAAAGAAGAGTTTTTGCATATTTTCGAGAGAAAAAAATAAAAAATAGGTTTTAAATTTAGGGTTCCTTTTGAATCTTAGGTTAGAGTTTTTGTTTGAAAAAAGAAAGAAAAAAATTTGATAAATTTTCCCTCCAAAGAGAAAAAAAAGTTTTGAAAAAGAAGATTTGAAAGAAAAGAAAAAATCTTTTTGGTGGAAGATTTGACTTTGAATTTCAAACTAATTTTAAAAGCCTTTCCATCACATTCTGAAATTCATCTTGATTTGAAATAGTGAATTAAAAATTCATTTGCTGAATATTTATTGAGCAAAAAATTGTAAAATTTCGGCAAGAGCTTCATTTTCAAATGACACTATTTATTTGAAAAAAATCAAAGTATAAAATTTTTAGAGATTCGTGAATTACAAAGGGCTCAAACTAAACCAGATTTGAAAATTTTCAAATTTCAAAAAGTGATTTCGAATAGTACGGGAATCAAATTTGACGTAAAATGGCAGGGTTTGAAAGATTATCAAACTATCTTTCATTTACATATTTTTCCTGGATTTTTGGAATTTATTTGATACTATTTCAATTTACAAAATCGATAAGGGGTCAAAACTCCAAGTCTGACCCCTCGACAGTTAAAAATTTATGTTTATTTGATTTAAATAGTAAAACTTTCAAAAAAAATTCTCTAGAAAGCTAATTGAAAAAGAAATCTGCCTGTCAAATTTCAAGTCAATTGGATTCAAATTTTGCCGTAGAGAATAATTTGAATTTGAAACTGGTTTGCAGCACACTTAGAACTTACATGAACCCTAGGCTCAACCTTTAGGGTCAAATTTCTTGAGACCATGCATTTGGGTTAACCTAGACTAAATCAAGTCTAGTGGCTAGCAGGTGAGCTTGGTCACCTTGTGGGCCACTCACCACAAACCTTAGCTGAAGAAAAAGGATTAAGAAAAATTATTAAAATAGATAATGAACTCAAATTCATTGTCATACTATTGGGTGATTTCAACTTCTTCTGCTGAACCTGGTGACTAAGCCTGTGGGGTAGTGTCAAACGATCGCAGCTAAGGGGTACAAAGGAACCAGAGGCAAAAGCCGAAGGAAGAACCTTCCTCTTAGTCTCCTCATACATAGACTAGCCGGGTTAGCTTGAGAGGTGGGGATTATCTTCAGCTAATTTCTCAATGAATTTTTCCTCAGGAATTTGAACTTAAAATGAAACATCTAGTCATCTGATCATAAGGACCATTTGATTGATAGGGCCTTAGCCTTGTTTGGATTGGCTACACCAACCTAGGGGTTGGTTGGTGTATGCAAGGGAGGAGGTCGCTTAGACCTCAATTGGTTGGATCTTGGGAGCCAATCCCAAGGAGGCGAAGGCGATTCGTTGCATCGCCCGGACCATCTTCTCACCCTTCTTCTTCAACTCTCTTAGCCGAGATGGCTAATCCTGGACTCAGACTTGGTCAGGATCCAGCAAATCAGGATCTGATGGCTCATCTGGAAGCCTGGGTTGCTGAATCTAAGGAGTAGCACCAGCAGAGTATGGACCGCATCTTGACTACTCTGGACAGAATGCAGCATCCACCACGAGGAGAACAGCTTCGGGATTTTTATGATCTGGCAACACCAATTGTTGCACCTCTAATCCAGATTCCCGCAGGCGGAGACATGTTCAAGCTCAAGCCCAATGTAATTAGTCTGATCTAGAATTACTTCTATGGGAACTCGAACAAAGATCCATTTCGGCACTTAGAGGACCTGAGTCTAATCGCAGAAATGGCTTGACACAGGAATGTAGACCTTGGAATTGTTCTGATGAAGCTTTTCCCTTTCTCTCTTAAGGTCAAAGCTTCATATTGGTTCAATTCCATCGGAAGGTCAATTGGAACTTGGGTAGAATTATGACGTGAATTCTTGCAAAAGTTCTTCCCAATCGGTCACACGAACGTGATGAGGCGAGCGATTACGACTTTCTTCTAGAGACCTAAGGAGAAGTTGCATGATGCTTGGGATTGATTTCACGATCTCCTTAGCAAATGTCCTCACCATGGTGTGCCCAAATGGCACTTGACTCAGATCTTTTACCATTGGTTGGATGACACACATCGGTATCTGGTCGATGCATCTAGTGGAAGGAATTTCCTTGCAAAAGATGAGAATAGCGCATTTGAGTTGTTCGAGTCTCTGGCGGAGGATTTGATGAATGTCATGTCTATGAACCAATTCCAGTGGCCTAGACAGCAGCAGGTTGGTGTCCACGAGGCTCACATCGAGTCTATTTAAGCTGATATGGATGTCATTGTCAAGCAGCTGGATAATATGAATCCGTTAGAAAAGAAAATCGACCAACTGGTTAGGTTCGAACGAATCTGGTCGGAAATTCTACTACTCCAAGATCCTCTTATTCACCCTGAGCCCCTCTTGCTCGAGTTAATCTGCTCACTCAGGATGCATCTTCTCTATATTCACAGGATCCTGTATAAAAAGTTGGTTGGTTCAATCAGAAATGGGTTCATGTGCAATCTAGGAATTAAATGACATTCTATAACCATAAAATAGACTTGCTTAATTCAACAAGGTTCTGGTCAGGTTAAAAATCAACTAAACCCTCTAAAATTCATGGAAAAATATCCCCTAGGGTTTAGAACCTTCAAATTGGCCTTTGGAACCTATTTTGACCTAGACTGAGGTCCTAGCTCATTAATTGACCTAATTTGGGTTTTTGTGCAAATTGTCTAGTCAAACATGGTCAAACCTAAAATCCAACTTCACCATTGGATTCCTTAGGTCCTAATTAGGTTTGTACCAAAATTTGGACCTAAGGGAAGGTCATCTTGACCTACTTTGCAAAATAGTACACCCAATTACATTTTGGCCCCTACCTTTTGAAAACCATTGCACAGACCCCCCTAACTTCCTCGCCACTCTTACAAATAGGTCCCTACACCATTAATGGAGAGAAATCCCACTCCGATGAGGAATGTAGGGGGAATACTCGATTCCTCAGAGATCTCCCAGATTTGGAAGGGAGATTCTTTGAGGAATTCCCTTCCATCTGAGCATGGTCCTAATCCCTGGTTCACACCCAATCTCTCATGCGAACGCACGAGAGATTTGGGTATCCCACAAAATTCCATCTCAGGCAAGGTCTGTTATGCTCGGAGGCTTGTCTTCCAAGCATAGGAGTCCCTGCCAGCGACTATAAAATAACCCCCATCTCTGGCTGCACCTCTTTAGCTCGACTTGGCCAAAGATCCACCTCAATTTCTTCTCCTCTGGCCAAGTAGTCCAGCAAGCTTTGGTGAGCCGCCCTCCTCTTTCTCATCTCTCTGCCACCATACCAGTGGCAGAGCCATCCTCACCGTCCTCCTCCGCATCGCGCAACACCCGCGTGAGCATCTCTAGCCCCGTCGTCGTCACCGTCTCCCTCCACTCGACATCGTCTTCTCTGGCGACAGTAGGTACTGCCAGATGCCATCTCTCCCCCTTCATTCACTTAATTAGGTTAGACTCACTCCTCATTATCCCCTCTTAAATTCCCCTTAATTTATTTCACAAATTACCCCTCGACAACCACTGTTCACTGCCATCTTCCCCATCTCTAACCAACCTCCGGCGAGACGCATCAGTCACTCCTCACCTCCACACGTCTCACCACCAACCTCTTCACCTCCGCCACAATCCACTGAACATCATCCACCCACTCACAGACCACCTACACCTCCCTAAACGCCCCCCGACCTAACCCATAAACTTGGCCACAGGGTGACCTAGGCATGCATGCCTAGTCTACCCCGCGGCTTGCCACCCACCGTCCCACCTTCGCGACGAAGTTTACCATGTATTTTAATGGGGCCATAGGCCGTATTCATGTGTGGCAGATCTGAGCACCAACCGCCATTAGCGACGGCTCGAGCTTGCTTGTTCTCTAACTCCAGGCCATAAGCGTTAGGTTCCAGGCTTCCAGACTCCACGGCCTAAGTGCAAGAGTGAGTCTAGCCTGATAGTGGGTGCCGCGAGACCTCCAGCTGCGACAATTGTGGGAAGTCATCCTCCTGCAGGTGAACGTGCAAAAGCGGGTGGGACATTAGTCCCACCTCGTGAATGTATGAATGCAGCGTGTGCAATAAATTGATTTTATGTTTATGTTCTTTGCCTCGAGATACACATGGGGTGAGGTCCCTCAACTATCACTCCATATCCGTGAATTGACCCTGCGGACCTGGCAACCCGACCCAACTAACCTATCGAGCACTCCTCGTGCACCACACCCATGCCGATGCGCCTAGACCCGGGCATGTGACCCGACCCGATTACCTGGCTATGGGAGAGCATGCTAAAGAGTGATACACAGAGAGAGAGACGCGGGGGTGGGTAGAGGGGTAGGTTTTGCTCTTCGATTTGTGTAGGGAAGAAGGAGAAGGAAGGCACAACTGAAGTGAAGCTAACACTTAGCTGCAAAAGGAATAAGGAGGAGAAGGAAGGCTAAAGAAGGAAAGACAAGGCAGAAGGAAGAAGTGAAGCCAAAGAGAAGAGGAAGTCAGAGAGCTAAGGCTGAAGAAGGAAGAAGAAAGAAAGAAAGGGAAAGACAAACAGAAGAAGAAGAAGAAGAAGAAAAGCTGAAGCCAAGGGAAATAGAGCTAAGGAAAGAAGAAGAAGAAGACCCGTAGAGAAATGGAGAAAGACACTGCAGAAGAGAGGCAAGGCAGAAGATAGAGGAAAATAAGAAGAAAGGAAGAGAAGGAAGAAGAAGAAGAAGAAGAGAGAAGAGAATAAGAGGCCATCATTTAAGACGTTTGATCCTATGATCAGACGTCCAACTCTTTTATTTTTGCCACAATTGACATTTGAACTCTTTCATATATATTCTGAATTATGTTTTGAGTAATCTAAGTGTTCAATTATATTATTGAGATTAGTGAATAAATTCCATTTTCTCCCTGTGTTCGACTAGGATACTTAGGTTTTCGAGTAATAAATTTTTATTTGTTGTCAACGCTTGGTCACCTATACTACGACGCAACTGACTGTTAAAACACGATCAGGCACCGCCAACAAGGATCCTATGAATAATCTTGATCTGGCACCTGATAATCAGGGTTACACACCACCTGATGATTTCAATGCGTATCCCCTTGATGGATATACATCTCAGAGATTGTTAGCCTATGAAGATGTTAGTGCTATTCAAGGATACGGGCATAATAACCCATACTTAGAGACGTATAACCTTGGTTGGAGCTAGCATCATAATTTCTCCTGGTTTGGTAACTCACAGAGATCACATCATGACCCACACTACCAGACCAGGCAGTACGGGAATGTGCAGAACACATACCCTAGGTAGCAGCCATTCCTGTCTCAGCAGCAGCAACCTCGTTCTATATACCAGCCGTTGCATCAAGCTACCAGTCACCCTCTAAAGTGGGCCGACCCTTTGGAGGCACTGAAAGAAGAGCTGTAATAATCGATGAGGAAGTCTACATAGAATAGCTTGCAGATCATGAAGGCAATGGCTGACCAGATACAGACTATACAGAACACGCAGAACTAGCTGTTGCAGGAGCATAGGACTTTGGGAGCCTTACCCTCCGAACCTATCTTGAACCCACGATATGCGTAGAACCAAGGCACCCTACCTAGGTTTCAGGCACCACAGGGATAGACACATGCTATATTACAGGCGCCTCTTGCACCACCTGGTTATGCCCAAGGCCAGCTTCCTTTAGTATGGAACCCCACATACTCTGCCCCTTCTGCTCCTCCACCACCTCATGGATAGCATGCCGCTGATAAAGCTATTTCATTGAGGAGTGGAAAGAAGACATACGACCCATCATTTAGGTAGGCAGGTCTTGATTTTTCTCGCCCTCCACTGCAGGATGGTTCGACTCCTTCATCTCAGGAGCCACCTACGGTAGATAAGGGCAAGAGGCCACTTGACCCTGAGATTCCCATTCTTTTTCCAGAGGCTTTAACATGAAATGTTGTGCAGAAAAGGGATGCGCGGAATTTTGAGGACCTGAAGTCAATGTTCAAGGAAGTACATATTCAGGTCCCTCTCCTTGAGGCCATTGATCACATCCCCACTATCGCTAGGTTCTTCAAAGGCTACTATAATCTGAAGTGACAGCCGAGAATTGAATGATAGGTGGTACTGTCAAAAGAGGCTAGTACTGTGATTCTAGTCAACTTACCGCCGAAGAAGAAAGACCTTGGTACCCCACTCATTTCTTCCTTTTTGCAGGATTCTCCATTTAATTGAGCCCTTTTAGATCTGGGTTTGTCCATCAACCTAACTCCCACTATCGTATTTGATCGATTTTGATTGGAGGAGTTAAAACCCACCTTGGTTACGATTTAGTTGGCTGATAGATCAGTGAAAACATCGAGGGGGGTGGTTGATTAGCCCATAGTTGTGGGCTATTTAAGTATTTAAGTGCCTATACATTAGATTAATTCTAACATTTATTTAGTATAAATTAGGATGTAAATAGATCAATTCATAGTTTTAATCTAATTACATAATCCATACATTACATTCATATCTTAAGTGCATTTAGAATTAACTTAGAATAGCATTCATCTAATTAGATAACCAATTAGGTATATTGTTTTTATTAACATAGAAGTTGAGGGTCTATACATAAATAACCCTAATATTTTAATAATATTTTCTTTATTCGTCTTCTTTCAGAACGGCTGGCTGCCGCTCCAACGCCCTCATGATGCAGTGAAGGAGCCATTCAAGGGGGAGCGGATACGGTGGATCTGGTCGGTCGCTGATTTCAAATTTGTTCAGGGCACTACAAAAGGAGCACGGAGGCAGCCGAGCTCAGAAGGCCTCCGCCACCGACCCACCACTGTGCAGAGAGAACCTCTCTCTTCCACTCCACACTGCCGGCCTCTACCGTGGCGGTGAGTCTCCACCACCGTGGGCGTGTGGTGTGACAGGCCACACCGCCATCCGGAACTCGCCCGCATTACAGTGAGCACCTTAGCGTGCAACTCCCTCGCCGTCATCGCCGACCACCGTCACCAACCTACTGATTCAGCCACCCTCTCAGTAACTTAAGACGTCTGGGGAATTTCCCAGACGTCTGAAGTTACCCGCTCACTTCATCGCACACGCCTGAAGTCGCCTGCAGACCCCTTCCCGCACCTGCAGAACCTTCAGCGCACCCACATCCGTCAACCTTCAGCTCAAACGCGCCTCAACTCTCCAACAGCCACGCCTCCGCTCAACAGCCTGCAGACCCTCCGCGCACCCACGCACAACCACCACCAGACCGCTTGCGCCCTCCACCGCTCACCGGCTGCAGACCTGCGCACGCCTGCAGATCAGCCCGCGCTCTCCTCCAACACCTGCAGACCAGCCTGCAGCATCCTCCAACAGCCGCCTGCAGCTTCCACCACACACGCCAACCGCCTGCAGCTTCCACCGCGCCAGCGCCCTCCGCAGACCCTCCGCCCACGCCAACTTCCACCACACACGCCAACCGCCTGCAGACCACCGCGCAAGTACCCTCCTGCAGACCATCGCCCAGGCACAACCGCGCGCCCTCCTGCAGACCCTCCGCGCACCCACGCACAACCGCCTGCAGACCGCCCAACCGACCACCGCGCATGCCAGCCGCACACGCCAGCCGCAGCAGCAGCAGGCGGTGGACTTCACGCCAAGAGGCTGCGCAAGCTGCCGGCTGCAGCACCTCCGTTGGAGCTCGTCCGGCCACCTCCGACCGCCGCGTGACTCGCCGCCACCACCGATTCGAAGCGCTTGATCCAAGGGACCTCCTCCGAGCTTCCCGCGCCCGGCCATCGGCTCCTCGTCGCGCAAGACAACGGGGAAAAATTCCCCTGTTTTGCTACAGTAAAACGTTAATTAAAATTTACATTTTCTGCCATTGCCACATTTTAATCATATTCTATTCACTCTGCATTGCGGAAAATATCCTGTAGTTTCTCATAATTGCCATTTCAGCATTGTTTCTTGCTTAAACCTTAATCTAAAGGCAATCTTGGCTTGGTTCTTGTCCAAATTGACTACGAACAAATATTTTTAAGTAGCGCAAATTTTAATACGTTATTGCCTCCCTGTGGATACGACCCGCTCCTCTGCGAGTGGTTATTTCTTGTTAAAAATTGATTAGTCAATTTTTCCACCACATTAAACTACAAACGACTTAAAAGCGAAAGATCGACCGACCAAATGGCGCCGTTGCCGGGGAGGCAACAGACGTAATAATTTTGCCTAATTTTAGTTTGATTATTTTTCAATTGCATAGAGATTTGACCATCTATTATTTTCTTTTCTGTGTGAGAAATTTTGTGCAAGAATCAGCCACTGTGAGAGGCGACCCTTGACGTCGCCAGACGAGAAGTGGACAAGCAATTTTGAAAAGAGGAGAAGGATGAGGACGCGACGGACACCATTGTATTTAATCGCTAATTTAATTAGAATAGAATTAAGACTGAAGACTTAATTTTTCATTACAATTAGTTTGAAACCCTTGTTCTGGGGCAAATTTTGAGGGGTTTGTTCCCCGATTTTGTTTTGGACCCGTGTTGGGTAATTTTTGGGAGCCTGTTCCCTTTTCTTTAGATTTAGGTTTATTTTTTTTTTTATTATTTCTTTTATTTGCTTGTGCATAAGTAGTTCTAAAAAAAATAGAAAAAGAAAAAAAATGAGCTGCCTGCTAGAAGCTGCCTGCCCTAGGACGAACCATTTAGGTCTGTATGAGCAGCCTCTAGATTTGCTTTTCTGCATTGCGTGCATTTTTGCATCGAAGATCGCTGGAGGCAAGGTACGCATTCTCTTACTTTGCATCCTATTTTTGATCACGCATTGCATTTGGGATTTAATGCGAAGACCATCTAATCTGTACTGAATAAATCTAACAAGTGGTCACATTTTTTTTAGAAAAAGGACTAATTAAAGGAAGGACATTTTAAAAACCAAGGATTTCATTTTTGGCGTGCGATTCAAAGTTCAAAATCTTTTACTATGTATGCACACTTATTTCACTTGCACCACGGCACGCTTCTAGACACTCCTTAGGTTTGGAAATACTAGGACAAGAGCCCTCCTTTCGTTGGATTCTGAAGTGTTCGGAACTTGAGATCAAAGGTTTTGTAAATCCAAAGAGGGGGATACCCTGTCACGGATTTTTGGGGGTAGTTGAGGAGCACTGCGAAAGCACAGCTTCAAAGGAAGGCTTAGGCGTACTTGCATCCCTCGATCTTCCGTCTTTGGATTTACTTGACCATTTGAGATTTAGGGAAGAACACCTAAGCTCCAACTAGGTCTTTTTAGGCGAGCCGTAGGTCGACAATAGGCGCGTAAATTGATTGAACAAATTGTATTGTCACCTGCAATCTGACTTAAAATCAAAATCCTAAATTGGAAAAGACCTAAAAGGTCCTTTTTCAATTTGTCTTGCTTGGGGAATTCTGATTGAAGTGTGAGTTAGAATGGACCACATTGATTTTCATCCTTTCACATCTTGCCCACACCCTCACCCCCACTCTGCATCCTTCGATCCCAGACGCCGAGATGGTCCATTCCTTGATGGACATAATGACAATCATTGGGATCCATTTTACTCCTATTATAGGAGTATTGGCCTAGTTAAGCCCCAAATTAGTGAGCAGAACTCAGGAGCGGGATTTGCTTTGCCCAATATCCCACATACCAAAGAAATGCCCAACCCACCCTCCCTGAAAACTTATAATGGTTGGACAAACACTCCTGGGTACTATAAGCCTGAGCCTGACTTCTCTTATGATAAAAATGACCTCTCCTCTTTGAAGATGGAAATACAGAAAATGCAAAATGAAATGAGTGAATTGTTAGGAGAATCTTTGAGAGCAGGCCAACAAGAAAGAGATGAAATTAGCCACCCAATCTGCCCCATTGACGATGACGTACACCCCTCTACAATAGATGCATCTCCCGTGGGAAAGCTACACTTTAAGTTGAAGGGAAATTCTGGGGAGAATAGCTGCTTTTCGAGGATCGATTTTGAAACCTCCCCATTAGATGACACTTCCTTGAGAGATCTACACTTTAGGTGGGAGGAAAATACACATGAAAGTAGCTATGCATTGGATGAAGAAAGGTGGCAACCCGAGGAAGATGATGATAAGGTTGAGTATCCACCTGAATTATATTGGAGTCAAAAGAAGGGAATGATGGTACCATTGGAAGACCTCGACCCAGATGATAGTATTTTCGTGACATTTGATGAAGTGGGTCAAAGTCAAGTTGTTAATCCTACCCTCACTTCTAATCACGATATGGAACTCAAACCCACCCTTAGGGAACCTAACCCTAAAGAAATTGACCTATCTGAGGAGTCTGATGTAACCAATGTAAATAATTTACCTCAGATAGAGCACCCTAGGGGATCTGCTGAGATATTAAATGATTCTAGACCTCGGGTACATGATGAATTGTGTGATGAGGAGGAAGACGAATTATATGAGGAACCTACATTCAAGATTTGGAGTGACACTAAGGGTGATTATGTCTTATTTGAAGAGTTAGCCCCTGAGGATGTCACAAATTTGACCAAATTAGGTTTCCTTGGCACACCCATTGATGATATTTCTCCTCATGATAAAATGATGGAAAATTTGGAAGCAATTTCTAAGATTTATGTGGATTCACATATAGACTCCGGGGAAGATTTGAGTAAAGAACAAAAACCCGGGGATGACATTGATAGGATAATCCCTAGATCTGTTGCTTCCAACCTGCCTTCATTCACTTCGAAGTCACCCTCTGATTCGCTTATATCTGAAAGCGAAATTGTGACTCCTGATGAAGAGCAGGAAGATCCACGTGATGGTATAAGGAATGCTAGGGATGAAATTGAGGATTTAGAAAGAGTGTTTAGGATGGACACCAAGCTGATTAAACCCAACCTAGATCTTATGGCCATCCCACAACCTCGTAACTTGGACACCCTAGACGATCCTTGCCTTAGAGAATTGCTCATTTTTGTTCTGACTAGGGGGCTTAACAGACCAATATTTTCTGTAATGGAGTATCGGGTATGGATTGATGATTTCTTTAGTCAGTCCATTACCCTGGGGGTTTATCTCTATACCATTCCTTCCCCATTCTTTTTGGAGGATCCTTGTCATCCTACCCCTACCCCTTTGGAGGTTATTTTAACTGTTTATCCTTTAGAACCTCTTCTGGTGACCTGGGAAGATTTCATTCCCATTTTAGTTGGGCGAGCATTTGCTATCGGGATTCATCATCAGCTCGCCAACATCCTAGGTTACCTATTTTCTAGGCCAACTTTGCTTTGCTCATTTTTAGGGCCTATTTCTGCAATTCTTGAACCTGATTTGCAGGTTCTTTGGCTATTCAGCCCAGCTTTAACCCAAGTAATATCCTTCTATGCAATGAGGACATTGCAGATTTTAGGCATGGGGGGGTGTACTTGGGGATATACATAGCATAATTGCATACATTTGTACATATAAAAAAAAAAAGTTTTGAGCTTAACTGGCTAAGTCCTACATTCTTAAGCAAATCAGAACTCTAGCGTAGACTAAATTAATTCTAGGGTCAAACTTTAGAAGCTAAATAAGCTACTAGCTTTAGGCCTTTAGGGTCCTTTGTGGACTTAAAAACTTAAGTAGGAGTTAAGTTGCGGACCATTCTTCAAGAGGTTGAGGAAGGGAAGCTAGGGTTTGAGTTAAAAGGTGGGGTAGTACCTGGAGTCTTATTCTACCTTTTGGTTTACGGGTCCTGGTAACCCAAGCATCCAAATTTTTCACACTTGGTCTGGTAATTAACTTAATTTCTGAAAAGAGATTTGGTTCTCTTAGTTTTGACTTAAGAGAGGCTTGAAAACACATTTTGATTGGAAGAGTTCCCGCCGCAGGAGAGGTGGAGTATATACTCACCTTGAGGATGCGATGGTAACATATTACCTCCTCGGCGCTTGTCTCTTAGGATATCCATCCTACTGGGGGCATGTAAGCGCATTGCGCGGTTCAGGTACCATGGGCGGCCCTATCTCGAAGTGGCGATTGCCATAGGCCTGAATTCGCTTAAGAAATCCATGGGCGATACTATCTCGAAGTGTCGATTGCCAGGAGTTCTTGGGGTCGTTATGGGCGGTGCTATCTCGAAGCATCGAAAGCCAGGCACCCTTTGAGGTATGGTAATGGGGACAATGAATCCAACACAGACCGTGTTGATAGCAGATCTGAGGTTAGACTTAGAAGAATCAAACAAACAAAAAAAAAAAAAAAAGGGGTGTATATATAAAAAATTTTCCTTTAACTCAAATAACTCGGACCAATGCACAAGCACGGATGCTTTAATCTCAGGGATCAATAAACTTTAGGGTAGAGTTAGAAATCAGGGAAACTTGTGCTTGCAACTCGTCTTTAGCCGACCTAGTCTGTAACTTAGAAACTACTTAGGAACCTTGGGTTTAGAACCTGAACTTAATATGCTTCTGAAGGAAGACTAAGTGAGTTGACTAGTCTACTAAGAGTGCTAGGTTTCGCTTAATTTTGCTAGGGACTAGCAAAAAGTAGGCATGGGGGTATTTGATTAGCCCATAGTTGTGGGCTATTTAAGTATTTAAGTGCCTATACATTAGATTAATTCTAACATTTATTTAGTATAAATTAGGATGTAAATAGATCAATTCATAGTTTTAATCTAATTACATAATCCATACATTACATTCATATCATAAGTGCATTTAGAATTAACTTAGAATAGCATTCATCTAATTAGATAACCAATTAGGTATATTGTTTTTATTAACATAGAAGTTGAGGGTCTATACATAAATAACCCTAATATTTTAATAATATTTTCTTTATTCGTCTTCTTTCAGAACGGCTGGCTGCCGCTCCAACGACCTCGTGATGCAGTGAAGGAGCCATTCAAGGGGGAGCGGATACGGTGGATTTGGTCGGCCGCTGATTTCAAATTTGTTCAGGGCACTACAAAAGGAGCACGGAGGCAGCCGAGCTCAGAAGGCCTCCGCCACCGACCCACCACTGTGCAGAGAGAACCTCTCTCTTCCACTCCACACTGCCGGCCTCTACTGTGGCGGCGAGTCTCCACCACCGTGGGCGTGTGGTGTGACAGGCCACACCGCCATCCGAAACACGCCCGCATTATCGTGAGCACCTTAGCGTGCAACTCCCTCGCCGTCATCGCCGACCACCGTCACCAACCTACTGATTCAGCCACCCTCTCAGTAACTTAAGACGTCTGGGGAATTTCCCAGACGTCTGAAGTTACCCGCTCACTTCACCGCACACGCCTGAAGTCGCCTGCAGACCCCTTCCCGCACCTGCAGAACCTTCAGCGCACCCACGTCTGTCAACCTTCAGCTAAAACGTGCCTCAACTCTCCAACAGCCACGCCTCCGCTCAACAGCCTGAAGACCCTCCGCGCACCCACGCACAACCGCCACCAGACCGCCTGCGCCCTCCACCGCTCACCGGCTGCAGACCTGCGCACGCCTGCAGATCAGCCCGCGCTCTCCTCCAACGCCTGCAGACCAGCCTGCAGCATCCTCCAACAGCCGCCTGCAGCTTCCACCGCACACACCAACCGCCTGCAGCTTCCACCGCGCCAGCGCCCTCCGCAGACCCTCCGCCCATGCCAGCTTCCACCGCACACGCCAACCGCCTGCAGACCACCGCCCACACACAACCGCGCGCCCTCCTGCAGACCCTCCGCGCACCCACGCGCAACCGCCTGCAGACCGCCCAACCGACCACCACGCATGCCAGCCGCACACGCCAGCCGCAGCAGCAGCAGGCGGTGGACTTCACGCCAAGAGGCTGCGCAAGCTGCCGGCTGCAGCACCTCCGTTGGAGCTCGTCCGGCCACCTCCGACTGCCGCGTGACTCGCCGCCACCACCGATTCGAAGCCCTTGATCCAAGGGACCTCCTCCGAGCTTCCCGCGCCCGGCCATCGGCTCCTCGTCGCGCAAGACAACGGGGAAAAATTCCCCTGTTTTGCTACAGTAAAACGTTAATTAAAATTTACATTTTCTGCCATTGCCACATTTTAATCATATTCTATTCACTCTGCATTGCGGAAAATATCCTGTAGTTTCTCATAATTGCCATTTCAGCATTGTTTCTTGCTTAAACCTTAATCTAAAGGCAATCTTGGCTTGGTTCTTGTCCAAATTGACTACGAACAAACATTTTTAAGTAGCACGAATTTTAATACGTTATTGCCTCCCTGTGGATACGACTCGCTCCTCTGCGAGTGGTTATTTCTTGTTAAAAATTGATTAGTCGATTTTTCCACCACATTAAACTACAAACGACTTAAAAGCGAAAGATCAACCGACCAGTGGTTGAGAACATGATCGTAAAAGTTCACAGATTCTACTTTCCCGCAGACTTTTTCATTTTCGATATGGAGGTTCCTCTTAACCTCCGTGATGCACTAATAATTTTAGGTCACCCCTTTCTGGCGACAACACGAGCAAACATTGACTGTGCATCCAGGTGTATGTTGATTGCCCTAGGAAATGAGAGAATTAGAATTAACATATTTAGGGCATCTAGGAACTTGGACTATGTTCGCATCGAGGAGGATGGTGAAGATGAAGACTTAGTATATTGTGGTAACATTGGGTTCCTTTGTGACGACCCAATGTCTCATTCATCTACACTATCAGGGTTTTTGGACCTCAATCCATACGAGACTGAGACCACTACATTGCACATTTCTCCCAGTGGATCTGATTGTCTGGGGTGTTTATCTGACCATAGCACCCTTGACTCTGACTATCCTGATCTGCATATTACAGAATTGCCCTTGCTGACATAGGAAGATGTGACTACAACAAAAGGGTCCATGCTTATGAATTCATGATCGAGTATGTTATAGATGGTGAATCAGCGGATCATCAGACTCCCACCTTTGATTCTACTCCTCCCATTCCTACCCCCACTCCCATCTCTAATTCTAACCCACCCATGATTGAACTGAAGCCCATACCTGATCACTCAAATATGTGTTTTTCGGCGAAAGTGAGATACCCAGTTATCATTAATGCTCACTTAACCCAAGAACAGGAACATCAATTGATTTCTGTATTACATGACCACAGGGCTGCTATTGGGTGGAGTATTGCTGATCTCAGCAGGATTTGCCTCTCATATTGTACTCATCACATTTACACAGATGAGGGGTGAAACCCTTGAGACAACCTCGAAGATGGTTTAACCTGAATATGCTAGACGTTGTTAAGAAGGAGATCATCAAATGCTAGATGCGGGCATTGTATACCCAATCTTCGACAGCCAATGGGTGAGTCCAATCCAGATTGTGCCTAAGAAAGCAGGACTCACCGTAATAAAAAATGATTAAGGTGAGTCCATCTCGACCCACACCCTAACATCATGGCGGGTTTGCATAGAGTATAGGAAACTAAACACAGCTACCCAGAAGGATCACTTTCCTTTGCCGTTCATCTATCAGATCTTAGAACAGTTAGCCGGACGTAGTTTCTTTTGCTTCTTGGATGGATACTCCAGGTACAATCAAGTTGTGATTAGCTCAGATGATCAAGACAAGACCACGTTCACATGTCCCTTTGGAACATTCGCCTTCAAGCAAATGTCCTTTGGCCTCTTCAACACACTAGCGACATTTCAGTGTTGTATGATGGCCATCTTCTCTGACATGAATAGGGATTATGTGGAAGTATTCATGGATGACTTCTCCATTTTCGGAGATGATTTTGCATCTTGTCTTGATAGCCTCACCAAGATCCTGAAATGATGTATTGAGGTAAACCTAGTACTATCCTGGGAGAAAGGCCATTTCATGGTGAGGGATGGCATTGTACTAGGACGTAGGATCTCATTTGATTGACTTGAGGTTGATCGAGCTAAATTTGAAATTATATCCTGATTACCTCCACCTAGCTCAGTTAAATAGATTAGATCATTCTTGGGTCACGTCGACTTCTACCAAAGATTTATAAGTGATTTCTCGAAAATTGCACGGCCATTAACGAATCTTCTAGTAGCCGATACCCATTTGATTTTAATACCTTGTGTCTCAGTGCCTTTGAGACTTTGTAAAGTGTTGTTTTTGATTCCCCGATTCTCCAACCACCCGACTGGTCGCTAGATTTCTAGATGTGCGACACCTCTGATTTCGCCATTGAAGTTGTTTTAGGCTAGCGTTGGGAGAAACAACCCCTTGTCATATACTATGCTAGTAAGATGTTGTATGAGGCTCAGCATAATTATATGGTTACAGAAAAGGAACTTCTAGCAGTAGTATTCGGATTGAAGAAGTTTAGATCATACTTGCTAGGGTCTAAAGTAATAATCTTCATGGACTACTCCACCCTCCGGCATTTGTTGGCAAACAAGGATGCCAAACCCCACCTTATCAGGTGGATCCTTCTATTGGAGGAGTTTGATATTGAAATATGAGATAAAGCCGGAAAATAAAATGTTGTGGTGGGTCACTTATACAGGCTTGACCTAGCTTACATCCCATACTTCCTACCTATTTCAGACTAGTTTTCGAATGAATCTTTATTGGCAATTCACTCTTTTAAGTTCCCTTAGTATGCGAATATCGCAAACTATCTTGTCGTAGGCGAGATTGTTACGAATTTATCCAAGGACCAGAAGCTCAAATTCATAGCTGAGGCAAAATTCTACTTCTAGGATGACCCATTGCTCTTCCACATTGGAGCAGATCAGATTATTAGCAGGTGCATCCCAGACTCTGAGATCCCTAGTGTGATATCTTTTTGCCATAGTGAGGCTTGTGGTGGGCACTTCTTGGCCGAGAAATCGCTACAAAGATTTTGCAGTCTGGGTTTTTCTGGCCAACTATCTTTAGAGATATACGCAATCACTCCAAGTATTGTAAACGATGCCAGTCAGTCAATTCTAAGACCAGGAGAGACATGATGCCACTCTAACCCATCTTGGTCGTAGAAGTGTTTGACATCTAGGGCTTCGATTTTATGGGCCCTTTTCCGAATTCGCATGGCTTCAAGTATAAACTCCTTGTTGATTATGTCTCGAAGTGGGTTGAAGCCATCTTGGTGAGACGGGATGATCATAAGACCATCATTTCTTTCGTACAGGAATACATTTTTGCGAGATTCGGTGTGCCCCGCGCTTTGATTAGTGACAAGGGAAGCCACTTCATACATGCCCACTTTAGGTCACTACTAAAGAAATATGGGATACATCACTGTATAGCCACCTCGTATCATTTATAGACCAATGGGCAAGCTAAGGTGTCTAACCGTCAAATCAAGCTGATTCTCTAGAAGACGGTTGTGCCAGATAGGAAGGACTGGTCCAATAGATTAATCGATGCACTTTGGGCATATTGGACCGCCTACAAGGCCTCACTTAGAATGTCGCCATATCGTTTGGTGTATGGTAAGGCCTATCACTTTCCTGTCGAGCTGGAGCACTGTGCCTTTTGGGCGGTACGAAAGTGTAATCTTAACCTCGATGCTAGAGGTTATGAAAGGAAGCTCCAGCTTAGTGAATTAGAAGAGATCCGACGGGAGGTCTACGAGAACGCATCGATATACAAAGATAAGACCAAGGCCTTTCATGACCACCACATCCGGAGAAAGGAGTTCACGCAAAACCAACAAGTCTGGTTATTCAATTCACACCTAAAATTCTTTGCGGGGAAGCTCATGTCCAAGTGGACTGGCCTGTGTATCGTGATTCACCCATATCCTAATGGGATGGAACCAAAATCTGGGCATTTTTCTACGGTAAATGGCTAGGGCCTTAAGCCATTTATGGCCTAGGAACCTCCTCCTGCTGATGAAATCATTCATTTTATTGAGGACGTATGATTGAGTTTTTGCCTAACTGAAGGCGTTAAACACAACATTTATAAATAAAATTTGATACCTTTCTATACATAGCATATTTTCTTTTAGCATATTTTTCTACATATCATCAGGTTGGCCAGTGCTGAATGAAAATTTCAAGAGAAATTCCATGTGATCTCCAGCCACTTACTCCCTGTCGTGCTTTATTTCTTTTATATTCATGCATGAGGAGATGCAAGAACTTAGTCATGGGGGCGTAGATACATCAAAACTGAAAAATTTTTATGCCAACATTTAGGAAAACCTTGGAGTAGCATGTTATATGTACTTTAGGGTCTTAATTTAAGAACAACCGACTCCACCTCCAATGCTCGCATTGGAGCTAGAAATCGTCTGCAATAGCCACTTTCGACTCATCTGCTTACCTTTCCTATTCTAAATTTAGGACCAAGCTGAATGTAACCCTATAAGGGAATTTCATTAAAGTACAAATTATAAGAGGTTACTTGTATATAGCATATATACATAGTGCAGTCATGAATTAGATTTTTATCAAGAGGATGCATTAGGATCTTATCATCTAGTTGATTCCTATAATCTGGAATCCAGTACAATTTTCACACTCACATGTAGAATTTGCAATGGATTCATGGTGAAGACTGATAGACGTCATTAGCCTATCGAGAAGAAGCAGTGCTTCTTTTCCTGAACCCTTGGATAGTGTTTAGGGAGTTAGGTGAATCTTCTTCTAAAAATCCACCAAATAATGTGAGATGTGGGTAGAGAGTATTGGTGCTCTAAGATTAGTGCAAGGAATCTAGAATTCTAGATAATTAAGTGGTAATACTCAGAGATAGGCATAGTTTCACTCTCGGTTCCCACATATAACTAATTGTGTGAATTCTTGAGAGCCACCAATCAAGGCAAATATGTGGAGATCGAGTTCTAATAAAACTATGACTGAGGTGGATGGTTACGACCATTCTTTATGGAATCCTAGGCTGAAGGAGGGTATTGATGTAAAGGTTAGGAATACACTATCCTATCCATCTCTTCCTATTGCCGAGAGTAACCACTTCCACCAAATAAGCCACCCGATATCTCCTGAACACCACCAATCCTAATAATTCCTCTTGAATAAAATTCGCATATGCCATGTGCTGTATTGAGTTGTGTGAAAAAAAAATTATTACAGAAAAAAGAAAAGAAAAAAAATTAAAATATATATAGAAAAAAGAGAGAAAAAAATTAGAAAAAGAAAAAAAAAGATGACAGTATGAGTGCTTTATTATTCATTTTAATAGCATTGAGGTAGCATTACCTACCACAATTGCAATTCATCAAATATGGCCTTAACCTACTTTTGTATTCCTGATCTGCCAAATATTGGCTGAGGAATTCCAATTTTGTGTTAGGGTTATGGGAACTTAGTTAAAGTGTTAATGGCATGTGAGACCACCAAATTTGGATTATATATATAAATCTGGTAAGATTGTGAGCTCAAAAAGGGGAGAAAAGAAAAGAAAAGAGAGTGTAAATACAAAGGAACCAAAGAGGGCATAGTTTTTCTTGCTTTTCTTTGGGTTGATTCACTTAACAATTTGGGAATCTAGATTCCATAGTACTAGGCTCTATGTAGCACCAAATGAGAGTGAGCCACCAAATACACACCTATTTTCCTCAGACATTCTCTACCCAATTTTAAAGCCAGGGTGGAATTCATAGAATATCTTGAATACCCTGAGGGAAGAAGTTTGCCTATCCTAAGAATTTTACTAGGGGTCAAGTATAGGCTTTAGAGGTGAATTGGCTTTTCACTCGAATCCGTTGCATAAACTACACAACTGCACTTACACAATTGTCTGGATTTCTAGATTTTAGGATGAAAACAAAAAGGAAATAAATCTCTAGTCTTATTCTTGATAAAATAATCAGTCATTTAGGGTCCTAGTTGTAGATAACTTAGTTTTGCATTTACTAGGGACTAGCAAGATTTAGTCATGAGGGTATGATTTCACAGCAATCATAGGACTTAAATGACCTGAATTAAGTTAGAACATAGCATAAGTTTAGTGTAATCCATGCATAAAAAGCATACATTGCATCTTTCCTGCTTTATTTTAGCTATGCATAGAATAATGTTATAATGTGCTATTTAAGTGCATTATATAGTTTGTAGGTGATGATAACGTTATCATCAGCCATACCTAGCTTTGATTAGTCATAATAAAGGAATAAATGCTCCTACATAACCGCCAGAGGACCATAATTCATTGCATAATCATTTTGAGAGAATAACAAGAAAACAGGGGTAAAACTGTAGTTTTAACAGCATATACCAATTGCAGAACAATCACGGGATTCTTCAGGGGTTAATTAAAGGTCAAATGATCTTAAATGTCTAACAAGTGGATTCGTGCAGACAGAAATAGGTTTTCGCAGGTTTCGAGAATTAAATGACATCTGAAACCCTAAAAATTGACCCGCTTAATTAACTAAGGTTATGGTCAATATAAATTCACATAAACCCTCTAAAAATCAAATAAAAATATTCTCTAGGGTTTGGTATGCCTTATTTGACCACTGGAACCCAATTTGACCTAAAATAGAGTCTCAAACAGACAGTTGCCCTAATTTGGATTTTTGTATAAATTACCCAGTCAAACTAGGTCAAAACCAAAATCCAACTTCACCATTGGATTCCTTAGGTCCAAATTAGGTTTGTATCAAAACTTTGGTCCAATCTGAGATTATTTTGACCTAGTTTGCATTTTGGTCCAAGTCTGATTTTCTTTATCTCAAATGGATCTTCAGCTTTCGAATTTATTACACAAAACCCCCCAACTTTATCATCTTCTTCCTCAGAAAGATCCCAGCTGCACAGAACTCCTAATCCTAAAGCTCTGACGAAATCAATCAAGGATTTGTCCTTGATTGATTGATGAAACTTCCTCAAATTTGAACCGAATATCTCTCTTGAAATCCTCTTCCAATCAGACCAATTCTTGAGATTCAACTCTTTCCAAATCTCTCATGAAAACACATGATAGATTTGAGTTTCCAACTTCGGTGAACCTTCTAAACTTGCAGAGCTTGATTCCCAAGCTTAAACTGACTCCCAGAGGCTTATATAAGAATCCCTATGACAAACCGTTTTCCCTATGCTTGAATTAGACCAGAATCTCCTTCAATTTTTCCCTCCTCCCCAGCTGAATAGCTCCTCGACGTTCGGCGATCTTCTCTGACTTCCGTCATCGTTCGCTCGCAATACTGGCGGCGAATTCTCCTTCCTCATCTTCCTCCACGTTGTGCCGTACCAGCTGATGTCTCTCCCTCGTCTTGATCATCTTCCTACCCCCACTAGAGCAACTTTCTTCCCTGATGCCAAAGTACCCCTGGCAAGTAGTTCTCCCCCTTTCATCCATTAGTTTAGGAGTAGTTTAGTTCCCTTAGACTTTTAGGCTAATTCTCCCCCTCTTAACTCTTATTTCGACCCCTCTACTACACCACCCACCACCTTCATTCCCACCTTCGGCTACCACTCCGACGAAGGCCTCCATCCGATACACAACTCCAAATCCTTCGCCGACATGCCCATAACCTCCGCCGTACTCCACCCATCAAAACCCCTTTCTATATTCGCTTTCCCATCCACCCAAAACACCCATGGAACAAACCTACTTCCTCCGGCCATCTCCGCCTCCATCCGGCCACCTCCGCCTCCGTCCGGCCACTACGCCAACTCCCATGCCACAAAGCCATCACCACTACACTCCATGTTGTCCAACAATGGTTCCTAAGTTGTTTGACGTGGCCGAGAGGCCATCTTTTGATTTCATGTGCCCACTCCTTCGTTACCATTGACGAAAGATTCAAGCTTGCTAGAAGCTTGCTCTAGGTCTCGCTCATTCCAGGTCACACCACCAGGAGATGCTGACACCTCCCAGGTTGCGAGAGAAGCCTTCAATTGGAAGCCTTCTCCTTAGTAGTTGCTTCGATTGAAGGAGATTTATCCTGCAGCAGTATGTGAAGAAGAGCTGTGGGATTTAGTCCCACCTCGTGGAGCACAGCACCCCTTATAGCACATAAATGGGATTTCTGCATTGGCCTTAGTGCCTCAAGACACTTGGTGGGTGTGGTCCCTCGCACCCCTTCATGCCTCGCCTGTGACAGTAAGCGAGCCTAGCTCATACCTGATTACCCGCCTAAGCTGCATACCTCGGTTGCGACCCACGTCTGCAGCCCTGGTCTTGGGTACGCTCTAATCCAAACATGAATACCCGATTATCCTTGGAAGAGGAAGAAGAAGAGAAAGAGAGAGTGTGTGGGGGAGGGGAGGGTTTTGCTATGGAGAAGAACGGTTAATGATGAAGCATTTTTTGGTTATAGATAATACGTCATCGCAGTGAAATCGCTTGGTGGAAAAATCTCGAGCAAAACTAATTATCAATAAAACTAACCATGGTGGATTAAGTCGTATCCATAGGGAGGAACATATCAATAAATTCATGAATAATTTTTCCTTGTATTTGTCTAATCGAGTGCGAGATTCATGCTCAAGTCTGATGTAAAATGCGACTAGAAGAAGAAGACAATAATTTCTAAATGCGAGGTTATGTGTGTAATTTTCCCTTACTAAATAAATCACAATGGCATGTAATGTAATTAAATCCCAAGACATTGGTCTTCCTCCTTTTAAGTTTGATGGCATTTCATGCATCTATTTATAAGTCTAAGCCAACATATGAAGATATGAATGCATGTAAGCAATACTTGTGAGGGCATCCATACAATTGCAGATGAGTAAAATATTCAAAAACATAAATTAAATTACACCAGTGGCATTAAATGTAAATTCTAATTGCCCTCATACTGTAGCAAAATAGGGGATAACTCCCCTTGGCATGTGCGAGAAGAGGAAGGATTGGTTGGAGGAGAGAAGCTGGGGGGAGGATGTCTGCGATGACGGCATTCTGATGGCAGTGGCGGCACGGCGAATGACGGTTGGAGTTGGCACCGGTGATGAGGAGGATCGGCGGCGACGGTGGCGGCTTGCCGGAGCGTGCGGGTTGCTATCGTCTTCGTGGCTAGGATTGGAGTCGTCAAAGGAGGTGTTGATGTTAGGCAGCAGTTAGGAGGGTATCGGTAGCAGCCACGTCAAGAGTGGGTGCTGGAGGTGAGGAGTTGAGGCAGTGGTGAAGGTCACGGCTTTGGGTTCCTTTACGAGTTGCAGGTGATGGTTGTGGGGAAGGAAGGTTGAAGAAGAGGGAGATGAAGGGAAAAAGGATAGGTGGCTGTTGGGTTGTGGAAGGGGAAGTTGCAGGGAGGATGGCATTGGCTTTGGGTTATGTTGGTGAGGGAGGCTTTCAATGGAGAAGCAGTTGATGTTGGAGATGGCTGGTGGTGATGGTGGTGCTCTCTGTCACCCAGCACCACCATGGCGTAGGCGGCAACGATGATGTTGGCCTCAATCCACAGTGCACGCTTGGGGTTCGTGGTGCATGTCCAGGCCACGGTCCTGGTGGTGGCGAGGGAGAAGGTCCCCGGCAGGGGGAGAAGATGCGTGAGATCGAAGATAGGATCCCCTAGTTGAGAACGTAGGGGAGGCGCTTAAATAAGGGAAGGTGGCGGTGTGATTTCTAATTAGATGGATAGAGTATGTTGGGACTTTATGTAGGATTTCTGTTCGAGGGATAAATAGGATATTATCAGGGTTTTTTTTCTATGTACAT
The DNA here is from genome assembly GCA_037157565.1 of Thalassia testudinum. Lineage (NCBI taxonomy): Eukaryota > Viridiplantae > Streptophyta > Magnoliopsida > Alismatales > Hydrocharitaceae > Thalassia > Thalassia testudinum. The sequence goes on from JAZHRO010000036.1 coordinate 11,544,256, forward strand.
AGGGCGCTTGTTGGATGGAGAGGTAGGAATTGAGGGGATACTCGGTGGTGAGAAATTGGAGAGGATGGGAAAATTGGATGTTGTGGGGATATTAGGTGTGGAGTTCATGGATGTGCATGAGTATATATTTGGTAGCTTAGATGAACGTAAGTGGATATGGGAATTGGATTTCTAAATAGGATAAGATCTAATCGGGCTTGAGTTTAAAAAATAGCTTAACCTCTCTGTGTAATTTATCTCAATCCAGTTTCTTCTCCCTATTATGCTTCAATTAGATTTATACCTGGCACTGTTGGTTTCTTCCACTCGAAGTTTTGGCAACAGCTTGACAATGATCTCAAGGTGGTTGCAAGAAGCTTGGTGCAATAGCGGAGTTGCTTTGTTGGCGATAGTGCATGCATTGGCATTGGTGCTCTACAAGAAAAAAAAAGAGTTATTTATATAAAAACCTAATAGAATATGCCTAATGCATGCATGCTAATGTTGACTAAATTGTAATCTAATCTACTTATATTCGAATGCATACTATCCTATATTTACGTCGCATGAAATATGCATGCAAGTAATTTTAGAAGCTAAGCTATTTATATATTAGAATATGCTCTGTACATGCAAATATTATTCTAGTAACTAGGCTTTTAAGTATTTACCTAGGTCACAATTGTGGTCTCATCAAATGCTCTCATGCTTAGTTTTTGCTAGTCCCGAGAAAAAAATGAAAAATAATAGAAGTAACCAAAAGATTTCTTTTTCCCTTATTCCAAAAATTTAGAAATCCAAACAAATGTGAAGTGATAGTAGCCTAGGTAATGGATCATAGTGAAAAGCTAACTTACATTTGAAGTTCGTACTTCACCCTTGAAACAATTCTATCGGGATAGGCAACTGCTTCCCTCGGGGATAAAGTAGAAAATGACTTATAAATTGACCTCGGCTTTTTGGCTTGGGTAGGAGATATTGAGTTGAATGGATTAATATTTGGTGGCTCACAGTCATCTGGTGCTACATGTAGTCTAGTATTGTAGACTCTAGATCTCTAGACTATTAAACAAGTCAACCCAGAGATAGAGGCTAAATACTGTGCTCTTTTTGCGTTCCTTTATGCTCACTCATTCTCTCTTTTCTTTTCTTTCTTTTTCTTCTTTCTTTTCTGAGATCACATATCTTACAAGATTTTGTAAATGTACTCAGTGTTTGGTGGCCTCACATGGCATTCACACTTCAATTGAAGTCCTAAAAACCTACAACTAAGTTAGAGGATCTCAGCTAGTATTAGGGCGATAAAAAATACTGAAAAGTAGGTATGGGTCATATTTGGTGGATCGCAATGGGTGTTTTTGTTGTTGCCTCGAAAACATTAACATATAATGAAAAAATGACAAGAAGATGAAACTCAAAACACGGACTCTTCTTTTTCTTTTTCTCTTTTTTTTGTTTTTTCTTTTAAATATCTAAATATTTCCCTTTCTTTCTCTCTTTTTCTTCTTTTTTTTTCAACTACTAACACAAAACGATGCATACTTTTATTTATTAGGCATTATTAAGAATGATGATGGTCAAGAGGATATTGTGCGGCTTATTTGGTGGAAGTGCCTACTCTCGATACCGGGAAGGAATGGATAGGACAATCGTATTTCTGACCTTTGACATTACTATCCTCTTTCAACTGAGGACTCTATGAAGGATGGTCATAACCTTCCACCACAGTTAAAGTTTTATTAGGATTCAATCTCTGTGTATCTACCTTATTTGGTGACTCTCAGGAATTCACACCATGTACACACACAGGAACAGAGAGCGAAAATTATGCGTAACTCTGAGGTATCCTCATCTAATTATCAAGAACTTAAGAGTCCTTGCATTAGACTTAGCGTACCAGTAATCCCTCTACTTTCTTCTCACAAATATTAGGTGAATCTAATAGAAGATAGTATGCCTGTCTCCCTCTTAACTGTCCAAGGGTTTGGTAGACTAAAAATGCTTATTGATTTTCTACAAAGATCCATTACCTAGTCTACGTGCAAGTAAAGTAAATGTACTGAATTCTAAACTTTAAGAAATAATTTAAGAAAAAAATCTTCATTGACATTCCTTGATAAAATTTTTTTGCTAGGGGCTAACCAATTCACCTAACCTAAATGCACCACCCGATGCACCTAACCTAAATGCTCCATTCCTTGATAAAATCTTCAATGCACCTAACCTAAATGCATGAATACTTCCTAAAATGCAAAATGCACCACCCCATGCCTAAATCCTACAATGTCCTCATTGTAAAATTAAAACAGGGGGAGAAAGGAAGGAAATCACCTGATGATGGTGTTATTCTGGATGCTGGTTTACCTCCCAACAAGCACTGCATTTTCTGTTGGTAGCTAGACTTATAGGGAACTTGTAAGTCTGGTTCCAAACATAAAGAGCTAGGCCCTAAAAATATGTCTAACAACGTGGGTCTAGAAAATAGGTAGCCATGGATGTTGGTGAGTTGATGATGCAACGTTATCCCAAATGCTCGCTAGAAGACATGAAAGTAAAGACCCTCGTAGGCTACTTGGGGAGGTCTAGGAATAAAAAAGGAACATAAGAAGGGACCTCACGAAATAGAATAAGTGGAGGATAACAAGGATCCTCCAAAGCAAGAAGGGTTTTAAAAGATTTAACCATAAGTATGATAGACCCTTGAATGGAGAGAGTAAAAGAACAAGCATCAATCCAAACTTGCCATTCCACTCGAGTATGTACTAGCCTGATATTCTCCCTAGAAAGAATGTGAGCTGAGACCTGAGCCAAGGATCGATTAGGGAGTGTAAGGGTTGTTTATGGTGTTGAGAGGTAATGATTAAGTCCAAGGAGGGCTTAGTCCATGTTATGTACAGCTCCAACAACAATTTAGATTTTGTATTATTCTCCTTAATAGTTGTTGTAGAAAAATTCACGTCACCTTACCTACCATTAATGATTTTCTCAAAAATCAGAGTCATACTTTCACCTTCCAGTATATGTGAATCAATGGTAGACTCCAAATCAAATTGCTTTGATGGTAGGGTCGAAGCAACAAAATCATTATTATTAATTTCATCCCCAGATTCTTTTGGTTCACTTAAGTTTTCGTTGGGGTGTATATGTGATTCACTAGTAAAGGGAGGAGTTGCTTTAGAATCCGCAATTATTCTGAAGGAGGATCAGTCTCAATGTTATGGAGTAAGCCTATATCACTCAATTCTTTGTTCTCCTCAGGGCATAAATCCTCAATTGATACATATTGTCCCTGAGGGTCTCTCTTAGGCTTCTCAATCTTATGTTCATCTTCCTCCAACATTAACCCCTTATCTTCCCAATTTTGGGGAGGATGACTTTCAAAATCAAAAGAAGCGAGGACTCCGGATTTCACCAGATCATTTATATCCTCAGGGGGTAAGTCATCAAATAACACATAATCCCCCTAAGATTCACTCTAAACTCTAAGCTTGGGTTCCTCCATTGGGTCATCCTCCTCTAGAATAGACTCTTTGTATCCCTGTGACAAAAATTGATCCAATTCATCCTCCATTCCCATAGGATCATCTATATCCGATATATGTAAATCGTCAGGATGTTGCATGGGAGGTGTTGGCTCCCAAGGTGGAGGATCAGGATTAGGCTCACTAAGGGTAGAATGGGTTTCCACCACATGATCAATCGGGGAAGTGATATGACTAGCTCGACCTTGACTTGAGTCATCAGGGGTAAGAAAAATACTGTCAACCAGATCAAGGTTCTCACATGGTATCATCTTCCCTTCCTTTTGATTCCAATATAGCTCGAGTAGATAATCACTAGGATCGTTCTCCTCTAGAGGCCGTGTCTCATGGGGATTGTCAAAGTGATAGCTACTACTCAAAATGGAATACTTGTTGTCATTGGTTTCCTTAGATTATTTTGATGATTAATGTTATATGAGTAGGGATCAGAATCAATAGTCGGAAGGTAGCTATGTTGACTAATTTCCTTATTTAGTTGTTGACTATTCCTCAACATCTCTCCCGTAGACTCCGTCATTTCTTTTTGTTGTTTTTGCATTTCTATCATAAAAGAGAATAGACTACTACTATTAGATTGGGGAGGACAGTCAATCTCAGGCTCTGGTTGCTTAGGGGTATTAGTACAACCTCGATAGGGAAAATCATGAAGGGTGGGTGGGTTGGGTGTTTGCAAACTGGAAAATTCCACTCCTAGGCTCCGCTCAAAAGTGGAAGTTATCGAGCCAGTACTCTCAGGATAGGAATATGATTGATCCCATGAATTGTCATTGTATGGGATCCTGGTTAAAAGATGGGAAGTATTAACTCTGATTATCTGAATGATAGGAGTAAGGGTGATCTATTTCTTTAAGCCAAACAGGTTTAACTCTCTTAAGATTTAGATGAAATCAGAACAAAAGCAGAAACTTCCTAGAGAGTTCTACTACTGTCAAAACAAATGGGAATACAGTGGGATCTGTTTTTAGTAGATTCTAGGTCTTAGAATTAAGTGTTCAGTTGGTGGCCAAAGAAGTTTTGCAAGAATTACGCTTCCTAGGCCGACCTTCGTTGGTGCCTACAACTTACTTACAAGGGATGGAAGTCTCGAATCGAGCCCACACACGAGGAACTGAAGTAACTTGGTGATAGGCTTGTTGATTTCCATCTAACTTCCCTTGTGGTGCAAAAGAGGAGAGTTAGAAATTTATCTAGTGACCTTATGTGTGATGTGTTTTGGTGTTAGAGCACCACAATTGTTTATTTTGATGATAACAAAACATTTGTTATTTAACATTTGCTTTTGAGTCCTGGCTTTCAGGTCAAATTGTAAATGGAGACATGTGTTTAGACGTAGTTCAAGCTCGCATCTATGGCAAATTGGAGGAGCTTAACAAAGAACGGAGGAGCGTCGCGAGGAGTGGAAGCTAAAAGCATGAAGTCACGAAGAATAGGATAGAAGTCTTTTCCAATCTTGTATCGTGTACTCTCTTTCTTTTGTTGTTTCTTTGCTCTTTATTTCTTTCTTAGATTACTTGTTAAAGAGCCTCAAAGAACCCTTAAAGTAGTCCTAGGAACACTTGCACAACCATAGGATACTTAGGTTTTCTGTAGAGAACTTAGAAAATCAAAATAGGGTTTTGATGGCCTAATCAGACGTCTAATCTGGAAATCAAACGTTTGATAGTGACTTTTAAGACACCTGACTGTTGCCTCAGACGTCCAATAACTTAGGCTGGACTTAGTTGGCTCTGTCAATTGAAAACAAACATCTAGACCTTAGTCTAAACGTCTTAGAAGATGTCTGATGGTTGTACCAGATGTCCAATTAGTGGAAAGTTGGCTAATAAAGTAGATGTTGAGGAAAATAACCGTTAGGCTTCTATCAGACGTCCATAGAGGACCCCAGATGTTTGATATGTGACCGTTGATCCTCGACTGACCCAATATAGCCATTTGGACCTTGGGAAATTCGTTCCCGCAGTACAATATGTTTCCAGATGTCCATACCTAGTGCCAGACATCCTGTACGTCATCTGATGGCCTTACACTAGAACCCTGTTTAGGTCTGAACCAAGTCAGGAAGGAAACCTGCCTAGAATCAGATGTCTGACTTAGTTCCCAAACATCTTAAATAAGTTTTCCAGACGTCTAATACCTGGACCAGATGTCTAATGACCTTGTTAGAATCATAAAAGATTCTGATTACGGCTTATTTTGCCTTGGGTTCAACCCTAGTGGTTATGGAAGCCTTCTAAGGTCTTCTAAAAACTTCCTAGGCCCTCTATAAATAGAGGAGGACCCTTGCCTTACAAAGACACACTAAGACACACCAAGCAACACACTTTCATAACATATTGTGTCATTTTGATCTTAAGAAGAAGCTCTAGCTCTCGAAGCATTTGTTCCACATCTAGAGAGCTTCAATCCAGTTGCGCACTCGCTCTCCCGCCGACGTCACGAGAACATCTGTTTATACAGAAGGCGATATTGTTTTATAAAGAATAAATATTGCATCGTAGTATAGTTGAAATCACCTTGTAAACAAATAAGAATTTTATTACTTGAATGTTAAGTTCGAGGTCGAACACAGGGAGCAAATGGAATTCATACTAATCTCAATAATAGATGTAATCTGAACACTTAAAGTTACTCAAAATCTAATTCAAAATATAAAGCAGGAGTTTATGAATTATAAAATGTAGCAAAGGAGAAATTGGACAAAATTGGACGTCTATATAAGGAATTGAGACATCTTAAAAAGGTTTGGTTTTTCTCTTCTCTTGCTTTTTCTCTTTCTCTTCTTCTTCATTATTCTTCTTCATTGGATCTTCTCTGCCTTAGCTTTCTGATCTCCTTGCCTTTCTGCCTTTAGCATTAGTCCTTTCTTCTTTCTCTGATGTCTCTTGCAATAATGCCTTTCTACTTCTTTGTCTTCTTCTTCTTCTGTGATTTCTCATTCCTTCTACGGTCTTCTTCCTTTCCTTTAGCTTCCTCAGCCTTTTGCTTTGGCTTCTTCTCTGCGGCTGCTTCCTCCTTTCCTTCTTTGGCCTCAGCTTCCTCTTCCTTCTTCCTTTCCCTACACAGAAGTGCAAAACCAACCCCTACCCTCCCCCGCGTATGCTCTCTCTCTTTTCTCTCTTAGGTTCGTTCTCCTAGAGCCAATCGGGTATTCGGGTCGAGTCACGCGCACATGGGTCCAGGCGCACCGGCGTGGGTGGTGAGCAAGGAGTGCAGGGTAAACGGGTCAGGCAGGCTAGGTCCGTGTAGCGTGGGTCGCAGACGAGGCAGGCATATGGGCGAGGGGACCTCACCCCGTGATCGGAGGCGAATAGCTTCTGACACAAAAACAATTTAAACCACACTCTCCACTCTAAATTTTCTGAGGTGGGACTAAAAGTCCCACGCGCTTCTCTTGCGCTCGCAAGAGGATGCTTCGCTCAATTGCCACAGCTGCAATGCTCTCTCAAAGCCACTCACTGGCTGGATGTGTGCATGAACTCATTCCGTGTCACCTTGACTTGTGTGCCTGGGGCCTGATATCTGGGTTGAAGCTTGCAAGGAAACTTCATGCCGACGCTAATGGCGGTGGAGGCTCGATCCTGTGTTCAAATAATATGGCCTTGCAGCCTCATTAAACCACATAGGAAGCTTCGCCGTGGCACGGCGAAGGTGCTATGGTAGGTGGCTGGCCGCGGGGCAGCTTAGGCGTACGAGCGTAGGTTAGTCTATGGCCATGATGATGGCTATGGTCGGGGGGAGCTTGTGGAACATATGGCGATCGATGGAGATGGGGAAAGTGATCAGTGGATTGTGGCAGAGGTTCTGAGGGGTTTACCGAGGTGGATGGGTGTGTGAAGGTGATAGAGACACCTCGCCGGTGGTCTGCCAGAGATGCAGAAGATGGTGGTGTTCTGCGGTGTCGAGCGGTTGAAAATAGAAATAAAGAAGGGGCAAATGAAGAGAGGAGAGAGGGGAAGAGAGTTAACCTAATTTAATGGACGAAAGGATAAGGAGAGCGCCTGGCGTGTACCTGCCGCCGCCGGAGACAAAGGTTCCAGTGGAGAGGGAATGGCGACGACGAAGAGGTTGAAGGTGCATGCGCGAGTATGGCGTGACGCGGAGGAAGGAGGTGAAGACAGCTCTGCCACTAGTATTATGGCAGAGCAATGAGAATAGGGAGGAGATGTTGCCGGAGGAGAAGAGAAGAAATTGGAGGTTGTTCTCAAGCCAAACCAACCTGAATTTGAGCAGTAGGGATAGGGGGGCCTTTTATAGCTTCTAGCAGAGGGCCTTGTGCTTGGAAGACAAGCTTCCAAGCACAAGGCCCTCTGCCAAAAGCTATAAAAGCCACAGGTGTCCTCGCCGGAGATGGATTGTGTGAGATACCCAAATCTCTTGAGTGTTCACACGAGAGATTGGGTGAGAATCAAGGCTTGAGATTGCGCTCATTAGATCAGGAATTCTTTAGAGAATCTCCCTTTCATATCTGAGTGGGAGTCTCTTAGGGATTTAAGAGAAATCCTCCTCGAATCCTCGCCAGAGTAGGACCCCTTTGCTGTAATGGCGGAGGGACCTAATTGCAAAGAGTGGCAAAGAAGATAAGGGGGTCTTCGTAATGGTTTTCAAAAGCTAGGGTTCTAAATGTAATTAGGTGGACTATTTTGCAAAGTAGGTCAAGGTAACCTCTCCTTAGGTCCAAATTTTGGTAAAAACCTAATTTGGACCTAAGGAATCAAATGGTGAAGTTGGATTTTAGGTTTGACCATGTTTGACTGGATATTTTACACAAAAACTCAATTTAGGTCAAATATCTGACTAGGACCCCAATTTATGTCAAAATAGGTTTGAAAGGCCAAATTGAAGATTCTAAACCCTAGGAGATATTTTTCCATGAATTTTATAGGATTTAGGTGAATTTCATCTTGACCAGAACCTTGTTGAATTAAGTGGGTTTGTTTTAGGTTACAAGATGTCATTTAATTCTCAGATCTTACATTATCCCTTATCTGATTGAACCATCCCACTTTTCATCTTGTTAAGATCAATTGACCTATGTTTAGCCCCTGAGAAATCCTGTTGATGTATTGCAATGGTAAAATTACAGTTTTACCCTTTGTTTCTTATTTTCTTCTCAGAGCAGCTATTCCTTGAATTAGGCCCTTCTCTAGGTTATGTAGGAGCTTTTATTCTCTTTTCTAGGTCAAAATGAGGTAGTTAGGGCATATGATGGTGTTCCCATTAGCATCATTATGCCAAAGCATAGTTCACACACCCGCGTCATCATGCCGATGCACTCCCACCAAAGGGAAGTTCCCTTACCAATTGTAGCTAGATTTAATCATTCACTTTGTGGCTCTATAGGTTGTGTAGTAATTTATCTTTGTAATTATGTTGGGTATTCGCATTGTGAATTCTTGTCTCCTTTGTGAGACAAAATCCTCCTTGTGAAAAGGAGGGGTCGATGAATGCTACCCTCGTACTTATAGCGTTGTTGTAATTGAGGTTGTACTCCCCTCGTTAAAGTAGTACGTTAGTAGATTTGATCGACTAGGTCGATCGGAAAATCCTAACTCGAGAGGGTTGGGTGGTGGTTTTACCTGGGTTTGGGTTTCCACCTAAATATCTTGGTGTAGTTGTGTGATTGCTTCTGTTGTGTGAGATTGCTATTATATTTCCGCATTTTATTACGTCATGCATATCTCATCCCCTCCCGTAGGGATTTACAATTGGTATCAGAGCAGGTTCTTATTGTTTTGGCTTAACAACCTCGCAAGAAGATCATGGAGGGGAGCAGTTCCGCGATCAGGATTTTCGAGGGGCAGTCCACGACCCGTTCTCCTTTCTTCGACGGGAGCAACTACCCCGACTGGAAGTTGCTGATGAACCCATGACTTCAAGCCAATGACTTCACTATTTGGGCCAAATGCAAGACATCATTTGATATCTCGGAGAAACCTGCAGGAGGCTACTCACAACAACAAATCTGTGAACTCTCTCTCAACGCAAAAATAATGAACACATTGTATTGCGCATTGAACTTGGAAGAATTCAACCGAATCTCGCAGTGCGCCACTGGATATAAGATTTGGCACACACTTGAGATAACTCATGAGGGTACCTCCAAGGTAAAGTCTTCTAAACTCAACTTACTTCCTCAAGAATTTGAATCCTTTTCTATGTAGACTAACGAAACCTTGAGTGAGATGAACACTAGGATACTCTCATAGTAAATAATTTGAAAGCTTTAGGAAAGACCTTCGTCAAGGGGGAGCTTCAAGGAAAGCTTCTTTGTTCCCTCAGACTGGAGTGGGAATAGAAGGTCATCTCCATCAAGGAGGCAAATGAGGTGGAGGAGCTTAACATGGAGGATCTCCTAGGCAATCTAATGGCCTACGAGACAGCTAAAGAAGAAGGATACACCAGAACCTAAATCGAAGAAGACCCTCGCCTTCAGAACCGCATCAAATAGCAAGGTAAGTTCCGATGATGAAGACTTTAAGTTTTTACTTAAAAATTTTTCCAAGTTTTGTAGGGAATCGAAGAAAGAAAAGAAGGAAAAGGAATGCCCAAGACGCTACTACCACTGCAATGAGAAAGGGAATCTACGACCTGAGTGCCCTCTTCTCAAGAAGGAGAAGAAGAAGGAGAAGGAGAAGAAGTATAAGAAGAAGTCATTCCAAGTGATTTGGAATGACTTGAGTTCGGAGGAAGTAGAAGAATCTGACAAAGAAATCGCCTACATGGGTTTCATGGCGACAGCGGGCGACTCCGATGATGAGGTACATTTCGATTTACAAGATGTTTTTAATGAGCTATTTGAACTTAGTAAATCACTTAAGATAGAAAATAAAAACTTTAAAAAGAATCTTAGTTTTCTTAAATTGAAAATGAAAGATTGGAATTGAAACTTAAGGACCTGGAAAGTAGTTCTAGTATTAATAATGACAATTTGTTGCTAGAAAATAAAGACCTAATAAATGAAAATAGTAAGTTGATTGAAGAGAACACTAATTTAAAATAAGAAGTTTCTAGTTTAAAAACCAAGATGCATATTATAGAAAAAGAAATTGCATGCCTTAGGGAAAACTCTGACAAATTGATAAATAAAGTAGATAATCTGTCAGCCCTAAGGTTGAGAAAGGATCTCCTTCAAGGAGACCCACTAACAGATTTGGATCCAAATTGACTTGGATACCGAAGAGACAAGTAGAATCTTATTTTGAAGGTTTCAAGGGAGACTACAAGATCAAAGATTGGACCTACAAGATGGAGAATGGTCTACTCAAGCTAGGTGGACCAACATCAAGTCCAAGGAGGAAGACCAAAAGATCGACGAGAAGACCGACAAGATGGAGAACAAATGATCGAATCGCCACACGTCAATTGCCAGATTGGAGACCGGCGTCGATGCCCGGACCTCCAAGCTATGGATGGAAACCCCATCCGGTTTGGCATCCACTGCCATTTGGGCCATTCTATTGGCCATGGTAGGTGAGGTAAAACTTCTTAACCCAATCTTTTATCTATAGCATGTAGATAGGGGAGATTATTAAAATTAATGAGATTTTTGTCAATCATTAAGGGGGAGAACTTTTTAAGTTAGCTATATTGCCTTTAGAAAGGGGGACGTAATAACTTAGGTATCCTACTTTTATGTAAAAGATGAAATTAGAAGAGCATGTTTTAAGGGGGAGTTTAGGATAATTAGAAATTATAACACCCTTTCGATAATGTCAAAAAGGGGGAGAATTTTATGTATTATTAGTTATGGTTTTGTCATCATCAAAAAGGGGGAGATTGTTGGTGCTAGAGTACCATGATTGTTTATTTTGATGATAACAAAACACTTGTTATTTAACATTTTCTTATGAGTCCTAGCTTTCATGTCAAATTGCAAATGGAGACATGTGTTTAGATGGAGTTCGAGCTCACATCCATGGCAGATTAGAGGAGCTTGACGGAGAATGGAGGAGCCTTCACGAGGAGAGGAAGCTTGAAGCGTGAAGTAACGAAGAATTGGATAGAAGTCTTTTCCATTCTTGTATCTTATACTCTCTTTCTTTCGTTGTTTCTTTGCTCTTTATTTATTTCTTAGATTACTTGTTAAAGAGCCTCAAAGAACCCATAAAGTAGTCCTAGGAACACTTGCACAACCCTAAGAAACTTAGTTTTTCTGCAGAGAACTTAGGAAACCAAAATAGGGTTCTGACAGCCTAATCAGACATCTAATCTGGAAATCAGACCTCAGATAGTGACTTTTAAGATGTCTGATTGTTGCCTCAGACATCCAATAACTTAGGCTGGACTTAGTTGGTTCTGCCTGTTGAAAACAGACATCCAGACTTAGTTTAGACGTCTGATGGTTGTGCCAGATTCTAATTAATGGAACATTGGCTAACAAAGTAGACGTTGAGGAAAATAACCGTTAGGCTTCTATTAGATGTTCATAGAGGACCCCAGACATCTGATATGTGATTGTTGAGCCTCAACTAACCCAATATAGTTATTTGGACCTTGGGAAATCCATTCCCACAGTACAATAGGCTTCCAGATGTCCTATACGTCATTTGATGGCCTTACACTAGAACCCTGTTTAGGTCTGAACAAAGTCAAGAAGGAAACCTACCTAGAATCAGACGTCTGACTTAGTTCCCAGATGTCTAAAACAAGTTTTCTAGATGTCTGATACCTGGACCAGACGTCTGATGACCATGTCAGAATCATAAATGATTTTGATTACAACCTGTTTTCCCTTGGGTTCAACCCCAACGACTATGCAAGCCTTCTAAGGTCCTCCAAATCCTTCCTAGGCCCTCTATAAATAAAGGAGGACCCTTGCCTTGTAAAGACACACTAACACACACCAAGCAACACACTTTCATACCATATTGTGTCCTTTAGATCTTAAGAAGAAGCTTTAGCTCTCGAAGCATTTGTTCCACATCTAGAGAGCTTCAATCTAGTTGCGCACCCGCTCTCCTACTGACGTCACGAGAGCATCGTTGTGCCAAAGCATAGTTTACGCACCCGCGTCGTCTTGCTGACGCACTCCCCCCAAAGGGATGTTCCCTTACCTATAGTAGCTAGATTTAATCATTCACTTTGTGGCTCTATAGGTTGTGTTGTAATTTATCTTTGTAATTGTGTTGGGTATTCGCATTGTGAATTTTCGTCTCCTTCGTGAGACAAAATCCTCCTTGTGAAAAGGAGGGGTTGAGGAATGCTACCCTCGTACTTGTAGCGTGGTTGTAATTGAGGTTGTACTACCCTCGTTAAAGTAATACATTAGTGGATTTGATCTATTAGGTCGATCGAAATGTCCTAACTCAAGAGGGTTAGGTGGTAGTTTTTACTCAAGTTTGGGTTTCCACCTAAATATCTTAGTGTACTTATGTGATTGCTTCTGTTGTGTGAGATTGCTATTATATTTTCGTATTTATTACATCACGCATATCTTACCCCGTTCCGTAGGGATTTACAATGTGCACAGTGTCTTAGGTGTGCAACACATGTTCACATTTTGTATTTTAAAATCTCGCAATCAAATCCTTTAGCACATAATTTAAAGTCACTAATTTTATGGTCCAACCTCTTAGCAGCCCCAATTTTTAAAGTAACCACTGAATTAATTAGATTCAAAGACTTTAGTGGTCTTAGATTTAAGTCTAGTGTAGATGCATTACAGGTAATTGATGCTTAAAAGAAGATGTACCTTATTCCAACTTTCTTTAATGCAGGGATGTATGCGATACAGTAAAGATAAACTAGATGCTGCACATTCAATCCTAGATGGTAACCCTATAGATATGCAGCTTCTAGTAGGTAGTTTGATTTTTTTATTTTATTTTATTTTACTTTAGATGCAAGCACGTAGAAAAATGAATCACGCACACAGAAGAATATAAATCCTATTAGCTAAAGAATGTGGGGACAAACCCCCAAAAATCAGCCCCAATCACTGCAAGGGTGAGAAGACTGAAATAAAATTTGTGACGAAGGAGAATCCCTTGTGAGAGTGGGATCCAGGTCTCCTACATCTTCTTCGCGTGTGGACATCGCTCAAGGTCGATGTTGTCGCTCTATGATAAGCGTCGGTTCGTCGACCGGTTTCGGTTATATCGTTGTAGTAAAGCCGGTTGTTACCAACGTATCATATAAAATTTTTTTACTCGGAAAAATAAAAGAGTTCCCGAGGTCGAACTCAGGGAGCAAGTTGTATTCTAGAGATATACAAGTTCTATTACAAAAATAAAGAGAGAGAGAGAGATGAAAATTTGGCTTCTTCTTCTTTTCTTCTTTCTTCCTCTTTGTCTTTGGTTCTTCCTGTTCTTCTTCTTCTTCTTCTTTTTCTTCTGCTTTGTCTTCACCTGCCTTGACCTCTCTTTTTCTTCTTTCGCGATGGCTGTTGCTCTTCCTTTTTCTTCAGCGGGTCTTCTTCTTCTTTGGCTGCTGACCTTCCGTCGTCTGCGCCAGTGCTGAGACGACTTAACAATGCCTTCGCTACAGTGCAGCAGCTCCTTCTTCTTCAGCGGGTCTGCTTCTTCTTTGGCTGCTGACCTTCCGTCGTCTGCGCCAGTGCTGAGACGACTTAACAATGCCTTCGCTACAGTGCAGCAGCTCCTTCTTCTTCAGCGGGTCTGCTTCTTCTTCTTTGGCCTGCACACTTCAGAGTTTATTCGTCAAGGCAAAAACCTACTCTACCCCCCTCCCCCGCGTATCTCTCTCTCTGAAATCACTCTTCGGAAGCTCTCCCAGAGCGCTACCGGGTAATCGGGTTCGGGTCAAGCCCGGGTCCAGGCCCACCGGCGTGCGTGGTGGGCGAGGAGTGCAGGTCAGTCTAATCGGGTCGGGCCAGGTCCGCGGAGCGTGGTCACGGACGAGGCCGAGTCGGGTCGGGTCGGGTGAGAGGGACCTCACCCCGTGGTAACTGAGGCAAACAGCATAAGGCAGTTTTTGCCTTTATGCATCCGCGCGCCTTTGAGAGATTCCGAGGTGGGACTAAATGTCCCACCCCAATTCTCTTACGCCTGCAGCAGGGATGGTGCTCCCAATTGCATCGGCTGTTGAGGCGTACAGCTCCAATCGAGGGCCAGGGTGTGTGCGTGAGACTCTTCCGCGCTGGCCGTGGCTATTCAATCTGGGATATCTCGGCTTGGAGCAACCTCGAGCAGGCTTCGAGCTTCCTCGCCAATGGCGGTCAAGGCCTGGAACCTGAAACCAATGGCACGGCCTCTCGGCCAAATCAGACAGGCGGGGGACCTTCGCCGTGGCACGGCGAAGGTGGTCAGGGAGTCTGCAGGGGGCGAGATGGAGCTGTTAGGTCGTCCTAGGTCAGACTGTGAGCGAGGGAGTGGGTGTGTTCGGTGGGTCTGCAGAGGGTGTTTGGTGGGAAGTGGAGGGGCGGAAGAGGATCAGGGTGAGGAGGCGGAGGTTCTGCGGTAGTCGGCGAGCCGTGTGGGTCGCTGAGGTGATGGGAGCGGCTCGCCGGAGGGTGGTCGGAGGCGGAGAGGATGAGGGTGAACAGGGTCGGTAGAGGGCTTAATTGACTAAATCGAAAGCGGGGAAAGAAAGAGGAGAAGAAGGGGAGTAAGTCTAACTTAACTGCAGGGACGAAGGGGGAGGAACAGGGCGACAGTCGTATCGACTGTCGCCGGAGAAGACGATGCTCAGGGAGAGGGGCGGCGGTGAGCAGAAGGCTGGAGAGGCGCCAGCTGGGTGCGGCGTGGCGCGGGAAGAGCAGGGGAGGAGGTCTCTGCTGCTGGTAGTGCGGCAGAGCGAAGAGGTGGAGGGGGAGGAAGTCGCCGGAGCTGGTGAGCGTCTGCCGGAGAAAGAAGAGAAGAAAGCTGGGGGTTTTCTCCGTCAGGTCCAGGCTGCCTTGGTCGGTGGAGCGGCGGGGGGTATTTATAGGGTTGAAGCAGGGAGGAAGGCGGAGGGAGACGACGTGTCTCCCTCGCCGGAGCATGGTCGGAATTCGAACCCATACCGTCCGTGCGTTCGCACGGCCGGTATGGGGGGCTGCAATGACCATGGGGGTGCTCCTGCGACGGCTGACGACGCAGGGCACCCCCGGTACACATGCCAGGTCCTCCACCTCACCCTGCGCGGCGCCATGCTCCGCGCAAGGTCGCCGGAGCATGGCGCTGGCAGGGTTTTGCAGGAGGGACCTGTTTGCAAAGAACGAAGGAGAGTTAGGGGCCTAAATGCGAGGGTTCAAAAGTTGAGGGCCAAAGAGTAAATATATGAGGACCAAAGTGTAAAGTCGGTCAAGGAGGTTTCTTCTTAGGCTCAAGTTTTTATACATGACTAATTAGAACCTAAGGAATCTGATGGTAAATTTCATTTTCATATTAAACCTTGTTTGACCGGTAAATTTGCGTAAAGACCCAAATTAAGTTATTAATTGGGCATGGTTCTCAATGTAGGTCAAAATGGGTTCTAAAGGCCAAATTGAAGGTTCTAAACCCTAGAGATTATTTTTCTATGAATTTTAGAGGGTTTATTCTATTTTTACTTTGCCTCGAACCTTGTGAATTGAAGTGGGTTGTTTTAGGGTTACAGATTATCATTTGGTTCCTTGGAAGTGCTGTAGCCCTTGCTAGATCATCTCATCCCACTTTTATTCTTATTAAGCTGTTTTGACCTGTGTTTGGGCCCTGAATTACCCTGTATGCAGATTATACTGGTAAAATTGCACTTTTACCCCTTATGATTGGTTTTCTTCTCAAACTCAGAATTCTCTGAGTTAAGCCTTTCCTTGAGATATGTAGGAGCTTTTATCCTTTGTATTGGGTCAAAATGAGCTAGTTATGGCTCATGATGAGGTTCTCATCATACCCCCATGCCTAGCTTTTGCTAGTCCCTTAGCAAAAAAAACTTAAGGTTTCAACCCTTGTCCTAGACCATGAAGTTTTCAATGGTTTTAGATAAGTGCCTTTTTATTTGAGCATAGATTAGGTTAGAATGCTGACCATAGGCCTAAAAGATACTCTAGTACCAATCAAGATCCAAATCTGTCTAGCCTTAGCCTCAGTCTTTTAGCAAAGGTTTTTAAGGCCCGCAAGAACTAACCTAAGGTTTATTGGACTTCGTGGTTAAAGCACCCGTGCTTGAAATGATTTTAGCCCTGGCCCAGTTCGCAGTGCGTTTTGTAAGAGAGAGATAGAAAGTTTTTTCTGTTTGGAGAGTTTTCTCTCTCTTTTTCTTTTTAGTTCTAGTCTAGGATTGGCTTTTCAACACGGTCTGTATCAGATTCCTTGCTCCCATCATCAATCCTCAAGGGTTCCTGGCGATCGATGCTTCGAGATAGCACCGCCCATGGCAACCCCCGGAACCCTGGCTATTGAGATTTCGAGATAATCCCATCCATGGTATTCCGTGGCCGAATCCAGATCCTGGCAATTGACACTTCGAGATAATGCCATCCGTGGAATCTGAACCAGCAGAGTGCTTACATGCCCCCCGTAGGATATGTAAATATCCTAAGAGACAAGCACCGAGGAAATGATATTTTGTTACGCATCTTCGAGGGGATTTCCCGCCTCTCTGCGCTGGGAACTCGTCCAAATCAACTTGTGTTGATCGGCCGCTCCTATTCTAGGTGTTCTTTTCAGATTTTTGCGACGCTTCTGCGTGATTCTGATTTTTACGCTTACTGAACCAGGCTGTGTGTGAGATTAGGGTGCTTAGGTTACTGAGTCCCGTAAACCAAAAATTAGTTAACGAGGCCGAATACTTCCTAAGCCTTAGACCTAATACTTCAGCTTTTCATTTTCCTCAACCTCTTGAGGAGTGTCCAGATCTTAATGAGTACTAAGAGTCTATTCAAGAATGCCTAAGGTTTGCATTCTTACTAATCTTATTGTGCACTTTTCAGTTATTTTCTTGAATGAGGTCTAGAACTTAGGTTAATTCCTTAGTTCCTTACTAATGACTATCAACTTTTCTTATAATTTTGTGCTCCTTTTTCATTTTGTTTCTTCTCTCCTTCACAAAATTCTCCTCTTTTCCTCTTTTTCGAAAATTTTTTTAATTTTTATGGTATTTTTGGCATATGTGAATTTTTTGTTTTGAAACCTTTTCTTAGAGTTTTTGCACTTTCATACCCCCCCATGCCTAAGATTTGCAATGTCCTCATTGTAACCTAGGGGTTTTTATTCAACTAAGTTCATACATTAGGATAGCTGTTTTGATGAGTGAATGGGTCGGGGTGACTGTTGCGGACGATTTCTAATCTCAGATGCAAGCACCTGAGGTGGAGTCGGCTGTCCTAAAGTGTGAACTTCAAGTGCAAAAAGCTGTCAGAACAAGTTTCAGGTTTTCAAAGAGAATGACGGGCTGCCTCCCGTTGAGCGCTAAATTTGATGCCTTCAGCCAAGCGGGAAATGCGATGGAGAGGGGATGGTCAACTCAGCAGAGTTTTGTAAGACAAGCACCTTGATTAAGAGCCTGGTTGGTCCAACCAGGTGCTTGTTCAGATCAACAGGCTGATGATGCAGCCCAAACCCAATCAATCTGGTGGGTTGATAGATGTGGATAAAAAGGTGTGGAGCCCACCAGAAATTATGAAGCTCAGATGGATGTGGAAGTGTAAACGCAGGGTTTGGCTGTGCCGAATCAGCCTGGTCAGAGTAGGGACCCGTAGGATAATCAGTGGTTGATGCAGGAACCCTACAGGGGTGATCAGAGAATGATAGAGCATGGTATGTAGTCTGATCAATGTTCGAAACCCGATGTGGAAATGCAATCGGCTCGGTGAGAGGTGAATCAGCATAGAAATTGAGTCCGGTTGCGGGTCGGGGTTTGGAAGAGGTTTTGATCCGTTCCGTGTGTGCGGATGAGGTGGCCATAGTGTACGAGGGCTCTTCTAGGAACAGATGATAGGTGGTTTTCTGTAGAGAGTCCTCTGGGTAACTATCAAATGCCGGAAGAGTGTTTGTAGGATGAAAGGAATCGGATTCGAGAAAAAATTTGGATTCTTGGTTGCAATCACTCTTGGCATTTTCTGTTTTTGGTTCCTGAGGATCAAAAAGGAATGATTCTGTGTTATCAGTGATCTCGGGAATCAGGACCTCAGAGTCAGAGTCAGAGTCAGAGTCATGTGAACTGAGGTCGTAGATAGGCCTGGCGTGTTCAGGAAGGGGAATCTCTCCGCAATTATAGTCAGATCTGAAATTGTCGGAGAGTTGGCGAAAATGATCATGAATTCCACCACAGCAGAAATCATCAGATGTGGAATCAGCAGCCTGATTGGGTTCTAGCCTATATGTCAATTCTAGGTTCAAAAAGATGTTCTGTTCAAGCTCTAAGCTGGTAGGATAGACCCCATTAAAACCTTGCTCATCCAACTCCTCAGTTTCTGTATCATAAATTGGCATGTTTTCTGAAAAATCGATCAGATTTCCTGAGGATGTTGGAGAGGGATATTCATTAAATAGAGGCCCGGAATCATATTCTGTAAAAATTTGATCTTTCTCATAAGGGGCCTCATAATCTTCCCAACAAGTTTCAGATCTAGGTTCTAGGCTTAGGATGTGGGTAGAATTATTAGAACCTAAGTCTGAATAACCTTCGAGGGTTACCTTATCAAAACAAGGGGCGGAATTTATACCCTCCAGAGGTTCAATTCTAATCTTGTTATTGCAGGAGTCTTGAAGTTCTAAGCTTGGTGATTTATGGCCTAGGGTTGGCTCAGCATTGTGTTCTCCTGCAATATCCCAACCTAATTCAACATTGTCTTCTATCTGGGTTGGGATTTTACAACCACTTTGTGCCTCAATCCCGAGATCTGGGAAACTGAATTGTTCCTTAATACTGTTCCAAGATGGTTCATCCTCTGTTTCTGGTTTATACGGGTATTTCTGGTTGATAATTTGTTCTACTGATTTCATCATTTCTACCCGTTTTATAAGGGCATCTTGGTGTTGTTCCCAAAGTACAGGATTTGTCAAGCATTGAAGGTATTCAGATTGGTGTAATTTTTCCATCTCAATGTATCCTGTCATGAGCATATCTCGGGTTGATCCTTTTGAAATTCCAGTTAATAGAATTTGGGCACAGTTTATGATGAAGGATGTGGTTGTTGGGACATCAACCTGAATATCTCCTATTGAGGTTTTTTCTTCTTTTTCATAGAATCTTATGGCATCCTTGATCATTTTATCTTTCATAGATCTCCGATATTCAGGTTTCTTGAATGGTAGTCTTGCTAGGTGATTAGGCTGCATAATTGGATCTGGTGGTGGAATCAAAGTTTGAATTAAGATGGAAGAAGGGGATTTTGTTCAGAATCAGAGGAAAGAGGGGCTATGTGAATGATTTCTGCAAAAACAAAGGAACCGAGGCTTAGCCTCGGGAAGAGTGAATTTCTATAGGAGGTTTCAAGGACCTCCTGAAAAATACTGAAGGGCTGGATGAGATAAGCAGGTGCTGGACCCAATCAAGACACCCAAAAATTGTTGGGTGACTATAGAGGTTCGGGGCAGATGGACCCCTTGATCAGAAAGATCGTCCACCTGAGAATTACCTGGGCAGCCAGAGAGGGAGAGTCCCGCGAAGACCCCTACACGGTAGAGCGTCCCCACGGGTTACAGGGTTTCCCCCACCCGACCTCTCTTGTCACTGCGGTTCCAGGTAGACCAGAATGGGGATCTTGACCTCTTAAGTCTACCAATTTTAAGATCAGGGTGCTTAAGGTTTCACTTGAACTTTTAGTCTTTTTAAGTGCAAAGAGTGACCTAATTTAAGGTTGGTTAACCCAAAGGGGTCAACTTTACCTCTTGTTTTCTTTGAGAGCTTTTTGGGTCCTGTCTTTTAGGGTTCAAGTGTTTAGAGAGCCAATTGTTTTAGATTTTCTTTGAATAGGTATTTTCAGACAAGGGCTTGGGCACACTTCATTTGGTTTTCTCAATTCTTGCTTAAGGAGTGTGTCTCTAAATCCCTAGTGTTGGATCCTAGGTTGGCTCTACTTGGTCCAGTTAACTCTTTGTTGGGTAATTAGGGCTCAAGCAAGAATGTGTTAGCCCTTAAATACCCTTAATAGTGTGCAGAAATAATGAGTTGAAAACATGCAACTTTTATGGTTACTAAATATGGAAGACAGGTTAGCCCTATATTGCTTGTTCTTTTCTTTTCTTCCTCTTTAGAGTGTAGGGGTTAATAGTGAGAGAAAAGATTTTACCTGTCTTCGGAGTAGTTGTGTGGTTGCTTGTCTTCTTGAGTTCCTATAGCTGCACAAAAGAGAGGAGATTATTAGAACTTAAAAGATACAGGAATGTTTACCTCTAGAATAGCCGTTGCTCCCCGGCAACGGCGCCAAAATGATAAGCGTCGGTTCGTCGACCGGTTTCGGTTATATCGTTGTAGTAAAGCCGGTTGTTACCAACGTATCATATAAAATTTTTTTACTCGGAAAAATAAAAGAGTTCCCGAGGTCGAACTCAGGGAGCAAGTTGTATTCTAGAGATATACAAGTTCTATTACAAAAATAAAGAGAGAGAGAGAGATGAAAATTTGGCTTCTTCTTCTTTTCTTCTTTCTTCCTCTTTGTCTTTGGTTCTTCCTGTTCTTCTTCTTCTTCTTCTTTTTCTTCTGCTTTGTCTTCACCTGCCTTGACCTCTCTTTTTCTTCTTTCGCGATGGCTGTTGCTCTTCCTTTTTCTTCAGCGGGTCTTCTTCTTCTTTGGCTGCTGACCTTCCGTCGTCTGCGCCAGTGCTGAGACGACTTAACAATGCCTTCGCTACAGTGCAGCAGCTCCTTCTTCTTCAGCGGGTCTGCTTCTTCTTTGGCTGCTGACCTTCCGTCGTCTGCGCCAGTGCTGAGACGACTTAACAATGCCTTCGCTACAGTGCAGCAGCTCCTTCTTCTTCAGCGGGTCTGCTTCTTCTTCTTTGGCCTGCACACTTCAGAGTTTATTCGTCAAGGCAAAAACCTACTCTACCCCCCTCCCCCGCGTATCTCTCTCTCTGAAATCACTCTTCGGAAGCTCTCCCAGAGCGCTACCGGGTAATCGGGTTCGGGTCAAGCCCGGGTCCAGGCCCACCGGCGTGCGTGGTGGGCGAGGAGTGCAGGTCAGTCTAATCGGGTCGGGCCAGGTCCGCGGAGCGTGGTCACGGACGAGGCCGAGTCGGGTCGGGTCGGGTGAGAGGGACCTCACCCCGTGGTAACTGAGGCAAACAGCATAAGGCAGTTTTTGCCTTTATGCATCCGCGCGCCTTTGAGAGATTCCGAGGTGGGACTAAATGTCCCACCCCAATTCTCTTACGCCTGCAGCAGGGATGGTGCTCCCAATTGCATCGGCTGTTGAGGCGTACAGCTCCAATCGAGGGCCAGGGTGTGTGCGTGAGACTCTTCCGCGCTGGCCGTGGCTATTCAATCTGGGATATCTCGGCTTGGAGCAACCTCGAGCAGGCTTCGAGCTTCCTCGCCAATGGCGGTCAAGGCCTGGAACCTGAAACCAATGGCACGGCCTCTCGGCCAAATCAGACAGGCGGGGGACCTTCGCCGTGGCACGGCGAAGGTGGTCAGGGAGTCTGCAGGGGGCGAGATGGAGCTGTTAGGTCGTCCTAGGTCAGACTGTGAGCGAGGGAGTGGGTGTGTTCGGTGGGTCTGCAGAGGGTGTTTGGTGGGAAGTGGAGGGGCGGAAGAGGATCAGGGTGAGGAGGCGGAGGTTCTGCGGTAGTCGGCGAGCCGTGTGGGTCGCTGAGGTGATGGGAGCGGCTCGCCGGAGGGTGGTCGGAGGCGGAGAGGATGAGGGTGAACAGGGTCGGTAGAGGGCTTAATTGACTAAATCGAAAGCGGGGAAAGAAAGAGGAGAAGAAGGGGAGTAAGTCTAACTTAACTGCAGGGACGAAGGGGGAGGAACAGGGCGACAGTCGTATCGACTGTCGCCGGAGAAGACGATGCTCAGGGAGAGGGGCGGCGGTGAGCAGAAGGCTGGAGAGGCGCCAGCTGGGTGCGGCGTGGCGCGGGAAGAGCAGGGGAGGAGGTCTCTGCTGCTGGTAGTGCGGCAGAGCGAAGAGGTGGAGGGGGAGGAAGTCGCCGGAGCTGGTGAGCGTCTGCCGGAGAAAGAAGAGAAGAAAGCTGGGGGTTTTCTCCGTCAGGTCCAGGCTGCCTTGGTCGGTGGAGCGGCGGGGGGTATTTATAGGGTTGAAGCAGGGAGGAAGGCGGAGGGAGACGACGTGTCTCCCTCGCCGGAGCATGGTCGGAATTCGAACCCATACCGTCCGTGCGTTCGCACGGCCGGTATGGGGGGCTGCAATGACCATGGGGGTGCTCCTGCGACGGCTGACGACGCAGGGCACCCCCGGTACACATGCCAGGTCCTCCACCTCACCCTGCGCGGCGCCATGCTCCGCGCAAGGTCGCCGGAGCATGGCGCTGGCAGGGTTTTGCAGGAGGGACCTGTTTGCAAAGAACGAAGGAGAGTTAGGGGCCTAAATGCGAGGGTTCAAAAGTTGAGGGCCAAAGAGTAAATATATGAGGACCAAAGTGTAAAGTCGGTCAAGGAGGTTTCTTCTTAGGCTCAAGTTTTTATACATGACTAATTAGAACCTAAGGAATCTGATGGTAAATTTCATTTTCATATTAAACCTTGTTTGACCGGTCAATTTGCGTAAAGACCCAAATTAAGTTATTAATTGGGCATGGTTCTCAATGTAGGTCAAAATGGGTTCTAAAGGCCAAATTGAAGGTTCTAAACCCTAGAGATTATTTTTCTATGAATTTTAGAGGGTTTATTCTATTTTTAATTTGCCTCGAACCTTGTGAATTGAAGTGGGTTGTTTTAGGGTTACAGATTATCATTTGGTTCCTTGGAAGTGCTGTAGCCCTTGCTAGATCATCTCATCCCACTTTTATTCTTATTAAGCTGTTTTGACCTGTGTTTGGGCCCTGAATTACCCTGTATGCAGATTATACTGGTAAAATTGCACTTTTACCCCTTATGACTGGTTTTCTTCTCAAACTCAGAATTCTCTGAGTTAAGCCTTTCCTTGAGATATGTAGGAGCTTTTATCCTTTGTATTGGGTCAAAATGAGCTAGTTATGGCTCATGATGAGGTTCTCATCACTCTACTAAGCCTATCGCCTCGTTAGATTCCCTGCACAGAAAAGATAAGAACTTGTTAGATCACTGTGCAACTCAGAATAATCAGAAATAAAAATCATGTGAATCTATTGTGTCTGTTGCCTCTCTGGCAATGGTGCCATTTGATCGGGCATTTTTCGCTTACAGATAATACGTCATCGCAGTGAAATCGTGTGGTGGAAAAATCTTGAACAAAACTAATTATCAATAAAACTAACCACGATGGATTAGGTCGTATCCACAGGGTGGACCATATCAATAAATTCACGAATAATTTTGCCCTGTATTTCTCTAATTGAGTGAGAGATTTGTGCTCAAATCCGATGTCAAATGCGATTAGAAGAAGACAATAATTTCTGAATGCGAGGTTATGTGCATAATTTTCCTTGAATAAATCGCAATGGCATGTAATGTAATTAAGGGTCTTTCTCCTTTTAAGTTTGATGGAATTTCATGCATGTATTTATATGTCTAAGCCAACATGTGAAGATATGAATGCATGTAAGCAACACTTGTGAGGGCATCCATACAATTGCAGATGAATAAAATATTCAAAAACATAAATCAAATTACACCAATGGCATTAAATGTAAATTCTAGTTGCCCTCATATTGTAGCAAAATAGGGGATAACTCCCCTTGGCATGCACGAGAAGAGGAAGGATCGGCTGGAGGAGAGAAGCTGGGGGGAGGATGTTCGCAACAAGGGCATTTCGATGGTGATGGTGGCATGACGAATGATGACTAGAGTTGGCGACGATAAGGAAGAGGATCAGCGGCAATGGCGGCAGCTTGCCGAAGCACGTGGGCAGCTATCATCTTCATGGCTAGTAGTGGAGTCGCCGAAGGCGGTGTTGACGTCAGGCAGTAGCAGGGAGGGCATCGGTAGCATCCACGACGAGAGCGAGTGCCAGAGGTGACGAGTTGAGGTAGTGGTGAAGGTCACGACTTTGGGTTCCTTTACAAGTTGTAGGTGATGGTTGTGGAGAAGGAAGGTTGAAGAAGAAGCAGATGAAGGGAAAAAGGATAGGTGGCTGTTGGGGTGTGGAAGGGGAAGTCGCAGGGAGGATGGTGTTGGCTTTGGGTTATGTTGGTGAGGGAGGCGTTTGATGGAGAAGCAGCTGATGGTGGAGATGGCTAGTGGTGATGGTGGTGCTCTCTGTCACCGAGCACCACTGTGGCTTAGGCAGCAACAACGATGTTGGCCTCAATCCATAATGCATGTTTGGGGTTCACGGTGCAAGTCCAGGCCACGATGCCAGTGGTGGAGAGGGAGAAGGTCCCTGGCAAGGGGAGAAGATGCGTGAGATCGAAGATAGGATCCCCCTATTGTAAATGTAGGGGAGGCGCTTAAATAAGGGAAGGTGGTGGTGTGATTTCTGTTTAGATGGATAGAGTACGTTGGGACTTTACTTAGGGTTTCTGTTCGAGGGATAAATTGGATATTATGGATGTTTTTTCTCTGTGTACATAAGGGGTTTGTTGGTTGGAGAGGTGGGAATCAAGGGGATCTTCGGTGGTGAAAAATTGGAGAGGATGGGAAAATTGGATGTTGTGGGGATATTGGGTGTGGAGTCCATGGATGTGCATGGGTATATATTTGGTAGCTTGGGTGAACGTATGGATATAGGAATTGGATTTCTAAATAGGATAAGATCTAATCGAGTTTGAGTTTAAAAAATAGCTCAACCTCTCTATGTTATTTATCTCAATCCAGTTTCTTCTCCCTGTTACGCTTCAATTAGATTTATACTTGGCACTGTTGGTTTCTTCCACCCGAAGTTTTGGTAATAGCTTGACGACGATCTCAATGTGGTTGCGGGAGGCTTGGTGCAATAGCGGAGTCGCTTTGTTGGCGACAGCATGTGCGTCGATGCGTGTGCTCTACAAGAAAAAAAAAGAGTTATTTATATAAAAACCCAACATGATATACCTAATGTATGCATGCCACTGTTAACTAAATTATAATCTAATCTTCTTATATTCTAATGCATACTATCCTATATTTACGTATGCATGAAATATGCATGCAAGTAAATTTAGAAGCTAAGCTATTTATATGTTAGAATATGCTATGTGCATGCAAATATTATTCTAGTAGCTAGGATTTTAAGTATTTACTTAGCTCACAATTGTGGTCTCATCAGCTAACACTTAGCCATTTGAGAAGTTGTTCCCCCTGTGTGTGAGAAGAACCAAGGCATAAGTGGTTGATGAAGAAGGTCTGAAGAGGAAGAAGCCCTATACAGTCTTGATGAAGAGAAGAAGTAGGAGGGAAGCACAGACAGAGAAGACTCTTTGAGGCATTGTAATAGGGTTGAACTTAAGTCGTCTGATGGTAACACTATGGCATTATTTGAGGCACTATGCTTTTATTTAGATCATTAAGTAATTATTATATGTGGATCTAGGCTAATAATTGGTGATTCAATCACCATTATTTTGTCTTAGAAATCTTTTTGCCTCATTAGATTCTTGATATACTCATGCTATACATTCAATAGTAGCCCTTGAGTAATTAATTGTGCTCATTTATATTATATGTTGAGATTAGTGCATGAATTCCATATTTGCTCCTTGTGTTCGACCTCGGATACTCTTTTGAATTCGAGTTATAAATTGTATTTGTTTTCGCGATTTATTGGATATACTACAGTGCAACGACTTTTTAAACATCGATTTATCGCGTCAACATTTTGGTTCCGTTGCCGAAGAGCAATGCGCAATTTACGGCTATTCTCTACTTTATTTGATTATATTTGACCACTAACTTGTCCTGTTTGATTTCTTATGATTTTGTGAGGTACTTCACGAGGAGATCTTCCACACAAATCAACCACTCTAGGGTAGGTAACTTTTCTATTCTTCCCTAATCAACCTCTTAATCTTGGGAAGATAAAAAAAGGAAACAATCAATTAGGAAACACCTACCTTATTTTTATAGTAGTCATCATTTAAAAAGGCAAGTTTCCTGATTTGCGAACAAATTTCATATCTGATTGAAGCTTGAGATGATTCTATTTAGAATTGCCTACCCAAATTTCCTGTATCTATTAGGGACTATGCGTAATCTCTAATCTTCTTGGACTACGCACTTCTTGTTTGAAGTCCAAGGAGAACATTTAAGATCAAATTGGATGCGGAATAGAGCCAATTAGGGTTTCTACATTAGGGTTCTGGAGTGAGTTCACATTTGCCTGCATAAAATGAAATAACCCTCTATTTGCACCTCAAAACACGCCTGTAATAACGCCTTCATGTGCTATTTTCTAGCACTAACATTGCATAATAGGATCCTGTAATCGCATTTGTAAAAACGCTTGCATGCATACATTTAATCAAGAGAAGAAGAGGAGTGAAACAATGGCTTACATAGTTACATTTTATCCCAAGTGCCTCCTTCCAAATTCCACCTCTTTTTATTTTTTTCTCTCTTGATTTCTTCTTTTCTTCTTCCCGCTGTTGCACTTCTTCCCGCAGCAGCTGCATGCATTTACTCCACGTCACTTCCCCCTGCCAACGCCGCTCCCTACAGCTGCAACTCCCGCACCCTCTCCCTGCTGCAGCCGGAACGCCACTCTCTCCTCCTCTATAAGAAGCTGTAGCTTCATCCTCGCAACGGAGGCGGTTGCACGAAACAAACCCGTAGCCATCTTCTCCACCGTCTTCCCCTCCCATACGTCGGCCCTCCGTCGAGGAGGCACCCGACGAGCAGGAGTACCCACTGTGGTGCACACCACCACAGTGGGGACACCACCGCCCAGCTCTTCGACGAGCCGGTGGGCGTGGTGTCGTCCTCGTTTCATTTTTTTCTCTCTTTAACGCGATTGCCGCCGCTCCAACCTCCGAAGCTTGAAGCCGCGGCAGCAGCAGCAGCAGCAGGTCCTCCCCGCTCCTCCGCGACCGTCCCCGCAGCCGCTCACCACCTCCACGTGCGTCTGCAGGGCGTTCCCCGCCTCCGTCTCCATTCTGTCCTCCTCGCAGTTGCACCCGTAGCCGCAGCCGTGCGCACTGCAGCGGCCGGCTACGGCCTCGCGCCGACCCCTGCCCTCCTCCGCGACCCTCCGCGACCACCTGCAGACCGCCTCCACGCTCGCTCCTCCACGCCATCGCCCGCTCGTCGACTTCGTGCACGCCTGCAGAACCCTACGCAAAGAAGGCGCGCCCGCACCCGCCGTTTCCAGACGTCCGCTGCCTTCTCCAGACGACGTGACTCCAGACGTCTGCCGCCGCGAGCAGACGTCTTAACTCGCGCGTCCGCTCTCTCTCTCGCCTACTCTCTCTCTGCTGATCTCTCCCGCCCGCTCCCGCTCTCTCTCACGTATTCTCTCTCTCTCTCTCTCTCTTTTACTCACTAACAGACACAATCACAGCAACGCACACACACACACATTCACCGATGCACACACACCTATACCAACACATACACACACACTCACACACTTATAGTAACATATATATAAATATATATATACATACATACATATATATATATATACACATATTATATCTATATAGTTATGTATACATACACATATATATAATATATATACATATATATATAATATATATATATATCTACTTATATATACATCTATATACTTATACATATACTTATATATATATAGACATATATACTTATATACATATATATATATACATATATATATACATATATATATACATATATATAGTAATATATATATATATATACTTATATACATATATATACACATATATATCTATATATATATATCTATACATATATAACTATACATTTATATATATGTATAGATATATTTACTTATATACATACATATGTACATATATTTTCATGTTATTTATTATACACTGTATCGCGGGAATATCTGCACTAGTTGCTGATATTCCCTGATACACACGTACAAAAAAAGCATGGTCCCATACATCATCCATCCTCCATCCACACTCCACGCGGCACCTAGTCGTGTTGGTTGCGTCTCTCTAGACGTCGACTGACTCGACATAGTGCTACACTCCATCGCCACCTCCACCCCCACCCCTTTATATATATACTACATATATATATATACATACTATATTTACTTTCTGTCTATTTGCTTTTCTGTTAGTAAAAAGATAAAAAAAATACATAAAAAAGAAAAGATAATCTTTGACTTGCAGGTACCTTGTCTTGCGAGTAGCAAGACTTGTTTTGGGACTCTGTTTGGCTAAAAGCCAAGGACACAATTTTGAGGGTGTGCCTCAAGAACAAGGATTACCATAAAAGACCTAAATAAGAAAAACACCAAAAATACAATAAACGAACGGAAGAGACGCGTTTTAAGGAAAACGTAGAAACTCGACTTTAACCCCACTTCCCTGTGTTCGACCCTGGGCTTGAAAGTGATAAGATAAAATCAATTAGGCTAGGTTAAAAATTTTGTAAAGAGATGGTTAAGTCCAAATTAGGTTAACCACTATACACATTTCAACGATAAAAATATCATATTAACAACCTATTCGGGCCGACCCATCACCCTCCCGCATTTGTATGCTACTCAAGCCCTTGGTTGAAAAGATCTAATCAAGAAAGACCCTAAAATTAGGCTTTAATTTCACTTGAATCCTAAAATCTTGGACCTAATAACTTGAGAGTCAATCAGGGTGATTTCTTGGTCTTGACCTAGATTTCATTCTCCATCTTTTAGGGCAAGTCAGGTAAAGTTGGTATACTTAGTATGCCAACCAACCTCCAAATTAGGTCACAAGTCAAATTAAGTTCTAATCAAGTGGAATTAAAGGCACAAATTAGGACTTAAAATTAATAGACTTAAGTGGTCAAGTTATCCATTTTGGTCTACCTGGACCCTCAGTGGCAAGGAAGGTCGGGTGGGGGAAACCCCGTAACTCGTGGGGATGCTCTACCGTGTAGGGGTCTTTACGAGACACTCCCTTCCTGGCTTCCTAGGTAATTCTCCGGTAGATGACTTTCTAATCCAGGGATATCATCTGCCCCAAACCTCTATAGTCATCAAAAAAATCTTTGGGTGCCTTATTGAGTCCAACAACATCCAGTCCCTCAACTTTTCTTTAGTGCACATACACAGATCATCTTAGGGATTTCTATCTGGTCAAATCAACTGTAATCTAATCATGAGTTTGATTCTACATCTTGTTTCCACCACTTGACTCAAAAATGCAGCCTGGCTATATAGGAAGACTATTTAGGAAACCTGAGTCCCAAATGTGCATGAAAGAAAAGGTAATTGAGAATGCTTATAGAAACCATGAAGAATATTGTAAGAGGGACATTTAGGATAAATTCAAGAAAATAATGGAGCACATTTTGAACCGTATGGAGATGATATGGATACAACTAAACCATGGTTCAACCTAGGATGATCTCTTAGCAGAACACATGGAATTGGTGAAATTACACAATAATGATTATCTGCAATATTGGTCAAATCCTTCAGCTCCTGAAGAACTCTAGAATATTTTGGAAAAAACAGGGAGAATTTCTGAATAATTTGTATAGATCCATCAATCAAAATGCTCATCAGAAGTTAAGATGACATCTTGGAGTAATTCCAGTAATCCATGTAATTTCCCAATTCTCAAATTTGAGGATCAAGATTGTTATGGACCCCCATCCCAATTAGAATTTGATTCAAATTATGAACAAACTGATATTCCTAATCTTGAGATGGGTTGGGAGGATCCGATTACAAGTGTTCACAATTTTGGACCAGCCCTAGAAAATCAAAAGCCTGGTTCACCAAGCTTAGATTTCCCAAACACCTATGATAATAAGATTGAATCAGAACCTCTCGAGGGTGTAAATTACATCCCTTATTTTGATAAGGTGACTCTCGAGAGCAATTTTGACATCCCTGTAGATCCTAACCTAGATTCTAGTGATCCAACTCACACCCTTAACCTAGAATCTAGATCTAAGCCTTATCGGGATAATTACAAGGCCCTATGTGATGGAAATTAGATTTTGAATCTGGATTACAATTCCGAGCCTATATTTGATGATTGCACCTCTTCATTCTCCTTAGAGACAGATCAATTTTTCGGAAGTCACGCCAACTTACGATATAGAAACCGAGGAGTTGGAAGAGTTGGGACTTGATTGGGTCTATCCTAGGAGCCAAGAACTCGAACCCATGCCTAATAAGAACATCTTTTTTAGTTCAGATTCTGAGAATGGGCTAGATCCAAGTCAAGTTGCTGATTGTACATCTCTTGATTTATTTTGTGGTGGAACCCCTGATCCCGAATCAGATTTAGAACATGATTCTTGTAGGTTCTACGACGATTTTGAATCTTGCCTTGATTTTGGAGAACTGTTGTTTCCTGACAACTCTAAGCCAATCTACGACCTCAGCATACATGATCCATTCTTCGACTCTGACTCTGAGGTCCCTGATCTCGAGATCATTAATCCAAAATCAGGCTCCACTAAGATGGAATCATTCCTTTTTGATCCTCAGGAATCAGAAATAGTAATTGCTAATATTGTCTACAATCCAGAGTTCAAATCTTTCCTTGACTTAGATTTCCATAACCCTCTAAACACTCTTCAAGCATTTACATTTGATTTTGATGGCCATTATGAGGACTCTCTGATGAACCTACCTTGGAATCCTTCCTAGAGGAGCCCTCACACACAATTTTTATTGATGCCACTCTTCTACACATACAGAGACTTCCAAACCTGTTCTCAACCTCGACCTGCAACTGGAGTCAACTTTTACTCTGATTCTCCTCTCGATGAGCCAGTTGCACATGATTCTCCTCCACATTTCAATCGGGTTTCAAGCTTTGATTAGACTAATAATCTTGCCTCATCTTTCTCTGATCACCTTCGTAGGGACCTCACACCCTCCACAGATCCATTCTCTTGCGAGAATCCCTACTCTTACCAGGCTGATTAGACTCAGCCAAACCCTAGTTTCACACTTTCACATCTACTTGAGCTCCACAGCATATGGTGGGTTCTGCATCTACTGATTCACATCAATCAACCCACCAGATTGATTGGGTTTGGGCCGCATCATCAGCTTGTTGACTTGAACAAGCACCTAGTTGGACCAACCAGGTTATTGATCAAGGTGCTTATTCTAAAAAATTCATCTAATTTGACCACTCCTTCTCGATACCATTTTCTACTCGGCTAAAGGCATTGAATTTAGTGCTTAAAGGGAGGCAACCCATCATTCCGAAAAATCCGAGATCCTTTTGATTATCCTTTTGTACTTCACGTCTATTGCACTTCAAGTTCAATTTTAGAATAGTCGACTCCACCTTTGGTACTTGTACCAGAGCTTAAAATCATTTGCCAGAGTCATCCCAACCCGTTCGCCCACCCGATTATCCTGTTCTAATCCCTGAACCCAAACTGATTTCATACCCTTCGATTTACAATGAGGACATTACAAAACTTAGGCATAAGGGGTGTTAAAGTGCAAACATACAAAAATTCAAAGTTCTAAAGGGTTCTTACAAAAAGAAAACATATTCCAAAAAACCAAAAAAATAAAATAAAAAATTGAAAAAGAACAAAAAAATGGAGAACGGGGAGGAAAATTTGAGAATTAAATGCAAATCATTCTTGAGAGGAAGGGAAGAGGTGATTTAAATGTCAAAAAGAGCAACAATTTGCAATAAAAAGAGTTAGTCATTAGGAAAAATATTATGGAATCTACTTAGTTCTAGACCAAATCAAAAGAAAGAAATAAAACTCAAAAAGTGCTAGGAGACACAAAGATTAGTATGAGTGTTGATCTTAGGCCTCTTAGGCTGTGTTTAGGCTTAAAAATTCATGTATCTATTAAGATCTGGATAGTCCTCAAGAGGTTGAGGAAAATGAAAAGCTTAAGTATTAGGTCTAAGGCTTAGGGATTATTCGACCTCGTTAACTAACCTCTGGTTTGTAGGACTTGGCAACCTAAGTACCCTAATCCACACACAGTCTAGTTCAGTGCACTTAATATTAAAATCACGCAAATGTGTTAATTCTGTTCTGGAAAAGCTACCAAGATTAGGAGCGGTTGATCAACACAAGTTGATTTGGATGAGTTCTCGACATGAAAAGGTGGGAAATTCCCCTCGAAGATGCGCAATAACATACCGTCTCGTCGGTGCTTGTCTCCTAGGATATCTAAATATCCTACCGGGGGCACGTATGCACCTTGTGCTGATTCAGGTGTCATGGGTGGGATTATCCCAAAATGTTGATTGCCAGGGCCTGAATTCAGCTACAGAACACCATGGGCGACACTATCTTGAAGTGTCAAAAGCTAGGGTTCTGGGGATTGCCATGGTCGGTGCTATCTTGAAGCATCAAAAATTAGGTGCTATCCCAACTTACGAGAACTAATGGTGGGAGTTAGGAATCCGATACAGACTATGTTGTAAAGCCAATTCTAAGCTAGAAATAAAGAAGAAAAAGAGAGAGAACTCTCCAAAAAATGCAAAAATTCTTCGATCTCTCTCGTATAAAAATGCACTGCAAATTGAACTTGGACTAACCATGTTTTAAGCATGGGTGCTTTAACCGCGGAGTTCAATGAACCTTAGGTTACTTCCTGTAGGCCTTAGAAACTTTCACGGTAGACTAAGGCTAAAGTTGGTTAGGTCCAGATCTTGGTTGGTGCTTGAGTACCTTTAGGCCTATTGTTAGCATTTTGACCTAATTTACAAAAGAAATCCAACATAAGAAATTTGAGCATAAAAGGCACGGTCTAGAATTTGAGTTAATTCCATTAGATTTTGCTAAGGGACTAGCAAAAGTTAGGCATGGGGGTATGATGATAACATCATAATTAGCCATATCTAGCTTTGATTAGTCATAATCAAGGAATAAATGCTCCTACAAAACCGCAAGAGGACCATAATTCATTGCATAATCATTATGAGAGAATAATAAGAAAACCAAGGTAAAACTGTAGTTTTAACAGCATATCTCAATTGCAGAACAATCACAGGATTCCTTAGAGGTTAATTAAAGGATAAATGGTCTTAAATGTATAACAAGTGGGTACATGCAGACAGAAATGGGTTTTCGCACATTTTGAGAATTAAATGACATATGAAACCCTAAAAATAGACATGCTGAAAAGGATGGTGTTTGGTCCCGGATAGGTTGTGTTAATATGGTGATTTTATCGTTGTAATGAGTATAGTGGTTAACCTAAATCTAGCCTAACCATCTCTTTACAAATTTTTTTTTACCTGGCCTATTTGATTTTATCTTCGTCACTTTTAGGCCCAAGGTCGAACTCAGGGAAGTGGGATTAGAAGTGAATGAGTTTCTATGCCCTTCCTACAACGAATCTCTTCCATTCGCTTATTATGTTTTTGGTGTTTTTCTACTTAATATTTTTTTTCTGATAATTTTTGTCCTTGAGGCACACCCTCAAATTCAGGTTCTGGGCTTTAAGCCAAATTAGGGTTCAAAACTGGTCTTGCTATTTGCAAGGCTGAGTACCTGCAAGTCAAAGATTATCTTTCTCTTTTGTGTATTTATTTTATCTTCTTAATGGTAGGAAAGAGAAACAGAAATAAAGTAAATATAGTAATATATATGTATATATTATATATGTATAAAGGGGTAGGGGTGGAGGTGTAGATGGCATGTAGCACGGTGTCAAGTCGGTCGTCGTCTAGGAAGATGCAACCAATAAGACTAAGTGCCGCGTGGAGTGTAAGGTGGATTGGTGGAAGATGAGTGCGAACACGCTTTCTTTATGCATGTATCGAGGAATATCAGCAACTGGTGCGGATATTCCCGCGATACAACGTATGGTAAGTGATATGAAAAAATATATATATATCTGTAAATATATATCTATATGTAAATATATATATGGTTATAGATATATAGGTATATATGTAGTTATATGTATATATATATATATATGTATATATATATATTTATGTATGTATGTATATGTATATCGATATGTAAATATATGTATAGATAGATATATGCATAGACATATATAGATATATATATATATGTACATAGGTATATGTAGATAGATATGTATATATATATATGTGTATATATAGTTATAGATATATATGTATATATGTATGCATATTTATATATATATATATACATGTATATACATGTATAAGTATATGTGTATATATGTATATATATATATGTATATAAATATATATATAAATATATATATGTACGTATATATATATATATGTATATAGTAGAGTATAGGTGTGTGTACGGGAGTGTGAGTGTGTGTGTGCATGTGTGTGCAGAGAGTGTGAGAGAGTGCTGTGAGAGAGAGAGAGAGAGAGAGGGAGAAAGAGACTGCTGGAGTGAAGGAGGCGATTTAAGTCATCTGAAGCAGCGGGGCGATGTCTGATGGCACATACACATGCGCAGGTGCATAGGCACGCCAGGATGTGCGCACTGGAGGGAGTGAGCTCCAGGGAGAGAGGCCGCAGCGCACTGCGCTGCACGGTGAGGTGGGTGCGGGCAGATGCAGGAACCGGGAGTGGGCACACGCAGATGCAGGGAGCGGGCGCACGCAGAGGCTAAAGTGGGCGGGCGTATGTAGGCGAACGCAGACTCGCAGGCAGGCGCTGGAGCAGGCGCGGGGCGGGACACGAGCGTGGGCTTGGACCGGTTACGGCATGCCAGGTGACCGGATAAGTGAGAAACTTACCAGTCACTACACTGTAGCCACAGTGTTCCGCTGACTAGCGTGAACAGTGGCTACAGTGCCACTCAGCTCCGCGCGACTGGGCATATCCGGTTCTGAGTGCGGGAGGTGTGAGCGGCTGGCGCACGCGCGGAGAAGCTACACCGGCTGCTGCTTGCGGAGAGGCGGTTCGCTACAGGGCGCGTGGAGTGGGCTGGGCCGTAGGCGGAGGAGAGTGACGGGGCGCGTGGAGAGGAGGCGGGTGTCCTGCTGGCTTGCACGGTGGAGCTTGGCTGGCTACTGCAGGGGCACACGGTGGATGGTCGAGCTTGAAAGCTTGTAGCTTTGTGGCAATGGCAGAATTGTGGCTAAATGTCACAACAGAGAGAGAACCACCATGCCCACTGGCTCTTTGATGAGCTGGGCGATGGTGGACTCGTAGTGGTGGTTGTGCAGCACTGTAAGTTGCTCCTACCCACAGCGTGGCTCCTCAGGAGGAGGAGAGGCTGTGTATGGAGGGGAGAGGGGAGGAGACGGCCTAGAAGGAGGGAAGCTGCCGTGTTGGATGGGCCAGGCTCCACCGGAAGGAAGAAAGCTGAGCTCTTTTTAAAGAGCAAAGAGACATGCGCAACCATGCCTTGGCTATGCATGGCTCTGCATGGCTGGCAGGGAGTGGTTGTGCATGTGGCTGCAGGGCAAGCATACTGCACAGCATGGCGCGAAGAGGAAGAAGAGGCCATGCCTGCAGCCGCACAGAGAAATTCGAAGTCAAATAAAATTAAAAATAAAGATGGTGAATTTGTGAAGCAACACTTGAGGAAAATGTTAATTTCACAGCCATTTTATTTCACTCTCCTCCCTTCTCAATTAAATGCATGCATGCGTGTATTTTTACAAATGCGACTATCGATACCTAATATGCACAGGTAATGCTAGGAAATAGCACAAGACGACACAATTGTTGGTTTATTTTTGCTGTGCAATCATACCCCCATGCCTATCTTTTGCTAGTCCCTAGTAAAACATTTTTTTGTATCGCATTTAGAAATGATCTTCAGCTGAAGATTTTCTTCTAAGGCGATATAGGTGTGTTTATTGTTGGATATTGTGAGAACTAATTGCAGAGGAGACTACCAGTACTTTAACTCTCACATGACATAGATCATCTCTCGACTAACCAGGACTCTTGATATTTAAACCTTAAGTACGATTTCCAGGACCCTGGAGGTTTTTGCCATACTCGAGAGCTCAAGAGATTATGGCTTGTGCTTATTGAAGGATCAAGACCGACTAGATGAACATTAAGACACAAGTCTAGGGTTTCACGAACTTTTAAGTACAGGTTGGTCCCAGTTTCAGCTCGTGCCTTCGGATTGACCCTTAAAAAGATGACGGAAAACTTAACTCCCATTTTCTGACATTTGTGGCTCAAAGAAAATAGGGTATTTTCCTTGAAGAACTTTTTTGTAGGAAGATTTTACAGACATTTGTGAGATATATTGACTTATTTGCATTTTTTTTTTCTTAAACACGTGTCAGTATATCTCTTACAACATTATTTAGAGGAGCACACTTTTGTTTTTGGTGGGAAAGTACCTTCTTGGTGGAAAGAGTCGCCCCTAAACACACGATTAAAGCCTGGGATAAAAAGTCTACCTACGCGCATAGGTAAGGACTTCACCTTCCCTAATGAACACTTGGGTTAGATCTTATGTTCACCTGATCTTTCTTGATATGTGTAGTGTGAGCCAAGATTACTTAGGATCATGAGTAGAAGCAAACCAATGGATCCTGTACTGATGTCTCAAGTACAAGAATACATCCTAAGTTAGGAGATATTTCGATCTGTCTTGTCAATGCTCAAGTGAATTAAGCCGAGCCTGAAAGAATCAAGCTTCTGCGGCCTGGAAAGTCTTCAAAATAGAGGTTGAATATCCATACACTTATTGTATTTTTGTTTCAGCCTTCAGATCATTACTAAACACCATTTTATATATATATATATAAAGATAGGTAGGAACTTCATGATACCATAAAATACCTAGATCCTATGGATGCCTATCCACCCCCCCATGCCAAACGATGCTATGTCCTCATATGCATGCAGGGTAGGGTAGAGGAAGGACGAAGGATCGGGTAACGAGAGCTGAGGTGTAGGGTATACAGCAGGGTGGTAGGATGGGTGGATGGTGGGTGGTGAAGTGAAAAGTGAAGTGATCATGACAGTCGCGTGAAAAGTGATGGTGGATGGTGAAAGATCTGGCATTTCTTAGGACGAGAGTGTCCCAGGCAAATCGGAAAACAAGTTAGGAGGAAGAAGTTGGCCCTCAGATTGGCCAAGAAGAGGGGCTTCTTGGATAGATGGTTCCAAAAAGGAATAGCCCCAGTGAGTAGTATATGGGCTCAAGGTCCCAGTGTGGAATTGCAACTCTGCCTGATTTAGCAGGAAAGAAAGGGCAATCCGATCTTTAAGAGTGTGGACCGACGGTGAGTAGCCCTGATATGACTCAGACCACGAGGTATGGGAAGTGGAGAAAACCTCGTCAGAAGTCTGGTCAAGAGAAGGTACGGGACTAGGGAGGGATGGGGGAACATCACAATATGTGTTGATCAGGTAGTCGTCAGTGTTTACAGGTAATCCACAGCAGTCTGAATAGGTCCCAATTAGTCTGATACACACGCTGACGGCCATGTCCTCGTTAGACGTGTCATCCTCGATGCAATCGCAATCAAAGTTCTTGGCTGCCTTGAAGATGTTAATCTTGAGCTTTTTAGATCCAATGGCAATCTCAATACAGCCCGACTCACAGTCGATATGGGCACGGGCTGTGGCCAAGAAAGGTCGACCAAAGATGATTGGACAATCAGAAAGTGAGCTAGGAACTTCCATATCTAAAACAAGAAAGTCAACAGGAAAACAGAGACTATTGACCCTAACCACCACGTCTTCCACCACACCCTTTGGGATTTTGATAGAATGATCTGCCAACTGTAACGTGACAGGGGTGGGTTTCAGATTTCCCAAAGAAAATTTTTCGAGCATGATGGCTGGTATAAGATTGATGGAAGATCCTCGATCAAGCAGGGCATGGTTAAAATTGCAGCCTTGGATGCTACAGGAAATAAGCGGTGTGCCCAGATCTTTCTGCTTCGGTGGTAGATTTGACAGTATATCACAACTTGCATGACGCAAGAGAACCAGTGGATTCTTAGTTTTCTTTGACTGTTGCCTGGGTGTTGTGTAGTCTTTGAAAAATCGGGTGATAGTAGGTATGTGATCGATAGCCTCGAGCAAGGGTACCTTGATTTCAACAACCCTGAAAAAATTACATAGGTTATCAAAGGCCTGCATATCCTTCTTCTTACCTTTTGGTTCCCTTAGTAGAACCTCAGGGAATGGGACTGATTCTGGCACCAATTTGGGTGTATCATCCTCTCGAGAATGTAGTGCGCATCCCGAATGAGAGGGCGATGAAGAAGACGGGCTAGGATCAGGTCGAGGCGGATCGCCAGTCTGCTTGCCACTCCTCGTAGTGATCGCATTGGATGATGCCAGTCCAGTGGGATCATACGGCAGAGGAGGGTTCGTAATAGGGACATAAGAATGAGGTGCTGCAGCGGGATTAGCCTGAAATCCCGATGGAATGCTCGAAGCCTACAGAATTTGATTAACCTGCCCCTGAGAAGGTTGTACCTGTGGTTGAGGACCACGGGGTATGAAATTTAGCGGGTTTGGAATAGGTTGGGCTGGAAAAGTACCCTGGGATTGAGTCACCGTGCATAGTTAACTGATCTCAGCATTCTGCTGCGCCAATTGGTGTTGACGAGAGGTCATGTTCTCTTCATGGTGCTTTGACAATTCCGTCATCATTCGCATCAATTTATCAAGAGGACTTGATGCATGTTTTGCTTGTGGTACGCAAGGGCCCGATGGCGGATTCACCATAGGATTAGGCTGGGCCCTTAGGATGACGGGTGCGGACGGTCGCATTGGTCCACCAATGGGGTTTTGGCGCTGCGGGTTGTTGGACCATGCGAAGTTCGGATGATTTTGCCACCCTGGGTTATAACTGGCAGAGAATGGGTTGTTCCCTAGGGAGCAAGCATCTTCAATGCCAGAAGACGCGTTTGCATGTAAATACGCTTTCGAGCACACGGAGGCTTGGTCCTCCGTGTCAAAATACTGGCTCGCAAAAGCCAGATCCACATGACTTACTGAATCGCTCAGCGTGACACTCGGTAAGGAAGGTCTTACATGGTTTCTCACGATAAGCTTGGTATTGGAAGAATTGGGATTGTGACGAAGTGGTGAGGTAGGGGTGTTTGCCATAGAACGGGTGGGGTTGGCCAGAAGCTTGTCCAGCTTCTTATGCACGACGGAGACTTCATCCAATTTCTGTGCGATAAGGCTGAGATCTGTGGATGAATGGGAGGGTCCCGTGTCAACTTCGTGGACATTAAGGGGCAGGCTGGTACGATTAAAGGCGACAATGGAAGCATTGTTCATTGAGTTTTCGCTCATATTTTCAAATAATTCAAATGCCCGATTCTCGTCTTTATTCATGAAATTCCCTCCCCAGGAAGCATCTGCAATCTGCTTCAAAGTCTCATTTAGCCCGTAATAGAAAATCTGGGCTATATGCCACTTAGGCAGACCGTGGTGAGGACACTTCCTGAGGAGGTCATTATATCTCTCCCATGCCTCATGAAATTATTCACCATTTTGTTGCGTAAATGAAGTGATAGCATGGCGAAGTGCATTGGTTCACCCGATTGGGAAGAACTTCTTGAGAAATGCTGTTCGCATCTCTTCCCAAGAGTGGATGGTTCTCCCAAGGGTGCATAACCACTGCGACGCTTTATCCCACAATGAAAATAGGAACATTTTCATGAGGACTATAGGTAACCCGATATTTCTTGGTTTAACAGTTTCAGCCAATCGGGTTAGGTCTTCCAAGTGGAGAAAAGGATCTTCACTTGCAAGACCATGAAAGTGAAAATTTATCAGGCCAATTATGTTAGGTTTCACTTCAAAGTCGTCCTCGCCCATGGGACCTGAATTTGTCCTATGGTCTCTATAGCAGTGGGATTCTGATAGGAGCTAAGAGACCTAGGCTCCTCCCGTTCGGGAGGGTTCTGCATTTCCTCCAATGTTTCCCAAATGGCTTCAATTTGTTCATTATACATTTCCATTTGGGCTTGGAGGTGGGTTATGGGATCTAAGGCTCCACCACCTGGTGGGTTTTGAGGGCGGTTTCATCCCTCGGGATTTGGGGGTGGGCGTAAAACCATGTTTGTGAAGGAGGAGGACGATTCGGCTTCTTTTCTAAAATTATCAGACAATTCACACAGTTAAGGGTTTTGTGACCTCCTCCCAAACATGCACTACCGTAGGAAGAATTGGGGGATACGAAGGGAAAAGAGATGAGAGAAATGACGCCGTAAAGGTACACTTGATAACAAATCAATATAGTCAAATTCCTAACCTCTACAGTGTGCCCTCCGACCTAAAGATCTAAGTTGCCTATTATCACGACCTACGGAACCGAATGCGAGCACCACGGAACCATCGGGCCAAATTGAAAGGCTATTTGCCCCAGTCTTAGACACCCGATAGCACGCGGGAACCCTCACCAGCATGGAGGCGCTACACGCAAGTAGTAAGACCTCCAATCCTTAATAAAGGTCAAGTTGCTACCAATTTTAGTTAGAGGCTTAGGATCAAGTGCTTCTAGAATGTGAAGGGCATTTTTTACGGGTAATGCCCAAGTGATTGATTTTTAGAGGGTGTGTAAACCAAGCATGCAAAGGGGAAATCTCCCTGAATTGAAGTTTCAATTGGTGAATGGTTTTTAGAATTTAGCCTTAAGTAGTATGGATTTTAAGATTTCTCTAAATTACCAATTCAACCAATCTCCGGGTTTTGAGAGAATACAAGTTTTCTTCTAAGCCCAATAAACCCTTCTTCAATGTCATTTGGTTAATGCATGCTAAAATGCAATGGGCTTCCCTAGATGGAGATTTCTATGTGTGGATGCACGAATCAGTTTTAGATTAGTATGAAAGGGAGCCAAAGCACTTCAATTCAAGTGCTCCCAATCACCAAAATGATTTCCACACACAAGGCTAAACCATAAGATAAGGAAAATCAAATTGTTGGGGTTGAAGTATTCGGGATCGAATCTTAGGCACGTGAAAGGTCGTGGTGGGGTTGGAATCAACTCAATTCCAAGTCTCCCCACCGAAAAGGTGATCCCGAATTGCAGATAAATGAGGCAAAGAGGGATGGCAATCAATCTTTTTTATTTTTGCCTCAAAGAATACTTCACATGGCGAAAGATTCAAGAATCAAGATTCTTGGATTTTTGCTATGCGAAGTTTTGCGGGAAATCCCGGGGCGGTGGGAGTGAAGGTAAACAATCAAACAGGTGATTTTTAGTCCACTGGCCCCAAGAGATCCCAAGAAGTGTTTTTAGTTTTTTAGTTTTCTCTCTCTTTTTTAGTTATTATTACTTTTTTATTAAGGTGACAAGTTAACCTAAGTTGCTAAGAAAGAAAGACCTACTTGTTCAGCAACGTGTGCGAAGCTCCAGTGCGGTGTCGGCGACTTCACGCTCTCGTTCCCCCCTTGGATCTGCCCAAATTTTTGACTTCGTCTGCCTGTCTTCTCCTTGCAATAGGTTCACTTGCACACCAACAAACAAAAACACCCGTGAAGAGAAGGGTGTGAGAAGAGAAAAATTAAAGGAATGGAGTAAAAACTTACTTGAAAGCGCACTTCACTGGCAACGGTGCCATGAAAAAGATGGTGTTTGGTCTGGATAGGTTGTGTTAATATGGTGATTTTATCGTTGTAATGAGTATAGTAGTTAACCTAAATCGAGCCTAACCATGTCTTTACAAAATTTTCTTTACTTGGCCTATTTGATTTTATCTTGGTCACTTTTAGGCCCAGGGTCGAACTCAGGGAAGTGGGATTAGAAGTGAATGACTTTCTAAGCCCTTCCTACAATGAATCTCTTCCGTTCGCTTATTATGTTTTTGGTGTTTTTCTATTTAATAATTTTTTTCTGATAATTTTTGTCCTTGAGGCACACCCTCAAAATCAGGTTCTTGGCTTTCAGCCAAATTAGGGTTCAAAACTGGTCATGCTATTCGCAAGATTGAGTACTTGCAAGTCAAAGATTATCTTTTCTCTTTTGTGTATTTATTTTATCTTTTTAATGGTAGGAAAGAGAAACAGAAATAAAGTAAATATAGTATATATATATGTATCTATTATATATGTATAAAGGGGTGGGGGTGGAGGTGTAGATGGCATGTAGCACGGTGTCGAGTCAGTTGTCATCCAGGAAGACGCAACAAGCAGGACGAAGTGTCGCGTGGAGTGTAAGGTGGATTGGTGGAAGATGAGTGCGAACACACTTTCTCTACGTGAGTATCGGGGAATATCAGCAACTGGTGCGGATATTCTCATGATACAACGTATTGTAACTGACATGAAAAAATATATATATATATATCTGTAAATATATATATATATATATGTAAATATATATTTGGTTATAAATATATAGGTCTATATGTAGTTATATGTATATATATATATGTATGTATATGTATATAGATATGCAAATATATGTATAGATATATATATATATGTATATTTATGTATATATAACTATATAGATATATATATAGTAATATATGTACATAGGTATATGTAGATAGATATGTATATATATGTGTATATATATTTATAGATATATATGTATGTATATTTATATATATATATATATGTACAAGTATATGTGTATATATGTATATATATATATCTATGTATCTATACGTGTACTTAGTTATATAGGTAATATACATATATATATATATATATAAGTATATATATATATGTGTGTATATAGACTAATACATAGTTATATAAGTACTAATATATGTATATATATATATAAATATACATATGTACGTATATATATATATGTATATAGTAGAGTATAGGTGTGTGTACGAGAGTATGAGTGTGTGTGTATGTGTGTGCAGAGAGCGTGAGAGTGTGCTGTGTGAGAGAGAGAGAGAGAGGGAGAGAGAGACTGCTGGAGTGATGGAGGCGATTTAAGTTGTTTGAAGCAGCGGAGCGACGTCTGATGGCAAATGCACACACGTAGGTGCATAGGTGCGCGAGGACGTGCGCACTGGAGGGAGTGAGCACGAGGGAGATAGGCCATAGCGCACTGTGCTGCGC
Organism: Thalassia testudinum; assembly: GCA_037157565.1. Taxonomy (NCBI): domain Eukaryota; kingdom Viridiplantae; phylum Streptophyta; class Magnoliopsida; order Alismatales; family Hydrocharitaceae; genus Thalassia; species Thalassia testudinum. Next base: position 11,587,758 of record JAZHRO010000036.1, read on the forward strand.
GGTGAGGTGGGTGCGGGCAGACGCAGGCACTGGGAGCGGGCACAAGGAGAAGCTGCGCCGGCTGCTGGCTTGCGGAGAGGCGATTCGCGACAGGGCACGCGGAGAGGGCTAGGCCGCGGGGGATGGAGCGCGATAGGGCTCGCGAAGAGGGGCACAGGTGTCCTGCTGGCGTGCGCAGTGGAGCTTGGCCAGCTGCTATAGGGGCACACGGTGGACGGTTGAGCTTGAAAGCTTGAAGCTTTGTGGCAATGGCGGAATTGTGGCTAAACGTCGCAACAGAGAGGGAACCACCACGCCCACCAGCTCTTTGATGAGCTGGGCGGTGGTGGACTCACAGTGGTGGTTGTGCACCACTGTGAGTTGCTCCTGCCCGCAGCGTGGCTCCTCAAGAGGTTGAGAGGATGCGTATGGAGGGGAGAGGGGATGAGACGGCTTGGAAGGATGGAAGCTGCTGTGTTGGATGGTCCAGGCTCCGCCGCAAGGAAGAAGGCTGAGCTCTTTTTAAAGAGCAAAGAGACATGCGCAGCCTTGCCCTGGCTGTGCATGGCTTTGCATGGCTGGCAGGGAGTGGTTGTGCATGCGGCTACAGGGCAAGCATGTTGCAGAGCATGGCGCGAAGAGGAAGAAGAGGCCATGCCTTTAGCTGCGTGGAGAAATTCAAAGTCAAATAAAATAAAAAATAAAGATGGTGAATTTGTGAAGCAGCACTTGAGGAAAATGTTAATTTCACGACCATTTTATTTCACTCTCCTCCCCTCTCAATTAAATGCATGCATGCGTGTATTTTTACAAATGTGACTATGCATACCTAATATGCACTGGTAATGCTAGGAAATAGCACAAGACGACACAATTGTTGGTGTATTTTTGATGTGCAATCACCCTCTTAATTAGCTGAGGTTCTAGTCAGAATAAAATTCACACAAATCCTCTAAAAATCATATAAAAATATTCTCTAAGGTTTGGTATACTTGATTTGACCATTGGAACCCAATTTGACCTAAAACAGAGTCTTAGACAAACAATTGCCCTAATTTGGGTTTTTGCATAAATTACCAAGTCAAACTAGGTCAAAACCAAAATCCTACTTCACTATTGGATTCCTTAGGTCCAAATTAGGTTTGTATCAAAACTTGGGCCAATCTGAGAATATTTTGACCTAGTTTGCATTTTGGTCCAAGTATGATTTTCTTTATCTGAAATGGTCCCTCAATTTTTGAATTTCTTATAGAAAATCCCCCAACTTTGTCATCTTCTTCTTTAGAAAGGTCCCTGTTGCACAAAACTCTTAATACTAAAACTTCGGCGACAATCAATCAAGGATTTCTCCTTGATTGATTGATGAAACTTCCTAAAATTTGAACCGGAGATCCCTCTTGAAATCCTCTTCCAATCAAACCGATTCTTGAGCTTCAACTCTTTCCGAGTCTCTCATGAGAATGCATGAGAGATTTGGGTTTCCAACTCCGATGAACCTTCTAAGCTCGTAAAGCTTGATTCCCAAGCTTAAACTGACTCCCTGAGGCCTATATAAGAATCCCCATGACAAACTATTTTCCCTACGCTCGAATTCGACCAGAGTCACCCTCAATTCCTCCCTCCTCTCTGGCCGAATAGCTCCTCGACGTATGGCAATCTTCTCCAACCTCCCTCATCATTTTCTCGCAATACTGATGGAGGATTCTCCTTCCTCGTCTTCCTCCACGTCGTGTCGTACCAGCCGATGCCTCTTCGTCATCTTCATTGCCGTCCTACCCCAATCGCAGCCACTTTCTTCCCCGACGTCGACGTGCCCCCGGAAAGTCATTCTCCCCCTTTCGACCATTAGTTTAAGAGTAGTTTAGTTCCCATAGACTTTTAGGTTAATTCTCCCCCTCTTAACTCTTGTTTTGACCCCTCGACTACACCACCCACCACCTCCGTTCCCACCTCCAGTTACCACTCCAGCGAAGTCGTCCATCCACTACACTATTCCAAATCCTTCATCGACAATCCCATAACCTCCGTCGTACTCCACCCATCAAAATCCCTCTCTCTATTTGCCTTCCCATCCACCCAAAACACCCACCAAACAAACCCACCTCCTCCGGCCATCTCCACCTATGTCCGACCATTACACCGACTCCCACACCACAAAACCACCATCACTACAGTCCATGTCGTTCGACGACTCTTCCTGAGTTGTTTTGACATGGCCGAGAGGGCATATTTTGATTTCAGGTGCCCTCTCCTTCATCACCATTGATGGAAGCTTCAACCTTGCTAGAAGCTTGTTCCAGGTCTTGCTCATTCCAGGTCACACCTCTAGGAGACGTTGACACCTCCCAGGTTGCGAGACAAGGCTTCAATTGGAAGCCTTCTCCTCAGTAGCTGCTTCAATTGAAGGAGATTTATCCTTCAGTAGTACGCGAAGAAGAGTCGTGGGATTTAGTCCCACCTCGTGGAGCACAACACCCCCTGTAGTGCATAAATGGGATTTCCACACACCTCGAGTGCGACCCACGCCTGCAACCCTGGTCCTAGGTACTCTCTAATCCAAACCTGAATACCCGGTTATCCTTGGAAGATGAAGAAGAAGAGAAAGAGATAGAGTGCAGGGTAGGGGAGGGTTTTGCTATGGAGAAGAATGACTAACACTTAGTCATTTGAGAAGTTGTTCCCCCTGTGTGTGAGAAGAACCAAGGCGGAAGAGGCTAAAGAAGAAGGCCTAAAGAAGAAGAAGCCCTGTACATGCTTGAAGAAGAGAAGAAGAAGCAGGAGGGAAGCACAGACAGAGAGGACTCTTTGAGGCACTGTTTAAGTTGTCTGATGATAACATTATGGCATTATTTGAGACACTGTGCATTTATTTAGTTCATTAAGTAATTATTTTATGTGTATCTAAGCTAAAAATTGGTGATTCAAATCACCATTATTTTGTCTTACATGTCTTTTTGCCTGATTAGATTCTTGATATCCTCATGCTATACATTGAATATTAGCCTTGGAGTAATTAATTGTGCTCACTTATATTATTTGTTGAGATTAGTGCGTGAATTCCATATTTGCTCCCTGTGTTAGACCTCGGATACTCTTTTGAATTTGAGCTATAAATTGTATTTGTTTTCGCGATTTATTTGCTATACTACAGCGCAATGACTTTCCAAACATCGATTTATCGCGTCAACAGTAGGTAATAAAAAGATCTGAAGCCGGATTGAAGAATCAAGAGAAGCTGGTGCTACGGTAGAGTTGGAGCAAAAGACCTAGGAATAAAGTAGAAAAGTAATGTAAGGTTAAGGTATGATACTTTACTTAGTAGAATTTATTGTAGAGTTTAAATTATGAACTTAGGACCAATCCTAGCCCTAGGATAGCCTTAGAGACCATCTAAGCCTTAGCCACACTTAGATTAGGTCACCTTAGCCTAGGATACCTCAAAACCCTAGTTCCAGTGCTTATCTGGATGTCCAAATAAGTTATTGGATGTCCAGAACCCTTAGGCACAACCCGCAGACCTAGAACCTAAGTCTGCAGTGTTATGGGATGTCCAAACAAAGTGTCAGACATCCAATGTTTGCAGAATTCCAAGATAGAACCTTGAATCCACCCTGCCCTCTGATTGAACATCAAGACAAGAAGTCTAGACCTCTGATTTTTTAGTATAAGTTGTTTGACACTTAGATTGGACGTCTGATAACCCTCTCTAGACCCTATTTTGAAAATTAAGCTTGGATCTTGATTTTCTAGGTCCCTAAACCTAATTCCAAACCCTAGGGAACCTAAATTAAGGTGCCCTAAGCCTAGTACGCCACCCTAAGACCCTATTAAGAGCCTAATTAGGTTCTCACTAAGCCCAATTGGCTTAGATCAAGTGAATGACACTTCACCTAGTCAATTGGAATCATAAAGTCCAATTGAGCTTAGATCTCAACCAGCACAAGTCCATTTTGACTCAGTGAGAGTCCAACTGACTCAGGCCTGACCTAATTGGGTATCTTCTCTTCCAATTAGGCACACTTACACTCAATTAAACTTGTGATAAGTTTAATTGCACATTAACTTTAGTATTAGGGTTTGTAACCCTAATTCTAGGAGCCTACCTAAACCCAATCACCTAGACCTATAGGACCCGACCTAAACCACCTAGCCGCACACACACAAGTCACGTACACACACCCACACACGCACACATTGCCGCCAACTCTAGAATCCTCTAGTGTCTTCAAAAGGTGGAGCCACTTTGAGTTGCCAAAAATAGCAACCAAAGTGGTCCACTCTTAGATCCACAATTTCTGCATCTAAGAAGACCCATTCATGACCTAGTGGATGGCCACCTAAGCGTCTCTCTAGAGTCTTCTATAGTTCTCTAGAGAGACCACTTGAAGGCCACCCAAGAGTTTATAAAAGGGCTGTCTTGGATGGTTATGCACCCATCTTGGACTCTCCATTGGCGGATTCTCCCTCCATCTCCATCTCCATGAGCTCTCTCCACCTCCAAACACTAGTGGACGTCCAAGAACAACTCTCCACCACCTCTCCACAGGCCGACCTACCCACCATTGGTTGTCCCTCCTCCTTCCTACAACCTTAGGCGCCACAGACCATTGGAGACTACCTCCAATGCCCTCAGTTCTAGTAGATAAGTAGTTCTTCGTATTTTAATTCTGCATTAAATTACTGCTTAGTAGTGTAGTCATCCTCCACCTGAATGATGCATGTGTAAGCTCCCGTAGATACATGCATGCATCCATTTTTTTCTAGCTAGAATCTTCGCTTTAATCATTCATGTACAAGCTTTCCTCGAAAATCAATTGTAATGACAACCTTGGTGAATGAATAAAATCATTATTTTATCTATCTCTCTTGTGATCATGAGTTGCCTGATTTGATTTCCTATTACTTTGCAACAACATGTCTGCTCCGGAAGATATAGAATATTTTATTCGTATTTTAAACACTAGACTCCAATTTTAAGAAAGTAGTGAAAAGATAAAAAATCAATCTCGCTTTTCTAAATGCCTCCTTGAGTTCGACCGGGACTCACCCTCTCATTAACTAAAATGTTTTGTTGAGTCATATTTCGTGCTATACTACAACATGTTTTTAATCAAATATGCGACTTATGATTTCCCAACAGCACCACACATCTGTCACCATTAAAATGGCAGATGGCTCCATTAACACACCTAAGGGGGTAGTTCATGATGTGATCATTGAAGTGCATGGTGTTAGCTTTTTGGTTGATTTTTTTATTTTGGACCAGGATATACCGAAGAAGCTAAGTGATTCACCCATTATTCTGGGTTGCCCTTTCTTGGCTACAGCCAATGCACGGATTGATTGTTACTCAGGATGTATGGAAATGAGTAGCAGTAATGAGAACATTCACTTTGATACTTTTGCAGGCACTAAGAAAACAAAGTTAGGGTATTTTTTGGATGGTACAGAAAGTGATATGGAGGATAATTCGGAAGAAACCATGGCAATTAACACCTAGGTAAGACCACATGACCTGAATCACAAAAGTCACCCTCAATATAGGATCAAATCTTTGATAGTATGGTTGACTATCTAGATCGACCTAGCCCAATTCAAACCCCTGCCCCTTGCAATGCTAGATTACTTGATTGATCAAAATGGTTGATGAAATAAAAGAAGCTAGTGCTAGAGAATATGATGATATAAGTAAAGAGCTTCATAGAATCTGGGACAAGCAACAAAAAGCTGAATCATTAGAATTTTGGCCGGGTGTCCACAACAGATTTTTGATTTTGAGGTTGTCATTATGGATTCTGTAGATAGACACTCGAAGGGGATGATATTGATGTCCCTATTGAAGCTGAGGAAGGAGATTCATTTGAGGATCTTGATCTAGATTTAGGGTCTGAATATCAGTCATTTTATTTTGAAGAACCAAACATTAATGGGCCTGAATTTGATTTTGTTGTATTTGAGGGTACCTATGTAGACATTGATGAATTGATTCAAATGATCACATACACAGAGAAACAAAATCAAAAAGACTTTAATGATCCCTCAATCAATGATTCAGCCTATTCTTCTTTCATGAAGGGACTCACTAATGAATCTAATGGCCAATTCCATCAAAGTGAGAAAGTGGAAATATCCCCTTATGAAAAAGATATTCAAGATATTGAAAGACTATTGGGGATTACATATGATGATTTATCTAAGGAATCTCAAAAGTTTGCTGAATCATGTGATAATTAGGAATTGGAATTGAATGATTTGGAAGAGGAAAAAGTGGACGATGATACTCAGGAAGAAACATCTTTGGGAGAGGCAGAGACCAATCACTAGACTTTGATTTCCATATTTAACTGCATCACTTGGGTCATGCCTTCCATTCATCACCATTATCAAGGCCCATATGATTTTATCCCACACAATTCCAGTCATACCCCAACCACCCACATTCTCCATCACCATTTCAGGATGCCTTCATCTTCATTTCTTCCAGGCACCTGTATTTATCCATCTTTCTAATGTAGCACCTAGCTATAAATAATCCCAAGACCCATCTACATATTTTTCCAATTTTTTGGGCTTGGAATTCATGGATAGCTAGCCTGCATTTGCAGCCCGTTGTTGGTGAACAAGATTAAAATTCTTTTCATTTTACTTGCCATTCTCAATATTATATTGATATATCCTTTTCGAGTTTATGCTCAGCTGGAGGCATTAATCTCAGCACTTATATATAGCATATTTTATTTAGCATATTTTCCTGCATATTTATTTTACTTCTTAGGTGTTGGAATAAGCGGAACGAAAAAAGTTCAGGAGCTATTTTAGGTGATTTCTACTCGTGTACTCCTTGTCTTAATTTATTTTTCATTATATTCATGCATGAGGACATGCAAGAAAGTAGGCATGGCGGGATAGTATATGTAAACTGAAAATTTTTCTACCAACACCTAGGAAAAACCTTTCATAAATGTGCTAATTGTAGTTTAGGGTTCTTAAATTAAGAACAACCATCTCTACCTCTGATAAATATGCATTTATTCATTATAAAATGCCTACTTATGTTAGTTCGTAAGCTTAACATTGCATGTAGCATTGTGAATAATGCATAACATTCATTACATTGCATTTAGGATGATTTGTGTAGTTTGTATATTAATCTCTACATTTTATATGGCCAGGGAGCAATGTGACATCTTTACGAGCTTTGGATGAAAAATCTAACCATACGAATGGATCTGGAACAACAATCATAGTCTATTAGTGTAGAAACCACCCTGATCAGAGTTTCATAGCACCCTTTACAAGAAGAAGAAGTTGAATGGCCACAATGGCGCAACGTGGTGCCATCGCAGCTCTCCAGCCCAACTACAGTTGCCCCTCTCAAGCCACGCTTAGGAGATCTCGGCTGCTGGATTCAAATGCAATGGATGTTGAGAGGCCACGTTGCCCTCCTTAGGCCAAGCAAAGCGAAGCTTCATGCAATCTCAATCGTTGGATCAAGATTGAACAGTAGTGGGCGCCTCAACCTTAATTCCTAAATGAGACTCAAACTCTCCCTTAACGCAGTGGTTAGCACCTCCATTCACAACACGCGAATGAGAGATTGAAGCCCTACACGCAGATTTAACCTGCTAAGCATGCGTGGGTGAAAATTGAGCCGTCGATGGGAGATTGAGTGGCAAAGGAAGCAACTACGTGGCACCACTCGATATGCGCAACTCACACACGTGAGATCTGACGTGCGGGCAGATGTGCGATCGTATGCACAATGGGGGCACAATGCTTAAGCCATCTGATGCGATCTCCATCGTTTGATTAAGTGAGGTGCGATCCGAAGCATCATCTCCCGTGCCATCAGACCCTTTCATCTGTAATGCTACAACTAAGATCCACTCCACCATGGCTCAGCAAGCACCAGTGGACGCTAGCTGCATACACTAGCATGTGAGATCGACAGCTAATGCAGCACAAGTGCGATCAATGCGTGAGACCGATGGCCAGCGAATCCCAGCATGGTCCAACGTGGCTCACTTTAGCAAGCGCTAGCTTGCATGTAAGTTGGGTATAGCAACAAATGAGTGGGATCTATAGTGACATCTTGGATGTCATTAATTGTCCCATGCCCATGTTAGCCCTCTCTCATCCACTATATAAGGACCTACACACCCCACTTGCTTACCCATCACTTCCTATGCTATTCCGACCTACTGAAGAGCTCTAAAAGCCTATCAAAGCTCCTAAGAGCTGCCTCTCAAGCCCTAGGCCACCTATTAGTGTAGAAATCCTTTACATCCATCGTATATTCAACCTACCTCTCACCACCTTCATAGGTGACCAAAGGCTGTCCTCCCACCTCCATTCAGGAAGCTGATTATCAACACCTCCTCATCCCCATTCCTACTAGCTTGGCGAAGCTTTCCTCTACCCGGATTCTTCTTGCACCTCATCTCTTCCTTTCTCTCCCTCACTACCTCCAAGGCTCTAGAGAGAGCTTGTCCCAAGCCTAGGATGCTCCTCTAGAGTAGAAAAACAAATATTTTTCCCACTTCTCATCCCCTTCGTGGAGCATCCTGTGGCCATCCTCTCACCACCTTCGGGAAGTAGCTCCTCACCATGGTGCCGTCCTACTCCATCCTCTTTCCTCCAACACTGTTCTTCTTCATCTAGCTCCTCACCACCATCATCCAAGCATCGTCAGAGCGAGCCATCCTCCAAGAGACCGTCAAGGGGGATTCTTCTCACCTCACTCTATCTTTTATTTCTTTCTAGTATAGTTTTCTTTTCTCCATTGTAGCTAACATTTGTTGAGATTTTATATAAAAATTTATTCTCTCCCTCTCTCTCTCCCTTTCTCTTTCTCTCTCTCTCTCTTATTATGTTAGAGTAGATTCGATAACAACTATGGCACTTGATATTTTGTCTTATAAAAATACTAAAAAAAATTTCGAAAGATAAAAACAACAAAAATAAATAAAATCGAAAGTGCGGATTTCACAAACCAAATGTTCTCTTCTCGTGTTTGACCCAGAACTTCCTTTGAGTTTCGGTCATAAATTTATTTGGTAGTGATAATTTGTGACTATGATGACGGGTTCTCCAAAACCTTGATTTTACTCGTGAAAAATACGCTCACCATTTTGGCATTGTTATTGGGGAGGCAACGGACTTTGATTCAATTTTTTGTTTTTTCCTGCATTACTTACATGTTTTTCTAACCTACCTTTCTTCTTAGATTCACTGTCTTGCAGGAACTCGATTGAGGAGCCGAAGGTGGTAGATTAGAGTAAAGTGTGGGTAGAGACATTTGTAAGTTTTCCCCCACTTCTCCACCCACTAGTTTATTTTGCCACCTTAATAATCATGACCTAATCTACTTTAGTGTTGTCACAAACCATAGGATGGGAATTGTTTGCTTTGTTTGCCACCTCCACTCATCTCACCCCGGCATAAAAAAAACAAACAAAAAAATATTTTCTAATTGTTGGACAAAATTAACACACACACTACACACACCCACATTTGAGGCACATAACCTCGTTTGATTTTATCTACTTAACCAGGATTCCAACCTGTGGAACCAGTACACGCATCAACACACATAAAAGAGTAGAAATCAGATTAGGTTAATCATCTCTGTGTGCTTTAATTTGTGGTGCATTGAGGCCAATTGGTTGAGTTGTTTGGGCCGCACCACCTAACTTAGAATTGATTCTTCTTGTAGCTACCCCATAGGATTCAAATATTTAGGTCAAAACTAGGCACTCCATATTTTCTTGATTTATAAAGGAAAATACCAGAACTTGTGCTTTCAAGCTTGGTTTGCCTCACAAAACCTGGTTGAATACATTTAATATTTGAATCCTAAAAGCTACTAAGCAAGATTCGAACCCTAAAATTGACCTCATCCTTATTAATCTTGCTTGAAAAATCATTGGTTGTGCACATACACACTTCATAATTGATCGTTAAGGGCATAACCCAATTAAGGGCCCATTACATTTCAAAAGCATTATTATCTCAAGCCTTAATTAAAATTGAGTAGACATTGACCCTAGGATTCATTGAATCCATTTCAGGGTATTTTCCTGAACGTATTTAGAATTAGTGACATCTACTTGCTTCAAAAAGTGCTAAGTTGGGGGGCCTGATTGTCAAACAACTTAACTAAGCAGGGGTTTAGCATAATTAGTGGCCTACAGGACACGCTCCCCCTACTTCGCCAGCCCAACTTGACCACCTTCGAGAGTAAGGGCAACATCAAATTCATCGTGTGGCTGGAGCTTACTTTTGGAGCATAGATCTTTAGGCTACCCAACTTAAGGACATGCTTGTATTTTTATGCTATAGGGTTCCATTTGTCCTCATCCTTCCAACTTCCTTCTAGTGCATGCTTGGAAGGAGGTCACCGTATCCTCTATTGGAAGGACCTATAGACCATTCTTGGAGGAAAAACTTGTGTGGTAGCCAAACTGATCCCATGGCTGATCAACAACCACCTTCTTCACCCATGAACCAGTAGGAGCTGATTTAGAGGTAGTTGGACCAGTTGCTGTGGATGAAGGAATGGTTCCAACGGATGAATGGTTAGGGCACTCAGCCCTTGAAGGATTTTTATGATCCTTCAAATTACGGGGATCGTCTTGACATTGTCATCCCCGCTAGCGTTGTTTAGATTAAGCCCCATGTTTTGAGTTTGATTAAACACTTTCGTGGGCTTGGTTCAGAGGACCCATTCCAACATTTGGAGGATCTGATCACTCTAGTTCAAACCACCAAATCATGCAATGTGGATGAAGAATAGATGCTCATGAGGTTTTTCCCCCATTTACTCAGGGGTAAGGCCGCACATTGGTATTGTACCATTGGAAGACTGATTGCTACTTGGACAACTTTGAAATCGACCTTCATAAAGAAAGTCTTCCCAATTGGACGAACCAATGCTTTGCGATGGGCAATTACCACTTTCACCCAACGGTCGGGGGAATCATTTCATGGGGCCAGGGAGTGATTCAAGGATATGTTGCAGAAGTGTCCACACCATGAGGTGCCTAAATGGCAGCTTGTGTAGATTTTCTATCATAGGTTGAATGATCAACTCTGTAATCATGTGGATGCTTCTTGTGGAGGCAATTTCCTTAATAAAGTCGTAGATGGCCCGTATGATTTATTCGAGGAAATAAGAGAAAACTCTATAAGCCATGCCTCCATGGAAACCTTTAACCGATCCCAACAAACTAGATTAAATGTCAATGAGGTCCAAGATTCTCATACCTTTAATATGGAATTGATATGTAATAAATTAGACAAGGTGGATCTGGTCGCTAAATGAATGAAAGAGTGGATGTCCGAAAACATTAATATTTCTAGATCCACTCAATCCCAGAGCTCAGGATTCCATCCTTCGCAAGCTCCTTTGGGACGGGAGTTTGTGAACCAACTTGAGTAGGCTCGACCTTTGAGCCAGTACTTCTCGAAACCTTATGGGTTCCAAATTGGGGCCTTTGATCTTAGTTTTTTTTATCCTTCTTACTATTCATCCTCATCCTATGAGGATGTTCATGCTGTACAAGAGAACATTAGGTCTAACCCTTAAATTTCTATAATTCTGGTTGGAAAAATCACCCTAACTTCTCTTGGAAAGATCAAGGGTAGCAGACCCAATATCGACCCAACAACTATGTACCATAAAAACTAATGGGTCAAGATCATGTATATACTCAACTGCCCTCAAATTTGGTTAACTAGCCAATGTGGAATAACCAACAACCTACTGGGCAGGCTGATTTAAACTTGAAGATGGTAGAAATGAAAGGGTTAATGCTCCAGCTCATCCAACAAATGAAAACTTCGCTGGATGCCTTGCAATCTGGACTTAGTGCAAACAATTGACAGCCCGGATCTCTACCATCACAACCTGTACCAAACCCAAGGAATGTGCAAAACCGAGGTGCTGGGCCTCAAGGGTTTGGTAATGGTGGGTAGCCGCATGCTCAAAATCATGCTATCTATCAGGCTACCCCAGTCCCTCCTGAAGCTAACCAAGTTCCCACCATAAGCAACCAGGAGTCTCCTATTTTGCCCAACCCTCCCCAAGGCACTAAGCAACAGCACTTTGCCACTGCAAATACCATCACCTTGAGGAGTGGTAGTAGACACAAGGGTCTCACTCAACCCCAAGTCAACACCATTAGGACCCATAATCATAATTTTAGACTCCCAACTGAGAATCTAATTAACAGAACATTACAGTCTAATTCAGGAGTATGTTGTTGTTGTATGGGCAAATAGAAAAAGCCGAAGGAGAAATTGGAGGAAAGGATGTCCTTGCTTCAGACTTTCATATTGACAATCATTTTACTCCTTACGACTATTGGATCAATCCCTGCCTACGCCAGAGCTTCATTTAATTCGTATAAAGGGAACATTAGGAGAGTAGTCTTTTTTGGTAACACAATTACAATAATCTTAAATAAGCTACCCCCTAAGAAGCAGGACCTGGGAGCCCGCTGATTTCCTGCACAATAGCAAACATTACTTTTGACCAGGCCCTCCTCAACTTTGGTGCTTCCATTAATATGATCCCTACCATGCTTCATAGGAAACTGGGTCTAGGCCACTTGAAACACGCTAACGTAACCATGTAGGTGGCCGATAGATCAATTACAAATTCAAGGGGTCATTTGGAAGATGTTTTAGTCAAGGTTAATGATTTGCATTACCTTGTTGATTTCATGGTCCTTGACATGGAAGCACCAAAACAACTTAACCGCACCTTGATTATTTTGGGAGGACCTTTCTTAGTCACCATCAAGGCAAGGATTGATTGTGAATCGAGAAATATAGAAATTGCCTCAGGGAATAAAATAAATCGATTTAATATTTTTGAGGTCTCAAAGAAGGATAAAATTAAGTGTTGTTTGATTGAGGAGCTTGGCAGAATAGAGGTAATGGCCATACACACATTAGACAACCCCCTAATGGCTAACCCAACCCAAACTCAGGAAGAAAATCACAAGGTTGTAGGGATAATTGAGGAGAATAAAGACATGCAACAAACAGTGGCAAACTGGAATGAGGAAAATATTCTTGAAATTAGGAACTTGTTGGAAGATTCACCTGATCAAGTGAAAACCCAACAACATCCTTATCCAAAATTTTAGAGTTTGAGATTCAAATAATGGGTGGAAATCACGAAGATCAGAATGGTTGGTCAAGCACCCAGATTTTGGGGATGAAATTGAACTTTGGGGAGAAACTCTTGAAAAGCTCGGTATTCTAGAGTACACACACACATTACAAACCCCCAACACATCACAAAAACCTCATCGTCCTTTTCCACCCAACCATTGCACAAATCCTACACCCACCCAAACCTCCTCTATACTGAGTCAACAAAACTCCTATTGGAGACCATTTGGGCTCTCCCTGCATCACCTACTTGCCACTTTCATTGATCATCTCTTTTGAAAGCCCACTTTCACCCTCTGAGACCCATATCTTAGGGCTCGGAATCTTTACTCTTGCAGCTTCAATATCTATAATTATTATCTAAGGATTGTGCCTCGCTGAAGGCAATAAACTTAGTACTTATACAGTCTATTTTCATCTCGGTGCTGATTAGTTAATCACGGAATTCAGGTCTTTTCTTCTTTACTCCACTCTATTTCATGTCCTTTTAATACAATGAGGAATTGCATTAGTTAGGCATGGGGGGGTGGGTACTTAACCCTGAAAATATTTTGTTAGCTTCGTAGAGTTTCTTTTATTTTCTATAAAAAAAATAGAATTAGGAGAAGAGAACTTAGGCATTAGGAGTTGTTAACTTTAGGAAATAATACGATAGGATCTGAACACGTAGACTCTTCAGGTCTTCAGGCTTAATCAGCCTGAGTGTCCACTAAAATGTGGACCTTTGTCTTGAGTCCTCGCCAAGTTAATTTTATTTTAATTTGGTTAATAAATTGAGGTGATAAGTACATGACCTATCAACCTGCCTTGTAATTTGAGGGCACTCTAAGTCTAAAGCATCTACACACTATTTACACTGACTCACTTTTTGGCAATTTTTACAGAAATTAGGTAGCTAATGAACTTTCTAGGATAGTATGGCTGGCAAGTTGTCATAGGTAACAACCCATTAGCTGGTTGTCCAGAGCTCAGCTACATGACCATATTCATTATATTGCTTTTAGGTAAATCTTAGATCATGGAAGCCACCTACTCAGAAAAAGAAAAAAAAATATTAATATATTTATATATAATAGAAAAAGGAGAAAACTAAATTAAGCCACACTTCACCACACGAGTATGGCTGGCAAGTTGTCATGGGTAATAGCCCATTGGCCATTTGTCTAGAGCCCAGCTCATAAAAATGCACAAATAATTCCTAAGCACTTAGGGAAGAAGCGGGGAAATAGAATAAACCAGGGGGATATACACTAGTTTGCCCTTGTGTTGACCCCATAAAAAAATTAAAACAAATAGGGAGAAAGCTACCAATTGGAAAGATAAACCTTGGGGTAGAAGTTTAAGCTACCTAGGGTTGTAGAAACCTGAAGTCCGTTTTAACTATTGTGAGCCTATCAGTTTTGCATGTTAATATGCTTAGGACTTAAAGTTCTTTTCGAGTCTTGGGTGGGTTGGGTAGCCGTAGAAAGCTTCCCTGAAACTCTAAACTCAGGAAAATCCAAAAAAAAATTTAAAAGAAGAAAAAATAGAAAAAAAATGTATTTTCCCCTTTTCAAAATAAGGTGAAGACTTAGGCGGTCTACATTTTGGCAGACACCTGGGCACTATTGAGTTTTTGTAATTTGGTTCTTAGTTGAAATTTTCTAATGTTAATCAACATAACTTGCCTAAGTATTCAGATCTTGATTCTATTTTATACATAGCATTCAGGTTAATTTTGCTAGGGACTAGCAAAAGATATATAGGCATGGGGGTATGATAAATATGCATTTATTCATGATCAAATGCCTACTTTTGTTAGTTCCTAAGCTTAACATTGCATGCAGCATTATGAATAATGTATAACATTCATTACATTGCATTTAGGATGATTTGTGTAGTTTGTATATAAATCCTTACATTTTATATGGTCAGGGGGTAATGTGACATCTTTATGGGCTTCGGATGAAAAATCCGACCATACGGATGGATCCGAAACGACGATCGTAGTCTATTAGTGCAAAAGCCACCTCGATCAGAGTTCCATAGCACCCTCTACAAGAAAAAGTTGGATGGCCATGATGGCGTCACGTAGCGCCATCGCAGCCATCTAGCCCAACTACAGCCACCCCTTTCAAGCCACGCTCACGAGATCTCGGCTGTTGGATTCAAATCCAATGGACACTGAGAGGCCACGGCACCCTTCTCAAGCTAAGCAAAGAGAAGCTTCATGTAATCTTGACAGTTGGATCAAGATCCAACAGTCGTGGGCACATGAGCCTTAATTCCTAAACGAGACTCAAACTCACCCTTAGCATAGCAGTTAGCACCTCCACTCTCAATGCGCGAATGAGAGATTGAAGCCCCATGCACGGATTTAACCCGCTGAGTGCACACGGGTGAAAATTGAGTCATCAATGGGCGATCGAGTGGTGAAGGAAGCGGGTATGTGGCACCACCTGATGTGCTTGACTCATACACGTGAGATCCGATGCATGGGTGGATGCGCGATCGTACGTGTAGTGGGGGGGCATGATGCTTAAGCCGTTTAATGAGATCTCCACTGTTTGATTGAGTGAGGTGCGATATGAAGCATCGTCTCTCATGCCATCAGAGCCTTTTTTTCCCAATCCTATGGTTGCAATCCACTCCATCATGGCTCAGCGAGTGCTAGTGGATGCCAGCTGCATGCACCAGCACGTGAGATTGATGACCAGTGCAACACCAATGTGATCAGTGCGCGAGATCGATGGCCAGAGAAGCTCGACGTGGTCCAACACGGCTCGCTTCAATGAGTGCTAGCTTGAGCATGAGTTGGCTACACCAACAAATTATCGGGATCTAAAGTGATGTCTTGGATGCTACTAATTGTCCCATGCCTGTTTTAGCCCTCTCTCATCCACTATATAAGGACCTACACACCCCCTTGCCTACCCATCACTTCCTATGCTATTCCTACCTACTCAAGAGCTCTAAAAGCCTATCAAAGCTCCCAAGATCTCCCTCTCGAGACCTAGGCCACCTATTAGTGTAGAAATCCTTCACATCCACCATATATTCAACATACCTCTCACCACCTTCATTAGTGACCGAAGGGCTATCCTCCCACCTCCATTCAGGAAGTTGATCATCTCTGTCACCTCATCCCCATTCCTACTAGCTTGGCAAAGCTTTCCTTTACCTGGATTCTTCTTGTGGCTCATCTCTTCCTTTCTTTTCCTCACCACCTCCAAGGCTTTAGAGAGATCTTGTCCCAAGCCTAGGATGCTCCTCTAGAGTAGAAAAACAAATATTTTTCCCGCTTCTCACCCCCCTTTGTGGAGCATCCCGTGGCCATCCTCTCACCACCTTCGAGAAGTAGGTTCTCGCCACGATGCTGTCATGCTCCGTCCTCCTTCCTCCAACGTCATTCTTCTTCGTCCAGCTCCTTACTACCGTCATCCAGGTGCCTTCAAAGTGAGTCATCCTCCAAGCGACTGCCAAGTGGGACTCTTCTTACCTTACTCTATCTTTCATTTCTTTCTAGTATAGTTTTCTTTTCTCCATTGTAGCAAACATTTGTTGAGATTTTATAAAAAGATTTATTCTCTCTCTCTCACTCTCTCTCTTATTCTGCTAGAGTAGATTAGATAACAACTATCCCACTTGATATTCTGTCTTATAAAAATACCCAAAAAAATCTCAAAATATAAAAGCAACAAAAACAAATAAAATCAAAAGTGCGAATTTCACAAACCAAACGTTCGCCACCCCGTGTTTGAGTCGAGACTCCCTTTGAGTTCGGTTATAAATTTATTTGGTTGTCATATTTTGCAACTATGATGACAGGTTCTCCAAAATCCTAATTCTACTCATAAAAAATATGCTCACCAACCTCCAATGTTTGCATTGGAGCTAGAAATCGTTCACAACAACCACTTTCGACTCATCCACTCACCTTTTTATTCTAAATTTAGGGTCGAGCTGAATGCAACCCAAATTAAGGAAATTTTCAAAGTGGAACTTTGAAAGATTATACATAGCATTTATATAGATTGCATTCATGTAAAAATTTTATCAAGGAAGTTTTATTAGTTATTTTATTCTTGAGTTGATTCTGAATCTAGAATCCAGTAAAATGTTTACACTTAGACGTAGATTTTGTAATGGATCCATTGTGAAGACTAATAGAGATCTTTAGTTTATCGAGAAGACGCATTGCTTCTTTTCTTGAACCCTGAGATAGTGGTTAGGAAGTCAGGAAAATCGTCTTCCAGTAAATCCACCAAACATTTGTAAGTTGAGAGTAGAATGTCTATTGGTGCTCTAAGTCTAGTGTAAGGATTCTTAGTCTTTGGATTATTAGATAATGATACTTGGAGTTAGGCATAGTTTTCGCTTTCAAGTTCCTACGTATGGATCTTGTGAGAATTCTTGAGAGACACCAAATAAGGCAGATATGCAGAGATCGAGTTCTAATAAAACTACGACTAACGTGGATGGTCATGATCATCCTCTACAAAATCCTCGAATGAAGGAGGGTATTGTGTCAAAGGTCAGAAAATACACTGTCCTATCAATTCCCTTCCCGATGTCGTGAGTAGGTACTTCCACCAAATAAGCCACTTGATATGCTCTTGAACATCACCAATCCCTAATAATGCCTCTTGAATAAAATTTGAGTGCATTGTGTTGTGTTCGTAGATATAAAAAAAAAGAGAAAAAAGGAAAAAAAAACAAAAATATATATATGAAAAAAGAAGAAAAGAAGAAAAAAGAAAAAAGGAAAAAAAAGAAAGAAAGAGAAAAAGTATGAAAAGAAGGTGTTGAGTTCATAATTGTGTTTATTTGTTTATTTCATTTTTGAGTCATTGAGGTAACAAAACCTACTACCATTGCGATCCATCAAATATGACCCATGCCTACTTTTATGTATTTCTGATTGCCTGAATACGGGCTGAGGAATTCTGACTTAGTTGTAGGGTTATCAGAATTTTAATCAAAGTATTAATGCATGTGAGGCCACCTAATATTGAGCATATTGACAAAATATGATGAGATTGTGAGCTTGAAAAGAAAAAGAGAAGAAAAGAAGAGAGTATGAAGGAACTAAAGAGAGCATAATTTTTAGCCTCTCTCTAGGTCGATTTGTTTGATAATCTGGAAATCGAGAATCAGTAGTACTAGATTATATGTAGCACAAGATGAGTGTGAGCCACCAAATAAAAAACCACTTGACTCAGACATCTACCTAAGCTAAAAAGCCAGGGTAAAATTACATATTATTTGTTACATATGCCTGAGTGAAGAGTTTGCCTATCCCGATAGAAATTTTGCTAAGGGTCAAGTATGAACTTTAACTGTGAATTGGCTTTTCACTTGGGTCCATTGCTTAAGCTACCATCACAACACTTTTACAATTATCTGGATTTCTAAATTTTTGAATGAAACAAAAGGAGAAAAATATTTAGTCAAACTCTTTGATAAAAAGAATAAGTAGTCCTTTAGGGATTGAACTTGTAAATAACCTAGTCATGCATTTAGTCTTGCATTTGCTAGGGACTAGGAAAGTTTAGGCATGGGAGTGTAACTGCACAACAATCATAGGTCCTAATCAACCTAAATAATGTTTGAACCTAGTTTAATTTGTAAATATTGCATTTATATCATGCATATCATGCATTACATCATTTTATAGAGAATAAGACGAGATATCTTGCTTTTTAATATTTTTGTTGTTATTTGCAGGTAGCAAAGTGATCTAGAATGTGAGATACAGTGGAATAAGGAAATAAAGAGAGAAGAAGACTAACCTAGACAAGAGAAGTGAGAAGGATAGCCTCATCCCTACCCTTAGAAATCCTAGGACAACCTTCTTAAAACCAAAACCACTTCCATTAGGGCATCTTAGCCTTAGAACCCAAAACATGGATAGCACTATCCATGTTCTTATCCACCTTATCCCTCTCCCAAACACTTTAGAACCAAAACCAACCTTAGAAAACCCAAAACCCATTCTCTAGCACCTTTGTAGACATCCAGATATTACGCTAGACATCTGGTTTCTGTAAAAACTAAATCCAGGAAGCAAAAACTCACATTGATATAGAATTAGACATCAACCTAACTTCCAGATGTCCAATTTTGGAGTATAAGACATTTGATCACTTGTCTAGACATTTGGAGGTCTTCTCTGGTTCCTATGTTTGCTGCTAGAAGCTTGAGCTTGCCTCTTTTGACCCAGAAACCCCACTAAACACCTTAGGAAACCTAATTAGAGACCTCCTAAGACTATCCCACTATCCATACCATTAGTTATCCTATCCCTAACCCAATTGAACTAGCCCATACCTAATTGGGTGCATCTACAGTTGATTGGGTGCACCTAAGCTCAATTAGATCCACCTAGGATCTAATTGGATTTTACCTACCATACAAGTCTAATTAGGCTCAGTAGAACCAAATTAGACTCGACCTAGACCCTATTAGGTTCACTCCTCTCAAATTAGACTCACCTAAGCCTAATTAGGTCCACACTCACTGTTCAGGGAGTAGATTGTGTAAAAGATAAATGCATTGTAGTATAGCGCGAAATACGTCTTGACAAATAAATTAACAAAACTGGTGAGTAGGAGGTAGAAAGCACTTTTATTTTCATGCGTTCATTTCAAATATAATGACTAAGTAGAAGGAACAATCAATCACAATATTTATATCACAAGGAGAGATTGAACATGAATTGGATACATGCATTTGAATAAAACATAAAACAAACAAACTACTATTGTAACAGAACAAGGGCACCATGGGTGGTCTGTGGTGGCCATCTGGAGAGGTTGACGATAGCAGCAATGATCTGCCGAGGTGGCTCAATTGATGCTTCGAAGGGAGTTGCAGAGACGGAGGCAGAGAAGACAGGAAGAAGGTAGAGGAGTTGTAGAAGGAGGAAGAAGAAGAAATATAATTGAATGCCTTCAAAGGGAACCCTTAGGCCTCTTTTTATAGTTGTTGTGAAGGGTATTTAGGGCATTGAAGCCCTTAATTTCATGCAATAGCCTTAGGTTAATCAGATCCATTGATCGGGAGATGACGTGCCTTCGTGCGTGTGTGTTAAGAGGTGTCGTTATAGTTGCACTTGATACGTCGATTTTAAAAGAAATAAAAGAAGGTGAGTTCGAGTGTCGATCTCAGGGAGGCGTGGAAATCGGATTTTGTTTACCACTTGTTGTCACGAAAAAGGCAGAGTTTTGCTTGCGAAAGAGACGATTTTGAAAAGCGAGAGATAGAGAGAGTTTAGGGTTAGAAAGCTATTGGTTTTGATCATGCACTTTAAACAGAAAGTAAAATGGCAACTAAATGGAAAATAATTTCATTAAACATGCATTCATAGTTCATGGTTTACAATATTAAACACATGCTTCAACAAAAGTAAATGAAAGCTTAAAAGAGAGAGAGAGAGAGGTAGAGAGAGAGAGAGTGGAGAGCGACGAGGCAGCCACGGCGGTGGAGGAGGTTCCATCGGCGGATCGTCGTCTCCGACGATTACAAGAGTGCCTAAGACTAGCTAGGAGAGGAGTGGAGTAGTTGCAAGTGGGAGAGGATGCCTTGAATGGTGGTAGAAGGGGGTTTAAATAGATTTAAGGGCTTCCTAAAAGAAGAATGTGCTTTAGCGACATGCAGAACGTCGCTAAAACCGCTTCCAGATACGTCGGTGAAGGCCTTCTGCCGCCGGTCAGCCGCCCGCCCCCTCTCTCTCTCCAAGCGCGATCCGTGGATGATGAACGAGAGCCGTCCGATCGAAGATCGGATGGCTGAGATCCTCCCGCGCCCGTGCTGAGATCGCGCTGCGCGCGTGCGTTTCCGCCCGGCGTGCGCGCGCGCGTGGGCGATCGGGCGCTGTCATCGCGCTGCTGATCGGGCGGGTCAATTTCGTCGCGCCCTTCGCTCGCGCTTGATTTCCGCTTCGCGCGATTCGAACGCGCGTCGCTGCGACGCGGGCGTGCGTGCTAACCGTTGCGCCACGCCCGCGCTTTGTCGCGACGACCGCGGGCGAGCGCGCGGATCTCGGCCGTTCGATCGAAGATCAACAGCCGAGATTCGTTCTTGGCTGGCTTGAGGGCGAGAGAGCGGCGGGGGCGGGGCAACGTGGTGCGTTCTGGGCCGTTGATCTCCAGATCAACGGTCTTGATTTCTTGGGCCCATTGTGGGAGCTCCGGATGTCGGATTTGGCTGATCTTAAGTCCGTTGGACTCCGTTCGTCGTCCTGAATGCATCCGTGCGGTCCGATTGCTCATCTGAGGCCTGTTTTGACAAATACTTTATACAAATGGCCATTAATACGGTTTATAAGCAATCTTGGTACTTGATGCATGCAACGCTCCTATTCTACTTTATGTTGTGCCTTTTATTCTAAATATGGGCCATATTCAACCTAATTACTACCCCCTTACGTGGTGTTATCATACCCCCATGCTTACTCCTTGATAGTCCCTAGCAAGGTTTATTCTAGCCTTTATTTCTTTGGAGAATTCAAGAAGTAATTGCTTCGGAACTTCGTTACTCGTCAATAAGAGGAAATATACGAAGATCTTAATCTACAAAGACTAAGCAGCACCCGGGTGTCTTTCAAAATACAAATCGCCCGAATCCTTGCTTTGTATATATAACAATACATATGTATACGTATATGTCTATATATGTCTTTTTAGAATTTTTGGAATTCAGTGTGGGTTGGTAACTTTTTACGGCTACCCAACCCACCCAAAACTCGATCAAAACCCTAAGTGCTAAGCATCTTGGTGTGAATGTTGTGATAGACTCACTTAGCGGTAATTGAGATAGACTTCGAGTTTCTACGCCTCTAGGTGTCCGGAAAAGAAAATAAATTTTTGCCTGAAGGTGTATTTGTTCGACTGGTAGCTTTCTCCCTACGTTCATTTTACTTGGGGTCAACACAAGGATTTTCCAGTGTATATCGCCTCGGCTTGTACTACTTCCCCACTTCGTCCTTAGGTGTTTTGGTCTTTTTTGTGCAATTATTGAGCTGGGCTCTGGACAACCGACCAATGGGCTGTTACCCACGATCACTTGCCAGCCATACTTGTGCGGTGAAGTGTGGTTTATTTTCTTTTCTTCTCTCTTTTTTTTTTTTTTTCGTAGGTGGCTTCCCTAATCTCAAATGTACCCAAAGGCAACGAAAAAGAAATGGCCTGTGGCTGGGTTCTGGACAACCTGCCAATGGGCTGTTACCCATGACAACTTGCCAGCCATACCACCCTAGAGAGTTCATTAGCTACCCAATTTCTGTCAAAATCTCCGAGAAGTGAGTCTGTGCAAAAATGTGTGTAGATGCTTAGACTCAAAGTTTTCCTGAGTTAGAGGGTTAGTTGATAAGTCGTATACTTATTACCTTATTTATTAGGTGGATTAGAATAGCTTAAAGTTGCAAGGATTCGCCGCTAAATCCATATTTTAATGGACACCAGGGCTAATTAAGCCTGAAGGCCTGAAAAGTCTAAGTGTTTAAGTTCTTTTTGTATTATTTCCCACTATTGACAAGTTTCTAATGCCTAAGTTTTTCTTCCTAAAATTTTCTTTTTTTTTAATCAATTAATTTATTCATTCAGACTGATTAATTAAGCTCAGGATTATGCAGTTTACCATCCCCCCCATGCTTAAGTTGGACAATGTCCTCATTGGCAGATGCATGGATGCAGAAGGGTTCAAAAAGATAGTACCTGAGTGACATAAACTACCAGATCAGTCTGAATCCGCTGGGTTGCCTCCCAGGAAGCGCTGAGTTTAACGCCTCCAGCTGGGCGGTGCTTGGTGTCGGCCCTCAACAAGGGTGACACTTTCCTTGGGGGGTACCTGGGCCAGGAAATGCTTCAATCTTTGACCATTGACTGTAAAGGTGTGCCCGGTATTAAGATCGGCGATTTCGACTGCCCCATTGGAATAGGGCTTGACCACCCGAAATGGTCCTGTCCATTTGTACCTAAGTTTCCCTGGGAAGAGTTTCAGGCGTGCATCAAATAGCCAGACTTGTTGGTTTGGCTCAAAGGTTTTCCTATGAATGAGTCGGTCGTGGACGGCTTTCATTTTCTCCTTATATAGCCGACTATTGTCAAAGGCGTCCCGACGAATTTCTTCAAGCTCAGATAATTGAAGAGTCCTTTGCGCACCAGCTAACTAGGGATCCATGTTACATTGCTTAACAGCCCAGTAAGCCCGGTGTTCTAATTCGACAGGGAGATGGCAAGCTTTGCCAAAGACCAAGCGGTAAGGTGACATGCCTATCGGGGTCTTAAAAGCGGTCCTGTATGCCCACAGGGCATCATCAAGTCGTGTGGACCAGTCTTTCTTGTCAGGTCTCACAGTCTTCTGTAAAATGTTCTTGATTTGTCTGTTTGAGACCTCAGTCTGCCCATTTATTTGTGGATGATACGGGGTGGCAATGCGGTGGTTTACCCCGTATTTTCTAAGTAGGGCACGGAACTGGGAATGGATAAAATGGCTTCCACCATCACTGATCATGGCCTTGGGTATTCCAAAATGGGAAAAGATGTTCTTCTTTACAAAGTCCATGACCGTCTTGTGATCGCATCGTCGGGTGGCGACGGTTTCAATCCATTTGGAAACATAGTCTACCGAGACCAGGATATACTCGAAGACGTTGGATGGTGGAAAGGGGCCCATAAAATCGATACCCCAAACGTCGAAAATTTTGACAATCAAAATGGGCTGAAGGGGCATCATATCTTTTTTGGTCATTGTCCCTAGTGTTTGGCATCGTGAGCAAGTCTTGGCAAAGATGTGTGCATCCTTGAATAGGGATGGCCAATAAAATCCAGACTGCAAAACTTTTGCAGCTGTTTTCTTGCCAGAGAAATGGCCGCCACATGCTTGGTCATGACAAAAGGAAAGCACACTCTGAACTTCGTCTTCGGGGAGGCACCTCCTGATGATCTGATCAGCACAGAGGCGAAACAGCATGGGATCATCCCAGAAATAGTGCTTGGCCTCAGCCAAGAACCTGTCCCGTTGCTGTCTGGACCAGCTGTGCGGGGTTTGTCCTATAACCAGGTAGTTGACATATTCAGCATACCATGGCATTTTCTTGTCTTGCACGGCTAGGATGTGTTCATCAGGGAAGGTATCAGATAGAGGTAGGGAGGGTCCAATGTGGTCTGGATGAAGTCTTGACAGGTGGTCAGCCACCACATTTTTCGATCCGGCCTTGTCTTGGATTTCCAGGTCAAATTCCTGCAAAAGCAGGATCCATCTGATGAGCCTGGGTTTTGCGTCCTTTTTGGCCAACAGGTGCTGGATGGCTGAATGGTCGGTGTAGATAGTCGCGTGGGATCCCAGCAAGTATGATCGGAATTTTTCCAGTCCAAAGACTACAGTAAGCAACTCTTTTTCTGTGACCGTATAATTACGTTGGGCCTCGTCCAACGTTTTGCTCACGTAGTAGATCACCGCGGGCTTCTTATCTTGCCTTTGTCCCAGGACAGCGCCTATGGCAAAATCTGATGCGTCACACATAATCTCAAAATCCTGGGACCAGTCTGGGGGTTGAAGTACAGGTGCGGTGGAGACTAAGCCCCGGAGGGTATGATAAGCCTGGGTGCAATTAGGAGACATGTGGAAAGTGGCGTCGTTGGCTAGAAGGTCGGTCAAGGGTTTGGAAAGTTTGGAAAAGTCTTTGATGAACCTTCGGTAGAAGCCAACATGTCCTAGGAAAGAGCGAATCTGTCGGACCGAACTAGGTGGAGGAAGTTTGGAAATTAAATCAACCTTAGCTCGATCTACCTCGATGCCCCTATGCGAAACGATGTGTCCGAGGACAATTCCTTCTTGAACCATAAAATGGCTCTGTTCCCAACTTAACACCAAGTTAACCTTGATACATCGTTTCAGGATTTTCTCCAAGTTGCTCAAACAATGGTCGAATGAATTCCCGAATACAGAGAAATCATCCATAAAGACCTCCAAGTATTCACCCACCATTTCTGAAAAAATGGCTAGCATGCAACGCTGGAAGGTCGCGGGTGCGTTGCATAACCCGAACGGCATTCGACGGAATGCAAACGTGCCATACGGGCAAGTGAATGTGGTCTTTTCCTGATCTTCCGGAGCAATTGCGACTTGGTTATATCCTGAATATCCATCCAGGAAGCAAAAATACTTCTGCCCTGCCAATCTTTCAAGGATTTGGTCAATGAATGGCAAGGGGAAGTGGTCCTTCTTAGTGGCTTCATTAAGCTTCCTATAATCAATACACACCCGCCATGCGGTGGTGGTGCGGGTGGGAATGGATTCGCCATGATCATTAGTGACAACGGTGAGCCCAACCTTCTTTGGAACCACTTGAGTGGGGCTCACCCAGGGGCTATCAGAGATAGGGTAGATGATGTCGGCGTCGAGCCACTTGATAATTTATTTTTTAACGACCTCCCGCATGTTAGGGTTTAACCGTCTCTGCATCTGGCGGGAAGGTCGGGCCCCGTCTTCCAGGTAAATCTTGTGGGTGCAATAGGTGGGGCTAATTCCTCTTAGATCTGAGATGGTCCAACCAATGGCGGCCCGATGTTCTGAAAGAGTTGCAGTCAACCTTAGTTCCTGATCCTTGGTTAGATGGGAATTAATAATCACTGGGAAGGTCTGGCCAGGTCCCAAGAAGACGTACTTGAGATTCTCAGGCAATGGTTTAAGTTCAGGTGCGGGTGGGACCACAGTCGATGGGAATGGAAAGGGCGGTAGTTGATCAACATCGATTTCTTCAAATGGTGTCATGTGATGATACTCAGCCTTACAGAGGTCCACAGGTAATGATGGTGACGAGTCAGAACTACAGGTTTGGTGGTCTGAGACAGAACTGAGGGTAAGGCATTCCTCGATTAAAGTTTCCACGGGATCATGTTCCTCAATGTAATCACAATCAAAAGACTTTGTTGCCCGGAAGATATCCAATTGCATTTTCCTATCTCCGAAGGCGATTTCCATACATCCCGTGTCGCAATCGATGTTTGCTTTAGCCGTAGCTAAGAAAGGTCTGCCTAAGATTATGGGTGAGTTCTGTAATTTTTCAGGGACTTCCATGTCGAGCACCAAAAAGTCGACTGGGAAATAGAAGTCCTTGACCCGTACAATCACGTCCTCGACAACCCCCTTCAGGGTTTTCACTGATCTATCCGCCAGCTGGATGGTGACAGGGGTTGGTGCCAGCTCCCCAAAACCAAATTGGTGGTACAAGGTTGTAGGAATTAGGTTGATAGAAGCACCTAGGTCCAGGAGCGCTCTATCAAATGTCATGTCCCCGATGTTGCAGGAAATCAGGGGTGCTCCTGGGTCAGTTCGTTTGAGTGGAAGGTTGCTTGATATCACGGAACTGGCTTGCTCAGAGAGTACAACCTTCCTAGGTGCTTGAGGTCTCGGCTTACGCTTGGGTGTACAGGCATCCTTTAAGAACTTGGCGTAAGCGGGGATGTGTTTGACAGCTTCTAGAAGCGGAATATTAATCTGTACTTGTTTAAAAATTTCCATCAGCTCCTCAGTTTCCACAGTATTCTTTTTTCTCTTGATTGTTTCCAAGGCCTTAGGATAGGGTGTCTGAATTGGTTCCATGTTTGGGTCCTTGGTTGGTGTTTCTTCTAAGTCGGGTAAAGTCTCGGGGAGAGTCGGCCATTTGGGATCCTGGGTTTTGGTGCCGCTTCTCAAGGTCACCGCATTTGCAGAGGCATTGGGGCCATGGGGTGATCCTTGAGAAGACGAGGATGAAGAGGCGCCAAACCCAGGAGGTGTTTGTGGAGCCGGTTGGACCATATGAGCCTACCCGGGGTTGCCTTGGAACCCTTGCGAATTGGGGCCTCTGTTAATTATGTTTCGCGGGTTTGGTTGTGGTTGGGAAGGTAGAGATCCTTGCTGTTTACAGTCCAAGAGTTGGCTTAACTGTCCCTTTACCAAGGCCATTTCTTCCTGATGTTTTTGGTTCATGTCAGCCATCATCTTTATTAGGGTGTCCATTTGGTTTTGTGGGGGAGGAGCCGCCCTATTTTGGTTATATTGGGGTCTAACTGGTGGTCCTTGCTGATAGGGGGCAAGTGTGGCTGTTGGTTTGGCCTGGGCTGGTTTTGGAATTGCGATAGTTTCTGGTTTGTCCAACCAAAGTTGGGGTGATTACGCCAGCCGGTGTTGTAAGTGTTGGAGAAAGGGTCAGGTTTTGCATATCCTTGGATGGCTTGCACATCTTCTAGAATAGCCGATGTTGATGAAGAAGGAAGGGAGTAATCAAGGGTCGAGGGAGCAAAGGTCCCTCCTTGGAACATGGTTGGGGGTTGTTCCAGGTTCAGTTGGGTGAAGGGTTGGACCAGGTCAACATTATGTGCTCCTTTTGCTAGGGTGAAAGTCTGCAAGGGGTTCCTGGTCTGGTTTAGAAGCTCATCAATCTTCTTGTCCACCAATTCCACTCGATCCAACTTTTTGGCAATGATGTCCATGTCAACCATTCCAGAATTTTCTTACACCTCATAAATCCCACCACGGGGTTGACTGGATCTGTTAAACTGGTTCCTGGAGGCATTGTTGAGCGAATTCTCGCTCATAGACTCAAAGAGCTCAAACGTGGTCTCCTCGTCTTTGTTTAGGAAGTTTCCCCCGCATGAGGCATCGACGAAGTTCCGTAGGTTGCTATCCAGACCGTGGTAGAAGATCTGGGCCAATTGCCACCTTGGAACTTCGTGGTGTGGGCATTTCCTCAAAAGTTCATTGAATCTTTCCCACGCCTCATGAAATTGTTCCCCACCCTGGAGTGTGAAGGTACTGATAGCTCTTCTGAGGGCATTGGTCTTTCCTATGGGGAAGAATTTCTTTAAAAATGCATGCCTCAGTTCCTCCCAGGTGGTGATGGGTCTACCTAGGGTTCTAAGCCAATGAGAAGCCTTGTCTCTTAATGAGAAAGGGAACATCTTGATTAGAACAATGTCAAGGCTAATGTTCCTAGGTTTTACTGTTCTTGCTATGCGGTCGAGATCTACTAGGTGCTGAAAGGGGTCTTCATTTGAGCTTCCATGAAAGTGGCTCTGGATTAGACTTAATACATTAGGTTTTAGCTCAAAATCGTCTCCCCCTTCGGGGATCCTAAGGTGTGGCTCGACTCTAATGGCAGAAGGGTTATAGAAATCACGGAGGGGTCTTGGCTGGTTCTGAAATGGTGGTAAATCAAGTGGTGGTTGTCCTGGTATGTCATTGAAAGGTGGTGGTTGTTCTTGCGGGTTCTGTAACCGTTGTATGGCTTGCATGATGGTGTGGATTTGTTGTTGCTGAAGCCGATGGTTAGCATTGATTTGAGCCTGGATGACAGCCATAGCATCTGGTGGGGGTTGATCTTCAGCCTCATCTACCCTAGGTTCAGCCATGTTTTCAACAGAATTACGTTGCCTAGATTCCTGCCCCAAAACACACAATTCGGGATGCAGTGAGCGCCTCCTGTGCATACACTAGAGAAGAACAGGAGGGGATGCGGAGGGCGATAGATGCGAGAAATGTGTTTCAATCAAGCACGCAAGCCTAATCCTTATGGTGTATTCCTTAGGAGACCTAGAAATCTCACAAAGGGTGATTAAGTTCGTAAGCACTGGACTCCCCTTCTCAAGGCTAATCTGGCCAGGTTGATTACGAGGGGATTGCAAGGAAGGTTCTTCCTTTGGCTTGCGCCTCCGGTTCCATAGACCCCACAACCACGGTCGTTTGACATTGCCCCGCAGCCTAGTCACCAGATTCTACCAAGGGAATGAAAGCCAAGTGCCTAGCAGACAAAACCTCACCTTTTGAGACTTAACTCAGTCCTGCCTAGGGCACGTCTACTCAGTTTTAAAGGGCTAGGATAGTGCTTGTGCTTAGGGTGATGTGATGAGGCGTTGATTGGGGTGGTGCCTCTTAATGTTCTACTTTCAAAGTGTGTGCTTCTAGCAAAACATCATTTTCAAGCAAGGATTTGTTAAGATATAGTGTCTTTTAGTGTTTCATCCTTACTTAAATACTTTTTAGGGTTGACGTGTCTTAATATTTTCAAACAAGTTTCAGTGGGCACGTCAAGTTCTGCACACAACTTAGTGAAAGTAGATTTCCTTTTATTTTGTAGAGGCTCTAAAATCCTAGTGTACTCATCCTAATGATCATGCAACTTCTATTA
The DNA here is from genome assembly GCA_037157565.1 of Thalassia testudinum. Lineage (NCBI taxonomy): Eukaryota > Viridiplantae > Streptophyta > Magnoliopsida > Alismatales > Hydrocharitaceae > Thalassia > Thalassia testudinum. The sequence continues at coordinate 11,617,072 of JAZHRO010000036.1, forward strand.
GATGAGTCAGTTTTTAGGGTTGAGTGGTGCGGCCCAGGTCAACTCACGGTGGCTTCACAAACACCACTTAAGAGAAAAAGAAAAGAACACTCCAAGAATTCGTTCAGAATGTTAGAGTGTACATTTTTTTGTGGGGTGATGTGTTATGGATGTGGGTCAAGCAATCATACACCACGCCAATTTTTTTCAGTTTTTTACAATTTTTTTAGCTTTTTCATGCAAGCAAACAATGAGAGAGAGATTGCTCACTATCGGTCCTCGAGGCGCCTACTCCCTTGCTACCATCGTGGAATGCGTCGCTTCGCCGTCCATGCGCCGAATTCCTGCAACCGTCAAGTAAAAAGGAAAATAGGGCATTAGACGATGTGAGAATGAGTGTGGAATGGAGGTGATAAAACAAATCCGTTGCCTCCCTGGCAACGGTGCCAAAAACTGATGTGCCTTTGTGCGTGTGTGTTAAGAGGTGTCGTTATAGTTGCACTTGATACGTCGGTTTTAAAAGAAATAAACGGAGGTGAGTCCGAGTGTCGATCTCAGGGAGGCGTGGAAATCGGATTTTGTTTACCACTTGTTGTCACGAAAAAGGCAGAGTTTTGCTTGCGAAAGAGACGGTTTTGAAAAGCGAGGGATAGAGAGAGTTTAGGGTTAGAAAGCTATTGGTTTTGATCATGCACTTTAAACAGAAAGTAAAATGGCAACTAAATGGAAAATAATTTCATTAAACATGTATTCATAGTTCATGGTTTACAATATTAAACACATGCTTCAACAAAAGTAAATGAAAGCTTAAAAGAGAGAGAGAGAGAGGTAGAGGGAGAGAGTGGAGAGCGACGAGGTAGCCACGGTGGTGGAGGAGGTTCCGTCGACGGATCGTCGTCTCCGGCGATTACAAGAGTGCCTAAGACTAGCTAGGAGAGGAGTGGAGTAGTTGCAAGTGGGAGAGGAAGCCTTGAATGGTGGTAGAAGGGGGTTTAAATAGAGTTAAGGGCTTCCTAAAAGAAGAATGTGGTTTAGCGACATGCAGAACGTTGCTAAAACCGCTTCCAGATACGTCGGTGAAGGCCTTCTGCCGCCGGTCAGCTGCCCGCCCCTCTCTCTCTCCAAGCGCGATCCGTGGATGATGAACGAGAGCCGTCCGATCGAAGATCGGACGGCTGAGATCCTCCCGCGCCTGTGCTGAGATCGCGCTTCGAGCGCGCGTGCGCGCGCGCATGGGCGATCGGGCGCTGTCGTCGCGCCGCGTGGCGCAATCTTGACCGCCCGCTGCTGATCGGGCAGGTCAATTTCACCGCGCCCTTCGCTCGCGCTTGATTTCCGCTCCGCGCGATTCGAACGCGCGTCGCTGCGACGCGGGCGTGCGTGCAACCGTTGCGCCACGCCCGCGCTTTGTCGCGGCGACTGCGGGCGAGCGCGCGGATCTCGGCCGTTCGATCGAAGATCAACGGCCGAGATTCGTTCTTGGCTGGCTTGAGGGCGAGAGAGCGGTGGGGGCGGGGCAACGTGGCGCGTTCTGGGCCATTGATCTCCAGATCAATGGTCATGATTTCTTGGGCCCATTGTGGGAGCTCCGGATGTCGGATTTGGCTGATCTTAAGTCCGTTGGACTCCATTCGTCGTCCTGAATCCATCCGTGCGGTCCGATTGCTCATCTGAGGCCTGTTTTGACAAATACTTTACACAAATGGCCATTAATACGGTTTATAAGCAATCTTGGTACTTGATGCATGCAACGCTCCTATTCTACTTTATGTTGTGCCTTTTATTCTAAATATGGGCCATATTCAACCTAATTACTACCCCCTTGCGTGGTGTTATCAGGAGATCAATGGTCCTGATTAAGCCTAAAAATACCCTCCAAATCCTTCTCCATTTGTGGATTTAATCTGGAGCTGACACGTGGCACTCTGTCTACCCTTGGACTCTATCGCACGGTCGCCGCTCTCCTACACTCAGCATTTCCTCTTTCACGCGCACCGTACGCCTCATTTTAGTGCCCAATCTTCGACCATTTTTTTGTATGATCTAATGGCTTATATTCATGCCCGCACACTCTTGAATCCTAAAGCTTGTGTCATCATGTGCGTCTCCTCTCTCCCTCGCACCGTGTGCACCACGTGGCCGCCCCTATTGTCGCTCGACGAAGATCCTACAGTTAATCGTGCCTACGCTCAACGCCTTCCCTGATTTCACGCTGGCCTTTCCTTAAACCTACGCCAGTTGCTTAGGTGCGAAGGTGATAACCAACGCATTGTAGATGCATTTGTGTTGAGTTTCGAACCTCTGCATGGCCGCTCTCGGCCGTTGGATGGAGATCCAACGGTCTAGATCTCATCCTCGCTCAATGAAGTGGCTGGAGGCAGGTGGCGTGGCACATTAGTGGGCATTGGATGGGGATCCAACAGCCCACAACGTGTGAAGGATGATCTTTAGAGGTTGTGGCATGGTTAAGGGGTGGCTATGATGGCACCACATGGCACCATCATGGCCATCCATCTTCCTCTCCTTGTATCTGATGATGTAGGCCTCCGATTGAGTTGATTTTTACACCGTTGGACTGCGAACATCGATTCGGATTCATCCGTGTGGTTGGATTTGACATCTGAGGTTTGGATATTCTTCAATTTGCTCCTTGGCTCTTGCTCTTTTGCAAACTCCATAAGGTGCTATGGGAGTTTGATTGATGCGATCTTGGAAGCATTGGACTGCCTTCGTCATTCTTAACAGATCCATAAGGTTGGATCGGTCATCCGCAGCCTCGAATTACCTACAATGGGTAATACCTCTTAAATAGCATAGTAAAATGCATAAAACATATAAATCAATTACAACGCAAAATACGATGCGTATGCATGTAGAATGCCCATGTTAAGCTAGGTTCTGACATAATTCAGGGGAATTAGGGCCTATAATTGCTGTGCAATCATACCCCCATGCCTAAATTTTGCTAGTCTCTAGTAAGTGTAAGAGTAAATGCATTTTATCAAGAGTTTAACTGAAGGTTTATTTCTTTTTGTTTCATTCGAAAATTTAGAATCCAGATAACCATGAACATGTAATGTTGTAGCTTCTACAACGGATCCAAGCAAAGAGTCGATATACATTTAAAGCTTGTACTTGACCCCTAGTAAAATTCTGTCGGAATAGGCGAACCTCTTCTCTTAGGGTTGTAAAGTATTCTTTGATTTCTGCCCCAGTGTTTGGCTTGGGTAGAAGATGTCTGAGTTAATTGGATTTGTATTTGGTAGATCACTTTCTTTTGGTGCTACATAGAGACTGGTATGTTAGAATCTAGATTTCTAGATTATCGAATAAACAACTTAGAGAGAGGCTGGAAAATTGTGCTCTCTTTAATCTTTTGTACTTTTTCTTTTCTCTCTTTCCCTCTCTCTCTTTTTTTCTTTTCTTTTTCTTTTTATTCCTGAGCTCACATCTCACCAGATTTGCAACTATATTTGGTGGTCTTGCATTGCATCACACTTTAATTAGGTTCTAATAACCCTACGACTAAGTTAGACACCTTAGCCCGTATTCAGACGGTCAGAAATACAGAAAAAGTAGGTTAAGGCTGTATTTGGTGGTTTGTGGGGGTGGTAGGTGTTTTTGCCTCAAAACACTTGACTTACATAACTCAAGCTTCTTATCCTAAGACTTTTTTTTTTCTTTCTACTTTTTTTTTTTAGTATCTACTGGCACAATGTCATTACCAACATAACATAATGCCATAATGCAACATGACGTACGTACTTTTATTCATGAGGCATTATTTAGGAGTTTTGGGGATGACCAAGAGGATCTCAGGTGGCTTATTTGGTCGAAGTGCCTATTCTTGGCATCGGGTAGGGAACGAATAGGATGACGTATTTCTGACCTTGACATCAGTACCCTCTAGCCGAGGATTCAGCAGAGGACGGTCGTGACCATCCACCTCAATCATAGTTTTATCAGAACCTGCTCTCTGTGCTTTTGCCATATTTGGTGGCTCTCGTACAGAATTTCTCACAGAATTAGTACGCAAGAATTGAGAGAGAAAACTATGCCCAACTCCGAGTGTCATTATTTAAGTATTCAAAATTAAAGATTCCTTACACTAGCCTTAGAGCACCAGTAGACTCTCTACTCTCATCACATATATGTTTTGGTGAATCTACTAGAAGATGGTTCACCTGACTCCCTGATTGCTATCCAAGGGTTTAGGAGAAGAAGCAATACTTCTTCTCAACATACTAGAGATGTCTATTGGTTTTCATAGTGGATCCATTGCAAATTCTACACGTAGGTGTGAGGTTATACTAGTTTCTAAGCTTAGGAATCTACTGAAGAATAGATCTTTAGTAAAACCTCTTGATAAAATGATCTAATACCCCACTAGTTGGTAGAAAATTTTCAATTTTTATGACTACCCCCCATGCCAAAGTATTTGCATGTCCTCATGCATGAATAAAAGAAATTGGAATAAGGTAGGGAGTACGTGGATAGAAATCACCTTAAACTGCTTATGAGTTGTTGTTCAGCTCAGCTCATTGCAATCAGAATTGATTCAAGAATGATATATTAAGATTCAAATATCAATGTGCAAAAAATGATGGGTTAAAATGATGATTTGAATCACCAATTAACCCTTTTTAATTAAGCTCAAGTATCTCAAAAAAATGAATAGTGAATCCAACCAAATATTCCATGTAAACTTAAGTATTTCAATAATGCAACAATGACTCAGAACTAGCAGTAGAGGCAAAGGCCTCTCTTTTCCTTCAGACCTCAGAGGAGGGGCACAAGCACAACATAGCACCAACAGAGGCGAAGGCCTCTCAAATTCATCAAGTGTAGTGAAAGCAACAAAGGGAAAACCCCCTATCCTCTCTCTCTTTCTTTCTCTTCTCTCTTTAAGAATCAGGCGAACCAGACCAAACTCGGGTAACCAGGTAAATGGACCAAGGCCCAGACCCACGTGGCATGAACCGTGGGCGAGGGCGTGCATATGCGTGTGCATGGGCGGGAACCTCACCCGCTGTGCGTGGAGAGGCCAATAGCCGTAAGCACGAATTCAATTTATCTGCTGCCTCCACCTCTTCTCTTCATGATGTGGGACTAAGTCCCACCCTCTTCCTTGCAAAGCTACAGTAGGTGGACTTTTGTTGATTTCAGCAGTTGGTGTGGCGCTTCTCTCCAATTGATACCCTGGATTGTATCACGGATGGATTTCATAGCAGTTGAGCTGGGAATTGGGCTTTGAACTTCGTCGGAGCACTGCGGACTGGGTCAGTGGAGTCAAAGTGGTGGCGGAGGTTCGACGATCACTTGATAAGCATTAACATGGCCTGGTGGTCCAATTAAATTGGCTCAAAAGTTTCGCCGGTTGTCGGCGAGTGCAGTGGTGGTGTTTTCATGGAGGAAAGTGCCTATGGTGGTCTGACGACCTCGAGAAGGAGGTGCATAAGTGGTGGTGCTCGGTGGCACTGAGGAGAGGCCAATAGCCTCAATAATCAAAGGGCTTTTGCTCTCTGGAATACGGCGGTGCTAATGGGTGTTGTGGCGAGGCGGATGGTGGTCTGTGGAGTGCGAGCGAACTCGCCAGAGTTTTGCCGGAGGCAGAGAAGACAGATGGGGAGATAGGTGATTGGCGATTGTGCATTTGTTGTGAGTGTGGGAAAGAGAAGTAGAGGGAAAGAGTAAGATGTAGAGGGCCTGTTAAAATGCTACTTAAAATAGGCTGTTAAACTGCTGTAAGGCGACCTGAAGCCGTGGTTTGTTCTGATTAAAGACAGATATGGAGCATCCAACAGCATGCTGTCTAGACTTCAGCCTAACTATCCTTCTCCCTTCTGGAAATCTGTGACTAAGCCATTGACTGAGGATGGTCTGAACTGGGTGTCTTGAAGGAGCTCTATCCAAGAGCTTTTGCTGCAGCAGCTGACAAGGATGCCACTGTCAGCAAGGTCTGTTCCTGTAGTAGTAGTAGCTGGAATCTGGAAGGTGAGGAGTCTAGCAGAAGAGCTACCCGATTGTGGGAAGAAAAGAGAAGGCTTATATCAGACCTTGAGAGCTTTAGACCTAGGCTTGGAATGGAGGACAGATACCTGTGGGAGGGGATTTATAGTGTCCAATCTAGCTATAACAGAATGTTAAGCTTTGAAGATGGTTGGAGATATGATTCCATTGACAAGAATATCTGGTTGTTAAAAATTCCTCTCAAGGTACAAATTTTCCTCTGGCTATGCAGGAGAGATTGTTTAATCACAAGTGATCTACGCCATAGAAGGCTGGGTACAGATCACCATGTTTGTTTTTTGTGTGAGATGAGTACTGACAATGTAAATCACCTCCTTTCTTCTTGCCTTGTCACTGATGCTATCTAGAGAAAAATTTTTCAGAAGCCATTACCAAAATGGGATTCTATCTGGCACGAGTTTGAGGTGAGAGGGAAGCCACATGTCCAGATGGCTGCTACTATTTTGTGTGTATGGAAGGCAAGGAATGAGAGACCTTTCCAAGAGAGGTCGGTATGTTGTGAGAGTATTGTAAGAGAGTGATGGTCCCTCATACACTATTGGGGATCCTTTTTGTAATTTCCTTTACGTTGCACATAATATACTGCTCCGGACTGCTATCGTAAGACGATAGCTCTCCTTTCTGTTTCAAGAAAAAAGATGTAGAGGGTCTTAGGAGAGAGAGTTGAGGCCAATAGGCTTCAGTTGCGGTTGACTGGAGTCAGAGAAGATGATGGAGCAGGAGGATGGCGATGATGAATGGGGCAAGGATACGTCTTCTCTTTGGAGGAAGAGGATGCGAGGAAGAGAGGAAGAACTTGGGCTGTCCAATTTAATGGTTGGATGGTCAGAGGAGGGGGATCCAAGGAGGTCACTGGAGCAAGGACGTTTGGTGGTTGGAGAAGGTAGATTAAGGTGTTTTAACTCACTAAAATTTGCTAAGGAGGTGAGGAACTTAATGTAGAATCATTTATAGGCCATAGAACGGAGTTCTAAGCTTGGAACGCAAGCTTACGAATTCCATGCTTTTTTGCTCAAGTCGGATACCCTTCTATTCAAAGTGTTCGCATGAACTTTTGGGAAGGAGTTGGGATCCAAGATTGGCCTTATTTAGAAGGGAATTTCACAAGCAAACTCCAGTTCAAATTTGGGATTATTTGGTTGAGAATCAAGTGAGAAAATCTCGCTTGAATCTCGTCGGAGCTCAACCTGTTCACACCAATGGGGAAGGGACCTAAATGTGGAGATGATGAAAATGTTAGGGACTTATTTCTAAATGATTCAAAAAGTTAAGAGCCAATTTGTGATAAAAAGAGTGTCTGGACTGGAATGCAAACTAGGTCAAGGTGACCTCTGATTTGGCCCAAATTTTGGTACAAACCTAATTTGGTCCAAAGAAATCTGATCGTGAGGTCAGATTTAGGTTTTGACAATGTTTGATTGGGTAAATTATGTAGAAACCTAAATTAGGGTAATTGTCTATTTGAGACTCTATTTTAGGTCAAAATTGGTTTAGGTGGTCAAATCAAAGATGAAAAACCCTAGAGAATATTTTTCTATGACTTTTAGAGGGTTTAGGTCAATTTTATCTTGACCAAAACCTCAGTTAATTAAGTAGGTCTATTTTTAGGGTTTTAGATGTCCACTAATTCTTGAAATACGTGAAAACTCATTTCTCTCTGTATGGACTCACTTATTTGACATTAATGACCATATGACCTTTAATAAACCTTTGGCATACCCCGTGGTTATTTTGTATTTGTGATAAGATGGTAAAATTGTAGAAATAACCCTGTTTTCATCTTTTCTTCTCAAAATAGAATATTAAGCACTTAGGACCCCCTGAAGGTTATGTAGGAGCTTTTATTGACTTTATCATACCAAATTGAGCTAGTTATGGCTCATGATGGTGTTCCCATCATACCCCCATGCCTAGGTTTTGGTAGTCCCTAAGCAAAACTTTATGTACCAAGCTAGTTATCTTGGTTGGATGTAACCGTCATGCCCTACTAAGCTGCATCTCTAGGAATTAGATCTTATTACCAATAATAGGCCTAGAGGTACTCAAGTACCAGCCCAGATCCAGACCAACCTAGCTTTCACCTTAGTCTGCCGCAAAGGTTTCTAAAGCCCGCAAGAACTATCCTAAGGTTTGTTGGACCCAATGGTTAAAGCACCTGTGCTTGTAACATGGTTAGCCCAGGTTTAGTTTGCCAGTGCATTTTTGTAAGAGAGAAAGGGATAGAAGAAGATTTTTTATTTGTGGAGAGCTTTCTCTCTCTTTCTCTTTTCATTATATTTTTCCTTAGATCCAACCTCGGATTGGCTCTAAACATGTTTTGTATCAGATTCCTGGTCCCCACCATCAATCCTTGCAGGGTCCCTAGCAATCAATGCTTCAAGATAGCACCGCCCATGGCAACCCCCAAAACCTTGGCTTTCAACACTTCGAGATAGTGCTTCCCATGGTGTTCTATAGCTAAATCCAGACCCTGGCAATCGACATTTCATGATAATGCCGCCCATGGCATTTGAGCCAGCACAAGGTGATTACGTGGCCCTGGTAGGATATTTAGATATCCTAAGAGACAAACACTGAGGAGATGGTATGTTATTGCTCATCTTTGAGGGGAATTTCCCACCTCTCTACACCGGGAACTTGTCCAAATCAACTTATGTTTTCGAGCCGCTCCTAATCTAGATGTTAGGGCCATTTTCATAACAACATAAATGCTTTGGCATAATTTCATATTTAAGTGCACTGAACCAGAATGTGTGAGATTTTTGAGCGCATAAGTTACCGAGTCCTGCAAACCAGAGGTCAGTTAACGAGGCCAAATAGTACCTAAGCCTTAGATCTAATACACAAGCTTTGCATTTTCCTCAACCTCTTGAGGACTATTCGGATCTTGACAAGTATTTGAGTGTTTAAATCTCAGAACAAATCCAAGAGGCCTAAGTCGATATTTGACGGAGAGAGTTTCGCTTATTTGTGATAGCAATAGAGGATATGTCATTGTAATTAATGTGGTGGAAATCTCTTAATCAAATGATTAACATAGATATGAATTTAAACCACAATAAAGGATGTCGCATCCACAGGGAGGAATAGTTCAATAAATTCACAAGTCGAGGAATATATAGTTAGTAGACTATTCCGCAACTTTAATGCAAGGAATATGCTATTTTAAATAAAGCTTGCAATTTCCTTAAAGGTTCAGGGGTATTTATGTAGTTTTCACGTCAAGAATTAAGCTCCAAAAATATGCATATGATGCATGTGTAATGGCATATCATATAAATTCAACTTGCATGCAAATCTGATTTGAAATTTAAATTTAAATCATGCAGATAACATAACTAAAGTAATTTCAGGAAAGTCTGAGTGCATCAATGCAATGAGGGCTAAATAAAACATGAATATATAATTGGCAATGGCATTGAATGTAATTATTAATTGAGGTAAAAATAGAGGATTTCTCCTCTCTCTTCCTCTCATGGGCGGCCATGTACGGTTGGCGGCGAGAGTCGACGGGGAGGTGCACCTCGACGAGGGCTACGCAATGGCGGTGATGCGGCAGTCGGACGGAGGAGGATGGCTGCTAGCCTATTGGAGGAGGAGGCCACTGCTGCAGCCTGCACAGCTGCACGTTGGGCGCACGCGCCCGCAAGGTGTGCAAGGTAAGCATGGGAGTGGCGCCTACTGTCGTGGGCGTCTGCTACCTGTGGTGCAGCGCCTGTGGGCGCTTGGCATGTTGCTGTCTGCGGGCAGTTGGAATGGGGGCACCTGCAGGGCAGAAGGCGCAAGGGCAGTCTGCAGAGGGCGTGCATGGGAATGGGTGAGGGTGCATAGCGCCTGCCGGCGCTGTAGCAGTTGTAGGATGGTGCAGTTAGAGAGGGTGCTTGGTGTAGTGCACGGTGAGGCAGGTGCAGGAGTGGAGATGGCACTGGAGGGGGTGCACCTGTAGCAGTGCACCTGTGGGGTTGAGGGCTGGATGGGGTGCGGTGCCTACAGAGGGTGATGGCGTGGTGCGGCGCTTGCTGCTGCCTGATGGCAGCGCTTGCGGGCACTGGTTGGAGGGCCCGGTGGGTGGTGTGCACCTGCAGATGGCGGTGAGTGCCTGCACCTGCATTGGAAGGGCAATGGAAGGTGAAGCAACTGCAAGCGCGGGCACCGGCTTAAAGGGCAAGATGGGGTGTAGCTTGCAGACTAGAAGGGCGCGGTGGATGCAGGGACTGTCGATGAGTGTTGGCCTGCAGGGTGCAGTGCAGGGTGTGGAAGGTAGTGATGGTCCACAGTGCAAGCGATCTTCCCACAGTGCACGCTCCTTTCACAATTGGGTCCCCACCAGGGGGAGAAGATCACCCCAAAGATCCTGTGCAAGTCCCTCTTTTATCCCCTCTCTCCACCTCTCAAGGGATTTTCAAAAATCCTTTTCTAATTTTGGCCGGCAGCTGTTGGGGGTGTTGAGGCCGTCAGAAATTGGGTGAGGTGGTTGTTGGGGTAAATTTCTTTCACCCCCTCTTGTTATTTTCCACCTTTATACCTGCAAGAACAAAACATAAAATCATTACATATTAAGTTATAGAATATGATAAAATAGATGTAAATTTAAATAATGGTGCATGCAAACATTTTATAACTTATTGTACTTATTAACGAACCTAAAAGGTAAGATTAATGTTAACTTAGGCGTAATAATGGTCCATTAAAATGGACTCATCAAATACCCCCCATGCCTAAGATTTGCTAGTCCCTAGCAAAAATGAAAAATAGTAGAAGTAATCAGAAGATTCCTTCTTTTCTTACTTCAAAACTTTAGAGATCCAGACAAATGTGATGTGATAATGGCCTAAGTAACAGATCCAAGAGCCAATTCGCATTGAGAGTTTGTACTTCACCCTTGGTAAATATTACTGTCGAGATAGGCAACTACTTTCCTCGGGGACAAAGCAGAAGATAATCTGTAATTTGACCCCAATGTTTGGCTTAGGTAGGAGATATCGAGATGAATGGATTTGTACTTGGTGGCACACACTCACTTGGTGCTACATGTAATCTAGTACTACAAACTCTAGATTTCTAGTTTATTAGACAAGTCAACTCGGAGAGAGGCTAAGCAACTGTGCTCTCTTAATGTTCCTGGGTGCTCACTCTTTCTTTTCTTTCTGAGTTCACAAATCTCTCCAGATTTTGTAATTGTACTCACTGTTTGGTGGCCTCACATGGCATCCACACTTCAATTAAAGTCCCAATAACTCTACAACTAACTTAGAGTCCTCAACCAGTATTCAGGCAATCAGAAATACTGAAAGATAGGTATGGGTCATATTTGGTGGAATGCGATAGGTGTTTTGTTACCTCAGAAACAATGTTACAACGATATCCCTGAACTCCTTTTTCTTTTCTCTCACTTTTCTTCCTTTTTTTTTCTCTCTTTTTGTTCTCTTTTTTTTTATTTCTTTTTCAATCAACATAACACGATACAGACTTTTATTGATGAGGCCTTATTAGGGATGATGATGGTCAAGAGGAAATTGTGTGGCTTATTTGGTGGAGGTGCCTATTCTCTGCACCGGGAAGCAATGGATAGGACAGGTGTATTTCTGACCTTTGACACTATTACCCTCCTTTAGTCGAGGACTCTATGAAGGACGATCGTAACCATCCACCATAGTCATAGCTTTATTAAGACTCCATCTATGTGTATCTGCCTTATTTGGTGACTCTCAGGAATTCACACAAAGTATGCACAAAGGAACAGAGAGTGAAAACTACGCCCAACTCTGAAGTATCATTATCTAATTGTCCAAAACTTAAGAGTCCTTACACTAGACTTAGTAATCTCTCTACTTTCATCTCACAAATATAAGGTGGATTTATTAGAAGATAGTATGCCTGACTCCCTATTAACTATCCAAGGGTTCAGTAGACTACAAATGCTTATTAGTTTTCTTCAAGGATCCATTACCCAGTCTATGTGCATGTGAAATAAATGTACTTGATTCTAAACTTAAGAAATAATTCAGGAAGAAAAACCTCCAATGACAAAGGTATTTTGCTAGGGACTAACCCATTCACCTCAAGAGAAGAGAATTTTTTTTTTATATGCTAACCTAAATGCATGAATACTTCCTAAAATGCAAAATGCACCCGCCATGCCTATATCCTATAATGTCCCTATTGTAAAATTAAAACAGGGGGAGAAAGGAAAGAAATCACCTGACAATGGTGTTATTCAGAACGTTGGGTTGCCTCCCAACAAGTGCTGCATTTTCTGTCAGTAGCCAGACTAAGAAGGAACCTGTAAGTCTGGTTCCAGATAGAAAAGGTTAGGCCCTAAAAATATGCATCATAGTGCAGGCCTAGAAAATAGGTAGCCACGGATGTTGGCGAGCTGATAATGCAACGTAATTCCAAATGCTCGCCAGAAGATATTAAAATGGAGAACCTCGTTGGCTAGCTTGGGAGGTCTAGGAATAACAAACGGAATATGAAAAGGGACATCCCGAAACGGAATAAGTGGAGGATAACAAGGATCCTCCAGACTAGGACGGATTGTAAAAGATATAAACATTATTAGTTTAAACCCTTGAATAGTGAGAGTAAAAGTCCAAACATCAATCCACACTCGCCATTCTGATATGTTCTCCAGAAAGAATGTACATGAGCAGAGATCTGAGCCAAGGATCGTTTAAGGAGTATAAGGGTTGTTTGTAGTGTTGGTAGGTAATGGTTAAGTCCAATGAGGGCATAGTCGGTGTGAGGTCCAATTCCAACAATGATTCAGATTGTGTATACTCCCTAACAATTGTAGACAACTTCAGGTTACCCTGCCTAACATTAGTGATTGGAGTCATATTTGAATCAAGGTAGACTCCAAATTACAACTCTTTGATGGCAGGGTCAAAATGTCAGAATCCTTATCATTAAGCTCATCCCCAGATTCATTTGGTTCACTCAAATTTTTGTTGGGGTGTATATATGATTCATTAGGAGTTGGATTAGTATCCTTAATTATTCCTAAAGGAGGATCAGTCTTAATGTTTTGGAGCAACCCTATATCACTTAATTCATTATTCTTCTCGGGTTATAAATCCTTAATTGACGTGTTTTGTCCCCGAGAGTCTCCCCTAGGCTTCTCACTATTTTGTTTGTCCCCTTCTAATATCAACTCCTATTTTGATGGAGGATGACTCTTAAAAGAAGGGAGGAATCTGGATTTCACCATATTGTTTATATCCTTTGGAGGTAAATCCTCAAATGATAAGTAATTCCTCTATGATTCACTCTAGATTTTCAATCCAGGTTCCTCTATTGGGGCATCCTCATCCTCTGAAATGGACTCTTCATATCCCTAAGACCAAAATTGATCATCCTCTATTCCCTTAGGGTCACCTTCATTGGGTGCATTTAAATCCTCAGGGTGCTGAATGGTAGGTGTTGATTCCTTAAGTGGAGGGTCAGGAGTAGGCTCACTAAGGGTAGAATGGGATTCCACTAAATAATTATTAGGGGAAGTGATAGGAACAATACAACCTTTACCCAGGATGGTAGGGGTAAGGAGAATACTATCATTGGGTTCAAGGTCTTCAAGAGGTACCATCTTCCCTTGCTTTTGACTCCAATAAAGCTCCAGTGGATAATCACTATGATCGTTGTCCTCTAGTGGTCGTGTCTCATTGGGAGAGTCTAAGTGATAGCTACATAAAATTGGATCCCTATTGTCAATGGTTTCCTCAGAATTATTTTCATTATCATGGTCGTATGGGTAGGGATCAGAATTATTGGGAAGTGTGTAGCTAAGCTGTCTTATTTTTTCATTTAACTGTTGACTATTCCTCAACATCTCTCCCATTGATTCCATCATTTCCTTTTGTTGTTTTTACATTTCTACCATAAAAGAGGAGAGGCTATTATTATCAGGTTGGGGAGGATAGTCAATATCAGGCTCTGGTTGCCTAGGGGTATTGGTCCAGCCTCGATATGGAAAATCATGAAGGGTGGGAGGGTTGGGTGTTTGCATGGAAGTAGGGATTTCAAGGTTGGAAAATCCTACTCCTAGGCTCTACTCAAAAGTGGGAGTTATCAAGCCAGTACTTCCAGGATAGGAATATGAATGATCCTATGAATTGTCAATGTACCCATCAAAGGATGGATACGCTCAGGACATGGGATCCTGGTTAAAAGATCGGAAGTATTGACTCTAATAATCTAAATGATAGGAGTAAGGGTGATCCATTTCTTTAAGCAAAATAGTTTTAACTCTCTTCAGATTCAGAAGAATTCAGAATACAAGCAGAAACTTCCTAGAGAGTTCTACTTGATAGAAAACTTTTCAGTTAGCATTATAGTACTTAAGTGGTGGAAAAATCGACTAATCAAAAATAATGAAAATAGCCACTCGCAGAAGAGCGGGTGTTGGGTCGGCCAGGATAGGTTGTTAATATGATGTTTTTATCGTTGAAATATGCATAATGGTTAACCTAATTCGGACCTAACCATCTTTTTACAAAATTTTTAACCTGGCCTACTTGATTTTATCTTGTCACTTTTAGGCCTAGGGTCGAACTCAGGGAAGTGGGTTCAAGTCGAGTTTCTACGTTTTCCTTAAAACGTGTCTCTTCCGTTCGTTTATTATGTTTTTGGTCTTTTTCATTATTTAGATTTTTTTTTCTGGTAATCCTTGTCCTTGAGGCACACCCTCAAAATTGTGTCCTTGGGTTTTAGCCAAAATAGAGTTCCAAAACAAGTCTTGCTACTCGCAAGATGAGGTACCTACAAGTCAAAGATTATCTTTTCTCTTTTATATACTTCTTTTTTATCTTTTTGCCAGGAGAGAAGCAAACAGACAGAAAGTAAATATAGTATGTATATATATATATATTATATCTATAAAGGGGTGGGGGTGGAGGTGACGATGGAGTGTAGCACTATGTCGAGTAAGTCGACGTCTAGAGAGACGCAACCAACTCGACTGGGTGCTGCGTGGAGTGTGGATGGATGATGGATGATGTATGGGTCCACGCTTTTTGTACGCGTGTATCGGGGAATATCAGCAACTGGTGCAGATATTCCCGCAATACAGCGTATGGCAAATAACGTGAAAATATATATATGTGTGTATGTATATAAGTAAATATATATATATATATATATAAATGTATAGGTATATATGTATAGATATATATAGATATATATAAGTGTATATATATATATATAGGTGTATATTTATATATGTATATATGTATGTATATAGCTATATATGTATATATGTATATATATATACATATATATCTATATATATATATATATAATACTATATAGATGTATGTATATAAGTAGATAGATATGTATATATATATATGTATATAAGTATGTGTATATATATATATAAGTATATGTGTAACTATATAGATATATATATACGTATATATATATATTATATATATATATGTATGTATACATAACTATATAGATATACTATGTATATAAGTATATATATATATATGTTACTATATATATATGTCTACGTATAGATATATATATGTTTATACTAGTGTTTATGTGTGTGTGGGTGTGTGGAAGTGTCGGTGAAGATGTGTGTGTGCATTGGTGTAGTGTACTGAGAGTGAGTGAAAAAGAGAGAGAGAGAGAGAGAGGGAGAGAGCGGGAGAGAGAGAGAGAGCGGGCAGGAGTACTCGTTCCAGAGAGAGCTGGCGAAAGTTGGAGAGAGAGAGGGCGATGGCACGAGTTAAGACATCTGCTGGAGGCGGCGGACGTCCGGATGTCGTGTCGTCTGGAGATGGTGACGGACATCTAGACGTCGCGGGTGCAGGCACGCCTTCGCGTGAGGATTCTGCAGGCCGACGCGACGACGATGAGCAGGCGATGGCGCGGGGAAGCGAACGTGGAGGAGGTCTGCAGGTGGTCGCGGAGGGGCGCGGGGGCTGGCAGGGGACGGCGAGAGGGCCTGGCTGGCCACTGCAATGCTCGTAGCGGCCGGTCGCGGGTGCATGGGCGGAGGCAACAGAATGGGAATGGAGCGGAGGAGGCCCTGCAGGCGCGCGTGGAGGGCTAAGCACCTGCGAGGAAGGTCGCGGAGGAGGCGGGGCGTCCTGCTACTGCCGCGGCTTCAAGCTTCGGAGCTTGAAGTGGTGGCAATGGCGTGAAAGGAAAAAAAATGAAATGAGGGAAGGCACCACGCCCATTGGCTCGTTGAAGAGATGGGCGGTGGTGTTCCCACTGTGGTGGTGTGCACCACAGTGGGTATACCTGCTCGCCGTGTGCGTCCTCGACGGAGGGCCGACGTATGGGAGGGGAAGATGGTGGAAGAGGTGGCTGCGGGTTTTTGTTTCGCGCAGCAGCGTGTGTCTCGCGAGGAAGAAGCTGCAGCTTCTTATAGAGGAGGAGAGAGTGGCGTGCCGGCTGCAGCAGGGAGAGGGCGCGGGATTGGCAGCTGTAGGGAGCGGCGTTGGCAGGGAGAAATGACATGGAGTAAACGCATGCAGCTGCTGCGGGAAGAGAGGTCCAACCACGGGAAGAGAAAAAAGAAAATCAAGTGGAGAAAATAAAAAAGATGTGGATTTTGCAATGAGGCACTTGAGGAAAAATGTAAATATGCAAGACATTATTTTCAATCTTCTCTCCTCTTAATTAAATGCATGAATGCAAGTGTTTTTTACAAATGCAACTATAGAATCCTAATATGCAACGTTAATGCTAGGAAATAGCATGAGAAGGCTTTATTGCAGGCGTATTTTGAGGTGCAAACATATACCCCCATGCCTATCTTTTGCTAGCCCCTAGCAAAATAGTATTTAGAAATGATCTTAAGCTGAAGATTTTCTTCTGAGGTGATATAGGTGTGTTTATTATCGAATATTGTGAGAACCGGTTGTAAAGAAGACTACCAGTACTTTAAGTCTCACAAGACATAGATCATCTCTCAACTAACCAGGACTCTTGATATTTTAACCTTAAGTACGATTTCCAGGACCCAGGAGGTTTTTGTCGTACTCGAGAGCTCAAGAGGTTATGGTTTGTGCATAGTGAAGGATCAAGACTGACCAGATGAACATTAAGACTCAATGCCAGGGTTTCACGAATTTTTAAGTACAGGTTGGTCCCAGTTTCAGCTCATGTCTTCGAATTGACCCTTAAGATGATGACGGAAAACTCAACTCCCATTTTCTGATTTTTTTTTTTTTTTGCTCACAGGAAAACAACGGATTTGTAACCTACCCTGACGAACTTCTTGTAGGGCAAAGACTTTATAGACAATTATGAGATATACTGACTCTTTTGTATTTTTTTTTTTGAAACACGTGTCAGTATATCTCTTACAACACATTCAGAAGGAGCACACTTTTTCTTTTTGGTGGGACAGTTTCTTTTTGGTGGAAAGAGTCACTCCTAAACACAAGACTAAAGCCTGGGATAAAAAGTCTACCTGCGCGCATAGGTAAGGACTCCACCTTCCCTAATGAACACTAGTGTTGGATCTTATGTTCACCTGGCCTTTCCTGATATGTGTAGTGTGAACCACGTTTACTTAAGCTCTCAAGTAAAAGTAAACCAATGGATCTTGTACTTGTGTCTCAGGTACAAGAATACATCCTTAGTTAGGAGAGATCTTAATCTATTTTGTCAATGCTTTAAGTGAATTAAGCCGAGCCTGAGCGAATCAAGCTTCTGTGGCTTGGAAATTCTTCAAAACAGCGGTTGAATACCCATAAACACTTATTGTATTTTTGTTTCAGCTTTTAGATCATTACTAAACACCATTTTCCCTCTTTGTTTTTATTTATTTATTTATTTATTTATTTTTATGTATATATAGAACTACATGATACCCTAAAATACCCAGATCCTAAGAATGCCTATCCACCCCCCAATGCTAAACAATGCTATGTCCTCATATGCATGCAGGGAAGGGTAGAGAAAGGATGAAAGATCAGGTAGCGAGAGCTGAAGTGCAAGGTATAGATCAGGGTGGTAGGGTGGGTGGAAGGTGGGTGGTGAGTGCTGTTAGGGTGCCTCCCACAAGCGCTGAATTTAATGTCCCCAGCTGGACTCAGAATGAGGCAAAGAATTAGTTACCCTCCAGCAGGGCAACGATTTCTCCAACGGGGGCAGGTTCATGAGTTAGATAGGGTTTCAAACGCTGCCCGTTGACCATAAATTTACGCCCAGATTTGGGATCTTCGATCTCGACAGCCCCATTGGGGAATGGTCTTGAGACTAGGAAAGGACTAGTCCATTTGGACTTCAATTTCCCAGGAAAGAATTTGAGTCGGGCATTATAGAGCCAAACTTGCTGAGATGGCTCAAATTCCTTCCGCCGAATATGGCTATCGTGAAAAGCCTTAGTGCGCTGTTTAAAGGTTAGAGCAGAATCATAGGCTTCATGACGGAGCTCTTCCAGCTCTTGGAGTTGGAGTTTCCTTTCTCATCCACACAAGTCTGGGTCGAGGTTACATTGGCGAACCGCCCAATAAGCACGGTTCTCCAACTCCACGGGCAAATGACAAGGCTTCCCGTAAACGATTCTATATGGAGACATACCAAGGGGAGCCTTGAAGGCGGTTCAATAAGCCCAAAGTGCGTCAGTCAGCTTGTCGGACCAATCCTTACGGTCAGGCCAAACCATTTTCTGGAGAATCTGCTTGATTTGCCAGTTCGACACTTCCTCCTGGCCATTCGTCTGAGGATGATATGGGGATGCAATACGATGGTGGACTCTGTACCTCCTCAGAAGTGCCCGAAAAGAAGCATGGGTAAAGTGGCTTCCTCCATCCGAGAAAATGGCCCGAGGGATCCCAAAACGCGCAAAGATGTGGTCCTTGACGAATCGGGTGGAGATAACATGGTCAGCACGGTGCGCAGGAATAGCCTAAATCCATTTCGAAACATAGTCGACGGCCATGAGGATGAATTCGAAGCCGTTGGATGGAGGAAAGGGACCCATGAAGTCAATTCCCCAGATGTCGAAGATTTCCGCAGCTAGGATGTGTTGTAAGGGCATCATGTCACAACGTGCCATTGACCCTAACGACTGGCACCTAGTGTAATGCTTGGCATAAGTGTGTGTGTCATGGTGAAGGGAGGGCCAAAAGAAACCGCACTGCAACACCTTGGCTACATTTTTCCTCCCAGAGAAATGGCCTCCACAGGCCTGATCGTGGCAGAAGGATAGCACACTGGGGAACTCACTGTCAGAAATACAGCGACGGATGATTTGATCAGCACCTATTCGAAAAAGAAGTGGATTATCCCAGAAATAATACTTTGCTTCTGCCATGAGACGCTCGCGCTGGTTTTTAGGCCAGCCACGTGGAAGAGATCCAGAAGCAAGGTAATTGGCAATGTCGGCATACCACGGCCCACTTGCCACATTTATTGCTAATAGGTTCTCATCAGGAAAAATTTCATTAATTGGCAGAGTAAGTCCAATATGGTCAGGGTCCAGTCTGGAAAGGTGATCAGCCACAACATTCTGGGCTCCGACCTTATCGCGAATTTCAATGTCAAATTCCTGGAGCAGAAGGATCCAACGAATCAGTCTAGGCTTGGCATCCTTCTTGTGCATGAGATGGCGAATGGCCGTGTGATCAGTGAAAACAATAACGTGAGAGCCCAGAAGGTAAGAGCGGAATTTCTCCATCCCAAAGACGACCGCCAGTAGTTCCTTTTCAGTGGTAGTATAATTACGCTGGGCCTCGTCGAACGTCTAACTAGCGTAGTATACCACGAAGGGGTGTCTATCGCGTCTTTGTCCCAGGATGGCTCCGACTGCAAGGTCTGAAGCGTCACACATAAGTTCAAAGTCGAGGGACCAATCAGGCGGCTGGAGAACAGGGGCCTTGGTGACAGCATTACTCAGCTGCGTGAATGCTTGTATACAGTCGGGGCCCATGTCGAAGGGCACGTCGGTTGATAGGAGATGAGTTAAGGGTCGAGAAATTTTGGAGAAGTCTTTGATGAATCTACTATGGAAACCGACGTGTCCCAAGAAGGAGCGGATTTGTTTGACAGAACCAGACACAGGTAAATCAGCAATGACGTCGAGCTTAGCTCTGTCAACCTCGATACCCCTATCGGAGATGATATGTCCGAGAATAATTCCCTCGTGCACCATAAAATGACTTTTTTCCCAGGAAAGCACGAGGTTTACATCAATACATCTCTTAAGGATGCGAGTCAGGTTGGCAAGACATTCGTCGAAAGATGGTCCAAAGACTGAAAAGTCATCCATGAAGACCTCGAGAAAGTCACCCACCATGTCATGAAATATCACCAGCTTGCATCTCTGGAAAGTTGCTGGCGCATTACAAAGTTCGAACGGCATCCTTCTAAAGGCGAAGGTGCCGAAAGGGCAGGTAAAAGTGGTTTTCTCTTGGTCTCGGGGGTCTATTGCCACCTGGTTATATCCTGAGAATCCATCCAGGAAGCAGAAAAATTTATTTCCCACTAACCGCTCCAGGATTTGGTCAATAAATAGTAGCGGGAAGTGATCTTTCTTGGTTGCAGCATTGAGTTTCCTATAATCTACACACACTCTCCAAGATGTAGGAGTGCGTGTAGGGATGGATTCGCCCTTGTCATTGACACGGATGGTGAGTCCTGCCTTTTTGGGCACAACGTGAATCGGACTCACCCAGGGGCTATCACTGATCGGGTAGATTATACCTGCATCCAGCCACTTAATGATTTCCTTCTTAACGATCTCCCGCATGTTAGGGTTGAGATGTCGCTGCATCTCGCGGGAAGGTCGAGCCTCCTCCTTCGTATATATACGGTGAGTGAAGTAGGAGGGGCTAATGCCAGATAAGTCTGATAAAGGCCATCCAATAGCTGCCTTGTGTTCTAGGAGGACCTTAGTTAGTTTGCACTCCTGCTCCTTGGTTAATTTTGAACTAATGATTATAGGGAGCGTTTCATTTGGTCCCAGGAAAACATACTTGAGTGTATTAGGCAGCACTTTTAGCTCGAGAGTGGATGGGGAAGGATCTGGCATTTCTTGGGACGAGGGTGTCCCAAACAGGTAGGAGAACAAGTTAGGAGGAAGAAACTGGCCTTCAGATTGGCCAAGAAGAGGGACTTCTTGGATAGATGGATCCAAAAATGAATAGCCCCAGTGAGAAGTATATGGGCTCAAGGTCCCAGTGTGGATTTGCAAATCCGCCTGATTTGGCGGGGAAGAAAGGGCAAATTCGGTCTTCATGAGTGTGGACCAACGGTGAGTAGCCCAGATATGACTCTGACCACGAGGTATGGGAAGCGGAGAAAACCTCATCAAAACTCTGGCTAGGAGAAGGTACTGGACAAGGGAGGGATTGGGGAACGTCACAGTATGTGTTGGTCAGGCAGTCATCAGTGTTTATAGGTAATCCGCAGCAGTCCGAATAGGTCCCAATTAGTCTGATACACGAGCTGACGGCCATGTCCTCGTCAGACGTGTCATCCTCAATGCAATCGCAATCAAAGTTCTTGACTGTCTTGAATATGTTAAGCTTGAGATTCTCAGATCCAACGGCAATCTCAATACAGCCCAACTCGCAGTCGGTATGGGCGCGGGTTGTGGCCAAGAAAGGTCGACCGAGGATGATCGGACAATCAGAAAGTGAACTAGGAACTTCCATATCTAAAATAAGAAAGTCAACAGGAAAACAGAGATTGTTGACCCTAACCACTACGTCTTCCACCACACCCTTCGGGATTTTGACAGAATAATCTGCCAACTATAACGTGATAGGGGTGGGTTTCACATTTCCCAAGGAAAGTTTTTTGAGCATGATGGTTAGTATGAGATTGATGGAAGATCCTAGATCAAGCAGGGCACGGTTAAAACAGCAGCCTTGGATGCTACAGGAAATCAGTGGTGTGCCCGGATCTTTCTGCTTCGGTGGTAAGTTTGACAGTATAGCACAACTCGCATGAGGCGAGAGAACCAGTGGATTCTTAGTCTTCTTTAGCTGTCGCCTGGGTGTTGTGTAGTCTTTGAAAAATCGAGCGACAGTAGGTATGTGGTCGATTGCCTCGAGCAAGGGTACCTTGATTTCTACATCCCTGAATAAATTACACAGGTTGTCAAAGGCCTGCGTATTTTTCTTTTTGCCTTTTGGCTCCCTTAGTAGAGCCTTCGGTAATGGGACTGATTCTGGCACAAGTTTTGTTGCATCGTCCTCTCGCAAATGCGGTATGCATCCCGAATGAGAGGGCGAAGAAGAAGACAGGCCAAGATCAAGTCGAGGCGGATCGACGGTCTGCTTACCGCTCCTCGTAGTGATAGCATTGGACGATGCTAGTCCAGTGGGATCATACGGCGGAGGAGGGTTTGCAATGGGGACATAAGAGTGTTGTGCTGCAGCAGGATTAGCCTGAAATCCCGGTGGAATGCTCAGAGCTTGCAGAACTTGATTAACTTGTCCCTGAGAAGGTCGTACTTGTGGTTGAGAACCACGGGGTACGAAATTTCACGGGTTTGGAACAGGTTGGGCAGGAAGAGTGCCTTGAGATCGAGTCGCCATGCGTAGTTGACTGATCTCGGTGTTCTGCTGCTCCAATTGGTGTTGAAGAGAGGTCATGTTCTCTTCATGTCGCTTTGACATTTCTGTCATCATTCGCATCAATTTGTCAAGAGGGCTTGATGCGTGTTCAGTTTGTGGTAGCAAGGGCCTGATGGCGGATTTGCCATAGGATTAAACTGGACCCTTGGGATGATTGGTGCGGACGGTGGCATTGGTCCACCCGCGGTGTTTTGGCGCTGCAGGTTGTTGGACCATGCGAAGTTCGGATGATTACGCCACCCTGGGTTATAAGTGGCAGAGAACGGGTTGCTCCCCAGGGCGCAAGCGTCTTCTATGGCAGAAGACGTGTCCGCATGTAGATATGCGTCCGAGCACATGGAGGCTTGGTCCTCTGTGTCGAAATACTGGCTCGCAGAATCCAATTCCGCATGACTTACCGAGTCGCTTGGCACGACACTCGGTAAGGAAGGTCTAACGGGGTTTCTCAGGATAAGCCTGGTATTAGAAGAACTTGGATTGTAACGAAGTGGTGAAGAGGTGGTGTTTGCCATAGATCGGGCGGGGTTGGCTAGAAGCTCGTCCAGCTTCATGTGCACGACGGAGACTTCATCCAGTTTTTGTGCAATAAGGCTTAGATCAGTGGATTAATGGGAGGGTCCCGTGTCAACTTCGTGGACATTTCGGGGCTGGCTGATACGATTAAAGGCGACAATGGAAGCATTGTTCATCGAGTTTTCACTCATATTTTCAAACAGTTCGAATGCTCCATTCTTGTCTTTATTCATAAAGTTCCCTCCGCAGGAAGCATCTGCAATCTGCTTCAAAGTCTCATTTAGCCCATAGTAGAAAATCTGGGCTATATGCCACTTAGGCAGATTGTGGTGCAGACACTTCCTGAGGAGGTCGTTATACCTCTCCCATGCCTCATGAAATTGTTCGCTGTTTTGTTGTGTAAATGAAGTGATAGCACGGCGAAGCACATTGGTCCACCCGATTGGAAAGAACTTCTTGAGAAACACTGTTCGCATCTCTTCCCAAGAGTGGATGGTTCTCCCAAGGGTGCGTAACCATTGCGATGCTTTATCCCGCAATGAAAATGGGAACATCTTCATGAGGACTATAGATAACCCGACATTTCTTGGTTTAACGGTTTCAGCAAGTCGGGTTAGGTCTTCCAAGTGGAGAAATGGGTCTTCACTTGCAAGACCATGAAAGTGAAAATTGATTAGGCCAATTATGTTTGGTTTTAATTCAAAGTCGTCCCCGCCCATGGGGAACCAAATTTGTCCTATGGTCTCTGTAGCAGCGGGATTCTGATAAGAGCTAAGAGACCTAGGCTCCTCCCATTCGGGAGGGTTCTGCATTTTCTCCAATGTTTCCCGAATGGCTTCGATTTGCTCATTATACATTTCCATTTGGGCTTGGAGGCGGGTTATGGGATCTAAGGCTCCACCACCTGGTGGATTCTGAGGGCGGTTTCCTCCCTCGCGATTTGGGGGTGGGCGTGCAGCCATGTTTGTGGAGGAGGAGGACGATTCGGCTTCTTTTCTAGATTTATCAGTCAATTCAAACAATTCAAGGTTTTGTGACCTCCTCCCAAACATGCACTACCGTAGGAAGAGTTGGGGAGATGAGAAGGGAAAAGGGATGAGAGAAATGATGCCGTAAAGGTACACTTGATTACAAATCAATACAGTCAAGTTCCTAACCTCTACAGTGTGCCCTTAGACCTAAAGATCTAAGTTACCTACTATCACGAACTACGGAACCGAATGCGAGCACCGCGGAACCACTGGGCCAGATTGAAAGGCCGTTTGCCCCAGTCTTAGACACCCGATAGCACGCGGGAACTCTCACCAGCACGTAGCCGCTACACATAGGTAGTTAGACCTCCAATCCTTAAAAAGGGTCAAGTTACTACCAGTTTTAATTAGAGGCTTAGGGTCAAGTGCTTTTGGAATGTGAAGGGCATTGTTTACGGGTAATGCCCAAGTGATTGATTTTCAGAGTGTGTAAAAACAAGCATGCAATGGGGAAATCTCCCCGAATTGAAGCTTTTATTGGTGAATGGTTTTTTAGAGTTCAGCCTTAAGTAGTATGGATTTTACGGTTTTGCTGAATTACCAATTCAACCAATCTCTGGGTTTTTGCAAAAATACAGGTTTTCCTTCTAAAACCCAAGAAACCCTTCTTCAATTATCAGTTAGTTAATGCATGCTAAAATGCAATGGGCTACCCTAAATGGAAATTTCTAAGCGTTGATGCACGAATCAATTTTATATCAATGTGAAAGGGAGCCAAGGCACTTCAATTCAAGTGCTCCCAATCACCAAGAAGAATGTCCACACAAGGCTCAACCAACAGATAAAGAAAATAAAGTTGTTGGTGTTGAAGTATTCAGGATCGAATCACAGGCAAGTTGAAAAGTCGTGGTGAGGTTGGAATTAACTCAATTCCAAGTCTCCCCACCAAAAATGTGATCCTGAATTAAAGATAAGCGAGGCAAAAGAGGGATGCAAGCAATCTTTTTCTTTGCCTCAAAGAATACTTCCCACGACGAAAAATCCAAGAATCAAGATTCTCGGATTTTCGCTATGCGAAGTGTGGCGGGAAATCCCAGGGTAGTGGGAGTGAAGACAACCAATCAAACAAGTGAATTTTTATCCACTTGCCCCAAGAAATCCCAAGAAGTTTTTTTTAATTTTTTAGTTTTTAGTTTTTTTTTTATTGAGGTGGCAAGTTAATCCTAGTTTGCTAAGAAAAGGAAAACATGCTTGTTCGACAACGTATGCGAAGCTCCAATGCGGTGTCGGTGTCTTCACGCTCTCGTTCTCGCCTTGGATCTGCCCTCGTTCCCGACTTCGTCTGCTTGTCTTCTCCTTGCAACCAGATTCACCAGCACATTAAAAACAAAAATACCCGTGAAGAGAGAAGAGAAAAATTGAAAGCAATTGAATAAAAACTTACTTGAAGGTGCACTTCCCCGGCAACGGTGCCAGAAAAGGATGTTGGGTCGGCCCGGATAGGTTGTTAATATGATGTTTTTATTGTTGAAATATGTATAATGGTTAACCTAATTTGGACCTAACCATCTTTTTACAAAATTTTTAACCTAGCTTACTTGATTTTATCTTGTCACTTTTAGGCCCAGGGTCGAACTCAGGGAAGTGGGATCAAGTCGAGTTTCTACGTTTTCCTTAAAACGTGTCTCTTCCGTTTGTTTATTATGTTTTTGGTGTTTTTTCTTATTTAGATTTTTTTTCTAGTAATCGTTGTCCTTGAGGCACACCCTCAAAATTGTGTCCTTGGCTTTTAGCCAAAATAGAGTTCCAAAACAAGTCTTGCTACTCGCAAGATGAGGTACGTGCAAGTCAAAGATTATCTTTTCTCTTTTATATACTTTTTTATTATCTTTTTACCAAGAGAGAAGCAAACAGACAGAAAGTAATTATAGTATGTATATATATATATTATATCCATAAAGGGGTGGGGGTGGAGGTGATGATGGAGTGTAGCACTATGTTGAGTCAGTCGACGTCTAGAGAGACGCAACCAACTCGACTGGGTGCCGCGTGGAGTGTGGATGGATGATGTATGGGTCCATGCTTTTTGTACGGGTGTATCGGGGAATTTCAGCAACTGGTGCAGATATTCCCGCAATACAGCGTATGGCAAATAACGTGAAAATATATATATATGTGTATGTATGTAAGTAAATATATCTATATATATATATAAATGTATAGGTATATATGTATAGATATATATAGACATATATATGTGTATATATATATATATATAGGTGTATATGTATATATGTATATATGTATGTATATAGCTATCTATGTATATATGTATATAAATACATGTATATATATATATAATACTATATAGATGTATATATATATGTATATAAGTATATGTATCTAGATATATATGTATACACATAAGTAGATAGATATGCATGTATATATATATGTATATAAGTATGTGTATCTATATATATAAGTTTATGTGTAAGTATATAGATATATATATACGTATATATATATATATATTATATATATATGTATGTATACATAACTATATAGATATACTATGTATATAAGTATATATATATATAGATATATGTACATATATATATATATGTTACTATATATATATGTTTATACTAGTGTTTATGTGTGTGTGGGTGTGTGGAAGTGTCGGT
This sequence comes from Thalassia testudinum, assembly GCA_037157565.1. Taxonomy (NCBI): domain Eukaryota; kingdom Viridiplantae; phylum Streptophyta; class Magnoliopsida; order Alismatales; family Hydrocharitaceae; genus Thalassia; species Thalassia testudinum. The sequence goes on from JAZHRO010000036.1 coordinate 11,643,802, forward strand.
GAAGATGTGTGTGTGCGTTGGTGTAGTGTACTGAGTGAGTGAAAAAGAGAGAGAGAGAGAGTGAGGGAGAGAGCGGGAGAGAGAGAGAGAGCGGGCGGGAGTACTCGCGCCAGAGAGAAAGTTGGCGATAGTTGGAGAGAGAGAGGGTGATGGCGCGAGTTAAGATGTCTGTTGGAGATGGTGACGGACATCTGGACGTCGCGGGTGCAGGCGCGCCTTCGCGTGAGGATTCTGCAGGCCGGCGCAAAGACGACGAGCGGGCGATGGTGTGGGGAAGCGAACGTGGAGGAGGTCTGCAGGTGGTCGCAGAGGGGCACGGGGGTTGGCAGGGGACGGCGAGAGGGCCTGGCCGGCCGCTGCAGTGCGCGCAGCAGCCGGTCGCGGGTGCAAGGGTGGAGGTGACAGAACGGACAACGGAGCGGAGGAGGCCCTGCAGGCGCATGTGGAGGGCTGAGCGCCTGCGAGGAAGGTCGCAGAGGAGGCGGGGGGTCCTGCTGCTGCTGCTGCTGGCTGCTGCTACCGTGGCTTCAAGTTTCAGAGCTTAAAGCGGTGGCAATGGGGTGAAAGGAGAAAAACGAAATGAGGGAAGGCACCATGCCCACCGGCTCGTCGAAGAGCTGGGAGGTGGTGTTCCCACTGTGGTGGTGTGCACCACAGTGGGTACTCCTGCTCGCCGGGTGCCTCCTCGATGGAGGGCAGACGTATGGGAGGGGAAGACGGTGGAAGAGGTGGCTACGGGTTTTTGTTTCGTGCAGCAGCGTGTGTCTCGCAAGGAAGAAGCTACAGCTTCTTGTAGAGGAGGAGAGAGTGGCGTGCCGGCTGCAGCAGGGAGAGGGCGCGGGATTGGCAGCTGTAGGGAGCGGCATTGGCAGGGAGAAATGACGTCGAGTAAATGGATGCAGCTGCTGCTGGAAGAGAGGTGCAACCGCGGGAAGAAAAAAAAGAAAATCAAGAGGATAAAATAAAAAAGATGTGGATTTTGCAATGAGGCAATTGAGGAAAAATGTAAATATGCAAGCCATTATTTTCAATCTTCTCTCCTCTTAATTAAATGCATGAATGCAAGTGTTTTTTACAAATGCAACTATAGAATCCTAATATGCAACGTTAATGCTAGGAAATAGCATGAGAAGGCTTTATTGCAGGCGTATTTTGAGGTGCAAACAGCGGGTCATGTCCACAGGGAGGAAATTATGCAATCAATACTTAATTGTTTAATGTTATTTCGGATAGTGTGAAATCCTTATTCAAATCTAACTTAAAATGTGGAGGAAAGTAGATTTGCAATAACTTAAAAAGATAAAGGCATATGTACAGTTTTCCCTCACAGAAATCCTCAATAAATTTATGATGAATTTATGCAATTTTCACATGATGTGTACTAAAGACAATTAGTACCTAAGTTAAGCCTAAAATCAATCCTTAAACTAATTAACATCAATACCATGCAATTATAAGGAACTATGAGTGTTCAAATGCAATTCTGCCATAATATAATAATAATAAATAAAATCAAATTAGGTGGCAATGGCATTGAATGTAAATTTTAATTGGTGGGAAAACAGGGCTTTCTTCCTCTCTCCTCCTCACGAGAGAGAGAGAACTGCAGGGCTGTCGCAAGGCTCAGGAGGACGGCAAGGTCGAGAGCTCTCCGGTGGTGGCAGCGGTGGCAAAGGAGGTGGCCGGAGGTGGCCGGCGGAGGTGGTCGGAGCTCTGGCCTATTGAATAAGAAGGTGGAGTTGCTGCAGTGCCACCTGCGATGTGGTGGCGTGCAAGCGTGCGCGTGCTGGAGCGTGCCTGTGCAGGCGGTTGCAGAGGTGAAGGCGCACAGCTCCTTGAGGCGTGGCCGCAGGGAGAGGTGCACCTGCGGGCCTGCGGAGGGAAGTTGCAGGGCGGGGCATCTTCTTGAGAGGTTGGAACGCACACGGTGAGCCGTGCGGGCGCGCCTGCAGGGTGGCACGAGTGTGCTGGTGGCGCAGATGCAGGGTGGAGAGGTAGGTGCACGGGTGGAAGGTGATGCGGTGCGGCGTCTGCAGCAGGGCGGTGGGGCGCGCTGGCGTCACTGCAGAGTGGAGAGGCGCAGCTTGGTGCGCGCGGGCAGTTGGTTGCAGATGGCTCTGAAGGGAGCAAGCAGTAGGGCGTGCAGGCGTGGTGAGCAGGGGGCGACCTGCAGGCGGTTGGTGAGTGCCTGCAGCAGGGGAGAGGCGCACGATTGGGTGGATGTGCCTGCCATGGCGTGGGCACAGTGAAGGCAGATGGCGCTGAAGGCAGATGAGCAGTAGGGCGCACTGGTGTGCGCCTGCGGTGGCTGGAGGTAGATGCTGTGAACAGGAGGCATGTGGTTTTTCCCCGCAAGGGGGAAGAAGGCCACAGTGCATGCTTCTTCTCCTCTGGATGGCCTTCCTCTCTCCCCACCTTTCTTTTTAACTTCTCTCCTTTGCACGTGAGTTAAGGGATTTTCCCAAATCCCTGGTCATAGTTGTTGAGAAAGGCGGCGGAAGAGGAAGATTACCCCAATGTCTGGAAGGGGAGGGGGGAAAGAGTCGCAGCTGCTATGTGTTGGGGAATTTATCCCCCCACCCTTGTTCTTTCTGCATTTTATTACCTGCACATAAAAATAACAAAATAATTATCTTATAGAATGTTATAAACTTAAATCATGAGTGTTGGAAGGTCGTAGATCGCATTTTTGATAAAAGTGTCGTAGTATAGTTGCGAAATACGATCCAACAAAGTTATTGTTTTGTAAAAATAATGAGACTTTGAGTCCCGGTCGTTTGTCTCTAGGAGTCGTTGTTTTTATTTTTGAAATCGATCTTAAAGCCGCTCTACTTTATTTAAACGACATGCTGGTGCGTAATATATAGGCGGTTAAAGAACAGGCAATTAAATCACGCAAATATGATAATCATTTAGCTCAAGGTGATTTCAAACACATAAGAGATATATATATATAATGAAATTTCATTCATAGTGGGAGAGTTGTTGCACAAGGAAATCTAGAGGAAAGCTTATACATGAATGCTTAAAATTAAATCTAACTACTCGAAAACGATTGCATACAAGAATCAACGGGGGGATTTTGCATGCATCATTGGGTGAGAAGTAAGACTACTCTACTAAGCAGTAAATGAAAGCAATAAAAATTATGAAGAGCATGATCGAGAGCTAGAAGAATAGAAGGCATTCAGGGGTGGTCCCCAATGGCCTTGGAGTGGTCTAAAAGAGAATGAGGGGCGGCCAATGTAGCTTAGGCCGACCCTTGGAGAGAAGTAGGGTTGATCCAGCATCCCGGCATGGTGTCCTCCTTGGTGGTGGTAGTGAGCTCGTGGAGGTGGAGTGACTATGGAGGTGGCGTGAATGGCACCAATGGAGTGCAATTGCCAAAGAAGTGAATGGGTGCCAATGGCCGCCCAAGGGGTCTTTTTATAGACCTAAGGGAAGCTCTCTAGAAAATTATGGAATTCTCTAGAAGGCCTATGGTGGGAGCTCATGGGAGAGTGAGAGAGAGAGGGTGGATGGTGGTTTTTAGATCCACCAAATGTGGATCTAAAAATTGAATGGCTCTTGGTTGCTATTTTTGGCAACCAAGGCAACCACACATGGTAGAGAGTTCTAGAGAACTCTAGGCTAGATATTTTCGTGTGGATGGTGTGTGTGGGTGTTTGTGGGTCGAAACTTAGGTGGCTAGGTTGATTAGGTTGGGTTCTAGTGGGTTTAGGTCAAGGTTGGTCTCAAATTAGGGTTATAAACCCTAATTCACTAAGGTAAAGTGCAATTAAACTTAATACAAGTTTAATTAGGTGTGTGGAAACTTAATTGAGAGTAAAACAACTCAATTAAGTCAGGTTTAGGTCAATTGGACTCTCACTGAGTCCAATTTGACAGTGTGTGCTGAGATCAGGGCTCAATTGGATTCAATGAGTCCAATTGAATAGGCTGATGGAATTGACTAAGATCTAAGTCAATTAGGTTTAGTGAGGACCTAATTAAGTCCTTAGGGACGTTTAGAGGTGGTGTACTAGGGTTAGGGCACCTTAATTTAGGTTCATACGGGGTTGGAATTGGGTTTAGGGACCTAGAGATACAAGATCAAGAATTAAATCTCAAAATAGGAATTGGAGAGCAGTATCAGACGTCTAATTATGGAATCAGACATCTTATACTCAAAAAATCAGAAGTCCAGACTTGTTGTCTGGACGTCCAATCAGAGTCAGGAAGGATTTCAGGTTCTGTTTTTGGTATTCTACATAAATTAGATGTCTGAAAAAGTATCTGGACGTCCAATAACACTGCAGAAGTGGGTTTGAAGTGTGCGGGAGTTGGCTATGGGTCCTGGACGTCTTAAAAATTATCTGGACGTCCAAAGAAGGGTTGGAACTAGGGTTTTAGGGCTTCCTAGGGTGTTGTGACCTAATCTAAAGGTGGCTAAGGCTTGGGGAAGTCTCTAGGCTATCCTAGGGCTAGGATGGACCTAAGCTCTTCACATTTTACTGCTTTATTTCTACTTAATAGAATAGAAAACCTTTAAAGCCCTTACGTATTATTCCTACATCTAAACTAGGCCTTCTGCTCTAGCCTTGCTACAACTCCCATTATTCCTGATCCAGCTTCAGATCCAGCTCCTTATTAGCTTATTCCCTGCAATCGACATAATGTACTTAATCAGCGCATTATAACATTATTTTATGCATAGCTAAAGGAAAGCAGTAAAGATGCAGATAATGCGTATGCATGCTTGAATAACCCTAACTTATGCTAAGTCCTAGCCTAATTTAGGTCAATTAAGACCTATGATTGCTACGCAATCAATGAGTTATACAAATATTCTACAACTTAATTTCCATTATTAACACACCTAAACTATACGATTAAATATACTTAGGCTTAATATTAGTCCATTTTAATGGACTCATCAAATACCCCCATGCCTAAGATTTGCTAGTCCCTACCAGAAATAATAGAAATGATAAGAAGATTTCTTCTTTTCCTATTTCAAAACTTTAGAAATCCAGACAAATGTGAAGTGCTTATAGCCTAGGTAATAGATCCAAGTGAAAGAGCCGATTCTCATTTGGAGTTCATACATCACCCTTGGAAAAAATTTCTGCTGAGATAGGCAACTACTTCCCTCAAGGATAAAGCAGACGATAATCTATAATTTGACCCCGGCGTTTGGCTTAGGTCGGAGATATCAAGTTGAATGGATTTGTATTTGGTGGCACACACTCAACTGGTGCTACATATAGTCTAGTATTGCAGACTCTAGCTCTCTAGACTATTAGACAAGTCAACTCTGAGAGAGGCTACATAATTGTGCTCTCTTGATGTTCCTGGGCACTCTCTCTTTTCTTTCTTTCTGAGATCACGAATCTTGCCAGATTTAGAAGTTATACTCACTATTTGGTGGCCTCACATGGCATCCACACTTCAATTAAAGTCCTAATAACTCTATAACTAAGTTAAAGTTCTCAACCAGTATTCAGGCGATCAGAAATACTAGAAGGTAGGTATGGGTCATATTTGGTAGAACGCGATAGGTGTTCTATTGCCTCAGAAACAATGTTACATCATAAACTTCGACTTTTTTTTTTTTGTAATATAACTATTTTTCTTTTTCTTCTTTCTATTTCTTCTTTTTCTACTTCTTTTCTCTTTTCCCTTTTTTTTTGTTTCTTTTTCAATCAATCACAACACAATACAGACTTTTATTTATGAGGCATTATTACAGATGATGATGGTGAAGAGGAAGTTGTGTGGCTTATTTGGTGGAAGTGCCTATTCTCGGCACCGGAAAGGAATGGATAGGACAGTCATATTTCTGACCTTTGACACTATTACCCTCCTTCAGCTGAGGACTCTATGAAGGACGGTCGTAATCATCCACCATAATTATAGCTTTATTAAGACTCAATCTCTGTGTATCTGCCTTAGTTGGTGACTCTCAGGAATTCACTCAAAGTCTGCACATAGGAATAGAGAGTGAAAACTATGCCTAACTCTGAAGTATCATCATCTAATTATCCAGAACTTAAGAGTCCTTACACTAGACTTAGCGTACCAGTAATCTCTCTACTTCTTCTCAAAAATATGAGGTGGATTTATTAGAAGATAATATGCCTGACTCTCTATGAACTGTCCAAGGGTTCAGTAGACTACAAATGCTTATTGGTTTTCCCAAAGGATCCATTACCAAGTCCATGTGCACGTGAAATAAATGTACTGGATTCTAAACATAAGAAATAATTCCGGAAGAAAAACCTCCAATAACAAAGGTATTTTGCTAGGGACTAACCCAATCAGCTCAAGAAAAGAATTTTTTTTTTTAATAAATATGTATGCAAATATTTATAAATGCTATAAACACTATAAACATTCTCAGGTTATATCCCTCCATGCCTAAGACTGACAATGCCCTCGTTGGAAAAATATAGACATTGAAGAATATCACCTGAGGAGGAGAGTGGGAGGAGCTAAGGCTCCTCCAGCCGTAGTGCGTCCAAAACCTGGTCATCTGAAAGAGTAATATACGGTTTAAGTCACTGGCCATTTACTTTAAAGTTCACACCTGAAATAGGGCTCTTGATCTCCACAACTCCATGAGGGAAGGTATTGATAACAATGTATGGCCCATCCCAACGGGACTTGAGCTTTCCAAGAAATAATTTAAGTCTAGAATTGAAAAGCCAGACCCACTAGTTGGGCTCAAAAGTCTTTCTAATGTGCTTGTCATGGAAGACTTTTGTACGTTGCTTGTAAGCTTGAGAAGTTTCATAAGCTTCATTACGAAGCTCCTCAAGCTCACTTAATTCTAACATACGTGCTTTTCCCGCTTTATCCAGATTTAAGTTAACATTTTTAATGGCCCAATAAGCTTTATGTTGGATTTCAACGGGAAGGTGGCACGCTTTTCCGTAGACAAGACGGAATGGAGACATGCCCAAGGGAGTCTTATATGCAGTTCTCTAGGCCCAAAGTGCATCATTTAGTTTCTTAGACCAATCCTTCCGATCAGGCCTGACAGTTTTTTCTAAAATTTGCTTAATCTCTCTATTAGACACTTCAACTTGCCCACTCGTTTGGGGATGATAAGGTGTGGCTATCATGTGGTTGACTCCCAAATTTTTGAGTAGTCTAGTGAAGTGTACATTCTTAAAGTGAGGTCCTCCATCACTTATGATCTTCCTTGGGCATCCATACCGAGAAATGATATTAACCTTAACAAAGCCCAAGACCACAGAATGGTCATTGGTTTGCGTGGGGATGGATTCTATCCATTTTGATACATATCAACAGCCACAAGGATGTATTCATACCCGAAGGACACAGGAAAGGGACCCATGAAGTCACTGCCCCAAATATCAAAGATTTCAACAAGGAGGATAGGTTGTTGGGGCATCTCATCCCTTTTTCCAATGGTTCCCATCTGCTGGCAATGTAGACATGCACCCACATACGTATGTGCATCTCGGAATAATGTGGGCTACCAAAAACCAAACTGAAGAACCTTATGAGCAGTCTTCTTCCAACTAAAATGTCCCCCACAGTGGAGGTCATGGCAAAAACTTAGAACACTTCTTTGTTCCTCATCATGGATGCAACGGTGAAACAGCTGGTTAGGGCCTATTCTAAAAAGCTTGGGTTCCTCCTAGTGATAAAATTTAGCATTGACAATAAACCTGTCTTGCTTCTGCTTGTCCCAAGTACTAGGGGTGATGCCCGTGACCAGATAGTTCACTATGTCAGTGAACCAAGGAGTTTTAGTTTCCACGGTCATTAGAGACTCATAAGGGAAAGTCTCTTGAATATTGCCAGTAGGGTTTGATGCCTCAATAGGGATCCTAGACAAATGGTCTACTACCACATTCTCAACTCCTTTCTTGTCTTTAATTTCCAGGTCAAATTCTTGGAGTAGCAGAATCCAACGAATTAGGCAAGGTTTGGTGTCCTTTTTGGCCAGAAGATGCTTAAGGGCAGAATGATCAATGAACACCACAACCTTGGATCCCAAGAGATAAGGCCGAAACTTTTCAAAAGCAAATACTATAGCAAGTAATTCCTTTTCAGTGACCGTGTAGTTTTGCTGAGGATCCGTAAGGGTCTTGCTGGCTTAATGCAGCACATGAGGTTTGCCATCAACCCTTTTACCTAAGATCGCTCCCACTGCAAAATCAGAAGCATCGCACATAAGCTCAAACGGGAGGGTCCAATCTGGTGCTTGGAGAATCGACGGGGTAATGAGGGTTTTCTTCAAAGCTTGGAAAGCCTCGCCATATCTATCATCAAAATCGAAGGAGACATCCTTCACTAACAGGTCGTAGAGTGGCTTAGAGATTTTACTAAAGTCTCTAATGAAGCGCCTATAAAATCCAGCATGGCCAAGGAAACATCTAACCAGACGAACATTGGTAGGCAATGGAAGCTGATGAAAACCTCATCATGAGCCATAACTAGCTCATTTTGACCCAATACAAAGGATAAAAGCTCCTACATATCTCAAGGAAAGGCTTAACTCAGAGAATTCTGAGTTTGAGAAGAAAACCAGTCATAAGGGGCAAAAGTGCAATTTTACCAGTATAATCTGCATACAGGGTAATTCTGGGCCCAAACACAGGTCAAAACAGCTTAATAAGAATAAAAGTGGGATGAGATGATCTAGCAAGGGCTACAGCACTTCCAAGGAACCAAATGATAATCTGTAACCCTAAAACAACCCACTTCAATTCACAAGGTTCGAGGCAAAGTAAAAATAGAATAAACCCTCTAAAATTCATAGAAAAATAATCTCTAGGGTTTAGAACCTTCAATTTGGCCTTTAGAACCCATTTTGACCTACATTGAGAACCATGCCCAATTAATAACTTAATTTGGGTCTTTACGCAAATTGACCGATCAAACAAGGTTTAATATGAAAATGAAATTCACCATCAGATTCCTTAGGTCCTAATTAGTCATGTATAAAAACTTGAGCCTAAGAAGAAACCTCCTTGACCGACTTTACACTTTGGTCCTCATATATTTACTCTTTGGCCCTCAACTTTTGAACCCTCGCATTTTAGCCCCTAACTCTCCTTCGTTCTTTGCAATCAGGTCCCTCCTGCAAAACCCTGCCAGCACCATGCTCCGGCGACCTTGCGCGGAGCATGGCGCCGCACAGGGTGAGGTGGGGGACCTGGCAAGTATACCGGGGGTGCCCTGCGTCGTCAGCCGTCGCAGGGGCACCCCCCTGGTCATTGTAGCCCCCCATACCGGCCGTGCGAACGCACGGACGGTATGGGTTCGTGTTCCGACCATTCTCCGGTGAGGGAGACACGTCGTCTCCCTCCGCCTTCCTCCCTATTTCATCCCTATAAATACCCCCCGCTGCTCCACCGACCAGGGCAGCCTGGATCTGACGGAGAAAACCCCCAGCTTTCTTCTCTTCTTCCTCCGGCAGATGCTCACCAGCTCCGGCGGCTTCCTCCCCCTCCACCTCTTCGCTCTGCCGCAATACCAGCAGCAGAGACTTCCTCCCCTGCTCTTCCCGCGCCACGCCGCACCCAGCTGGCGCCTCTCCGGCTCTCTGCTCGCCGCCGCCCCTCTCCCTGAGTATCGTCTTCTCCGGCGACAGTCGATACGACTGTCGCCCTGTTCCTCCCCCTTCGTCCCTGCAAGTAAGTTAGAACTACTCCCCTTCTTCTCCTCTTTCTTTCCCCGCTTTCAATTTAGTCAATTAAACCCTCGACCGCTCCTGTTCACTCTCACCCTCTCCGCCTCCGACCACCCTCCGGCGAGTCGCTCCATCACCTCAGCGACCCACACGGCTCGCCGACCACCGCAGAACCTCCGCCTCCTCACCCTGATCCTCTTCCGCCCCTCCACTTCCCACCAAACACCCTCTGCAGATCCACCGAACACACCCACTTCTTTGCTCACAGTTTGACCTAGGACGACCTATTGGCTCCATTTCGCCCCCTGCAGACCCCCTGACCACCTTCGCCGTGCCACGGCGAAGGTCCCCCGCCTGTCTGATTTGGCCGAGAGGCCGTTCTTCTGTGACCAGGTGACTCGCCCGCCGTCGCCATTACTGAGCAGGCAGAGCTCCTTCACCTGCAGGTGCAGGCACGCCTTCGCCCAGGTTCGACTCCCAGGTGGCGCGGGGAGTCTCCGCGAAACGTCCCAGGCTCGCAGATGGGGCGAAAGCCGCGCGTGAAGACACGATCGCCCACTGCTCCCTCCGCGACGGGCGCTCAATTGGGGTGGGACATTTAGTCCCACCTCGGAACTTCTCGGAGGCGCGCGGACGCATAAAGGCAAAAAGTGCCTTATGCTGTCTGCCTCCTGACCACGGGGTGAGGTCCCTCTCACCCGACCCGGCCTCGTCCGTGACCACGCTCCGCGGACCTGGCCCGACCCGATTAAACCGACCTGCACTCCTCGCCCACCACCGCACGCCGGTGGGCCTGGACCCGGGCCTGACCCGAACCCCGATTACCCGGTAGCTCTGGGAGAGCTGTCCCAAGAGTGGTTTCAGAGAGAAAGAGAGAGACGCGGGGGGAAGGGGGGTAGAGTAGGTTTTGCCTCTTGACGAAAAACTCTGAAGTGTGCAGGCCAAAGGCGAAGAAGAAGGAGCTGCACTATAGCAAATGCTCAGTTAAGACGTCGAAGCACCGGGTCAGACGACAGAAAGTCAGCAGCCAGAGCAACACAGAAGGCAGGCTGAAGAAGAAGGAAGAGCAACGGCCAAAGCAGGAAGAAGAAGAAGAAGAGCATCACCACGATTGCAGAAGAAGAAGAAGAGAGGTCAAGGCAGAAAACCAAAGAAGAAGAAGAACAAGGAGCTCTGAAGAAAGAAAAACATCACCAACGCAGGAACAGCAGGAAGAAGAAGAAGAGCATCACCATTGCAGAAGAAGATTATCACCATAGCAAGGAAGAAGAAGAAGGAGATCTGAAGAAAGAGAAAGAAAGAAGAACATCACAACAAATTCTTTCCCTCTCTCTTTATTTTGTAAAAGAAACATGTATATCTCTAGAATACGACTTGCTCCCTGAGTTCGACCTCGGGAACTCTTTCATTTTCCGAGTAAAAAAATTTATATTTGAAATGTTGGTAATAACCGGCTTTACTACAACGTTATAACAAAACCCTCAAACCCGGTAAAACCCACGTTTCATTTTGGCGCCGCTGCCGGGGAGCAACGGCTATTCTAGAGGTAAACATTCATGTTTCTTTTAAGTTCTGATAATCTCCTCTCTTTTGTGCAGCTACAGGAACTCAAGAAGACAAGCAACCACACAACCACTCCGAAGACAGGTAAATCTTTTCTCTCACTATTAACCCCTACACTCTAAAGAGGAAGAAAAGAAAAGAACAAGCAATATAGGGCTAACCTGTCTTCCATACTTAGTAACCATAAAAAGTTGCATGTTTTCAACTCATCACTCCTGCACACTATTAAGGGTATTTAAGGGCTAACACATTCTTGCTTGAGCCCTAATTGCCCAACAAAGAGTTAAATGGACCAAGTAGAGCCAACATAAGGTCAAACATTAGGATTTCAGTAGAGACACACCCCTTAATCAAGAATTGAGGAAATCCAAAAGAGGTGTGCCCAAGCCATTGATTGAAAATAATTAACAAGAAAAATCCTAAACAATTGGCTCTCTCTAAACACTTGAACCCTAAAAGAAAGGACCCAAAAAGATCTCAAAGAAAACAAGAGTTAAAGTTGACCCCTTTGGGTTAACCAACCTTAAATTAGGTCACTCTTTGCACTTAAAAAGACTAAAGTTCAAGTGAAACCTTAAGCACCCTGATCTTAAAATTGGTAGACTTAAGAGGTCAAGATCCCCATTCTGGTCTACCTGGAACCGCAGTGACAAGAGAGGTCAGGTGGGGGAAACCCTGTAACCCGTGGGGACGCTCTACCGTGTAGGGGTCTTCGCGGGACTCTCCCTCTCTGGCTGCCCAGGTAATTCTCAGGTGGACGATCTTTCTGATCAAGGGGTCCATCTGCCCCGCACCTCTATAGTCACCCAACACATTTTTGGGTGTCTTGATTGGGTCCAGCACCTTCTAAACTTACCTCTCCCAACTGTGCATGTACGGAAGGAGGTCTCTAAGACCACCCTTAAGACCTCCATTAGAAATTCGCTCTCGTCAAGGCCAAGCCTCGACGCCCGTATTTGTGCAGCAACACCCTCACATTATTCTCTCTTCTGATTCAGAACCAAGTTCTTCTTCTTCCCCCATCATGGCTCAGCCAGTTGAGGAAGAAAATAATCTGGAACACCAGCTCCAGCGACTCAATGACCTCTTCCAAAACTTCGTGCACCCACCACAGCGTCCTATGATGCGGGACCACTACAATCCTGCTGCGGTGGCCATTGAGCCTCGAGTCAGAATCCCGATTGGAGGACCTGATTCCGAACTAAAGCCCAACATGATTCATGCTATACCTAAATTCCATGGGCTTAATTCTGAAGATCCCTTCCAGCACATCAAACAGCTAAAGCATCTGGCCCACACTTTTGGATCAGATGCGCAAAATCGGGATATTCTTCTCATGAAGATGTTCTCCTTTTCTCTTATGGACAAGGCCGCCCATTGGTATCAAACTCAGACCCGGCCGATCAACACTTGGGAAGAACTTCAATCCGAGTTCTTGAAAAAGTTCTTTCCCGTTGGTCGGACCAACGCCTTGCGCCATCAGATTACACACTTCACTCAACAATCAGGAGAACCTCTCCATGAGGCATGGGATCGTTTTCAGGATCTCATGAGGAAGTGCCCCCATCACGGAGTTCCTAAATGGGAACAAGTCCAATCTTTTTACCAGGGACTCCGTGAGGACATCCGCCTTTTCGTCAATGCAACCTGCAGAGGAAACATCATGGGTCAACATGAAGACACCGTATGGGAGATTCTCGAAAACATGTGTGAGAACTCCATCAACAATGACTCCATGGGATTATTCGACAGGACGAATACCCGCGCAGCGACGAATCTTAAGGGAGCACATGAGACGCAGGACCTGTCCGCATCAGTCGACCTGGAATTAATGGCCAGTCGATTGGACAAGGTCTCAATCATTGAAAAGAAGGTGGATGAGCTGACTCAGCACTTGCAGCGAGCCACCTCTGCGCGTAACTCCTTTGCACAACCTCCTTCCACACAGGAGACTGTGCAAAACATCCTCCACCGATCCTCCCTTGGGATGGATCCATATCCATCCCCATCTGATTCTTGGACTGGAAGATCATCCGATCCTTTCTTCACCAGCCGGGGGAACTCCATTCCTCCTTTTCCTGATTCTCAGGAGGTTCCTCAAACCTGCGAGGACCTCAACGCCATCCAGAACGACCCATTCTCCAACACTTACAACCCTGGATGGCGAAACCATCCCAATTTTCAGTGGGCGGGAAATCCCCAAACCCAAAGACCACCTTTTCAGTCCCGCCCACAGCCCTCTCATCACTACCAGCCGCCTCAGCCTCGGCCCAACCCTACTTATCCATCGGGGCCAAATCAAGATCAAATGTCCTTAATCCTTCAGACTCTGGCTGACATTCAAAAATCGAATGCGGCCATTCAAAAACAGCAGAAGGACGAGCTTACTGAAGTTAAAACTCAGCTGGCCCAGTTGGCAAATTCTCGCCAGCCAGGCACACTCCCTTCCCAACCTCTTCCTAACCCAAATAACGTGCCAACCCAGAAGCGCGTTATGAATCCAAATTTAGGCCACGCTCAATGGATTTATCAGGCCCCTACTGCCCCATCTCCAGACGAGATGGAAGCCTCAACTTCGCGTGCGGGATTTCAGCAGCAGCCACCCCTCCTACCAAACCCAAACCAAAATCAGGCCGGATTAAATTCTGTAACAACACGTAGTGGTAAGACAACTCAGGACCCGCATTATCCAAACCACTCCCAGCCTGATAACCATGACCCTAGGATAGTTAGCCAAGGTACCGCTGTTCCAGACCCACAACCTGGACCTATCCTAGAGGAACCAACCAAGATCCCGTTTCCCGAGGCCCTGACCAAGGGAAAGAAGACCACCAAACCCGTGGCCCCTGAGGAGGACCTGGTCAAGCTCTTTGAGCAGGTCCACATAAACATCCCCTTGATGGATGCAATCCACCACGTACCAGCTTACGCACGATTTCTAAAGAATATATGTACACCCCAGCGTAAGCCGCGAACCAAGGGAGGGAGCCCAATTGTTCTGTCAGAGCAAGCCAGCTCTGTAATCCTTAGTAGACTCCCACCCAAGGCAAAAGATCCTGGAACTCCCCTGATCTCCTGTAAGATAGGTGGTACCCAATTTGATAGAGCATTGTTAGACTTAGGTGCATCTATAAATCTGATACCCACATCCTTACTTGACCATCTGGAAGAATCTGAGCTGAAACCAACCGAGGTGACATTACAATTAGCAGATCGATCTATAAAGTCACCAAAAGGGATTCTCGAGGATGTTATCGTGAGAGTGCGGGATTTCTATTTTCCAGTGGACTTTATAGTCTTAGACATGGATGCACCTGAGAACCCTAGGGATACACCAATCATTCTAGGGAGACCTTTCTTGGCTACTGCTAGAGCCAACATCAGCTGTGTGGAGGGCCAAATAGAGCTTAAGTTTGGAGATCAAACACTGAAAATTGATATATTTAAGGCCCAACAAGGAATTAATTGCGGCGTCATCGAGTAAATTTGTGACATCAAGACTTTGGTTGATGAATCACACCTCCAGAATGACTTGAGTATTCCTCATCAACCACAGAAGGATCTTGACCCGCAAACAGAGGAGTCAAATCCAGATGTGAACAACCCAGTAACTCCCACCCTTGAACCTCACATCTATACTGAACCACCCGCTGCTGCTGAAAACCCCATCCTCGAACTGAAACCCCTTCCTGCTCATTTGAAATACATCTTTTTGGGTTCTAATCAGACCCTTCCTGTGATCATCAATTCCAACCTCAGTCCTGAACAGGAATCCCGTCTGATTGTTGTCCTCCAGCAACATCGCAGAGCCATCGGATGGACCCTCGATGATTTGACTGGAATAAGTCCCTCTTATTGTACTCATCATATCTATTCAGAAGAGGGCACACGACCTTCTCGTGAAATGCAGAGACGCTTAAACCCCAATCTGCAGGAGGTCGTGAAAAAGGAGATCATCAAGTGGTTAGATGCCGGGATCATCTACCCGATCTCCGATAGTCGTTGGGTGAGCCCAATTCAGGTCGTGCCTAAGAAGGCAGGACTCACCACTATAACGACTGAGACCGGAGAAATCATTCCTACCCGATTAGCCAACTCGTGGAGAGTCTGTATAGATTACCGTCGACTCAATTCCTCCACGAAGAAGGATCATTTCCCACTACCCTTCATTGATCAAATTCTCGAAAAACTAGCGGGAAATAGGTTCTTCTGCTTTCTTGACGGGTACTCCGGTTATAACCAGGTGGCAATCCATCCTGAGGACCAAGAAAAGACCACGTTCACCTGCCCCTTCGGAACATACGCTTTCCGAAGGATGCCTTTCGGTCTTTGCAATGCACCCGCTACTTTTCAGCGATGCATGCTTGCCATATTCTCAGATATGGTAGGTGATTATCTGGAAGTCTTCATGGATGACTTTTCAATTTTCGGAGCATCATTCGACGATTGCCTCCAACACTTGGTCCAGATACTCAGGCGGTGCATCGACGTGAATTTGGTTCTTTCCTGGGAAAAGAGCCATTTCATGGTGCCTGAGGGAATTGTCCTGGGACACTCAATTTCGGAGAAAGGTATCCAAGTGGATCGAGCTAAGGTTAATCTGATTTCTCACCTTCCTATGCCTAGCTCGATCAGGGACATCCAATCCTTTTTAGGGCATGTCGGTTTTTATCGACGATTTATCCCTGATTTTTCAAAAATCGCACGCCCCCTGACCACTCTTCTCTCCAAGGATGTTCCCTTCGAAATCTCCAAGGAATGCACTCAAGCATTTGAAATCCTGCGTGACCGAGTCACCCAAGCCCCGATCCTACAGTCCCCTGATTGGTCTCAACCCTTTGAGATCATGTGTGATGCATCCGACTTCGCTGTAGGAGCGGTTTTGGGGCAGAAAAATGACAAGAAACCTGTGGTCATTTACTACGCCAGCAAAACACTCGATGAGGCTCAGCGTAACTATACAGTTACTGAGAAAGAGCTGCTAGCTGTAGTATTTGCCCTTGAGAAGTTCAGATCGTACCTTCTGGGTTCCCATGTCATCATATACTCGGATCACACGGCTGTGAGGCATCTCCTTACAAAGAAGGATGCGAAACCTCGATTGATCCGATGGATCTTGCTGTTGCAAGAATTTGACCTCGAGATTCGCGATAAAGCGGGAAAACAAAACGTGGTAGCTGATCACTTGTCCCGTCTTCTTTCTGAAATGATAGACCCTTCCGGACCCATCACTGAGCATTTTCCCGATGAGCACCTGCTGACTGTTGGTACTAGCCTTCCATGGTTTGCTAATATTGTAAATTACTTGGCATCTCATCAGACCTCGTCCGATTGGCCGAAGGCCAAGAAAGACAAATTACGCTCCGATGCCAAGTATTACATTTGGGAAGACCCGTACCTCTTCCGCATAGGTGCCGATCAGATCATCCGGAGATGTGTCCCGGAAGGGGAAGTCAACAATATCCTCTCTTTCTGCCATGACCAGGCATGCGGTGGCCATTTTGCCGGGCATAAAACCGCATCAAAAGTCCTCCAGTGCGGCTTTTACTGGCCCACACTGTTCAAAGACGCATACAGTCATTGCAAGGCATGCAGTCGTTGCCAGACTTTGGGCAACATGAGCCATCGCGACATGATGCCTATGCAACCGATTCTAGTATGCGAAATCTTTGATGTTTGGGGGATTGATTTTATGGGCCCCTTTCCTGTTTCGGATGGTTTCGAATACATTCTGTTGGCTGTGGACTACGTGTCCAAATGGATCGAAGCCATACCGACCCGAACCTGTGATCACAAAATCGTTCTCAAATTCATTCATCAACACATTTTCTCAAGGTTCGGGATTCCTCGTGCAATAATCTCTGATGGGGGAACCCATTTCACAAATGCTCAGTTTAGGTCACTGATGACCAAATACGGGGTGTCTCACCGAATCTCTACTCCTTACCACCCCCAAACTAATGGTCTAGCTGAGCTGTCTAATCGGGAGATCAAGAAAATCCTGCAAGTCACTGTTCGACCTGACAGGAAGGACTGGTCGTCCCGACTTCCGGAAGCATTGTGGGCCTATAGGACCGCCCACAAGACCCAATTGGGCATGTCTCCCTTTAGATTGGTGTACGGAAAGGCATGCCACCTTCCCGTCGAACTGGAGCATAAAGCCTATTGGGCAGTACGGAACTGTAATCTGGATCTTTCCAAGGCTGGGACCCACAGAAAACTCCAAATCAGCGAGATCGATGAATTGCGCATAGACGCGTACGAGAACTCGCAAATCTACAAGGAGCGGGTTAAAGCCTTCCACGACAAACACATCTCGAGAAAGATCTTTCATCCTGGTCAAAAGGTCCTACTCTTTGATGCCCGACTCAAACTCTTCCCAGGAAAACTGAGATCTAAGTGGGTCGGACCATATTTGGTCCGACAGGTTTTTGGAAATGAAGCAATCGAAATCAGTCCACTCAGCCACGATTCTGAACCTTTCATCGTGAACGGTCAGAGACTCAAGCCGTTCATTGATGTAACTTCTACTGATTTGGCTGAGGCATCTTATATCCTCCTTTCCCCTTGAGCTTATTGCGCCCAGCCGATGGCGTAAAACTCAGCGCTTAACGGGAGGCAGCCCGTCATTCTCTTTGAAAATCTGAAACTTGTTCTGACACCTTTCAGCACTCGAAGTTCACCCTTGTAGACAACCGACCCCAACTCAGATGTTTGCATCTGGGATTTGAAATCGTCCGCAAAAAAAAAAAAAAAAAAAAAAAAAATTCAACCCGACCCATTCACTCATCCAAATTTCTGTCTTAAGGAATGAACTAAGACCCCCTAGGTTACAATGAGGACATTGCAAATCTTAGGCATGGGGGGGTATGAAAGTGCAAAAACTTGTAAGAAAAGGTTTCAAACAAAAATTCACATATGCCAAAAATACCATAAAAATTAAAAAAAAAAAAAAAAAAATTTTCAAAAAAGAATAAGAGGAAAAGAGGAGAAGGAAAATTTTGTGAAGGAGAAAAGAAACAAAATGAAAAAGGAGCACAAAATTATGAGAAAAAGTGATAGTCATTAGTAAGGAACTAAGGAATTAACCTAAGTTCTAGACCTCATTCAAGAAAAGTGCACAATAAGATTAGTAAAGAATGCAAACCTTAGGCATTCTTGAATAGACTCTTAGTACCCATTAAGATCTGGACACTCCTCAAGAGGTTGAGGAAAATGAAAAGCTGAAGTATTTGGTCTAAGGCTTAGGAAGTATTCGGTCTCGTTAACTAATTTTTGGTTTACGGGACTCAGTAACCTAAGCACCCTAATCTCACACACAGCCTGGTTCAGTAAGCGTAAAAATCAGAATCACGCAGAAGCGTCGCAAAAATCTGAAAAGAACACCTAGAATAGGAGCGGCCGATCAACACAAGTTGATTTGGACGAGTTCCCAGCGCAGAGAGGCGGGAAATCCCCTCGAAGATGCGTAACAAAATATCATCTCCTCGGTGCTTGTATCTTAGGATATTTACATATCCTACGGGGGGCATGTAAGCACTCTGCTGATTCAGATTCCATGGATGGCATTATCTCGAAGTGTCAATTGCCAGGGTCTGGATTCGGCCACGGAATACCATGGATGGGATTATCTCGAAATCTCAATAGCCAGGGTTCCGGGGGTTGCCATGGGCGGTGCTATCTCGAAGCATCGATCGCCAGGAACCCTTGAGGATTGATGATGGGAGCAAGGAATCTGATACAGACCGTGTTGAAAAGCCAATCCTAAGCTAGAACTAAAAAGAAAAAGAGAGAGAAAACTCTCCAAACAGAAAAACTTTCTATCTCTCTCTTACAAAACGCACTGCGAACTGAGCCAGGGCTAAAATCATTTCAAGCACGGGTGCTTTAACCACGAAGTCCAATAAACCTTAGGTTAGTTCTTGCGGGCCTTAAAAACCTTTGCTAAAAGACTGAGGCTAAGGCTAGACAGATTTGGATCTTGATTGGTACTAGAGTACCTTTTAGGCCTATGGTCAGCATTCTAACCTAATCTATGCTCAAATAAAAAAGGCACTTATCTAAAACCATTAAAAACTTCATGGTCTAGAACAAGGGTTGAAACCTTAAGTTTTTGCTAAGGGACTAGCAAAAGCTAGGCATGGGGGTATGATGAAAACCTCATCATGAGCCATAACTAGCTCATTTTGACCCAATACAAAGGATAAAAGCTCCTACATATCTCAAGGAAAGGCTTAACTCAGAGAATTCTGAGTTTGAGAAGAAAACCAGTCATAAGGGGCAAAAGTGCAATTTTACCAGTATAATCTGCATACAGGGTAATTCTGGGCCCAAACACAGGTCAAAACAGCTTAATAAGAATAAAAGTGGGATGAGATGATCTAGCAAGGGCTACAGCACTTCCAAGGAACCAAATGATAATCTGTAACCCTAAAACAACCCAATTCAATTCACAAGGTTCGAGGCAAAGTAAAAATAGAATAAACCCTCTAAAATTCATAGAAAAATAATCTCTAGGGTTTAGAACCTTCAATTTGGCCTTTAGAACCCATTTTGACCTACATTGAGAACCATGCCCAATTAATAACTTAATTTGGGTCTTTACGCAAATTGACTGGTCAAACAAGGTTTAATATGAAAATGAAATTCACCATCAGATTCCTTAGGTCCTAATAAGTCATGTATAAAAGCTTGAGCCTAAGAAGAAACCTCCTTGACCGACTTTACACTTTGGTCCTCATATATTTACTCTTTGGCCCTCAACTTTTGAACCCTCGCATTTTAGCCCGTAACTCTCCCTCGTTCTTTGCAATCAGGTCCCTCCTGCAAAACCCTGCCAGCACCATGCTCCGGCGACCTTGCGCGGAGCATGGCGCCGCGCAGGGTGAGGTGGGGGACCTGGCAAGTATACCGGGGGTGCCCTGCGTCGTCAGCCGTCGCAGGGGCACCCCCCTGGTCATTGTAGCCCCCCATACCGGCCGTGCGAACGCACTGACGGTATGGGTTCGTGTTCCGACCATTCTCCGGCGAGGGAGACACGTCGTCTCCCTCCGCCTTCCTCCCTGTTTCATCCCTATAAATACCCCCCGCTGCTCCACCGACCAGGGCAGCCTGGATCTGACGGAGAAAACCCCCAGCTTTCTTCTCTTCTTCCTCCGGCACACGCTCACCAGCTCCGGCGGCTTCCTCCCCCTCCACCTCTTCGCTCTGCCGCAATACCAGCAGCAGAGACTTCCTCCCCTGCTCTTCCCGCGCCACGCCGCACCCAGCTGGCGCCTCTCCGGCTCTCTGCTCGCCGCCGCCCCTCTCCCTGAGTATCGTCTTCTCCGGCGACAGTCGATACGACTGTTGCCCTGTTCCTCCCCCTTCGTCCCTGCAAGTAAGTTAGAACTACTCCCCTTCTTCTCCTCTTTCTTTCCTCGCTTTCAATTTAGTCAATTAAACCCTCGACCGCTCCTGTTCACTCTCACCCTCTCCACCTCCGACCACCCTCCGGCGAGCCGCTCCCATCACCTCAGCGACCCACACGGCTCGCCGACCACCGCAGAACCTCCGCCTCCTCACCCTGATCCTCTTCCGCCCCTCCACTTCCCACCAAACACCCTCTGCAGATCCACCGAACACACCCACTTCTTTGCTCACAGTTTGACCTAGGACGACCTGTTGGCTCCATTTCGCCCCCTGCAGACCCCCTGACCACCTTCGCCGTGCCACGGCGAAGGTCCCCCGCCTGTCTGATTTGGCCGAGAGGCCGTTCTTCTGTGACCAGGTGACTCGCCCGCCGTCGCCATTACTGAGCAGGCAGAGCTCCTTCACCTGCAGGTGCAGGCACGCCTTCGCCCAGGTTCGACTCCCAGGTGGCGCGGGGAGTCTCCGCGAAACGTCCCAGGCTCGCAGATGGGGCGAAAGCCGCGCGTGAAGACACGATCGCCCACTGCTCCCTCCGCGACGGGCGCTCAATTGGGGTGGGACATTTAGTCCCACCTCGGAACTTCTCGGAGGCGCGCGGACGCATAAAGGCAAAAAGTGCCTTATGCTGTCTGCCTCCTGACCACGGGGTGAGGTCCCTCTCACCCGACCCGGCCTCGTCCGTGACCACGCTCCGCGGACCTAGCCCGACCCGATTAAACCGACCTGCACTCCTCGCCCACCACCGCACGCCGGTGGGCCTGGACCCGGGCCTGACCCGAACCCCGATTACCCGGTAGCTCTGGGAGAGCTGTCCCAAGAGTGGTTTCAGAGAGAAAGAGAGAGACGCGGGGGGAAGGGGGGTAGAGTAGGTTTTGCCTCTTGACGAAAAACTCTGAAGTGTGCAGGCCAAAGGCGAAGAAGAAGGAGCTGCACTGTAGCAAATGCTCAGTTAAGACGTCGAAGCACCGGGTCAGACGACAGAAAGTCAGCAGCCAGAGCAACACAGAAGGCAGGCTGAAGAAGAAGGAAGAGCAACGGCCAAAGCAGGAAGAAGAAGAAGAAGAGCATCACCACGATTGCAGAAGAAGAAGAAGAGAGGTCAAGGCAGAAAACCAAAGAAGAAGAAGAACAAGGAGCTCTGAAGAAAGAAAAACATCACCAACGCAGGAACAGCAGGAAGAAGAAGAAGAGCATCACCATTGCAAAAGAAGATTATCACTATAGCAAGGAAGAAGAAGAAGGAGATCTGAAGAAAGAGAAAGAAAGAAGAACATCACAACAAATTCTTTCCCTCTCTCTTTATTTTGTAAAAGAAACATGTATATCTCTAGAATACGACTTGCTCCCTGAGTTCGACCTCGGGAACTCTTTCATTTTCCGAGTAAAAAAATTTATATTTGAAATGTTGGTAATAACCGGCTTTACTACAACGTTATAACAAAACACTCAAACCCGGTAAAACCCACGTTTCAGAAGCTTAGAGATGGAATCGATTTTTGCGGTGTCCACTTCTAATCCTCTCTCGGAAACTACATGCCCTAACACAATGCCCTACTGGATCATAAAGTGGCTTTTCTCCCAGCTAAGCACCAGTTTTGCCTCTTCACAACAGGTTAAGACTTTATCAAGGTGCGAAAGGCATAGGTCAAATGACGAGCCATAAATGGAGAAGTCATCCATGAAAATTTCAACGAACTCGTCGATCATATCGAAAAAGATAGCCATCATACAACATTGGAAAGTAGCAGGAGCATTACATAACACGAATGGCATTCTGCGGAATGCAAAAGTGCCATAAGAACTTATGAAGGTGGTATGCTCCTGATGATCAGGAAAAATAGCTATCTGATTGTACCCAGAGTACTCATCAAGAAAACAAAAGTACTTGTTCCCCGCCAATCGTTCCAAAATTTGATCGATAAACGGTAAGGGCAAATGGTCTTTCTGGGTAACCATGTTTAAACGATGGTAATCAATGCAGACCCTCCAACCAGTTGAGGATCTAGCTGTCACCAGTTCTCCTTGGCCATTCTCTTCCATAGTGATTCCTGCCTTTTTCGGAACTACATGAATCGGACTGACCCATTTACTATCTGAAATGGGATAGATAATCCATGCATCCAGCCATTTCAGAATCTCCTTTTTAACAACCTCCCGCATATTTGGATTGAGCCTTCTCTACATGTCTTAGAAAGGCTTCACGAACTCGTCCGTGTATATATGATGCATGCAAAGAGAGGGATCAACACCCTTAATATCAGCAATTACCCAGGCAATTGCTTCCTTGTGCCTTTGTAAACACTCAAGCAGAGCTCCCTCCTGCAATTCAGATAATGCAGATGAGATAATAACGGGGAGCGTGTTAGTAGAGACAAGGAAAGCATATTTCAATGTGCTCGGGAGGGGTTTCAACTCCAATTCAGGAGCCTTTTGGATTGAGGGTTTTAGTTGAGATGTCCCCGCCTCAGGTAGTGGATCTACCTTCATAGTCTAGGGTGGGGACAGAGACTCAGTGTGTATCCCCAGCAACTCTTCTAGTTTGGGCATTTTCCTTTCAATTTCTTTAATAATCGAGGGATGGTCCTGAGATATGACCTTCTGAAGGGGATCTCTACATAAGAGTGCTGGAGTAGTCTCTTCAATTATTTCATCAACGACCTCAATTTGAGAACAATCTTCAAATCCGGATTGCTTGTAAGTATCAAAAACATTCAACCGGATCTTCTTGTTCCCAAAGCCCATTTTAAGTGCCCCAGATCTACAATTTATAGAGGCATTGGCTGTGGCCAAAAAGGGGCATCCTAGAATAGTGGATGGCTTTATGGGCTTATTAGACGGGTCAGTATCAAGTACCAGAAAGTCAACGGGGAAGAAGAAATCCTCCACTCTCACAAGGACATCTTCCAACAATCCCTGCAGTGTCTTAAGTGATCTGTTTGCAACCTGGAGGATTACTGGACTACGCTTCAGCTTTCCTCCTCCAAAAAGGTCGTAGACAGAGCTCGGTAGAATGTTTACCCCCGCACCCAGATTGAGCAGAGCCTCGTCAATGTGTTGGTTACCTATAACCACTGAAATATACGAGGCCCCTAAATCTTTCATTTCAGGGGGTGTTCCATGCTGAAGAACCGAGCTAGCGTGGTCAGGTAGGATGACCTTGGTTTGGACTTGTTTCCTAGATCGGCGCTTCTGGGTGCACAAGTCCTTCAAAAACTTGGCATAGGACGGAATCTATTTAATTGCCTCCAATAGAGGCAAGTTAATCTGGACTTGCCTAAAAGTATCCGTAATCTCTTCCATCCTATCCTTGGCTCCATACGAGCCAACAGAAGATTCCCTAGGAGCAGATAGGCACTCTGGATAGGGCACCCTCGGCTTCTGGGTAAAGGGGTCGTCATGGCGGGAAAGGGGTGGTGGAAGGACGACATTCTCATTGTGGGTGATTTTTTGTGAGGGAGAGTGGTGTGGCTCTTCCTCGGGTGAGATGGAAGTCGGGTCAGGTGTGGAAGGGGAATTCTGAGATGTAACCGTAGGAGTGTTATCAGGCTTGTCAATCTTTTTTCCACTCCTCAACACGATCACTGCTTGGGTGTGCTCCCAGAATACAACCCCCTTGCCATTAGGGTTCTCCTCAGAAGAGCTAGGCAGCTTCCCCGGATCACGTTGCCTAACTGCCTCAGTAAGATGAAAAATTTGGGATTGCATATCAGTAATCATCTTATTCTGAGATTGGATAACCATATTATGATGCTCTTGCATTGCTTTCATCATGGCCTTCAGTTCATCCATCTCAGGGGGCTTATTCGGAGGAGGGTTTTCATAAGAAGGTTGGTATGTGGGCTGGGGAGGTAAGGGTCTTGTATTCCCTGAGTTAGAAGCATCAGCTTGCTTCCAAGAGAAGTTTGGATGGTTTCTCCACCCTGTATTATAAGTGTTGGAGTAAAGGTTATTGCGAGGGGGTGGAAACCTTGGGCTGCGTTCAAGTCGGCCTGAATCAACTTAGGGAATTGGGTTGCCTGATAGCACTCCATAGTGGCGTGTATTGTGCTTTGGCAAATGGAGCATTATCTTGAAGCCTGAAAAGTAGAGGCTGCTTGTAGGTTCATGCCGGGGTTTGCTAAAAGCCTATCAAAGTTTTTATTCAATAGTTGAATCTGATAAGCCAAATCCTGAGAAGCCCCAGCATCATGGGCCTCTATCTTCCTCTGCAAGATTGATGGTTTTCTTTCTTGATATGCAGAGGACAGATGTATGGAGTTGTCGCTTAAAGTTTCAAATAATGCCCAGGCTTGATGCTCAGTTCTGGTCATGAAGGTTCCCGCACAGGCTGCACCAATGGTTTGCCTATGCCTTTCAGATAATTTGTTATAGAACCTTTCGACCAACTGCCATCTTGGCACTTGATGGTGGGGGCATAACCTAAGAAGGTCATTAAAGCGCTCCCAAGTCTCATGAAATTGCTCCCCTTCCTATTGAGTAAAACCCATAATCTCTCTTCTGTAATCATTGGTTTTACTCATAGGAAAATACTTTTTTAAAAATTCTTCCTTAAGGGTAGCCCAATCATTTACCCTTGCATCGAGGGTATAATACTAGTGCTTAGCCTTATCCTTTTGGGTGAAAGGAAATAGAGTCCTCATCAGGGCTTCATCAGTAAAGCCCTAGAGCTTCACCGTGGAACAGACCTCGGTGAATTCCTCCAAATGCCGGTAGGGGTCCTCCCTAGTAGTACCATAAAAAGAGGGCAATAAAGATGTGGTACTACTCTTGATCTCATATGGATTATCCCCTGCCGGTCGTCTTAGTGCTTGTGCAGGTTGGTTGGTAGGAATAAAATAGTCCCTTAGGGTCCTTTGTTGATTTGCACCTTGCTCAGCCATTTCTTCTCTTTCTTCTCCTAGGTGAGCTCTGCTAAGAATTCTCTCAAGCTTAAGATCAAACACAAGACTACCCTCAAGAGAGCATCTACCAAGCATACAAAACACAATTCATAATTTTTTTTATTAAGTCAAACCTCCACTCCAAAGACAAGTCAAAAGATCAAGATTTATCCCTCCGTTCCCACGTAAGTGGTATATGAGGGGTGTGGACTTGAAATCTTAACCTTCTTTATTGTGGATGTTGAATTAGTTAAAATAAATGGCCAAAAAAGTTTTTCACTGCAATTACGTGCCTTAATTCAACCTTTGAGTGCCGTAGGACTTATACTTTGCTTTGATGATACTCCCAGGTGATCAAGGGAGAAGTTACTCCAAGGATGAACAAAGGGATGCAAGTAGGGAGAACCCTTCCTTTGAGGCGATGCGTATGCGGTGCCCCTTAACTACCCTTTTGTTCCTTTAAGGGGTGTCCCCCTCCGTGGAGTATGAAAACACTTGATCAAAAGATAGTATCACCACCACCACAAAGCACAATAGGAGGGTCTGCACCGATAAAGAGATCGGTGCCTATAGCCTTAAGGGATCGAGCCTTAGTGCGGTGCCTAATGTGCGTGCTCAGTGTCAAAAGTGTGCAACACACCGCAAATCTTTGTAGTTTCTTTTGAAATCGCAGACAAGTCCCTTAGAATCAGATCAAATGTGAATTGCTTTTAGGGTTGAATCTGATTATTAGTTCCGCTTTTAGTTATGTGACCACTGAATTAGTAAATTCAAATAATTTGGTGGTCTTGAATTTAAATTGGAATGCCAATGCGTGAACAGAAGCTGGATGCAAAAGTTAGAAAGATATACCTATCTCCATCAATCTTCGTGCTAATATGCTTGCAATGCAATAATAAGATCTAATATGCTTCTCAATCACCCCTAAATGCGCACACCTAAGGGCATGCAACTTCTAAATAGGCAGCTTGATATTTTCTTTATTGGTTTTTAAAAGCAAGCAAGCACAAAATA
The DNA here is from genome assembly GCA_037157565.1 of Thalassia testudinum. Classification (NCBI taxonomy): domain Eukaryota; kingdom Viridiplantae; phylum Streptophyta; class Magnoliopsida; order Alismatales; family Hydrocharitaceae; genus Thalassia; species Thalassia testudinum. Next base: position 11,670,319 of record JAZHRO010000036.1, read on the forward strand.
TAATCACGCATGCACCAAAAATATTGTAAGCCCTAGTAGCTAAAGAATGCGGGGACAAACCCCCAAAAATTTAGACCCAATTACTACAAGGGTGAAAAGATAGAATTAAATTGTGATGACGGAAAATCCTCCGTGAAACAAATCTTGGTCTCCTTCGTCTTTTCCTCGTGTGGCTTAACTTGTGGTTGCTGTCGCTGCTCTGTTGTGCCTCGTCACCTCAGTGGATTCCTCGCATAATAATCAAAATGATTAGATAATTTCGCAAATCAAAAGATTGAAAAACAATAAAGTAAATCTATTGCGTCTGTTGCCTCCCCGGCAACGGCGCCAATTTTGGTAGACGACTTTTCACTTAGCGTTATAGTACTTAAGTGGTGGAAAAATCGACTAATAAAAAATAATGAAAATAACTACTCGCGAAAGAGCGGGTCATGTCCACAGGGTGGCAATTATGCAATCAATACTTAATTGTTTAATGTTATTTCAGATAGTGCGAAATCCCTATTCAAATCTAACTTAAAATGTGAAGGAAAGTAGATTTGCAATAACTTAAAAAGATAAGGGTATATGTGTAGTTTTCCCTCACAGAAATCCTCAATAAATTTATGATGAATTTATACAATTTTCACGTGATGTGTACTAAAGATAATTAGTACTTAAGTTAAGCCCAAAATCAATCTTTAAACTAATTAACATCAATACCATGTAATTATAAGGAACTATGAGTGTTCAAATGCAATTCTGGCACAATATAATAATAATAAATAAAATCAAATTAGGTGGCAATGGCATTGAATGTAAATTTTAATTGGTGGGAAAATAGGGCTTTCTTCCTCTCTCCTCCTCACGAGAGAGAGAGAACCACGGGGCTGTCGCAAGGCTCAGGAGGATGGCGAGGTCGAGAGCTCTCCAGTGGTGGCAGCGGCAGCGACGAAGGTGACCGGTGGAGGTGGCCAGAGCTCTGGCCTATTGAATAAGAAGGCAGAGTTGCTGCAGTGCCACCTGCAGCGTGGTGGCGTGCAAGCGTGCGTGCACTGGTGCGCGCCAATGCAGGCGATTGCAGAGGTGAAGACGCACAGCTCCTTAAGGCACGGCTGGAGGGAGAGGTGCGCCTGCGGGCGTGCGGTGGGAAGTTGCAGGGCACGGGCGTCTGCTTGAGAGGTTGGAGCGCGCACGGTGAGGTGTGCGGGCACGCCTGTAGGGTGGCATGAGTGTGCTGGTGGTGTGGATGTAGGGTGGAGAGGCAGGCGCGCGGGCGGAAGGTGATGCGGTGAGGCGTCTGCACCAGGGCGGTGGGGTGCGCTAGCGTTGCTGCAGAGTGGAGAGGCGCAGCTTGGTGCATGCAGGCAGTTGGTTGCAGATGGCTCTGAAGGGAGCAAGCGGTAGGGCATGCAGGCACTGTGAGCAGGGGGCGGCCTGTAGGTGGTGCGGGAGGTTGGTGAGTGCCTGCTGCAGGGGAGAGGCATGCGGTTGGGTGGATGCACCTGCTGTGGCGTGGGTGCCGTGAAGGCCAATGGCGCTGAAGGCAGATGAGCGGTAGGGCTCACTGGTGTGCACCTGCGGTGGCTGGAGGGAGATGCTGTGAGCAGGAGGCGTGAGGTTTTCCCCCGCAAGGGGGAAGAAGGCCACAGTGCATGCTTTTTCTCTTCTGGATGGCCTTCCTCTCTCCCCGCCTCTTCTTTTTAATTTCTCTCCTTTACGTGTGAGTTAAGGGATTTTCCCAAATCCCTTGTCATAGTTGTTGAGAAAGGCGACGGAAGAGGAAGATTACCCCATTGTCCTGCGGGGGAGGGGGTAAAGAGTCGCAACGGTTATGTGTTGGGGAATTTATCCCCCCACCCTTGTTCTTCCTGCATTTTATTACCTACACATAAAAACAACAAATAATTAAGTAATAGAATGTTATAAACTTAAATCATGAGGCATACAAATATTCTACAACTTAATTGCCATTATTAACACACCTAAACTGTATGATTAAATATACTTAGGCTTAATATTAGTCCATTTTAATGGACTCATCACTACTGTCAAAGCAAACGCAAATTCAATGGGATCTGTTTTTAGTAGATTGTAGGTCTTAGAATTAAATGTTCAATTTGTGGTCAAACAAGTTTTGCAAAAATTACACTTCCTAGGCCAACCTTTGCTAGTGCCTATAACTTACTCGCAAGGGATGGAAGTCTCGAATCGAGCCCACACACGAGGAACCGAAGTAACTTGGTGGATAGGCTTGTTGATTTCCGACTAACTTCCCTTGTGGTGTAAAAGAGGAGAGGTAGAAATTTATCTAGTGACCTTATGTGTGACGTGCACAGTGTCTCTGGTGTGCAAACATACGATCGTGTTTTGACTTTTGAAATTTCGCAAACAAGATCCTTTTGCATATAATTTTAAGTCACAGATTTTAAGGTCCAGCCTCTTAGTAGTCCCAATTTTTAAAGTGACCACTGAATTAATTTGATTCAAGCACTTTAGTGGTCTTAGATTTAGGTTCAATGCATATGCATGACAAGTAATTGATGCTCAAGAGAAGACGTACCTTACTCCAGCTTTCTTCATGCAATAATGAATGCAATGCAGTAAAAATAAACTAGATGCTGCTTATTCAGTCCTAGATGGTCATCCTAGAGATATGCTGCTTCTAGCAGGTAGTTCGATTTTTTTTTTTAATAACAATAAGCAAACATACCTAATCTAACTAACTAACAAACATGCAGTTCAAATAATTTGAATAGTCCTATAATCTAAACAAATGGGAACACGCTCCCGAAAATGCGCTCCCGCATACAAGAGCGATAAGAAATAAAGAGGCACTGGGAACACGTTCCCAAAATTACCCGACAAGGGTCCAAAAGATAGAAATTAAATTCTAATGTCTATCTAAACTAAATCTAACTAAGATTTACTGACTAAATCAGAAATAGGCTTCTCCGTAAGCCTATGCACGTGGGATCAAGGCCCACATGTTCTGGATGTTGGCATCCAGGTGGCGTCAAGGTCAACCAAAAAGATTGTCTCCATCATGCGCATCGTTCAGGGTCAATGTCGTCGCTCTGCTGTGCCTATCACCGTGTCAGATTCCTCGCACAATAAAAAAATTGATCAGATAACTGCGCAACTCAGAATAATGAATGAATCTATTGCATCTGTTGCCTCCTGGGCAACGGTGCCATTTTCACGGAGAGAGTTTTGCTTATTTGTGATAACAATAGAGGATAAGTCATTGAAATTAATGTGGTGGAAATCTCTCAATCAAATGATTAACATAGATATGAATTTAAACCACAATAAAGGATGTCGCATCCACAGGGAGGAATAGACCAATAAATTCACGAGTCGAGGAATATATAGTTAACAGACTATTCAGCAACATTAAAGCAAGGAATATGCTATTTTAAATAAAGCTTGCAATTTCCTTCAATGTTCAGGGGTATTTATGCAGTTTTCATGTCAAGAATTAAGCTCCAAAAATATGCATATGATGCATGTGTAATGGCATATCATATAAATTCAACTTGCATGCAAATCTGATTTGAATTTAAAGTTAAATCATGCACATAACACAAGTAAAGTAATTTAAGGAAAGTTTGAGTGCATCAATGCAATGTGGGCTGAATAAAATATGAATATATAATTTGAAATGGCATTAGATGTAATTATTAATTGAGGCAAAAATAGAGGATTTCTCCTATCTCTTCCTCATGTGGGCGGCCATGCATGGTTGGCGGCGACAGTCGATGGGGAGGTGTGCCTCGACGAGGGCTACGCAAAGGCGGTGACGTAGCGGCCGGACGGAGGAGGATGGCTACCGGCCTATTGGAGGAGGAGGCCGCTACTGCAACCCGTGTGGCTGTGCTCTAGGCACGCACACATGCAAGGTGTGTTGGGCAAGTGAGAGAGTGGGGCCTGCTGGTGTGGGCGTCTACTGCCTGTGGTGCAGCGCCTGCAGGCGCTTGGTGTGCTATCACCTATGGGCACTTGGCGTGGGGGCGCTTGCGAGGCAAAAGGCACAAGGGAGGTCTACAGAGGGCATGCACGGGCGCGGGTGAGGGAGCTGTAGCAGTTGTAGGATGGTGTGGCTGGAGAGGGCGCTTGGTGCAATGCACGGTGAGGCAGGTGCAGGAGCGGAGATGGCACTGGAGGGGGCATGCCTGTAGCGGTGCGCCTGTTGGGGTGACGGCTGGATAGGGTGCTGAAGGGGCGCAGTGCCTACAGAGGGCGTGCAAGGGCAGGCAGAGGGTGATGGCTTGATGCGGTGCTTGCTGCTGCCTGTTGTGTAGCACCTGCGGGCGCTGGTTGGAGGGCGTGGTGGGCAGTGTGCGCCTGCAGAGGGCGGTGAGTGCTTGCGCCTGTAGTGGAAGGGCGTTGAAAGGTGAAGCAACTGCAAGTGCGGGCATAGGCTTGAAGGGCAGGATGGGGTGCAGCGCCTGCAGACTGGAAGGGCATGGTGGATGCAGCACCTACGGGCGAGTGCTGGTCTACGGGCGGCTTGCAGGGCACGGTGCAGGGTGTGGAAGGCGGTGATGGTCCACAGTGCAAGCGATCTTCCCATAGTGCATGCTCCTTTCACAATTGGGTCCCCGCCAGGGGGAGAAGAAGATCACCCCGAAGATCCTGTGCAAGTCCCTCTTTTATCTCCTCTCTCCACCTCTCAAGGGATTTTCAAAAATCCTTTTCTAATTTTGGCCAGCAGCTGTTGGGGGTGTTGAGGCCGCCGGAGATTGGGTGAGGTGGTTGTTGGGGTAAATTTCTTTCACCCCCTCCTGTTCTTTTCCAACTTTATACCTGCAACAACAAAACATAAAATCATTACATATTAATTTATAGAATGCAATAAAATAGATATAAATTTAAATAATGATGCATGCAAACATTTTGTAACTTAATGTAGTTATTAACAAACATAAAAGGTAAGATTAAAGTTAACTTAGGCGTAACAATAATCCATTAAAATGGACTCATCAGTAGTCACCACTAATCCCTTAAGTTTTAGCCTTCTAGGTCTTAATTCATCATTTGATCCAACCTAGAAGTTGGTAAGTTCCATATTATTTTGAAGGGACTCCATTTTTTCTTTATCTTTTTCCTCCTTTCTTTTCAATTTTTCCTCCCTCCTTTTTCTCATTTTTCTCTTAAATGGACCTTCTCTTTCCTCAATCCTCCTTTTTTTTTTATTTGAAATCCTTTGGTGAGAGTTGATTTTCACGGCATTTTGCAATTTAATACCCCGCCATGCCTACGAGTTGCAATGTCCTTATTATAAATTAGGCAAGTTCAAGTTCAACTTATATAGTACTTTAGAACAGGTTCAAAAGGGTGGGTGGACAGGTTAGGGTGACTGTCGCAGACGATTTCAAGCTCTAGTATGTGTACTAGAGGTGGAGTCGGCTATTCTAATGGACAAACCCTTAAGTGCAATATGATTTCAATGAAGAGATGTGTCAAAAGGATTTTGGGTTTTTTCAAAAAGATGACAAGTTTCCTCCCGTTAAGTGCTAAGTTTAACACCATCAGCTAGGCCCAATAAGATCAGGGAGAATGGAGATCAAAAGATAACTCAGCCACGTTCAGGTCAGTGTGCTCGACGAATGGTTTGAGTCTCTGACCGATCATGACAAAAGGTTCAGAATCATGGTTGAGTTCACTAACTTCAACAGTTCCATTTCCAAAGATTTTTCTTAGCAAGAAAGGTCCAATCCATTTAGATCTAAGTTTTCCTGGGAAGAGTTTGAGCTTGGCATCAAAGAGTAGGACATTCTGACTAGGGTAGAAAGATTTTTGCACAATGTATCTGTCATGGAAGGCTTTAACCTGCTCTTTGTAGATACACGAGTTCTCGTACGCATCATTGCATAGTTACTCAATCTCGCTCACTTGCAACCGATGGTGTATTCCAGCCTTCATTAGATTCAGATTGCACTTCCGTACTGCCTAATAGGCCTTACACACCATCTCTGTGGGAAGGTGACATGCCTTTCCGTACAGTAATTTGAAGGGAGATATGCCTAATTAGGTCTTGTGGGTGGTCTTATAGGCCCACAAAACTTCTAGAAGGCGAGTAGACCAATTGTTCCTGTCAGGCCGAATAGTGACCTGAAGGATCTTCTTGATCTCTTGATTCGACAGTTCTGCTAGTCCATTAGTCTGGGGGTGGTAAGGAGTCGAGATATGATGCGACACCCCGTACTTTTTCATCAGGGATTGGAAGTGCACATTGTTGAAATGAGACCCACCATCGCTGACGATGGCCTTAGGAACCCCAAATCTGGGAAAGAGGTTCTCTTGGGTGAATTGGAGAATAACTTTATGATTGCTAATTCTTGTGGGGATTGCTTCGATCCACTTAGAGATGTAATCAACAATGAGCAAGATGTATTCGAAGCTGTTAGATCTTTGAAAGGGTCCCATGAAATCGATTCCCCATATGTCAAATTTTTCACACAATTATCGGGTTCAAGGGCATCTCGCAGGCCCATGTTGCCGAGGGTCTAACAAAGAGCGCATGCCCTACAATACGTTTGTGCATCTTTGAACACCGTGGGCCAGAAGAACCCACAATGGAGAATTTTCGCTATGAATTTACACCCAGAGAATTGGCCACCGTAGAACTGGCTGTAATAGAATGAGATCATGTCATTGACCTTGTCTTCAGGAATGCATCTCCGAATCACCTGATCATTACCAATATGGAAGAGATATGGTTTGTCCCTGATGTAAACACATTTATTGAGGGAAAAATGTCTATTCATGCATATTCCTAGTCTTAGATTTGCATTTCATGTTATAAATATTGCAAAGCATGCATCATTCTGCATTTAGAGTAGTTGTATATAATTTAGGTTAATTGCATCCTTTTTGTGGATAGGTGAGAAGGATATTTATTTCGGAGCATCGAATTGACGATCCGACCATACGGATCTGATCAAGATGATCGGAGTCCAATGCCTCTGAAATTGCCTCGATCGGAGTCCCATAGCACCATATGCAATGCAAGGAAGATCAATGGCCAAGGGACTATGAGACAAAATTCGGAGCTTTAAATGATAAATCCAACCACACAGATGGATTCAGATCGACGATCGTAGCCAAATGGAGCAAAAATCGACTCAATCCGACCTCTGTAGCAACCACTACAAGAAGAAGATGGACGGCCCAAACCGCGCCACGTGGCACAGCCTAGGCCGCCAGCACACGCATGCAGCACCGCACCCGCGGAGCAGCATGGGTGCACGTGTGGGAGCACAGGCACACATGCACGCAGCGCAGTGCCAACGCGTGGGCACGTGCGCGCGTGGTAAGGTAGGGGTGCAGCGCCAGCACAGCGTGAGGTGGACTACAGCAACACATGAGCCGGACTTACAGCGACGCTTACAGCCGTCGGTAATTCATTCCATGCCATCAAAGCTAGCTGTGGGCGCCAGCGAGCATGAGCTGCCTACAGCGACGTTTCCAGCGATGGCCTGGATGTCACTAATGGTCCCATACCTATTCTTGCCTCTTCTCCTCCACTATAAAAGGACCTCCACCCCCTCCCTTCCAAGCCATCTCTACCTACTCTACTCCCACCTACTCCCAAGTTCTAGCAAGCCTACCGACACTCCATTAGAGCTTGTTCTCAAGCTCCCAAGGTGCCTATTAGTGTAGCGAACCTCTACCCCACCAAATACTCCAACTTCCCATCTCCCTTCATAGGTCACCTTGGAGCCATCCTCCCACCTCCATTCCAGTAGCAGATCAACTCCGTCTTCTAACCTCCATTCCAGAGCTACGCCAAAGCTTTCCTCAACACGACATCCTCTAGCATCTCACCTCCGTCGTCTCGCTCCTCACCTCCTTCATCCGAGCTTCCGCCAGGTGCCGTCGTCTCACCGAACAGTCGATTCGGGAGATTTCCTCTCACCTCCCTCTCCTTTTATGCTTTCATAGTAGATTGTAATAAACATTGGATTGATATATATACCATTTTTTTTCCTCATCTCTATCTTGTGCTTCATTTGGTTGTCTTTTATTTCAAAAACATAGAAAAATAACAAAACCCTAAGTACTAAAAAGAAACGAATCGAAGCCGGTTTTCACGTAAAGTAAACATCGCCTCCCTATGTTCGACCCAGGACTCCCTTGGAGTTTCGGTATAAATTTTATCTGATCGACATGTTTTGCGACTAGAACGACAGTTTACTTGTAACCTCGATTTCTAACACGCAAAACACGATCGACCAATCCTATATATAGTACATGGCCTCGGAAATTAGCTTGTCTTGCCTGGAAGTCACCTATTCTGGCGAGACTTTCCCCGTAACCAAGTAGTTCACTATATCTGCAAACCAATGAGATCGTGAATGGCTAGTAAATGTTCATCCAGAAAATGCTCGGTGATTGGACTAGATGGGTCAATGACTGAAGTAGGAAGATGGGACAAATGGTCAGCTACCACATTCTATTTTCCCACTTTGTGATGAATCTCGAGATCAGATTCTTGCAACAGCAAGATCCAATAGATTAATCGAGGTTTCGCGTCCTTCCCGACTAAGTGCCTCACTATGGTGTGATTTGAGTAAATGATGACATGGGAACCCAAAAGTTAAGATCTGAATTTCTCTAGGCCAAATACTACTACCAACAACTCTTTCTCGATTACCGTATAGTTACGTTAAGCCTCGTCTAGCGTCTTGCTAGCGTAGGAGATGACCATAGGTTTCTTGTCAACTTTCTACACAAGCACCGCCCCTGCTGTGTAGTCAGATGCATCACACTTGATCTCAATGGGTAGAGACCAGTCAAGGGAATGTAGGATTGGTTCTTGAGTAACTCGATCACGTAGGCTCTCAAATGCGTGAGTGAACTCGTCGGTGATCTTGAAAGGGACATCCTTTGAGAGAAGATAGTCAGGGGGTGCACGATTTTCGAGAAATCAAGAATGAAATGACGGTAAAAATCGATGTTCCCTAGAAAAGAGCAGATGTCCTTGACTGAGATAGGCATGGGTAGTTTAGAAATCAAATTAACCTTGGCTCAATCAACCTGGATGCCATTCTCAGAAACAAGGTGACCCAGGACAAATCCCCCAGGAACCATTAAATGGCTCTTTTCCCAGGAAAGAACCAAATTCATATCAATGCAACACCTAAGAGTTTGGACCAAGTATAGGAGGCAATCATCAAAGGATTCTCCAAATACCGAGAAGTCATCCATGAAGACTTCAAGGTATTCACCTACCATATCTGAGAATAAGGCAAGCATGCACCGTTGAAAGGTAGCGGGTTTATTGCAGAGACAAAAAGGTATTCTACGGAATGCATATGTCCCATAGGGGCAGGTGAAGGTGGTCTTCTCTTGGTCCTCAGGATGGATTTCCACCTGATTATAACTAGAGTACCCATCCAAAAAGCAAAAGAATCGATTTCCCACTAGTTTGTCGAGTATATGATCAATGAACGGAAGTGGGAAATCATCCTTCTTCATGGAGGCATTCAGTCTTCTGTAATCAATGCAGGCTCTCCATGAGTTCACTATACAGGTCGGTATGGTCTCTCTGATTTTAGTCGTGATCAAGGTGAGTCCTGCTTTCTTAGGCACAACCTAGATTGGACTCACCCACAACTGTCAAAGATTGGGCAGATGATCCTTGCATCTAACCACTTGATGATCTCCTTTACGACCTCCTGTAGATTAGGATTTGTAGATTCCTATGGGAGGTGGTGAGATTTGTGGGATATGAAAAATAAAGTGCGAAAGCAAAATGAACAATCTCACAAAAAAAGCAATCACACAACTTGAACAAGTGATTTTTAGGTGGAAACCCAAACCGGGTGAAAACCACCATCTAACCCTCTCGAGTTAGGATTTCCCGATCGACTAAGTCGATCAAATCCGCTATCTGAGTCACTTAAAATGAGAATGACTCCACCTCAATACAACCACGCTACTTTCAACTCGAGGGTAGCATAACCTCAGACCCCTTCTCTTCACGAGAAGGTTTTTGTCTCAAGAAGGAGATGGGAATTCGTAACATGAATACCCAACCAATAAGCAAAGTAAAATACAAATCAAACCTATAGAGACACAAAGTATATAAATGAAACTAGCTAATATAGGTAAAGGATCTTCCCTTAGGTGGAAGTGCGTCAGCAAGATGACGTGGGTGCGAAAACCACGCAATGCACAATGATGCTCTCGAAATGATGGCAGGAGAGCAGAGTGCTGCGAGAAGAAAGCTCTCAAGATGTAAAACTAAAGCTTGTAATAGATATATCTCTTCTAAGGATCAAATTCACACAATACGATGTGGAAGTGAGTTGCTTGGTGTATCTCAACAAGGCAAGGGGTCTTTCCTATTTATAGATGGCTTAGGAAGGCCTACGAAGGCTTTGGAAGCCTTAGGTAGCTGTTGGAGATCATCCTAAGGCAAATCAAAATCATTAGTGATTCTGACAGGTTCATCAGATGTCTAGAAGTCAAGTTTAAGACGTCTAGAAACTAGATCAGACGTCTAATACTAGATGGGTTCCCTTACTGACTTGAGTCAGACCTAAACAGCGTTCTAGTGTAATTCAGTCAGATGATGTACAAGACGTCTGGAAACCTATTTTACTATGGGAATGGATTTCCCAAGGTCCAAACGGCTATATTTGTCTAGGAAAGCGATTCTGGGTCAATTAAGGAAAAACAACTACATATCAGACGTCTAGAGTCCTCTAAGGACATCTGATAGAAGATTAAAGGTCAAAACCTCAACGATAATATTCTAAGCCAATGTTCCACTAATTAGACATCTGGCTAAGTCATCAAACATCTTCTATGACGTCTGGACTAAGGGACGGTCGTCTGAGTTCAACAGATAGAAGGTTCTAAGACCAGCCATAAAGGTTTGGATGTCTGATACAACATTTAGACTTCTTAAAGTCCAAGATCTGATGTCTGATTTTAGGATTGGACATCTGATCAGGCTGTCTGAAGCCTATTTAGGTTTTCTAAGTTCTCTATGGAAAGCTAAGTGTCCTAAGGTCTAGTAAGTGTTCCTAGGACTATAGTGTAGATACTTTGAGGCTCTTTAACAAGTACTCTATGAAAATAAAGAGCAAAGAACAAATGGAAACAAAATACAGACTATAAGACAAAAGAACATCTATCCTATTCTTCTGTCTTCTTCCTTGTTCAAGCTTTCGCTCCTTACAATGCTCCTTCTTCTTTAACGAGATCCTCTAATCCTCCATGGATGCGAGCTCGAACACTTACACCTGTATTCATTTGCCATTACTCTGAAATCTTAAACTGAAATGCAAATGTTAAAACACAAGTGTTTTGTTATCATCAAAATTGACAATTGTGGTGCCCTTGCACCAATAGAATTCAGATGTCTCTACATTTCACGGGATGGTCGTGCGCTATTTAATCTCACTTGATCAGATTTTGAAAGATAATACGTTGTAATATAGCCGACAAAGCGTTCAAACAAATAGAGAATTTTATTACTCGAAAAACTAGAGTATCCGAGGTCGAACACAGGGAGCAATCTCAGTACTTTTAAAACTAAGGAATAGAACTTTTAAATGAAGAACAATTGATTCAAAGTGAGAGAGTTATAAAAAGAATTGCTAAAAGATAACAGGATTAGACGTCTTAAATGCAACTATTCTTCTTCCTGTTTTGATTCTGTCTTGGCCTTCTCTGATTTTTGCTTGCTCTTCTCTCTTCTGCCTTCTTCTTCATAGGTTCCTCTTCTTCTTTTCTTCTGATCTACAAGTCTTCTTCTTCCTTGAACTTCTCTTTCCTGTGAAATCTTCTCCTTCCTTAGTCTTCTTCCTTCTCTCTACAGTCCTTTCTTCTTCTCTCTTCTCTTCTTTGCTCAGCCTCTTCTTCTGCTTCTTTTTCTCCTTGCAGCTAAGTCTCTCAATGCTCAGCCTGCCAGCACAAGGGAGCAAAACCTACCTTGTCCCTCTACCTGCATGTCCCTCTCTCTCTTTGAAATTCACTCAAGGATGCTCTCTCAGAGCCACGGGTAATCGGGTCGGATTTCACACCCAGGACCAGGCGCACCGGCAGGTGGGTGATGCGCGAGGAGTGCACAGGTTGGGTCAGGTCGGAGCCCACCAGATCCGTGAGGTGAAACCGTGGACGAGGCGAGCATGGGATAAGGTGAGGGACCTCACCCCTGTGCGTTCGGAGGCAACGAGGTAATATCACAAAAGCAATTTATACCGCACCTGCGCTTTGCATTTCGACGATGTGGGACAAAAGTCCCACCTTCTTTCGCTCGCGCCCGCAGACGATTCTTCTTTGACTGCCAAGGCTGCGGATGTCGCTGCTCTCCTTGCTGAGCCAGATCACTTCGCACTGCTCGCCCGAGTCCGCTGCACTTGAAGCCTGGAGCTACTGATGCCTGGAGCTGCTTTGAAGCTTCTTCAACCGTCGTCAATGGGGGCAGGGGCTTCGATACTGTCACTCACAAAACAAGCCTCTCGGCTCAATCAGACTAGCTGGGGACCTTCACCGCAGCACGGCGAAGGTCGTGCACGGTGAAGCAGGTCGTGGGACGGCCTAGGCGTGCGTGCCTAGGTCGTCCTGTGACCGAAGGTGTGGGTGAGTTCGAGGGGCTGTGGTGGAGGCGTAGAGGGTTGGTGGATGGGTGGAGAGTGTTCCTTGTGGTGAGGCAGAGCTTATGAGATGGTTGGCGAGCCGTGTGGAGGGCTGGAATGGTGGGGGCGGCTCGCCGGAGGTCGGTCGGTGACGTGGAAGATGAGGGTGGCTAGCGACGGTCGAGGGGCAATTAAATGAAATAAAAGGGGGAAAAGAGAGAGGGGAAGATGGAGAAGGTATCTGGAGTGTTCTGGAAGGGAGGGAGGCAGGGGAGTGGACGGTGTGTAGCTGCCGTCGTCGGAGAAGAAGAACCCTGAGGGAGGGAGCGGCGACGAGGACGAGGCCAGGAGAACGCGCGCCTGGTACTGCACAATGCGGGAGAAAGAGGTGAAGTGGACTCTGCTGCTGGTATGGCAGTAGAGCGATGAGAAGGAGGGGAGGAGGTCACCAGAGCTTGCAGGTTTCTTGGCCGAAGATGGAAGAGAGGAAAATTTGGGGGAATCTCCGCCAAAACAAGTTTGAAGATCTGCGGCCGGGTCTGGGGATCCTTTATAGGTGCTGACCGAACTTTCTAGTGTGCGGAGGGCTACGCAATCACCTCTGCCGGCTCGCTGGAGAAGGAAAGAGGGTGGATACCCAAATCCCTCGTGCATTCGCTCGAGAGATTGGGTTCACCCCAGAGATCGTGATTGGCCTTAGATGGAAGGGAATTCCTCAGAGAATCTCCCTTCCATTTCTAGGAGGGGATCTCTGAGGAATCAGAGAGTATTCCCTCTCTAAACCTCGCCGGAGGTTGGTTCTACCCTAACAATGGCGGCAGGACTTGATTGCAAAGGTGGAGAGAAAATTAGGGGGCTCTCTACAATGATTTTCAAAAGATAAGGGCCAAATTGTGATTTGGGTGTACTAAATTGCAAAGTAGGTCAAGATGACCTTCCCTTAGGTCCAAATTTTGGTACAAATCTAATTTGGATCTAAGGAATCAAATGGTGAAGTTGGATTTTAGATTTGACCACGTTTGACTGGACATTTTGCATAAAAACCCAAATTAGGTTAATTGATGAGCTAGGACCCTAATCTAGGTCAAACTGGGTTCCAAAGGCCAAATTAAGTGTTATAAACCCTAGAGGATATTTTTCCATGATTTTTAGAGGGTTTACTTGATTTTTATCCTAACCGAAACCTTATTGATTTAAGCAGGTCTATTTTAGGGTTACCAAGTGTTATTTAAATCCTAAATTGCACATGAACCCATTTCTGATTGACTGAACCCACTTTTTATCTTATTTAGACCATTTGACCTATGTTTTGCCTCTGAGAAATACCGTTTATGCACTGCAATGGTAAAATTACAGTTTTAACCTTTAATTCATGTTTTCTTCTCGGAGCACTTATTCCTTCATTTAGGCCTTCTTCTAGGTTTTGTAGGACCTTTTATCTTATTTATTAGGTCAAAATGAGCTAGTTATGGCTCATGATGAGGCTCTCATCGTACCCCCATGCCTAGCTTTTCTAGTCCCTTAGCAGAATTTCAAGGTTTTAACTTCCATTCTAGACCCAGAGTGTCTGTCAACAATCATGATAAGTGCTTCTCCTTTTCTTTTGTGATTAGGTAGGAATGCCGATAATAGGCCTAGAGGTACTCACGTACCAACAAAAATCCGGACCTGATCCGCTTTAGCCTTAGTCCTCCGCAAAGGTTTCTACGGCCCACAAAAACTAACGTAGGGTTTGTTGGACTCCGTGGTTAAAGCACCCGTGCTTGAGACATTTTTAGCCTAAGTTCAATTTGCAGTGCATTTCCTTGTAAGAGAGAGATAGAAGATTTATTTGTTTGGAGAGCTTTTCTATCTCTTTTCTTTTTGTTTCTAGCTTCGGATTAGCTTCTCAACACGGTCTGTATCGGATTCCTCATCCCCATCATCAATCCTTAAGGGTCCCTGGCTTTCGAGATTTTGAGATAATCCCACCCATGGCAACCCCCAGAACCCTGGCTTTTGAGATTTTGAGATAATCTCGCCCATGGCGTTCCGTGGCTGAATTCAGACCCTGGCGATCGACATTTCGTGATAATGCCATCCATGGTATCTGAACCAGCAGAGTGCTTACATGCCCCCAGTAGGATATGTAAATATCCTAGGAGACAAGCACCGAGGAGACGATTTGTTGTTACGCATCTTCGAGGGGAATTTCCCATCTCTCCGTGCTGGGAACTCATCCAAATCAACTTGTGTTGATTGGCCGCTCCTAATCTAGGTGACTTTTTCAGAACATTGAACGCTTTTGCGTGATTTGGATGTTTATGCGCACTGAACCAGACTGTGTGTGAATTTGGGGTGCTTAGGTTACCGAATCCTGCAAATCGGAGGTCAGTTAACGAGGCTGAATACTTCCTAAGCCTTAGACCTAATACTCAAGCTTCGCATTTTCCTCAACCTCTTGAGGATTATCCAGATTTTAATGGATACGTGAATTTTTAAGCTGACAAATCTAGCCCAAGAGGCCTAAGACCAGCGTTCCCACTAATCTCTTGTTATGTATCCTTAGCACTTTTTGTTTTTCTTGATTTGGTCTAGAACTTCAGTTAACCCCTTAATCTTTTACTAATGACTATTTCTTTTCATTTTCATTTTGTGCTCCTTTTTGTCATTTTACTCTTTTCCTATTCTCATTTGTATGGCCCTGAATTGTGTTGGTGCTAGAGCACCACGATCATTTGTTTTGATGATAACAAAACATGTGTCATTTAATATTTGCGCTTTGAGTCCTAGATTTCAGGTCAATCGCAAATGGATACGTGATTAGACGGAGTTCGAGCTCGCATCCAGGATGGATTGGAGGAGCTTGACGGAAAACATAGGAGGTTCGCGTGGAGCGACAGATTGAAGATAGAAGACAATGAAGAATAGGATAGATTTCCTTCTTTTATACTTCTTGTATTTTTCGTTTCTTTTGTTGCTCTTTATTTCCTTAGAATATTATGTTAAGGAGCTTCAAAGTACCCTAACAGTAGTCCTAGGAACACCGGCACAACCCTAGGATACTTAGGTTTTCTGTAGAATACTTAGAAAACCAATATAGGGCTCAAACAGCACTTCCAGACATCTAATTCCAAAATCAGACGTCTGATAAAGTATTTTAAGACGTCTGACTGTTGTTTCAGACGTCTGATATCTATTAGGCTGGACATAGCTAGTTCTGTCTGATGAAATCAGACGTCCAGACCTTAGTCCAGACGTCTTAGAAGACGTCTGATGGACTTGCCAGACGTCCAGATAGTGGACCGTTGGCTAGCTTAGCAGACACTGCAGAATATGACCGTTAGAGCCTTATCAGACATCCTTAGGCCTTTCCAGACATCTGATAATTGACCGTTTTGCCTCGGCTGACCCAAAATCTCTTCTCAGAGATTTTCTAGCCGTTGCAACGTTTGGAAATCAATTCCCACAGTAAAAGTAGGTTTCCAGACGTCCATAAATAGTTCCAGATGTCCTGTATGTCGTCTGATGGACTTGCGCAAAAACCCTGTTTAGATCTGATTCAAGTCAGGAGGAAACCCGCATAGAATCAGACGTCTGACCTTTAAATCAGACGTCTTAAAGTGGCCTTCCAGACGTCTGATGCCAAAGTTAGACGTCTGATCACCCTGTCAAGTGTAATCATTGTCCTGATTTCGGCCTGATTCTCTTGGGCTTTGTTCCCAACGGCTATAGAACCTTTTCTAAGCCTTCCAAAGCCTTCCTAAGGCCTCTATAAATAGAGGGGAGCCTTTACACACAAAAATACACTAAGAAAGACACAAGACACACTTAGCTATACACTCTCACACTCTTGTGTCCAAGAAGCTCTTGCTCTCTAAGCTCAAGTTCTACATCTTGAGAGCATCAAACTGTTGCGCACCTGCTCTCCCGCCGTTGTCTACGAGAGCGAAGTTGCGCCATCGCGTGGCTCACGCATCCGCGTCATCGACGCACTCCTTGCAAAGGGGAGTTTCCTATTTCCTATAGAAGCTAGGTTTAAATTACTTTGTTGGCTCTATAGGATTACTTGTTTTAATTTTATCTTTGTCTTTTGGTTGGGTATTCGCTTTGCGAATTCCCGTCTCCTTCGTGGGACAAAATCCTTCTCGTGGAGAGAAGGGGTTGAGGAACGCTACCCTCGTACTTGTAGCGTGGTTGTACTGAGGTTGAATCACCCTCGTTTTAAAGTGATTCGGTTAGTGGATTTGATCAACTAGGTTGATCGGAAAATCCTAACTCGAGAGGGTTAGGTGGTGGTTTTCACTCGGTTTGGGTTTCCACCTAAAAATTACTTGTGTACTTGTGCGATTGTTTGTTTATTTTGTGATATTATTTATTTCCGCATTTTATTACGTCACCCCTCCTTCGTAGGGCCACAAAACCTTTAAATTGTTCCTCCCCTCCTTCAAGTTTTTTTTTCTTAAATTGAAACCCTTTCTTGATATGAATTTTCTTGACATTTTTCACTTTCATACACCCCCATGCCTAAGATTTGCAATGTCCCCATTGTAAATTAGGTGGGTTCGATTTCAGCTTAGTTCATGCATTAGGACAGGTGTGTGGTGAGTGAATGGGTCGAAGTGACTTGTTGCAAATGATTTCTAATCTCGGTTAGGGATACCTGAGGTGAAGTCGGTTGTTCTAATGGATGAACCCTAAAGTGCAATATGAATTCTGCATAGAGATGTTAGAAAAGGTTTCGGGTTTTTCAAAGAATGACGGGTTGCCTCTCGTCAAGCGCTGAGTTTTACGCCATCGGCTGGGCACAATGAGCTCATGAGGAATGGAGGGTAGAGGATGACTCAGCCAAATCCATATCGGTCATGTCAATGAACGGCTTGAGTCTCTGACCGTTCACGACAAAGGGTTCAGAATCGTGGCTGAGTGGGCTGATTTCAATGGCTCCATTTCCGAAGATTCGTCAGACTAGGTAGGGTCCGACCCACTTAGATCTTCGCTTTCCTGGGAATAATTTGAGTCGGGCATCAAAGGTTAGATAGCTCAGCTAGACCATTAGTTTTGGGTGGTAAGGAGTAGAGATTCGATGTGATACCCCGTATTTGGCCATTAGTGACCTAAACTGAGTGTTAGGGAAATGGGTCCCTCTGTCGGAAATTATAGCACGTGGGATCCCGAACCTTGACAAAATGTTTTGATGAATGAATTTTATAACAACTTTGTGATTGTTGGTTCGGGTCGGAATGGCTTCTATCCACTTGGAAACATAGTCAACTGTGAGTAAGATGTATTCGAAGCCATCCGAGATTGGGAAGAGGCCCATGAAATCAATCCCCCAGACATCAAAAATTTCGCATACCAAGATCGGCTGTAGAGGCAACATGTCTCGATGGCTCATGTTGCCCAGAGTCTGGCAATGGGAACATGCCTTACAGTTATCGTATGCATCTTTGAAAATTGTGGGCCAGTAAAAGCCACACTGGAGGACTTTTGATGCGATTTTATGTCCTGAAAAATGTCCACCGCATGCCTGGTCATGGCAAAATGAGAGTATGTCTTTGATTTCTACTTCCGCGATGCACTGTTGAATTATCTGATCAGCACCAATGCGGAATAGATACGGGTCTTCCCATAGGTAATACTTGGCATCGGAACACAATTTGTCGTTTTTCACCTTCGGCCAATCGGACGGAATCTGATGTGATGCCAGGTAATTAACTATATCAGCGAACCATGGAAGACTTGTACTGATAGTCAGGAGGTGCTCATCAGGAAAATGTTCTGTAATAGGTCTGGAAGGGTCAATTATTTCAGAAGGAAGGCAGGACAAGTGATCAGCTACCACATTCTGCTTTCCCGCCTTGTTGCGAATCTCAAGGTCAAATTCTTGCAACAGCAAGATCCATTGGATTAATCGAGGTTTCGCGTCCTTCTTTGCAAGGAGATGCCTCACAGCTGTGTGATCCGAGTATATGATAACACGGGAACCCAGAAGGTATGATCTAAATTTTTCTAGGGAAAATACTACGGCCAGCAGCTCTTTCTCAGTAACTGTATAGTTACGCTGAGCGTCATCCAGTGTTTTGCTGGCATAGTAAATGACCACAGGATTCCCGTCAATTTTCTACCCCAAAATCGCTCATATAGAGAAGTAAGATGCTTCGCACATGATCTCAAAGGGTTGAGACCAATCAGGGGACTGTAGGATCGGGGCTTGGGTGACTCGGTCACGTAGGACCTCAAATACTTGAGTGCATTCCTTGGAAATTTCTAAAGGCACATCCTTGGAGAGAAGATTGGTCAGGGGGCGCGTGATTTTGGAGAAATCAGAGATAAATCGATGGTAAAAACCGACGTGCCCGAAGAAAGATCGGATGTCCTTAATTGAGCTAGGCATAGGGAGCTTGGAAATCAGGTTAACCTTAGCTCGATCCACTTGGATGCCTTTCTCCGAGATTAAATGTCCCAGGACAATTCCCTCAGACACCATGAAATGGCGCTTTTCCCAGGAAAGAACCAAATTCACCTCGATGCACCGCTTGAGTATTTGGACCAAGTGTTGGAGGAAATCGTCAAATGATTCTCCAAAAACTGAAAAGTCATCCATGAAGACTTCTAGATAATCACCTACCATATTTGAGAATATGGCAAGCATGCACCGCTGAAAAGTTGTAGGTGCATTGCAGAGACCTAATGGCTTCCTTCGAAACGCATACGTCTCGAAGGGGCAGGTGAATGTGGTCTTTTCTAGGTCCTCTGGATGGATTGCCACCTGGTTGTAATCGGAGTACCTGTCAAGAAAGCAGAAGAACCTATTTCCCGCTAGTTTTTCGAGGATCTGATCAATGAACGGTAGTGGCAAATGATCCTTGTTCGTGGAGGAATTGAGTCTTCTGTAATCAATGCAGACTCTCCACGAGTTAGCTATTCGGGTAGGAATGACTTGTCCGGCTTCAGTCGTGATAATGGTAAGTCCTACCTTTTTGGGCACCACTTGTATTGGACTCACCCAACGACTGTCGGAGATCGGGTAGATGATCCCTGCATCTAACCACTTTATGATCTCCTTTTCCACGACCTCCTGTAGGTTAGGGTTTAGGCATCTTTGCATTTCTCTTGAAGGTCGTGCGCCTTCTTCTGTGTAGATTCGATGTGTGCAGTATGAAGGGCTTATGCCAGTCAAATCATCGAGAGTCCATCCAATGGCTCTACGATGTTGCTGGAGAACAGAAATCAAACGGAGTTCCTGGTCAGGTGTGAGTCGAGAGTTGATAATCACAGGAAACGTCTGATTTGAATCCAAAAACACATACTTCAGATGTTCGGGAAGGGGCTTGAGTTCCATGACAGATTGTCAGTAGCAGCGGGTGGTTCGAGGTTTGTATCAGGAACAATGGTAGGAGTCATAGGTGTGTCTAGATCATGTTCGCACTCCTCTGTTAGTGGGCTTTGATTTTCTAGTGGTTGATCAGGGATAATCAGGTTATCCTCAATATGCAATTCATCAACCACGGCTCTGATATCACATATTTCCTCTATAACCCCGCAATTAATCCCTTATTGGGCCTTAAAAATGTCAATCTTTAGGTTTTGATTCCCAAATTTTAATTCTATCTGGCCCTCTTTGCAGTTTATGTTGGCCCTAGTAGTGGCCAAAAAGGGTCTCCCTAATAAGATTGGTGTGTCCCTTGGGTTCTTAGGTGCATCCATGTCCAGTACTATGAAGTCCACCGGGAAATACAAATCTCGTACCCTAACAATGACATCCTCGAGTATTCCTCTAGGTGACTTGATGGATCGATCGGCTAACTGCAATGTCACCTCAGTGGGTTTAAGTTCAAATTCTTCAAGGTGGTCGAGGAGGGATGTAGGTATTAAATTTATGGAGGCACCTAGGTCTAGTAAGGCTCTATCAAATTCGGTTTCACCAATTTTACAAGAAATCAAGGGAGTTCCTGGGTCTTTAGCCTTGGGTGGGAGTTTGCTCAAGATGATAGAGCTGGCTTGCTCTAAAAGTATGATTGGATTCCCATCCTTGGTTCGCGGCTTACGTTTAGGGGTACATATGTCTTTCAAGAATCTTGCGTAAGCCGGTATGTGGTGAATTGCATCCATCAATGGGATGTTTATCTGGACCTGTTCAAAGATCTTGACCAGATCCTCCTCGGGAGCCACGGGTTTAGTTATCATTTTTCCTTTGGTCAAGGCCTCAGGAAATGGGATCCTAGTTGGTTCCTCTAGGATAGGTCTAGGTTCTTGATCTGAGACAGTGGTGTCTTGGATAACTATCCTAGGGTCTTGGCTATTATCAGGCTTGGAGTGGTTCGGATAATGTGGGTCTTGGGTTGTTTTACCACTACGTGTTGTTACAGAGTTTAATCCGACCTGATTCTGGTTTAGGTTAGGTAGGAGTGGTGGCTGTTGCTGAAATCCCGCATAAGATGTCGAAGCTTCCATCCCATCTGGCGATGGAGCAGTAGGGGCCTAATAAATCAAATGTGTTTGGCCTGAATTTGGATTCATAACGCGCTTCTAGGTTAGCACGTTATTTGGGTTGGGCAGAGGTTGCGAGGGAAGGGTACCAGGTTGGAAGGAATTTGCCATCTGGGCCTGTTGGTTGCGAACCTCTGTGATCTCGTCCTTGTGCTATTTTTGCATTGCTGCATTTGTCTTTTGAATGTCAGCCAGTGCTTGAAGGATAAGAGTCAGTTGATCCTGGTTTTGCCCGGATTGGTAGGTGGGATTGGGCCGAGGCTGAGGCGACTGATATGGACGAGGGGCTTGTGGATGGGGTTGACATGGTGGTCTTTGAGAATTTCCTGCCCACTGAAAGTTAGGATGGTTTCGCCATCCAGGGTTGTAGGTGTTGGAGAATGGGTCATTCTGGATGGCGTTGACGTCCTCGCACTTCTGAGGAACCTCAGGAAAGTCAGAATACGAGGGTTCAGAGTTCCCCCAACTCGAGTAAAATGGATCGGAGGTCACTTCGGTCCGAGAGGCAGACGGGGGTGGATATGGGTCCATCCCCTTGGCAGATTGGTGATATATGTTTTGCACAGTTTCCCTTGCCAGAGGAGGTCGTGCAAAAGAGTTTTGCTCAGAGGTGGCTTGCTGTAAATGCCGAGTTAGCTCGTCCACCTTCTTTTCTATGATAGAAACCTTGTCCAACCGATTGGCCATCAATTCCAAGTCGATAGAATTGGACAGGTCCTGCATCTCATGTGTCCCTCTTAGATTCGTCGATGCGCGGGCATTTGTCCTGTCGAATAAGCCCATGGAGTCATTATTTACGGAGTTCTCGCACATGTTTTCGAGAATCTCCCACACTATGTCCTCATGTTGACCCATGATGTTTCCTCCGCACGTTGCATTGACGAATAAACGAATATCTTCACAGAGTCCCTGGTAAAAAGACTGGACTTGTTCCCACTTAGGGGCTCCGTGATGGGGGCACTTTTGCATGAGATCTAAGAATCGATCCCATGCTTCTTGAAGAGGTTCTCCCGATTGTTGAGTGAAATGAGTGATCTGGTGGTGCAAGGCATTCGCTCAGCCAACGGGGAAGAATTTTTTCAAAAATTCGAACTGAAGTTCCTCCCATGTGTTGATCGGACGGGTCCGAGTTTGATCCCAGTGTGCGGCCTTGTCCACGAGGGAGAACGAAAACATTTTCATGAGTAGGATATCCCGGCTTTGTACATCTGACCCGAAGGTCTGGGCCAGATGCTTGAGTTGTTTAATGTGTTGGAATGGATCCTCAGAGTTAAGCCCATGAAACTTCGGTATGGCATGAATCATTTTGGGCTTCAGTTCAGAATCAGGTCCTCCAATCAGGATTCATACTCGAGGTTCGATCGCCACCGCAGTGGGATTATAGTGATCTCGCATCATAGGTCGCTGCGGTGGGTTTACAAAGTTCTGAAAGAGATCATTAAGGCGTTGAAGTTGGTGTTCAAGGTTATTCTCCTCTTCAATGGGTTGTGCCATGATGAGAGTCTCATCAAGAGCCATAACTAGCTCATTTTGACCCAATAAAGAAGATAAAAGCTCCTACATAGCCTAGAAGAAGGCTTAACTGAAGGAATAAGTGCTCTGAGAAGAAAACATGAATTAAAGGTTAAAACTGCAATTTTACCATTGCAGTATATAAATGGGATTTCTCAGAGGCAAAACACAGGTCAAAAGGTCTAAATGAGATAAAAAGTGGGTTGAGTCAATCAGAAATGGGTTCATATGCAATCTAGGAAGTAAATGATATGTGGTAACCCTAAAATAGACCCGCTTAATTCAACAAGGTTTCGGTCAAGATAAAAATCAATTAAACCCTCTAAAAATCATGGAAAAATATCCCCTAGGGTTTATAACACTTAATTTGGCCTTTGGAACCCAGTCTGACCTAAATTAGGGTCCTAGTTCATCAATTAACCTAATTTGGGTTTTTATGCAAAATTTCCAGTCAAACGAGGTCAAACCTAAAATCCAACTTCACCACTTGATTCCTTAGGTCAAAATTAGGTTTGTACCAAAATTTGGACCTAAGGGGAGGTCATCTTGACCTACTTTACAATTTAGTACCCTCAAATCACAATTTGGTCCCTATCTTTTGAAAAGCATAACAACGCCCCCTAACTTCCTCGCCACCTTTGCAATCAGGTCCTGCTCCGGCGTGAGGAATTCCCTTCCATCTGAGGCCAATCTTGATCCCTGGTGTGAACCCAATCTCTCGTGCGAACGCACGAGAGATTTGGGTATCTTAACTTCTTTCCATCTCCAGCGACCAACCTCAGACGCTGGCGTGCCCTCCATGCTCTGCACACCCGGCCCAGCGTCTATAAAAGAGACTACACCTCCGGCCGCTCATCGTCAGCTTGAGTTGGCCGAGTTTCCACTTCCAATTCATCTCCTCCTGCCCGGCCAAATTTCCCAGCAAGCTCCGGCGAGCCCCCCTCCCCTCCCTCTTCGCTCTGCCACAAAACCAGTGACAGAGTTATCTTCTTGACTCTCCTCCGTGTCGCGCAGCACCCGCGCACACTGCCTCAACCCCATCGTCGCCGTCGTTCTCCCCCACTGGGTAGCATCTTCTCCGGTGACAGCAGGTACTGCTGTTCGCCTCTTCATCCCCCTTCATCCCTGTAGTTAGGCCAAATACCTTCTCCACATTCCCCTCTCTCTTTTTCCCTTGCTATTTTATCTACTTACCCCCAGACAGTGCCTGAACACCTCCATCTTCCTCGCCTCCGACCGACCTCCGGCGAGCCGCCCACACCACTCCGCCCCTCCACACAGCTCGCCAACCCCCTCGTGAGCTCTGCCTCACCACCAGGAACTCATTCCACCCCTCCACTACCACTCCAGACCTCCACAATCACCCCCCGAACAACCCAACATCTCCGGCCACAGGTTGACCTAGGCACGCACGCCTAGGCCGACCTGTAGCCTGCAGCACCGCCCACCGCCTTCGCTGTGCCACGGCGAAGGTTTCTAGCCAATCTGATTGGGCCAATAGGCCATTCTTGTGTGTGACAGGTTTAAGCTCTGGCCACCATTATCAGCCGAAGCAGCAAGGAGCTTGCAGCAGCTTCAGGTATCAGGGCTCCCAGGCTGCAGGTGCTGCATAGTCGTGTGAGTGTCGCGGAGTGCCCTGGTCCAACAAGGAGCGCAAGCAGACCCAGCAGCTGTAAGGATGGCACGCGAGTCTGCTGGTGCACGCAAAATCAGGGCAGAATCTTTAGTCCCACATCATGGCGAGACGAGGCACCGCTGTGACGTAAATTGAATTTGTGAAATTACCTTATTGCCTCCATAAGCACAGGGGTGAGGTCCCTCACTTGCCCCCCACGCACGCCTCATCCGCGGCTTGACCACGCGGATGTGGCGGGATCCGACCGACCCAATCCTTGAGCACTCCTTGCGCATCACACCACCTACAGGTGCGCCTTGTCCCAGGTACGATCCGACCTGTATATCCGTGTGGCTCTAGGAGAGCGACCTTGAGTGAATTGTTGAGAGAGAGAGACGCGCGGGTAGAGGGAGATGGGTAGGTTTTGCTCCTGTGCAGGCAGACTGAGCGTGGAGAGACTTAGCCGCAAGGAGAAGAGAAGAAGCAGAAGAAGAAACTGAGTGAAGGAGAGACCAAGGTAGAGAAGAAGAAGAGGAAAGAATCCTTTGGAGGAGAAGAAGGAAGAGCAAGGCAGGAGCAAGCCAGAGAACGAAAGAAAGGTCAAGTGAAGATAGCAAAGATCAGAAGAAGAAGAAAGAAGGAAGGCACGGCAGGAGAAGAAACAAGAGAAACGATACAAAGGCAGGAAGAAGAAGCCTTCGCAAGCAAAGAAGAGAAAGAAGATCAGAAGAAGAGAAAGGGGAAAATACTTTTAAGACGTCTGATCACCAGATCAGACGTCCAATTTCATATTTTTTGTCATAATTACTTTTAATGGCATACATTCATATTTGAATTAACATTTTGAGTAAATTAGAGTGTTCAATTACATTTTAATTAGTAGTAAATTTCATTTGCTCCCTGTGTTCGACCTCGGATACTTTAGTTTTTCGAGTAATAAAATTCCTTATATTTGTTTAAACGTTTTGTCGGTTATACTACAACGTGATATACTTTAAACCTGCACAAAAAGCTTGACAACATGCCATGATGGAAGAAGGAGAACCAGGGTCTGAATCAGATGAAAGATTTATGTGGAGGGGTTGCTGCACAAACAAGGGTGTCGAGGCTTGGCGTCGACGAGAGTGAATTTCTAAAGGAGGTCTTAAGGGCTGCCTTAAGGACCTCCTACCGAACATGCACCGAAGGATGTGATGAGATTAGAAGGTGTTGGACCCAATCAAGACACCCAAAAATTGTTGGGTGACTATAGAGGTTCGGGGCGGATGGACCCATTTAGTCAGAAAGGTCGTCCACTTGAGAAATACCTGGGCAGCCAGAGAGGGAGAGTCCCGCAAAGACCCCTACACAGTAGAGCGTTCCCACGAGTTACAGGGTTTCCCCCACCCGACCTCTCTTGTCACTGCAGTTCCAGGTAGACCAGAATGGGGACCTTGACCTCTTAAGTCTACCTTTTTTACTTTAAGATCAAGGTGCTTAATGTTCCACTTGAGCTTTTAGGTATTTTGAGTGAAAAAGTGACCTAATTTTAAGGTTGGTTGACCCAAGGGATGAACTTCACCTCTTGTTCCTTTAAGAGCTTTTAGGTCCTTTTCTTTTTAAGGTTCAAATGGATTAAAAGCCTAATTTGCTTAGGGTTCTTCTTGTGTAGATCTTTTCAAACAAGGTTTAGGCACACCTATTTTAGGAAAATTTGTTTCTTTGTTTAAGATAAGGTGTGTCTCTAAAAACCCTAGCTTTTTAATCCTTAAATTGGCTCTAGTGGGTCCAATTTAGTTGCCTCAGAATTTAGTACCTAGGGCTCAATCAAGAAAGTTTTAGCCCTAGTTACCTTAGTTGGATGAGTAGATAAAAATGTGTTGAAATGAATATCAGGCAACTTGATGAGTTACTAAATATGAAACAGGTAGCCCAAAGTTGATTGTTCTTTCTTTTTTTTCCCTTTCAGATTTTGAGAGAGTTAAGAGGGAGGGCTTATGGAAATTACCTATTCCTTGGAGTGTCTATTGTGCAGCTGCTCTTCTTTCCTTTTTGCTTTCCCTATTTTGAGCACAACAAAAGAGAGGAGTTAGGTCAAATATTGGATCAAAAAGTTGTAATCAAAAGCTTTAAAAGTTCCCGTTGTTCCCCGGCAACGGCGCCAAAATGTTTAATCGCACTTGATCAGATTTTAAAAGATAATACATTGTAATATAGCCGACAAAGCGTTCAAACAAATAGAGAATTTTATTACTCGAAAAAGTAGAGTATCCGAGGTCAAACACAGGGAGCAATCTCAGTACTTTTAGAACTAAGGAATACAACTTTTAAATGAAGAACAATTGATTCAAAGAGAGAGAGTTATAAAAATAATTGCTAAAAGATAACAGGATTAGACGTCTGATTTCTATATCAAACGTCTTAAATACACTATTCTTCTTCCTGTTTTGATTCTGCCTTGGCCTTCCCTGATTTTTGCTTGCTCTTCTCTCTTCTGCCTTCTTCTTCTTCGTAGGTTCCTTCTTCTTCTTTTCTTCTGATCTACAGGTCTTCTTCTTCCTTGAACTTCTCTTTCCTGCGAAATCTTCTCCTTCCTTGGTCTTCTTCCTTCTCTCTACAGTCCTTTCTTCTTCTCTCTTCTCTTCTTTGCTCAGCCTCTTCTTCTGCTTCGTTTTCTCCTTGCGGCTAAGTCTTTCAACGTCCAGCTTGCCTGCACAAGGGAGTAAAACCTACCCTATCCCTCTTCCCGCACGTCCCTCTCTCTCTCTCAAATTCACTCAAGGACGCTCTCTCAGAGCCTCGAGTAATCGGGTCAAATTTCGCACCCGGGACCAGGCGCACCAGCAGGTGGGTGATGCACGAGGAGTGCTCAGGTTGGGTCAGGTCAGAGCCCACCAGATCCGCGAGGTGAAACCGCGGACGAGGCGAGCGTGGGATAAGGTGAGGGACCTCACCCCTATGCGTTTGGAGGCAACGAGGTAATATCACAAAAATAATTTATACCGCACCTGCGCTTCGCATTTCGACGATGTGGGACTAAAGTCCCACCTTCTTTCGCTCGCGCCCGTAGACGATTCTTCTTCAATTGCCAAGGCTGCGGATGTTGCTGCACTCCTTGCTGAGCCAGATCACTTCTCACTGCTCGCCCGAGTCCGCTGCACCTGAAGCCTGGAGCTGCTTTCAAGCTTCTTCAACCGTCGTCAATGGCGGTAGGGGCTTCGATACTGTCACTCACAAAACAAGCCTCTCGGCTCAATCAAACTAGCTGGGGACCTTCGCCGTGGCACGGCGAAGGTCGTGCACGGTGAAGCAGGTCGTGGGATGGCCTAGGCATGCGTGCCTAGGTCGTCCTGTGATCGAAGGTGTGGGTGAGTTCGGGGGGCTATGGTGGAGGCGTAGAGGGTTGGTGGATGGGCGGAGAGTGTTCCTTGTGGTGAGGCGGAGCTTATGAGACGGTTGGCGAGCCGTGTGGAGGGGCAGAATGGTGGGGGCAGCTCGCCGGAGGTCGGTCGGTGACGTGGAAGATGAGGGTGGTCAGCGATGGTCGAGGGGCAATTAAATGAAATAAAAGGGGGAAAAAAGAGAGGGGAAGATGGAGAAGGTATCTGGAGTGTTCTGGAAGGGAGGGAGGTAGGGGAGTGGACGATGCATAGGTGCCGTCGTCAGAGAAGAAGAACCCTGAGGGAGGGAGCGGTGACGAGGATGAGGTCAGGAGAACACGCGGCTGGTACTGCGCGACGAGGGAGAAAGAGGCGAAGTGGACTCTTCTGCTGGTGTGGCAGCAGAGCGACGAGAAGGAGGGGAGGAGGTCACCGGAGCTTGTGGGTTTCTTGGCCGGAGATGGAAGAGAGGAAAATTTGGGGGAATCTCCGCCAAAACAAGTCTGAAGATCTGCGGCTGGGTCTGGGGATCCTTTTATAGGTGCTGGCCGAACTTTCTAGTGTGCAGAGGGCTGCGCAATCACCTCTACCGGCTCGTCGGAGAAGGAAAGAAGGTGGATACCCAAATCCCTCGTGCATTCGCTCGAGAGATTGGGTTCACACCAGAGATCGTGATTGGCCTTAGATGGAAGGGAATTTCTCAGAGAATCTCCCTTCCATTTCTGGGAGGGGATCTCTGAGGAATCAGAGAGTATTCCCTCTCTAAACCTCGTCGGAGGTTGGTTCTACCCTAACAATGGTGGCAGGACTTGATTGCAAAGGTGGCGAGAAAATTAGGGGGCTCTCTGCAATGATTTTCAAAAGATAGGGGCCAAATTATGATTTGGGTGTACTAAATTGCAAAGTAGGTCAAGATGACCTCCCCTTAGGTCCAAATTTTCGTAAAAACCTAATTTGGATCTAAGGAATCCAATGGTGATGTTATATTTTAGGTTTGACAACATTTGACTGGAAATTTTGCATAAAAACCCAAATTGGGTTAATTGATGAGCTAGGACCCTAATCTAGGTCAAACTGGGTTCCAAAGGCCAAATTAAGTGTTCTAAACCCTAGAGGATATTTTTCCATGATTTTTAGAGGGTTTACTTGATTTTTATCCTAACAGAAACCTTGTTTATTTAAGCAGGTCTGTTTTAGGGTTACCAAATGTTATTTAATTCCTAAATTGCACATGAACCCATTTCTGATTGACTCAACCCACTTTTTATCTTATTTAGACCATTTGACCTATGTTTTGCCTCTGAGAAATCCCGTTTATGCACTGCAATGGTAAAATTACAGTTTTAACCTTTAATTCATGTTTTCTTCTCAGAGCACTTATTCCTTCATTTAGGCCTTTTTCTAGGTTATGTAGGAGCTTTTATCTTATTTATTGGGTCAAAATGAGTTAGTTATGGCTCATGATGAGGCTCTCATCATGCGCCCTCTTTGGTATAATTGTGGTGTGTGCAATACGAAGGGCTAATGCTAGTCAGATTGTTGGGAGTCCAACCAATGGCTCTCCAATGCTACTGGAGGACAGAAATCAGACATGTTTCCTAATCAGAGGTAAGGAAAGAATTGATAATCGTAGGAAATGCCTAATCGGAACCCAAAAAGACGTACTTCAGATGATCTGGAAGAGGCTTTAGTTCCATAACGGTATTATCAGCAGCAGTAGGTGGGTCAGGATGGGCCTCCGAAGAAAAGGTGGAGCCGTGGGTCGGTCAAGATCGGTACTAGGCTCCTCTATCGGTGGGGTATGATTTGCTTGGGGCTGAGGATCAAGGATAATCGGGTCATCCTCGGGAAATGTGTCCTCAACCATAGAATTGATGTTGCATACTTGATCCACTACCCCATAGTTAATTATTTTCTGGGCCTTAAATATATCAATTTTTAGCATCTTGTTCCCAAATTTCAATTCATTTTGGCCCTCTTCGGAATTAATGTTCGCCCGAGCTGTCGCTAAGAATGGTCTACCTAATATAATCAGTGTATTCTTCAGATTCTCAGGAGTCTCCATATCCAACACAATGAAGTCCACAGGAAAGTAGAAATCGTGGTTCCGAACCAGAACATCCTTGAGAACTCTTGGTGACTTGGTCGATAGGGCAGTTAACTGTAAAGTCACCTCAGTAGATTTTAGCTTAGTCTCCTTTGAATGATCTACTGGGGACATAGGGATCAAATTGATGGAAGCTCCAAAGTCGAAAATGGCTCTGTTGAACTCTAAATCATCGATTTTACATGAAATTAGAGGGGTAGCAGGATCTTTTTCCTTAGGCGAGAGTCTGCTAAAAATGGAGATGGCTTACTCTGATAATACGATTGGATTTCCGCCTTTGGTTTGCGGCTTATGCATAGGTGTACATATGTTCTTCAGAAATCTCATATAAGCTGGTATGTGACGAATTGCATCCATCAACGGGATGTTTATTTGGACTTGCTCAAAGAGCTTGACCAGGTCCTCGAGAGCCACAGGTTTGGGTTTCCTCCTTCCTTTGGTCAAGGCCTTCGGAAATGGAACCTCTGCAGGTTCCTCTAGAATTGGTCCAGGTTCTTGATCTAGGATAGAGGTATCTTGGATGACCAATCAAGGGTTTGGGTTTGAACTACCAAGTTGCGAGTGGCTCGGGTAAGGTGGGTCTTGAATTGTTTTGCTACTACTAGTGGTAATAGAGTTCAGTCCTGCTTGGTTCTGGGTTAGGGTAGGCAAAAGAGGTTGTTACTGCTGATAACCTGGGTATGATGTCGAAGCCTCCATCTTGTCGGGTGATGGAGTAGAAGGGGCCTGATAGACATAGTGAGCCTGGCCTTGAGTCGGGTTTATAATGCACCTCTGGCTCAGCATGTTATTTGGATTGGGCAGAGGTTACGAAGGGAGTGCACCAAGTTGGCAGGGATTTGCCATCTGGGCAAGTTGATTGTGAACCTCTATGATCTCGTCTTTATGTTATTTTTGCATAGCCACATTCATTTTCTGAATGTCAGCTAGAGTCTGAAGGATAAGAGTCATTTGATCTTCCCGAGTTGGCCCGATTTGGTACGTCAGGTTCAGCCAAGGCTAAGGCTACTGATATGGATGAGAAACTTGTGGTTGGGGCTGATATTAAGGTCTCTGATTTTTATTGTTCCTTGACCACGTGAAATTAGGATGATTACGCCATCTAGGGTTGTAGGTGTTTGAAAAAGGATCATTCTGGATGGCGTTGAGGTCCTCGCAGGTTTGAGGAACCTCGGAGAAATCAGAAGACGAGGGTTCAGAGTTCCCTCAACTAGAGTAAGCAGATTCGGAGCCTCCTCCGAACCCTAGGTCAGATGGGGGTGGGTATGGATCCATCCCCTGAGAAGATCGGTGGTAGATGTTATGCACAGCCTCCCTCACAGAGGGTAGTTGTGTGAATGGGTTTTGCGTAGAGGTGGCTCACTGCAAATGTTTAGTTAGCTCATCCAACTTCTTCTCAATGATTTAGACCTTGTCCAGGCGACTAGCCATTAACACCAAGTCGATGAAGAGGATATGCCTTGCGTCTCATGTGTTCCTCGCAGATTCGTCAATGCACGGGCATTCGTTCGGTCGAACATGCCCATGGATTCATTATTGATGCAGTTCTCACACATGTTCTCGAGAATCTCCCACATGGTGTCTTCGTGTTGACCCATGGTGTTTCCTCCACAGGTCGCATTGACGAACAATCGAATATCCTCACGAAGTCCCTGGTAAAAGGACTGGACTTGTTCCCATTTAGGAACTCCGTGGTGGGGGCACTTTTGCATGAGATTCAGAAAGAGATCCTAAGCCTCACGAAGCGGTTCTCCTACCTGCTGCGTGAAATGTGTGATCTGGTGCCACAAAGCATTTGTCCGACCAACAGAGAACTTTTTCAAAAACTCAGATTGCAGTTTAGCCCACGTGTTGATTGGACGAGTTAGGGTTTCGTACTAGTGAGCGGCCTTGTCCATGAGAGAGAAGGAAAACATTTTCATGAGCAAGATATCCTGATTTCAAGCTTCTGACTCGAAGGTTTGGGCCAAATGCTTGAGTTT
Organism: Thalassia testudinum; assembly: GCA_037157565.1. Classification (NCBI taxonomy): domain Eukaryota; kingdom Viridiplantae; phylum Streptophyta; class Magnoliopsida; order Alismatales; family Hydrocharitaceae; genus Thalassia; species Thalassia testudinum. Next base: position 11,701,944 of record JAZHRO010000036.1, read on the forward strand.
CTTGATATGCTGGAAGGGATCTTCGGAATTAAGCGCATGAAATTTAGGAATGGCATGAATCATATGGTGGAAGAAGGGGTGGGCTCAATGCTTGGAAGTTCAAAAAGCCAGGCATATGTTGACATGCAAATTCCAGATTCACCAAGGGTAGGAGTGTATCTAGATTACTGGGGTATATGGACCATGTGCTGCATTTGCCAGGCAGGAGCTGTGGGAGGATTGGTCTATTATGGCTGAATTGGTGTGGGGGGCAATGTGGTTGACGGGTGGGGATTTCAATTGTGTGCTAACAGGGGCAGATAGGCCTAATGGTAACACAGATAGTTCGGCTATTGGCTTCCAGAAGATGGTTCAGTCTCTGCAGCTGAATGAGTACCCATCCTTTGGTGTGGAATTTACTTCGCTCAATGGAAATGGGCTGGCATCCAAATTAGATAGATTTTTTGGGAATGTGGACATTCTTGAAAGATTTTAGCTGTCGTCTGTGAGTGGATTAAGCTGACCCTTTTCTGATCACACCCCTTTGGTGTGGGATAGTGGGGAAGAAACTCATGTTGGTTCTTATTTCAAATTGAAGAGATCATGGCTGAATGAACTGGGTTTCTGTCAGATGATCAGCTCTTGGTGGCGAGCTAAAAAGGTGGAGGGGTCTGCTACTGTCAGATTGGCAACCAAGCTGGTTGATTTGCACTCTGTCTTAAAAGAATATGGACTGACTGTTAGCTTGATGAGGTAGCAGAGGAGGAGTGAAGCTCTGAATAAAATTCAGGAGCTGGATTCTAAGGAAGCAGATGGCCCTTAATCTGAGGAAGAATTGGCTAAAAGGAAAATGTGGCAGGGTGCGATACTGGATGAAGACCTTAAACAAGAAATTGATTGGAGGGAGAGATCAAGGCAATTATGGCTTAAGGAGGGAGATGCCAATATGAAAATTTTCCATCTTGCGGCTAGTTCTCAGAGGCGTGTTAACTTTATTTCTTCTATTCACAGTGATTGACATAGGGTCTTTTCCAATCAGGAGATTAAATCTGAAGCCATTAAATACTATAGGGAGGAATCTCGGGTAGCTAAGAGGGGGAAATGGAGGATGGTAGGAAGTGATGGTCCTAGGGTGACGAGTGACCAGGTTGCACAACTGACTGCAAGTATCACTGAACAGGAGGCCCTACAGGCAATCAGAGATTTAAATAAGGAAGGTTCCCCGGGCCCTGAAGGAATACAAGTTTTCTTTTATAGAGAGATGTGGAGTGTGGTGGGCAAGGAAGTGATGGATGTTATCAGAGAATTTGAGGTGGGAAATGCTGGGTTTGAGAGGATTAACAAGTCCTAACTTTTTCTCTTGCCTAAATCATTGGGTGCAGAAAAATTTTCAGACTTCAGGTCGATCTCCCTTTCAAATTCCATCTATCTTGTCATCAGCAAGATTTTGGCTAATAGGCTGAGAAATGTTCTACAGGGCCTCATCCACCCGATACAAGCTTCATTCTTGCCTAACAGATCACTTCAAGAGTCATTTATTTTGGCTCAAGAAATGGTTAGTGGATGGCATAGAAGGAAATGCAAGGCATTCATGTGGAAAGTTGATTTCCAAAAGGCCTATGATTCGATCTCTTGGCTGTATCTTTGGGAGGTTTTTAGGAGAGGCTTCCCCCCCTTATGGATCCAATGGATGAAATGCTATGTCACTACTACTTCTTTCTCTCCACTGATCAATGGGAGGCCTTGTGGAGTGTGGATCTAGCCTTAACATGGGGTTAGACAAGGATGCCCTCTAGCCCCGTTGGTTTTTAACCTTGCGATGGATGGGCTTGCAAGATATGCTTGCAAATTGGCAGAGGTGGGTATAATTAAAGGGTATTCACTATTTAACAGGCGAGCTCTGGCCCCAATTTTGCAGTATGCAGATGACACAGTGTTCTTTGTTGAAGGGTCCAAGCCTGCGGCACATGCTCTGGGGTTACTGGTTAAAATATTTGGGGATATTTCAGGCTTGTGTTTGAACAAGGAAAAGTCTACCTTAATTTGTTTTGGCATGAATGAGCAGGAATAGCTGGACTTGGAGGATACATTGGGGTTACCTTGAACTAAGCTGCCATTGAAGTATCTAGGCTTGCCACTGAGGGGTGCAAAATTGAAAAAATCTGATTGGAATGTCTTGTTTGAGAAGGTTTCAGGAAAGCTAAAAGGATGGAGTAGTGAAGACGTCGGTTTTGTATTTGTTATAACATTGTAGTAAAGCCGGTTGTTACCAACGTTTCATATAAAAATTTTTTACTCGGAAAAATGAAAGAGTTCCCGAGGTCGAGCTCAGGGAGCAAGTCGTATTCTAGAGATATACATGTTTCTTTTACAAAATAAAGAGAGAGGGAAAGAATTTGTTGTGATGTTCTTTTTTTCTTTCTCTTTCTTCAGATCTCCTTCTTCTTTTTTGGTTTTCTGCCTTGACCTCTCTTCTTCTTCTTCTGCAATCGTGGTGACCTCTCTTTTTTATGGCTGCAGAGCTTCTGCCTTCAGCTACTAAGTCTTCCTTCCTTCTTCTTCTACTTTGTTCAGATCTTCCCCTCGTGCTCTTCTTCTTCTGTCTTCTGTTCTTCCTTGTTTTCTTTCTTTCTTTTTCTTCAGATCTTCTTCTTCTTTTCTTGCTTCTTGCTTCTCTTCATTTCTTCTTCTTCTTTGTCTTCACCTGTCTTCAGGACGTCGTCTGATTTCCCAATCAGACGACTTAACCCGCGGATGCTACAGTGCCGCTTCAGTTCTTCTTCTTCCGCAGTCCTTCACCTGTGCCTGCACGCTCAAGAGTTCAGCATCAGAGGGCAAAACCTACTCTACCCCCCTCCCCCGCGTTTCTCTTTCTCTCTGAAATCACTCTTCGGAAGCTCCCCCAGAGCGCTACCGGGTAATTGGGTTCGGGTCAGGCCCGGGTCCAGGCCCACCGGCGTGCGTGGTGGGTGAGGAGTGCAGGTCAGTCTAATCGGGTCGGGCCAGGTCCGCGGAGCGTGGTCACGGACGAGGCCGGGTCGGGTCGGGTGAGAGGGACCTCACCCCGTGGTCAGGAGGCAGACAGCATAAGGCACTTTTTGCCTTCATGCGTCCGCGCGCCTCCGAGAGGTTCCGAGGTGGGACTAAATGTCCCACCCCAATTGAGCACGCGTCGCGGATGGAGCAGTGGGCGATCGTGGCTTCCCGCGCGGCCTTCGCCCCGTCTGTGAACCAGGGACGTTTCGCGGAGAGTCCCTGCGCAACCTGGGAGTCAACCCTGAGCGAAGGCGTGCCTGCACCTGCAGGTGAAGCAGCTCTGCCTGCGCAGTAATGGCGACGGCGGGCGAGTCACCTGGTCACAGAAGAACGGCCTCTCGGCCAAATCAGACAGGCGGGGGACCTTCGCCGTGGCACGGCGAAGGTGGTCAGGGGGTTTGCAGGGGGCGAGATGGAGCTAACAGGTCGTCCTAGGTCAAACTGTGAGCGAGGAAGTGGGTGTGTTCGGTGGATCTGCAGAGGGTGTTTGGTGGGAAGTGGAGGGGCGGAAGAGGATCAGGGTGAGGAGGCGGAGGTTCTGCGGTGGTCGGCGAGCCGTGTGGGTCGCTGAGGTGATGGGAGCGGCTCGCCGGAGGGTGGTCGGAGGCGGAGAGGATGAGGGTGAACAGGAGCGGTCGAGGGTTTAATTGACTAAATTGAAAGCGGGGAAAGAAAGAGGAGAAGAAGGGGAGTAGGTCTAACTTACTTGCAGGGACGAAGGGGGAGGAACAGGGCGACAGTCGTATCGACTGTCGCCGGAGAAGACGATGCTCAGGGAGAGGGGCGGCGGCGAGCAGAGGGCTGGAGAGGCGCCAGCTGGGTGCGGCGTGGCGCGGGAAGAACAGGGGAGGAAGTTTTTGCTGCTGGTATTGCGGCAGAGCGAAGAGGTGGAGGGGGAGGAAGCCGCCGGAGCTGGTGAGCGTCTGCCGGAGGAAGAAGAGAAGAAAGCTGGGGGTTTTCTCCGTCAGATCCAGGCTGCCCTGGTCGGTGGAGCAGCGGGGGGTATTTATAGGGATGAAACCGGGAGGAAGGCGGAGGGAGACGACGTGTCTCCCTCGCCGGAGAATGGTCGGAACACGAACCCATACCGTCCGTGCGTTCGCACGGCCGGTATGGGGGGCTACAATGACCATGGGGGTGCTCCTGCGACGGCTGACGACGCAGGGCACCCCCGGTTTACTTGCCAGGTCCCCTACCTCACCCTGCGCGGCGCCATGCTCCGCGCAAGGTCGCCGGAGCATGGTGCTGGCAGGGTTTTGCAGGAGGGACCTGATTGCAAAGAACGAAGGAGAGTTAGGGGCTGAAATGCGAGGGTTCAAAAGTTGAGGGCCAAAGAGTAAATATACGAGGACCAAAGTGTAAAGTCGGTCAAGGAGGTTTCTTCTTAGGCTCAAGTTTTTATACATGACTAATTAGGACCTAAGGAATCTGATGGTGAATTTCATTTTCATATTAAACCTTGTTTGACCGGTCAATTTGCGTAAAGACCCAAATTAAGTTATTAATTGGGCATGGTTCTCAACGTAGGTCAAAATGGGTTCTAAAGGCCAAATTGAAGGTTCTAAACCCTAGAGATTATTTTTCTATGAATTTTAGAGGGTTTATTCTATTTTTACTTTGCCCCGAACCTTGTGAATTGAAGTGGGTCGTTTTAGGGTTACAGATTATCATTTGGTTCCTTGGAAGTGCTGTAGCCCTTGCTAGATCATCTCATCCCACTTTTATTCTTATTAAGCTGTTTTGACCTGTGTTTGGGCCCTGAATTACCCTGTATGCAGATTATACTGGTAAAATTGCACTTTTACCCCTTATGACTGGTTTCCTTCTCAAACTCAGAATTCTCTGAGTTAAGCCTTTCCTTGAGATATGTAGGAGCTTTTATCCTTTGTATTGGGTCAAAATGAGCTAGTTATGGCTCATGATGAGGTTCTCATCATACCCCCATGCCTAGCTTTTGCTAGTCCCTTAGCAAAAACTTAAGGTTTCAACCCTTGTTCTAGACCATGAAGTTTTTAATGGTTTTAGATAAGTGCCTTTTTTATTTGAGCATAGATTAGGTTAGAATGCTGACCATAGGCCTAAAAGATACTCTAGTACCAATCAAGATCCAAATCTGTCTAGCCTTAGCCTCAGTCTTTTAGCAAAGGTTTTTAAGGCCCGCAAGAACTAACCTAAGGTTTATTGGACTTCGTGGTTAAAGCACCCGTGCTTGAAATGATTTTAGCCCTGGCCCAGTTCGCAGTGCGTTTTGTAAGAGAGAGATAGAAAGTTTTTTCTGTTTGGAGAGTTTTCTCTCTCTTTTTCTTTTTAGTTCTAGCCTAGGATTGGCTTTTCAACACGGTCTGTATCAGATTCCTTGCTCCCATCATCAATCCTCAAGGGTTCCTGGCGATCGATGCTTCGAGATAGCACCGCCCATGGCAACCCCCGGAACCCTGGCTATTGAGATTTCGAGATAATCCCATCCATGGTATTCCGTGGCCGAATCCAGACCCTGGCAATTGACACTTCGAGATAATGCCATCCATGGAATCTGAACCAGCAGAGTGCTTACATGCCCCCCGTAGGATATGTAAATATCCTAAGAGACAAGCACCGAGGAGATGATATTTTGTTACGCATCTTCGAGGGGATTTCCCGCCTCTCCTCGCTGGGAACTCGTCCAAATCAACTTGTGTTGATCGGCCATTCCTATTCTAGGTGTTCTTTTCAGATTTTTGCGACGCTTCTGCGTGATTCTGATTTTTACGCTTACTGAACCAGGCTGTGTGTGAGATTAGGGTGCTTAGGTTACTGAGTCCCGTAAACCAAAAATTAGTTAACGAGGCCGAATACTTCCTAAGCCTTAGACCTAATACTTCAGCTTTTCATTTTCCTCAACCTCTTGAGGAGTGTCCAGATCTTAATGAGTACTAAGAGTCTATTCAAGAATGCCTAAGGTTTGCATTCTTACTAATCTTATTGTGCACTTTTCAGTTATTTTCTTGAATGAGGTCTAGAACTTAGGTTAATTCCTTAGTTTCTTACTAATGACTATCACTCTTTTTTTTTCTCATAATTTTGTGCTCCTTTTTCATTTTGTTTCTTTTCTCCTTCACAAAATTTTCCTTCTCCTCTTCTCCTCTTATTCTTTTTCGAAGAATTTTTTTTTTTTTTTTTTTTTTTTTTGGCATATGTGAATTTTTTGTTTGAAACCTTTTCTTACACGTTTTTGCACTTTCCTACCCCCCCATGCCTAAGATTTGCAATGTCCTCATTGTAACCTAGGGGGTCTTAGTTCATTCCTTAAGACAGAAATTTGGATGAGTGAATGGGTCGGGTTGAATTTTTGCGGACGATTTCAAATCCCAGATGCAAACATCTGAGTTGGGGTCGGCTGTCTACAAGGGTGAACTTCGAGTGCTGAAAGGTGTCAGAACAAGTTTCAGGTTTTCAAAGAGAATGACGGGCTGCCTCCCGTTAAGCGCTGAGTTTTACGCCATCGGCTGGGCGCAATAAGCTCAAGGGGAAAGGAGGATATAAGATGCCTCAGCCAAATCAGTAGAAGTTATATCAATGAACGGCTTGAGTCTTTGACCATTCACGATGAAAGGTTCAGAATAGTGGCTGAGTGGACTGATTTCGATTGCTCCATTTCCAAAAACCTGTCGGACCAAATATGGTCCGACCCACTTAGATCTCAGTTTTCCTGGGAAGAGTTTGAGTCGGGCATCAAAGAGTAGGACCTTTTGACCAGGATGAAAGATCTTTCTTGAGATGTGTTTGTCGTGGAAGGCTTTAACCCGCTCCTTATAGATTTGCGAGTTCTCGTACGCGTCTATGCGCAATTCATCGATCTCGCTGATTTGGAGTTTTCTGTGGGTCCCAGCCTTAGAAAGATCCAGATTACAGTTCCGTACTGCCCAATAGGCTTTATGCTCCAGTTCGACGGGAAGGTGGCATGCCTTTCCGTACACCAATCTAAAGGGAGACATGCCCAATTGGGTCTTGTGGGCGGTCCTATAGGCCCACAATGCTTCCGGAAGTCGGGACGACCAGTCCTTCCTGTCAGGTCGAACAGTGACCTGTGGGATTTTCTTGATCTCCCGATTCGACAGCTCAGCTAGACCATTAGTTTGGGGGTGGTAAGGAGTAGAGATTCGGTGAGACACCCCGTATTTGGTCATCAGTGACCTAAACTGAGCATTTGTGAAATGGGTCCCCCCATCAGAGATTATTGCACGAGGAATCCCGAACCTTGAGAAAATGTGTTGATGAATGAATTTGAGAACGATTTTGTGATCACAGGTTCGGGTCGGTATGGCTTCGATCCATTTGGACACGTAGTCCACAGCCAACAGAATGTATTCGAAACCATCCGAAACAGGAAAGGGGCCCATAAAATCAATCCCCCAAACATCAAAGATTTCGCATACTAGAATCGGTTGCATAGGCATCATGTCGCGATGGCTCATGTTGCCCAAAGTCTGGCAACGACTGCATGCCTTGCAATGACTGTATGCGTCTTTGAACAGTGTGGGCCAGTAAAAGCCGCACTGGAGGACTTTTGATGCGGTTTTATGCCCGGCAAAATGGCCACCGCATGCCTGGTCATGGCAGAAAGAGAGGATATTGTTGACTTCCCCTTCCGGGACACATCTCCGGATGATCTGATCGGCACCTATGCGGAAGAGGTACGGGTCCTCCCAAATGTAATACTTGGCATCGGAGCGTAATTTGTCTTTCTTGGCCTTCGGCCAATCGGACGGGGTCTGATGAGATGCCAAGTAATTTACAATATTAGCAAACCATGGAAGGCTAGTACCAATAGTCAGCAGGTGCTCATCGGGAAAATGCTCAGTGATGGGTCCGGAAGGGTCTATCATTTCAGAAGGAAGACGGGACAAGTGATCAGCTACCACGTTTTGTTTTCCCGCTTTATCGCGAATCTCGAGGTCAAATTCTTGCAACAGCAAGATCCATCGGATCAATCGAGGTTTCGCGTCCTTCTTTGCAAGGAGATGCTTCACAGCCGTGTGATCTGAGTATATGATGACATGGGAACCCAGAAGGTACGATCTGAACTTCTCTAGGGCAAATACTACAGCTAGCAGCTCTTTCTCAGTAACTGTATAGTTACGCTGAGCCTCATCGAGTGTTTTGCTGGCGTAGTAAATGACCACAGGTTTCTTGTCATTTTTCTGCCCCAAAACTGCTCCTACAGCGAAGTCGGATGCATCACACATGATCTCAAAGGGTTGAGACCAATCAGGGGACTGTAGGATCGGGGCTTGGGTGACTCGGTCACGCAGGATTTCAAATGCTTGAGTGCATTCCTTGGAGATTTTGAAGGGAACATCCTTGGAGAGAAGAGTGGTCAGGGGGCGTGCGATTTTTGAAAAATCAGGGATAAATCGTCGATAAAAACCGACATGCCCTAAAAAGGATCGGATGTCCCTGATCGAGCTAGGCATAGGAAGGTGAGAAATCAGATTAACCTTAGCTCGATCCACTTGGATACCTTTCTCCGAAATTGAGTGTCCCAGGACAATTCCCTCAGGCACCATGAAATGGCTCTTCTCCCAAGAAAGAACCAAATTCACGTCGATGCACCGCCTGAGTATCTGGACCAAGTGTTGGAGGCAATCGTCGAATGATGCTCCGAAAACTGAAAAGTCATCCATGAAGACTTCCAGATAATCACCTACCATATCTGAGAATATGGCAAGCATGCATCGCTGAAAAGTAGCGGGTGCATTGCAAAGACCGAAAGGCATCCTTCGGAAAGCGTATGTTCCGAAGGGGCAGGTGAATGTGGTCTTTTCTTGGTCCTCAGGATGGATTGCCACCTGGTTATAACCGGAGTACCCGTCAAGAAAGCAGAAGAACCTATTTCCCGCTAGTTTTTCGAGAATTTGATCAATGAAGGGTAGTGGGAAATGATCCTTCTTCGTGGAGGAATTGAGTCGACGGTAATCTATACAGACTCTCCACGAGTTGGCTAATCGGGTAGGAATGATTTCTCCGGTCTCAGTCGTTATAGTGGTGAGTCCTGCCTTCTTAGGCACGACCTGAATTGGGCTCACCCAACGACTATCGGAGATCGGGTAGATGATCCCGGCATCTAACCACTTGATGATCTCCTTTTTCACGACCTCCTGCAGATTGGGGTTTAAGCGTCTCTGCATTTCACGAGAAGGTCGTGTGCCCTCTTCTGAATAGATATGATGAGTACAATAAGAGGGACTTATTCCAGTCAAATCATCGAGGGTCCATCCGATGGCTCTGCGATGTTGCTGGAGGACAACAATCAGACGGGATTCCTGTTCAGGATTGAGGTTGGAATTGATGATCACAGGAAGGGTCTGATTAGAACCCAAAAAGATGTATTTCAAATGAGCAGGAAGGGGTTTCAGTTCGAGGATGGGGTTTTCAGCAGCAGCGGGTGGTTCAGTATAGATGTGAGGTTCAAGGGTGGGAGTTACTGGGTTGTTCACATCCGGATTGGACTCCTCTGTTTGCGGGTCAAGATCCTTCTGTGGTTGATGAGGCATACTCAAGTCATTCTGGAGGTGTGATTCATCAACCAAAGTCTTGATGTCACAAATTTGCTCGATGACGCCGCAATTAATTCCTTGCTGGGCCTTAAATATATCAATTTTCAGTGTTTGATCTCCAAACTTAAGCTCTATTTGGCCCTCCTCACAGCTGATGTTGGCTCTAGCAGTAGCCAAGAAAGGTCTCCCTAGAATGATTGGTGTATCCCTAGGGTTCTCAGGTGCATCCATGTCTAAGACTATAAAGTCCACTGGAAAATAGAAATCCCGCACTCTCACGATAACATCCTTGAGAATCCCTTTTGGTGACTTTATAGATCGATCTGCTAATTGTAATGTCACCTCGGTTGGTTTCAGCTCAGATTCTTCCAGATGGTCAAGTAAGGATGTGGGTATCAGATTTATAGATGCTCCTAAGTCTAACAATGCTCTATCAAATTGGGTACCACCTATCTTACAGGAGATCAGGGGAGTTCCAGGATCTTTTGCCTTGGGTGGGAGTCTACTAAGGATTACGGAGCTGGCTTGCTCTGACAGAACAATTGGGCTCCCTCCCTTGGTTCGCGGCTTACGCTGGGGTGTACATATATTCTTTAGAAATCGTGCGTAAGCTGGTACGTGGCGGATTGCATCCATTAAGGGGATGTTTACGTGGACCTGCTCAAAGAGCTTGACCAGGTCCTCCTCAGGGGCCACGGGTTTGGTGGTCTTCTTTCCCTTGGTCAGGGCCTCGGGAAACGGGATCTTGGTTGGTTCCTCTAGGATAGGTCCAGGTTGTGGGTCTGGAGCAGCGGTACCTTGGCTAACTATCCTAGGGTCATGGTTATCAGGCTGGGCGTGGTTTGGATAATGCTGGTCCTGAGTTGTCTTACCACTACGTGTTGTTACAGAATTTAATCCGGCCTGATTTTGGTTTGGGTTTGGTAGGAGGGGTGGCTGCTGCTGAAATCCCGCACGCGAAGTTGAGGCTTCCATCTCGTCTGGAGATGGGGCAGTAGGGGCCTGATAAATCCATTGAGCGTGGCCTAAATTTGGATTCATAACGCGCTTCTGGGTTGGCACGTTATTTGGGTTAGGAAGGGGTTGGGAAGGGAGTGTGCCTGGCTGGCGAGAATTTGCCAACTGGGCCAGTTGAGTTTTAACTTCAGTAAGCTCGTCCTTGTGCTGTTTTTGAATGGCCGCATTCGATTTTTGAATGTCAGCCAGAGTCTGAAGGATTAAGGACATTTGATCTTGATTTGGCCCTGATGGATAAGTAGGGTTGGGCCGAGGCTGAGGCGGCTGGTAGTGATGAGAGGGCTGTGGGCGGGACTGAAAAGGTGGTCTTTGGGTTTGGGGATTTCCCGCCCACTGAAAATTGGGATGGTTTCGCCATCCAGGGTTGTAAGTGTTGGAGAATGGGTCGTTCTGGATGGCGTTGAGGTCCTCGCAGGTCTGAGGAACCTCCTGAGAATCAGGGAAAGGAGGAATGGAGTTCCCCCGGCTGGTGAAGAAAGGATCGGATGATCTTCCAGTCCAAGAATCAGATGGGGATGGATATGGATCCATCCCAGGGGAGGATCGGTGTAGGATGTTTTGCACAGTCTCCTGTGTGGAAGGAGGTTGTGCAAAGGAGTTACGCGCAGAGGTGGCTCGCTGCAAGTGCTGAGTCAGCTCATCCACCTTCTTTTCAATGATTGAGACCTTGTCCAATCGACTGGCCATTAATTCCAGGTCGACTGATGCGGACAGGCCCTGCGTCTCATGTGCTCCCTTAAGATTCGTCGCTGCGCGGGTATTCGTCCTGTCGAATAATCCCATGGAGTCATTGTTGATGGAGTTCTCGCACATGTTTTCGAGAATCTCCCATACGGTGTCTTCATGTTGACCCATGATGTTTCCTCCGCAGGTTGCATTGACGAAAAGGCGGATGTCCTCACGGAGTCCCTGGTAAAAAGATTGGACTTGTTCCCATTTAGGAACTCCGTGATGGGGGCACTTCCTCATGAGATCCTGAAAACGATCCCATGCCTCATGGAGAGGTTCTCCTGATTGTTGAGTGAAGTGTGTAATCTGATGGCGCAAGGCGTTGGTCCGACCAACGGGAAAGAACTTTTTCAAAAACTCGGATTGAAGTTCTTCCCAAGTGTTGATCGGCCGGGTCTGAGTTTGATACCAATGGGCGGCCTTGTCCATAATAGAAAAGGAGAACATCTTCATGAGAAGAATATCCCGATTTTGCGCATCTGATCCAAAAGTGTGGGCCAGATGCTTTAGCTGTTTGATGTGCTGGAAGGGATCTTCAGAATTAAGCCCATGGAATTTAGGTATAGCGTGAATCATGTTGGGCTTTAGTTCGGAATCCGGTCCTCCAATCGGGATTCTAACTCGAGGCTCAATGGCCACCGCAGCAGGATTGTAGTGGTCCCGCATCATAGGACGCTGTGGTGGGTGCACGAAGTTTTGGAAGAGGTCATTGAGTCGCTGGAGCTGGTGTTCCAGATTATTTTCTTCCTCAACTGGCTGAGCCATGATGGGGGAAGAAGAAGAACTTGGTTCTGAATCAGAAGAGAGAATAATGTGAGGGTGTTGCTGCACAAATACGGGCGTCGAGGCTTGGCCTTGACGAGAGCGAATTTCTAATGGAGGTCTTAAGGGTGGTCTTAGAGACCTCCTTCCGTACATGCACAGTTGGGAGAGGTAAGTTTAGAAGGTGCTGGACCCAATCAAGACACCCAAAAATGTGTTGGGTGACTATAGAGGTGCGGGGCAGATGGACCCCTTGATCAGAAAGATCGTCCACCTGAGAATTACCTGGGCAGCCAGAGAGGGAGAGTCCCGCGAAGACCCCTACATGGTAGAGCGTCCCCACGGGTTACAGGCTTTCCCCCACCCGACCTCTCTTGTCACTGCGGTTCCAGGTAGACCAGAATGGGGATCTTGACCTCTTAAGTCTACCAATTTTAAGATCAGGGTGCTTAAGGTTTCACTTGAACTTTAGTCTTTTTAAGTGCAAAGAGTGACCTAATTTAAGGTTGGTTAACCCAAAGGGGTCAACTTTACCTCTTGTTTTCTTTGAGAGCTTTTTGGGTCCTGTCTTTTAGGGTTCAAGTGTTTAGAGAGAGCCAATTGTTTAGGATTTTTCTTGTTAATTATTTTCAATCAATGGCTTGGGCACACCTCTTTTGGATTTCCTCAATTCTTGATTAAGGGGTGTGTCTCTACTGAAATCCTAATGTTTGACCTTATGTTGGCTCTACTTGGTCCATTTAACTCTTTGTTGGGCAATTAGGGCTCAAGCAAGAATGTGTTAGCCCTTAAATACCCTTAATAGTGTGCAGGAGTGATGAGTTGAAAACATGCAACTTTTTATGGTTACTAAGTATGGAAGACAGGTTAGCCCTATATTGCTTGTTCTTTTCTTTTCTTCCTCTTTAGAGTGTAGGGGTTAATAGTGAGAGAAAAGATTTTACCTGTCTTCGGAGTGGTTGTGTGGTTGCTTGTCTTCTTGAGTTCCTGTAGCTGCACAAAAGAGAGGAGATTATCAGAACTTAAAAGAAACATGAATGTTTACCTCTAGAATAGCCGTTGCTCCCCGGCAACGGCGCCAAAAATGAAGACGTCGGTTTTGTATTTGTTATAACATTGTAGTAAAGCCGGTTGTTACCAACGTTTCATATAAAAATTTTTTACTCGGAAAAATGAAAGAGTTCCCGAGGTCGAGCTCAGGGAGCAAGTCGTATTCTAGAGATATACATGTTTCTTTTACAAAATAAAGAGAGAGGGAAAGAATTTGTTGTGATGTTCTTTTTTTCTTTCTCTTTCTTCAGATCTCCTTCTTCTTCTTCTTTTTTGGTTTTCTGCCTTGACCTCTCTTCTTCTTCTTCTGCAATCGTGGTGACCTCTCTTTTTTATGGCTGCAGAGCTTCTGCCTTCAGCTACTAAGTCTTCCTTCCTTCTTCTTCTGCTTTGTTCAGATCTTCCCCTCGTGCTCTTCTTCTTCTGTCTTCTGTTCTTCCTTGTTTTCTTTCTTTCTTTTTCTTCAGATCTTCTTCTTCTTTTCTTGCTTCTTGCTTCTCTTCATTTCTTCTTCTTCTTTGTCTTCACCTGTCTTCAGGACGTCGTCTGATTTCCCAATCAGACGACTTAACCCGCGGATGCTACAGTGCCGCTTCAGTTCTTCTTCTTCCGCAGTCCTTCACCTGTGCCTGCACGCTCAAGAGTTCAGCATCAGAGGGCAAAACCTACTCTACCCCCCTCCCCCGCGTTTCTCTTTCTCTCTGAAATCACTCTTCGGAAGCTCTCCCAGAGCGCTACCGGGTAATCGGGTTCGGGTCAGGCCCGGGTCCAGGCCCACCGGCGTGCGTGGTGGGCGAGGAGTGCAGGTCAGTCTAATCGGGTCGGGCCAGGTCCGCGGAGCGTGGTCACGGACGAGGCCGGGTCGGGTCGGGTGAGAGGGACCTCACCCCGTGGTCAGGAGGCAGACAGCATAAGGCACTTTTTGCCTTTATGCGTCCGCGCGCCTCCGAGAGGTTCCGAGGTGGGACTAAATGTCCCACCCCAATTGAGCACGCGTCGCGGATGGAGCAGTGGGCGATCGTGGCTTCCCGCGCGGCCTTCGCCCCGTCTGTGAACCAGGGACGTTTCGCGGAGAGTCCCTGCGCAACCTGGGAGTCAACCCTGAGCGAAGGCGTGCCTGCACCTGCAGGTGAAGCAGCTCTGCCTGCGCAGTAATGGCGACGGCGGGCGAGTCACCTGGTCACAGAAGAACGGCCTCTCGGCCAAATTAGACAGGCGGGGGACCTTCGCCGTGGCACGGCGAAGGTGGTCAGGGGGTTTGCAGGGGGCGAGATGGAGCTAACAGGTCGTCCTAGGTCAAACTGTGAGCGAGGAAGTGGGTGTGTTCGGTGGATCTGCAGAGGGTGTTTGGTGGGAAGTGGAGGGGCGGAAGAGGATCAGGGTGAGAAGGCGGAGGTTCTGCGGTGGTCGGCGAGCCGTGTGGGTCGCTGAGGTGATGGGAGCGGCTCGCCGGAGGGTGGTCGGAGGCGGAGAGGATGAGGGTGAACAGGAGCGGTCGAGGGTTTAATTGACTAAATTGAAAGCGGGGAAAGAAAGAGGAGAAGAAGGGGAGTAGGTCTAACTTACTTGCAGGGACGAAGGGGGAGGAACAGGGCGACAGTCGTATCAACTGTCGCCGGAGAAGACGATGCTCAGGGAGAGGGGCGGCGGCGAGCAGAGGGCTGGAGAGGCGCCAGCTGGGTGCGGCGTGGCGCGGGAAGAACAGGGGAGGAAGTTTCTGCTGCTGGTATTGCGGCAGAGCGAAGAGGTGGAGGGGGAGGAAGCCGCCGGAGCTGGTGAGCGTCTGCCGGAGGAAGAAGAGAAGAAAGCTGGGGGTTTTCTCCGTCAGATCCAGGCTGCCCTGGTCGGTGGAGCAGCGGGGGGTATTTATAGGGATGAAACAGGGAGGAAGGCGGAGGGAGACGACGTGTCTCCCTCGCCGGAGAATGGTCGGAACACGAACCCATACCGTCCGTGCGTTCGCACGGCCGGTATGGGGGGCTACAATGACCATGGGGGTGCTCCTGCGACGGCTGACGACGCAGGGAACCCCCGGTTTACTTGCCAGGTCCCCTACCTCACCCTGCGCGGCGCCATGCTCCGCGCAAGGTCGCCGGAGCATGGTGCTGGCAGGGTTTTGCAGGAGGGACCTGATTGCAAAGAATGAAGGAGAGTTAGGGGCTAAAATGCGAGGGTTCAAAAGTTGAGGGCCAAAGAGTAAATATACGAGGACCAAAGTGTAAAGTCGGTCAAGGAGGTTTCTTCTTAGGCTCAAGTTTTTATACATGACTAATTAGGACCTAAGGAATCTGATGGTGAATTTCATTTTCATATTAAACCTTGTTTGACCGGTCAATTTGCGTAAAGACCCAAATTAAGTTATTAATTGGGCATGGTTCTCAATGTAGGTCAAAATGGGTTCTAAAGGCCAAATTGAAGGTTCTAAACCCTAGAGATTATTTTTCTATGAATTTTAGAGGGTTTATTCTATTTTTACTTTGCCCCGAACCTTGTGAATTGAAGTGGGTCGTTTTAGGGTTACAGATTATCATTTGGTTCCTTGGAAGTGCTGTAGCCCTTGCTAGATCATCTCATCCCACTTTTATTCTTATTAAGCTGTTTTGACCTGTGTTTGGGCCCTGAATTACCCTGTATGCAGATTATACTGGTAAAATTGCACTTTTACCCCTTATGACTGGTTTCCTTCTCAAACTCAGAATTCTCTGAGTTAAGCCTTTCCTTGAGATATGTAGGAGCTTTTATCCTTTGTATTGGGTCAAAATGAGCTAGTTATGGCTCATGATGAGGTTCTCATCAAGTAGTAAAGTTTTGTCTAAGGGAGGAAGTCTGATCCTTCTCAACTCAGTCATTACAGCCATACTGTCTTCTATTTTAGCATTTTCAGGGCCCCTAAGTGTACTTGGAAGAGATTGGATGTTGTAAGGAAGAGATTCTTCTAGAAAGGAGCAGGTCATGAAGGAGGGTTCATGCAGCCCGTCAGGTGGAGCAATATCTGTAGGCCAAAAGAAATTGGGGGTATGGGAATCAAGGCACTCAAAGAGTTCAATGAGGCTTTGTTGATTAAATGGGCCATCAGAATTTTGGACTGCAAGGAGGGGTTGATGGCTGATCTGATCAGGGGCAGCTATGGGGGATCCAATAGTTGTCTGCAAAGGATGCAACCGAAGGAACCATCCCCTTTTTGGTGGTCAATGGTCAGTGCAGTTAGCAGCTATTGGCATTTACTGCAGCCTAGGCTCGGAGATGGTAGAAATTTCAGCCTGTGGAATGAGCGGTGGTCTGATTTGGGGGTACTGAGAGAGGTCTACCCGAGAGCTTATGCTGCTACTGCAGACAAGGATGCCACAATCAGCAGCTTGTGGTCTGCTGCAGAGGGCTGCTAGCAGCTGGAAGGGCTACAACAGTGCAGATTAGGCACTCAGTTATGGGAGGAGAGGCAGAATCTGATGGCTAATCTGCAGTAGGTGCATCTTACAAGGAATGCAATGGATACATATGGCTGGCAGGGTATCTTCTCAGTGCAGCAGGCGTATGAGAAAATTATTAGATCCAACAATGAGGTGGGATGTGATCCTGTGGATAGAAAGATTTGGCTCTTGAAAATCCCTTTGAAGGTCCAGATATTCTTATGGCTGTGCAGATGGGAAGGTTTGATCACTAGTGATCTGAGGCACAGAAGGATGGGGATTGTTCTGAATGGCTCCCCTCTTTGTAGTTTACACTTTGATAGTGCAACACACATTTTCTCATCCTGCGTGGTCACCGACAAGGTTTGGAGGATGGTTTGTTTAGAACCTCTTCCCTCTTGGGATTCATTGTGGCAGAGGTTCATCAGTCCCAGTTGGCCATTAGGGGCCATGGCAGAGGCTTAGATGAATTAGAAGATATGTCAATATGTTCGGGTGGTTGCATAAACAGGGAAGTCAAGGCTTGGCCTTGACGAGAGTGAATAGCTAATGGAGGCCTCAAGGGTGGTCTTAGGGACCTCCTACTAAACATGCACCAATGGAGAAGACGAGGGATAGAAGGTGTGATGGACCCAATCAAGACACCCAAATATCTTTGGATGACTATCGAGGTTTAGGGCGGATGATACTCCTAGATCAAAAAGTCGTCCACCTGAGAATTACCTGGGTAGCCAGGAAGGGAGAGTTCCACAAAGACCTCTACACGGTAGAGCGTCCCCACAGGTTACATGGATTTCCCCACCCAACCTTGTCACTGAGGGACCAGGTAGACCAGAATGGATAACTTGACCTCTTAAGTCTACAAATTTTAAGTTTAGAGCATGGGTACTTAGGATTTCACTTGAACTTTAAGATGCTTTTGTAAGTGGTGACCTAATTTGAAGATTGGTTGACCTCGCAAGGTTAGTCAACTTCACCTGATTTGTCCTTGATTCTTAGGTCTCGCTTTTAGGATTCAAGTGAGATTTAGAGCTTGATTCTTAGGGTTTGTTTGTTTGTTTAGGTAAGCTCAATCAAGGTTTAGGACACACACAGTTTGGAAAGATTGATTCTTTTTTTAAGCAACTGTGTCTCTAGAACCCTAGAATGGAAACCCTAATTGGCTCTACGTGGTCAATCAACTAATTCCAAATCTGGCACCTAGGGCTCAATCAAGAAAATGGTAGCCCTAGGTGTCTTAAATCCTTTAATAGGTGTAGAAATCAGGTTTGGGATATTTCTAAAAATGAATCAAACCAGGCAACTTGTTGTGATTGAATCTAAATATAGAATGCAAGTTGGTCCTAATTGATTTTTTCCCTTTTTTAGCTTTTTAGAATCAGGGGCTTAATGAGGATGGAAAATGAGATTACCTCTCCTTGGAGTGGCTGTTGTGCAATTGATCTTGCTCCTTGGCCCCTGTACAATCATAATCAAAAGTGACAAATCAAGTTAGTATCAAGTCTGGAATCATAATCAAGAGATCAAATTGCGTGATGCTCCTCAGCAATGGTGCCAAAATGTTAACACAAAATCATTGATGTTTAAGAAATGCATTATAGTACAGGAGAAAATTGCATTAAACACTTAAATTTATAACTCAGAAAAGTCCAAGGTCGAACACAGGGAGCAATCAATCAATCAATCTCAAGATTACAATTCTAAGAGATATAAATAATTGCAATCAAAATTGATTTAAGAATGATATATCAAGATTCAAATATCAATGTGCAAAAAATGATGGGTTAAAATGGTGATTTGATTCACCAACTAACCCCTTTTATTTAAGCTCAAGTATCTCAAATAATTGAATAGTGAATCCAACCAAATATTCCACGTCAATTTAAGTATTTCAATAATGCAACAATGACTCAGAACCAGCAGCAAAGGCATAGGCCTGTCTTTTTCCTCGGACCTTAGAGGAGAGGCACAAGCATAGCACAGCACCAACAGAGGCGAAGGCCTCTCAAATTCGCCAACTGTAGAGAGAGCAACAGAGGGCAAAAACCCCCCCTTTCCTCTCTCTCTTTCATTCTCTTCTTTCTCTCTCAGAATCTAGTAAACCAGACTAGACCTAGGTAACTGGGTAAATGGACCAAGGCCTAGACTCGCATGGCGTGAACTGCAAACAAGCGCATGCATATGCGCGTGCGTGTGCGGGGACCTCACCCCCTATGCATGCTGCTGCGAATAGCCAGAAACACGAATTCAATTTATTCGTTGCCTCCACCTCTTCTCTTCAGGAGGTGGGACTAAATCCCACCCTCTTCTTTTGTGTAGCTGCAGTTGGTGGACTTGTGTTGATTTTAGCTATTGGTGAGGCGCTTCTCTCCAATTGATACCTTGGATTGTATCGCGGATGGATTCCGTAGTAGCTAAGCTGGGAATTGCGCTTTGAACTTCTTCAGAGCACTGCAGATTGGGTCGATGGAGTCGAGGTGGTGGCGGAGGTTTGGCGATCACCTGAAAAGCTTGAACATGGCCTAGTGGCCAAATTAAATTGGCTCAAAAGCTTCATCGGTCGTCAAAGAGTGCAGTGGTGGTGTTTTTGTGGAGTGAAAGTGCCTGTGGTGGTCTAATGACCTTGAGAAGGAGGTGCATAAGCAGTGGTGTTCGGTGGCACTGAGGAGAGGTCAATAGCCTCAATAACCAGAGGGCTTTTGCTCTCTGAAATACGATAGTGCTAATGGGTGTTGTGGCGAGGCAGATGGTGGTTTGTGGAGTGCAAGCAAACTTGCCGGAGTTCTGCCGGAGGTGGAGAAGATGGATGGGGAGATAAGTGATTGGCGGTTGTGTGTGTGTTGTGAGTGTGGGAAAGAGAAGTAGAGGGAAAGAGAAAGATGTAGAGGGTCTTAGGAGAGAGAGTTGAGGCCAATAGGCTCTGGTTGCAGCTGACTGGATTCGATGAAGATGACAGAGCAGGAGGACGATGATGACAAACGTGGCAAGGTGATGTCCTCTCTTTGGCTAGAGAGGATCACAAGGAAGAGAGGAAGAACTTGGGTCGTCCAATTTGGTGGTTGGACTACCGGAGGAGGGGGATCCAAGGAGGTCACCGGAGCAAGGATATTTGGTGGCTGGAGAGGGTAGATTAGGGTGTTTCGACTCACCAAAATTTGCTGAGGTGAGGAACTTGATGTAGGACCATTTATAGGCCATAGAACGGAGTTTTAAGCTTGGAGACAAAGCTTGCGAATTCCAAGCTTTTCACTTAAGCCAGATACCCTTCCATTCAAAGAGTTTGCATGAACTTTTGGGAAGGAGTTGGGATCCAAGATCGGCCTTATTTGGAAGGGAATTTCACAAGCAAACTCTAGTTCAAAATTGGGATTATTTGGCTAAGAATCGAGCAAGAAAATCTCCCCGAATCTTGTCAGAGCTCAACCTATTCAAACCAATGTGGTAGGGACCTAAATGTGAAAATGATGAAAAATTTAGGGACCTATTTGTAAAGAATTCAAAAAGTTAAGGGCCATTTTGTGATAAAAAGAGTGTCTGCACTAGAATGCAAACTAATTCAAGGTGGTCTCTGAGCCCAAATTTTTGTACAAACCTAATTTGAACCCAAGGAATCTGATGGTTTCGGTTTTGGCCAAGTTTGTTTAGGTAAATTGCATAGATACCCAAATTAGGGCAATTATCTATCTGAGACTCTATTTTAGATCAAAATGGGTTTAGGTGGTCAAATCAAGGATGCCAAACCCTAGAGAATATTTTTCTGTGATTTTTAGAGGGTTTAGGTGAATTTTATCCTGACCAGAATCTCAGTTAATTAAGCATGTTTGTTTTTAGGGTTTCAGATATCCATTAATTCTTGAAATACGTGAAAATCCATTTCTATCTGTATGGACCCACTTATTAGACATTAATGACCATATGACCTTTAGTAAGCCCCTGGAATACTAAAATTGCAGAAATAAACCTACTTTCATCTTTTCTTCTCAAAATAGAATATTAAGTACTTAGGACCCCCTGAAGGTTATGTAGGAGCTTTTATTTACTTTATCATACCAAATTGAACTAGTTATGGCTCATGATGTAGTTCCCATCACCAACCTAATCTAGCCAAACCCACACACCTTAGTCTACGAAAATTATGCACACACACACACCTTCCATATCTATCCACCCACTAGTTGTCGCCCACCTTAGGAAAGCAAATCCTATGCACACATTTTCTAGGATTGCCCTACAACCTAGGTGTCAACCCTTACCAATCCTAGATCCTAAATAGGTGGTGACTAGCTATTTTAGGAACCACCAAAAGTGGGAACCCAAAAGGGGGCCTTCCCATAAAAGCCAAGAGGAAGAGGTGCCACACATTCTCTTCTCCTCCACTTCAACTTGTGACCACCAACACTCTCCCTTCAACCCTCTAAAGGCCGTCCACTCTCCTCCTCCATGGATGGCTAGAAGAAGCTTCATGGTGCTCCTCCTTGTCCAAGAATCATCATGGATGGCTAAGCAAGGAGAAGAAGAAGGCTTCATCAACATCCCCCTCCTCTTCTCTTCTTCTTATGGGCGTGCCTTCTTCTTCCTCCCTAGACGGTCCATGCCCCATCTTCTTCTCCTCTCCTGGACGGTCATAGTGGAGACCATCTTCAAGGTCTTCTCAAGGATGGCCACTGGTAGAGAAAGGGTAGAACACCCTCCTCTCTACTTGGGTGCACAGGCCCTTATTCTTCTTCTTAGTGGACAGTCAAGAAGGATTCTCCATAGCCTCAGTTGGTTGATCCCATTTTGTAGTCATTTTGCTTTCTTTTCATGTATCTGGATTTATAGCTACTTAATATTTGATGTATAATATTCATTTATGTAGTGGTTTTATTTGCGTGCTCTTATTTTCACTTCTTATGATTTTGATGCACACCATCTTAGTCTTCTTAGGAACATCCACCCTTAGGTTAGTACACCATGCAACGCCACCATGGCCTCACCTAGTTGCATGTAGGTTTTAGGGTTTTGCTTAGGTAGTTCTTATATTCACGTTCATTTTCCAAAAAAGCTAAAAACATAAAAAAATCATAAAAGCAAAAAGACCAAAAAAAGTTAGGTTAGGTTAGATTTAGGTTAGAAAAAATGATCCAATTCTAATACTTGCATTAAATTCCTCCTAGCGATGAATGACCAGGACTTAAGTTATAAAAGAGAAAATCTACGCAAGTTTTGTTAAAGGAATAAATATTTTTGATTAAAGGGTTTAGTGTAAGTATACTATGAATTCGATGACGTATTTCAAATGACACGCGAAAACATTTTGTCAAGGCCCTCTCATCCGCACGTGCCACGCATGCTCCCATACATACCACGCATGCTCTTGCCCATGATACCATGCATGCGAGTCTGGGCTCTGACCTGATTAACCTATACCTAGGTCAAGAATAGAGAGAGAAGGAAAATTTGAGGGGGGTAGGCGGTAGTTTTGCACTGTAGCACCTTGGGGTGTGTGCTAGTGCGTGCCAACACTTAGTGAATTCTGAGGTTATCTGAGCTGCTACACTTTAGACTTAAGCCATCTGATGTACTTGGTCGACGTTTGATGTTGATTGAGATCACTGTGGAATTATTTGATACTTGGTCTGACATGGATATTCTTGGTTAACTGGTTGAGGAACACTGTTGAGAAATTGATTGGGATTTGTGCTTAATTCTAGGGATTAATTGGTGGTTTCAACCATTATTTTTAGTCCTTTGCTTTTATATTTTTTCCCCAAACTCTTTAGACTCATTATTGCTTTTATTGGATATCATTTGAGTTGATTGATTCACTTGCATTATTTCTGATTATTGTGATTGGTGAATTGATTTGTTACACTTGCTCCTTGCAAATGATCTCCAAACTCATGGTTTTTTGCGTGTTATAATTTAAATGTTGTATCAATTTTCATCGATATACTACGACGCAATATTTTCTTAAATACGATGATTTTCGATGCAACATTTTGGCATCGTTGCTGAGGAGCAACATACAATTCATTCACTAATCGCAATTTCTAATCTGATTCTGAATTGCTTTATCTGATTTGCTGTGTTGATTGCAGGTGAATCTGAAGGTCGACTGCACGAGCAACTACTAGGGGTAGGTAATCTCATTCCCTTCTTTAAGCCCTTCAACTCTTGAAAGATTAAAAAGGAAATCAATTAAGATCAACTCACGTTATTTCATAGCAATCATTATTCAAGTTGCCTAATTTGATTAGAAATCCCCAACCAGATAGTTGCACCTATTAGGGAGTTAAGGTACCTTGGGCTATTCACATTCTTGATTGAGCCCAAGGTACCAACTTTTGGAACGAATTGGACTTGGAAATAGAGCCAATCTAGGGTTTCCACATTAGGGTTCCAGGAGTACAAACTTGCCTGAATTGAAGCGAACATATTTCCTACATCGTGTGTTACCTAAGCCTTGGTTTAATTAATCTAATCAAGTGGACCCTAAAATCAAGGTTCTAACAATCACTTGAATCATTAAAATTTGGGACCTAATAACTTGTTTGCAAGCCACTTCAGGGTGATTCGGGTTCTTGACCCAACTCATCCTCAACTTTAGGGTAGGTCAAATGAACTTGGTCCACTTTGTGTGTCAACAAACCTCCAAATTAGGTCACAAATCAAATTAACTTTAAAGTTCAAGTGAAATTAAAGGCAAGCAAAGGATTAAAATTGGTAGACCTAGGAGTCAAGCTCACACATTTCGGTCTACTTGGAATCTTAGTGACAAGAAAGGTCAGGTGGGGGAAACCCTGGAACCCTTGGGGATGCTCTACTGTGTTGGGGTCTTTGCAGGACTCTCCCTTCGTAGCTACCCAAGTAATTTTTGGGTGGGTGAGATTCTGATCCAAAGGTAACATCCGCCACGAACCTCCTTAGTCACCCAAAATTTTTAGGTGCCTCGATTGGGTCCAATACACATACTTCCCCTTGTCTGATTCCATAGTGCATGTATGGGAAGAGGTCCTTAAGGCCAAACTTGAGGCCTCGATTAGCAGTTCACTCTTTTCAGGGTCAAGCCTGACCTAATTGTTTGTGTTCTCATTTAATCAGATCAAGATCTCTTCAGATACTTCCACTTGCAAGCCCAACTCTCCATCATTGCATTAATGGAGAATCAAGAAGGAGAAGTGCCTAACATCTAGAATAAAGTGCAGAATCTCGCAGATTTATTCCATGCATTCTAGAATCCCCCATCACGTCTGCAGATGTAGGATCACTATGATCCAGCAGCAGTAGCTATCGAACATAGGGTGCAAATCCCTATTCGAGCACCTAATACATAATTGATGAGGGCATGTTTCACGAATTAAAATTGGGGTTCGGAGGACCTGTTGTCATAACTCACAAAACACGTCTATTAGATAAAATTTATAACTAAAACTCAAAAAGGAGTCTCGGATTGAACACAGGGAGGCGAATGTTTGGTTTTATAAAAATCAGCGCTTCGCTTTTATTTATTTTTGGTCATTTTTATTTTTTCTAATTTTTTTTGTATTTTTATTAAGAAAGAAATTAGGTCGATGAAAACATTATCTACTTGGAAGAGCATATGAGAGAGAGGGAGAAAGAGAGCGAGAGAGAGAAACAATCATCTATTCTTGAACAACTATTTGTTACAACTACGAAAGCAGGAAAATCTACACTACGAAAGCGAAAAAGATAGAAAGAGGTGAGAGAAATCCCCCTCGACGGTTGCTCGGAGGATGCCTCGCTTTGATGTCACCTGGAGGAAGGTGGTGAGGAGCAGAATGAAGGAGGATGGAGCCGGAGGACGGAGGGCGGGGCAGGACAGTGTCACGGTGAGGATCTTCTTCCCAAAGGGCGATGAGAGGACGACCACAGGATGCTCCACGAATGGGAATGAGGGGAGGGAATACTATTTGGTTTTCTACTCTAGAGGAGCATCTCGGACTTGGGCCAAGCTCTCTCTAGAGCCTTGGAGGTGGTGAGTGGAAGAAATGACGAGATGGTTTAGAATGGTGCTGGGTAGGTCCTTTTATAGTGGAGGAAGAACAAATTCGCATTTGGGTCATTACTGATGCTTGTAAACGTCGCTAAAGATCCCTGCAGCTGTCGTTGAAGATCTGTGCTTCAATTCCTCTTGCTGGTGCACGTAGACCATTAGTGATAGTTGCAAGCGTCACTAAAGGCCCACATTGCTGAAGATCCGTGTATACCCCTGCTGGCACCCACTCCGTTGGCGCTGCGCGCTCCATGTGATCGTGCCACGTGTGCTTGCACAGGCTGGTCCACGCTGTCTCCCTGCTGTGAGCTATTGCGCTGTGCTGGCGTGTGCACACAGATCTGATTGAGAATTGGGGGCTGTGGGGATTTGAACCTGCGTCCCTTCTTTAGGTGCAATACCTGAGACCAATGAGATTTGGAGGTCTTTGTCTCAAGAAGACATCATAACCATTTAAGAGACGTGGCACTCTTATGGCCGTTGGATGGAGATCCAATGGCCCAGATCAGATGGTGCAAATGGGAGAGGTTTGGGTGGTTGCTGTTGGCCGGTGTTGGGTGGACTAGGTGGTGCCACGTGGTGCCATCTGGGCAGTCCATCTTCTTTCTGTTGCATAGGGTGCCATGGTGATTGGATCAAGTTGACTTTCGTGCTGCCGAACTGCGATCATCGTTCTGGATCCATCCATATGATCAGATTTTTCATCCGAAGCCCATAAGGATGTCACATTGCCCCCTAGCCGTTGATCTTCCTCGGACTTCATATGATGCTACGGGATTCCAATCTAGATAATTTCGGAGGCGTTAGACTTTGATCGTCGTCCTGATCAGATTTGTGCGGTCTGATCGTCCATCCGAGGCCCTTAGATAAGTCTTCCTCTCTCCTGACCATAAAAAAGACTTAATTAACCTGAAATATATGCAACTAGTCTAAATGTAGAATGATGTATGCTATGCAATATTTATTACATGAAATGCAAATCTACTTCTAGGAACATGCATGAATAGGTATTTTAACCTAAATAGATGTGTCTACATTATACCCCCATGCCTTTCTTTTGCTAGTCCCTAGCAAAATTAAACTTCATGCTATGTATAAAATTAGAATTATGATTAGATCTCTTAGGCCTAAGTCGTTTATAAACAATAGAAAATTTCAACTAAAGTCCTAAACAACGAAAACTCAACAGTACCCGAGTGTCTACCAGAATGCAGACAGCCCAAGTCCTTGCCTTATTTGAAAAGGGAAGATACATTTTCTTGTTTTTCTTCTTTTCTTATTTTTTTTTTGACTTTTGGAGCTTGAGATTATTGGGATAACTTTTTACGACTACCCAACCTGCCTAAGACTCGAAAGGGACTCTAAGTGCTAAGCATCTAGTGAAAAGAGTGAAAGACTCACTAAGAGGCCGTGAAGACAGACTTCGGGTTTCTACGACCCTAGGTGACCTTGCCTAATGGTCTATCTTTTCGATTAGTAGCTTTCTCCCTACTTCTTTTATTTATGGGGTCAATACAATGGCGAACCCAATGTATATTGATCGCATGGGTTTTGCACGTTTGAAATTGGGGTAATGAGTAACCAGTCGTCGTAGTTGCAAAACTCGTGATCAAATATAATTTATAACAGAACTCCAAGGGAGTCCTAGGTTGAACATAGGGAGGTGAAGTTTACTTTGAATGAAAACTGAGCTTCGATTTGTTTCTTTTTGGTGTTTAAGGGTTTTGTTTTTGAAATAAAATGATAATCAATCACAAGAGAGAGATAGAATTAATCTGATATATTGCATGAATGTCAATTACAATAATATAGAAAACATAAAGAGAGAGGGAGGTGAGAAGCAATCTCCGAAGCTACTGTTCGGTGAGACGATGGTGCCTGGCGAAAGCTCGAATGGAGTCGGGAAGCAGGGCCATGGAGGTGAGAAGCGGGAGGACATCGGGTAGAGGAAAGCTTCAGTGCAGCTTCGGAATGGAGGTGAGAAGGCGGAGATGATCTGCTACCGGAATGGAGGTGGGAGGATGGCTCCAAGGCGACCTATGAAAGGGGATGGGAAGTTGGAGTATTTGGTGGGGCAGATGTTCGCTATACTAATAGGTGCCTTAGGAGCTTGAGAGCAAACTCTAATGGAGCGTTGGTAGGCTTGCTAGAGCTTGGGAGTAGGTGGGAGTAGAGTAGGTAGAGATGGCTTGGAAGGGAGGGGGTGTTGGTCCTTTTTTAGTGAAGAGGCTAAAATAGGTATGGGACCATTAGCGACCTCCAAGCTGTTGCTGGAAGTGTCGCTGTAGGTAGCTTATGCCCACTGGCGCGCATAGCTAACCTTGCACCCGCGAACAATTAGCGACAGCTATAAGCGTCACTAAATGTCTGCTTGGCTGTCGCTGAAGATCGACCCTCTGCTCATGCTCTGCTAGTGCTACGTTGTGCGCTCTCTTTATCGCACGTGCACACACTCATGAGCTGGCATTGCACTGTGCGCATGCATGCGTACCCGCACTGTTGTGCGCATGCGGTGGCACGTGCATGCGCATGGGTTGCCTGGGTTGCACCATATGGGGCAATCTGGGCCGTCCATCTTCTTTTCGTTGTAGGGGCTACTGTAGAGGTCAGATTGAGTCGATTATTGCACTGCTGGGTTGCGATCATTGACTTTAATCTATCTATGTGGTTCGATTTGCCATTTAAATCTCCAAATTATGTCACCTAGTTCCTTGGCCATCGATCTTTCTTGGACTGCATATGGTGCTACGAGACTTCGATCTTGGTGATTTCGAAGGCATTAGACTTCGATTGTCGTCTTGATCAGATTTGTACAGTCGATCGTCAATCGGAGGCTCCGAAAAAAATATCTTCCTCTTCTCACCACAAAAAGGATGCAATTAAATAAATTTTATACAAGTATTCTAAGTGCAGAATGATGCATGCTATGCGATGTTTATAACATGAAATGCAAATCTAAGCCTAGGAACATGCACGAATAGGCATTTTAACCTAAAAAGATGTGTTTACATCATACCCCCATGCCTATCGTTTGCTAGTCCCTAGCAAAATTTAACTACATGGTGTGTATAAAAGCAAAATTAGGATTATATTGCTTAGGCCTAAGTTGTTTACTAACAATAGAAAATTTGAACTAAGGTCCTAAACTACGAAGACTCAACAGTACTCGGGTGTCTGCTAGAATGCAGACCGCCCAAGTCCTCGTCTTATTTGAAAAGGGAAGATACATTTTTTTATTTCTCTTCGTTTCTTATTTTTTTTGGACTTTTGGAGCATGAGATTATCGGGATAACTTTTTACAACTACTCGACCCACCCAAGACTCGAAAAGGACTCTAAGTGCTAAGCATCTTGTTAAAATAGTGAAAGACTCACTTGGCGGTCGTTGAAATGGACTTCGGGTTCTACGACCCTAGGTGACCTTGCCTAAAGGTTTATCTTTTCTATTGGTAGCTTTCTCCGTACTTCTTTTATTTATGGGGTCAACACAAGGGTTAACCCAGTGTATATCTCTCTGGTTAATTCTACTTCCCCGCTTCTTCCCTAAATGTTTTGGGAATTATTGTACATTTTTTGTGAGCTGGGTTCTAGACAACCGGCTAATGGGCTGTTACCCATGGCAACTTACTAGCCATACTCGTGCGGTGAAGTGTGATTTTTTTTATTATTCTTTTTATTTTCTTCTCCTTTTTCTATATATATATATATATTTTTGTTTTTGTTTTCTTTTCGTAAGTAGGTGGCTTCCTTGATATAAGATTTACTTAAAGGCAGTAAAATGAAAATGGTCTTGTGACTGGGCTCTAGACAACCTGCCGATGAGCTGTTACCACCGACAACTTGCCAGCCAAACCATCCTTGATAGTTCATTAGCTACCCAATTTCCGAAGAAACCATCTAAAAGTGAGTTTGTGCAAAAAAAAGTGTGCGAATGCTTAGGCTTGAAGTCCCCCCAAATCAGTGGGTAGGTTGATAAGTCGCATACTTATCATCCCAATTTATTTACCAAATTAAAATGAATTTTAATTGGCGAGGACTCGAGACTAAATCCACATTCAAGTGGATACCCGGCCTAATTAAGCCCGAAGACTTGAAGAGTCTAAGTATTCAGGTCTCAAAGTATCAATTCCTAAAGTTTGCAACTCCTAATGCCTTAGTTCTCGTCTCCTAATTCTAATTTTTTTTAATAGAATCAAATAACAGGAAATTACCATTATAGCTAACAAAAGGATTGTAAGATATATCCAACCCCCCATGCTTATCTATTTTAATGTCCTCATTGTTAAAAATGAAAGCATGCAGGAAAGTAGAAGTGGAAGAATAACGCCTGGTTTCTGTGAGACTCTGGTTAGCTTGGAGTAGTCTTTACATGTGTTAAGTTTAGTGCCTTCAACTAGGTGATGATTGGCCAGTGGTTGTTATGGCAAGGTAAGAGCAACCTTGTCCAAAACGAGTTCAAGGAGCGCATGGTCAACATAGGGTTTGAGATGCTATTCTTTGACCTTGAAGATATTACCTGTCTTTGGGTCAGAGATTTCGACAGCCTCGTTAGGGAAAATCCTCTCAATAAGGAAAAGGCCGTCCCACTTAGACCTGAGTTTTCCGAGGAAAAGCTTCAATTGAGAATCGAAAAGCCAGACCTTCTCTTTCAGCTCAAAGATCTTATGTGAAATCATCTGGTCATGGAGAGCTTTGGTCCTTGCCTTATGGATTCTGGCATTTCCATAATCATCATTTTGAAGCTCCACCAACTTAGATAGTTGGAGTTTCCTAGTTTTCCCAGCCAACTATAGGTCAAAATTACACTTCCTGATTGCCTAAAATGGACGGTGTTCAAGTTCTATGGGTAAGTGACATGCCTTACCAAACACCAGACGGAACGAAAACATACTGATAGATGTTTTGTATGCCGTACAGTAGGCCCAAAGAGCATCATCTATCTTTTGGGTCCAATCCTTCCTATCAGGCCTAACGATTTTCTGCAAAATGTTTTTGATCTCCTGATTGGAGACCTCGGCCTATCCTTTGGTCTGAGGGTGGTAAGGTGTAGAAATCTGA
This sequence comes from Thalassia testudinum, assembly GCA_037157565.1. NCBI lineage: Eukaryota > Viridiplantae > Streptophyta > Magnoliopsida > Alismatales > Hydrocharitaceae > Thalassia > Thalassia testudinum. The sequence continues at coordinate 11,731,513 of JAZHRO010000036.1, forward strand.
TGATTCACCCCGTATTTTCCCAATAAATTCCGAAACTAGGCATGAGTGAAATGTGTGCCACCATCACTGATAATTGCCCAAGGAACTCGAACCAACTGAAGATATTTTTCTTCACAAAATCGATGACCACCTTGTGCTCATTTGTCTAGGTGGGAATTGCCTCAATCCATTTGGACACGTAATCAACAGTGACCATAATATACTGGTATCCAAATGAAGGAGGGAAGGGTCCCATAAAGTCAATGCCCCAAATGTCAAAAATTTTAACGGAAAGAATTGGGTTCAAGGGCATCATATCTCTCTTAGCCATGTTTCCGAGTGTTTGGCATCGGATGCGTGACATGGAGAATTCCTGGGCATCCTTAGATAATGATGGCCAATAGAATCCGGATTGCAAGATTTTTGTTGTCATCCTTTTCTCAGAAAAGTGTCCACCACATGCAGATGTGTGGCAGAACTCAAGTTTGTTGTGGAACTCGATTTCCAAGATGCATCGATGAATAATCTAGTCTGTATCGATGTGGTACAGCTCAGGATCGTCCCAAAAATAATATTTGGCCTCAGACACAAGTCTATCCCATTGTTGTTTGGTCCAATCCTGGGGGATTTGACCAATGGCCAAATAAATGACAATATCCGCAAACCAGGGGGTTCGGATACCCGAGACTGTAAGGATAGCTTCATCCGGAAAAGTATCAGAGATTGGGACATTTGGATGAGGAGAATCAATTAGGATTCTTGAGAGGTGATCCGCCACTACATTTTGCACCCCAACTTTATCCCTGATTTCAAGATCAAATTCTTGAAGCAACAGAATCCAGCGAATAAGTCAGAGTTTGGCATCCTTTTTGGCCAAGAGTTGTTTCAAGGTCGAGTGGTCGGTATAGATGATGACACAAGAACCTAAAAGATAAGCCTTGAATTTTTCTAAAGCGAAAACTACAGCTCGAAATTCTTTTTCAGTAACAGTGTAGTTCCTTTGGGCTTTGTCCAGAGTGTTGCTAGCATAGTAAATCATAGAGGGCTTTTTCTCAATCTTCTGACCCAAGACAACCCCGACGGCATAATCAGATGCGTCAACCATAATCTCAAATGGGGCTGTCCAGATTGGTGGTTGCAACACCGGGGCATAAGTGATCGCTGTTTTTAATAAATCAAATGCCATATAGCATGATTCATCAAACTCGAATGGTGTGTCTTTGGCCAGAATGTTACTCAAGGGCTGAGAAACCTTCGAGAAGTACTTAATGAATCGTCTGTAAAGACCCACATGCCCAAGGAAAGAGCGGATCTATTTTATGGATGTTGGTGGAGGAAGTCTAGAGATAGCATCCACCTTAGCTTTATCAACTTCAATACCCTGACAAGAGACCACATGACGTAGGACAATGCCTTCCTGAGTCATAAAGTGGCTCTTTTCCCAGCTAAGTTCCAGTCATGTTTTGATGCATCTTTAGAGGATCAATTCCAAGTTAGCTAGGTAAGACTCAAAAGAATGTCCAAAAATGGTGAAATCATCCATGAACACCTCAAGACAATCTCCCACCATGTCAGAAAAGATAGCCAGCATGCACCTTTGAAAAGTCGCAGCTGGATTGCAAAGCTCGAAAGGCATTCTACAGAATGCAAAGGTTCTGTAGGGACATGTGAAAGTTGTCCTTTCCTAGTCTTCGGGATGGATAGGGACTTGGCTATATCCTGAGTAGCCTTCCAGGAAGCAAAAGTATTTTTGCCCAACTAACCTTTCGAGGATTTGATCAATGAATGGCAAGGGAAAGTGATCCTTTTTAGTGGCTGTGTTCAGCTTCCTATAGTCAATATAGACTCTGCAAGCAGAAGCTGAACGAGTGGTGAAGGTTTCCCCTTTCTCGTTAGTCTTAACGGTTATTCCCGCCTTTTGGGGTACAATCTGAATGGGGCTAACCCGCAGACTATTCGAGATTGGGTAAATAATCCTAGCATCGAGCCACTTGATTATCTCCTTGACCACTTCTCGCATATTCAGGTTTAGTCTCCTTTGCATTTCGCGAGAAGGTTGGGATCCATCTTCCATGAAAATACGATGATTACAATAAGATGGCTCGATCCCCCTAAGGTCGTGGATGGTCCAACCAATTTCCTTCTTGTTCTTAAGGAGCTTAATTAACCTCGATTCTTGCTCCTTAGTCAAATAAGCACTAATAATCACAGGGAGAGTGTTTTCAGGTCCTATGAAGTTATATTTCAAATTTTTGGGCAATAGTTTTAATTCCAGCTGGGGTGGGTTTAGAATAGAAGTAGGGAGGATGCTAATGAAGATTCATCAGGATGATCTAGCGGAAGAGGCTGGGAATGAACAAAATCAACAACCTCCTCAGGATGTGGCAGGTCTACCATGAAGGGTTGTGGGTTGGGTTCACTAAAACTAGTGGATTCATCGAGTGCACTGATTGTCATACAAGTCTCAAGATCCTGATCCTCGAGCTCCTCAATGAATCCACAATCCTCAAATCCTCTTATCACCTTAGAAATATCCACAGTTAACTTCTTATCCCTAAAGGTGATCTCCATACTACCGTTTTCACAGTTTTTGTTGGCCTTGCCGATAGCTAGGAACGGATGCCCCAGAATGATGGGCGTGTTCCTTAAATCATTAGGTACATCCATGTCAAAGATGAGGAAATCTACGGGAAGATTGAAATCCTTGACCTTGACAATTACATCCTCAATAACACCTCTCCATGTGGTGACCGAATGGTCTGCTAATTGTAGCATTACTGAGGTTGGCCTAAGTTCACTTAACCTAAACCTCTCATAAAAAGAAGTCGGGGTTAGGTTGATGGATGCACCTAGGTCCAATAGTGCCCTATAAAAAGTGTATTCTCCTATAACGCATGATATCAAGGGGGCACCTGGATCTTTCTTGTTTTGAGGAAGGTGATGTAGGATAACTGGACTTGCCTGCCCAGTGAGAATCACCTTCCTCAGAGTGGGTTCTCTCGGCTTATGCTTTTTGGGTACATAATTCTTTCAAGAATTATGCGTAAGCTGGGATATGCTTAATAGCGTCGAGAAGCAGAATATTTATCTTTACACTCTTGAATAAATTCAAGAGCTCCTCATTGCTGTCCATTGTTTTCTTCTTCCTAGTTTTCAATAGGGTCTCGGGGAATGGATATGGCTGGTATTTTCAATTTCCGAACCCTGAGCCTTATTGTCTTCTTCAACCTCCTCCTTCTCTCTCTCAAGCTCCCTAGGGTTTTGACTTCTAGAAGGTAATTCAGGGTTTTGGGTCTGCTTCCAACTTCTCAAGGCGGCAGAATTTGTGGAGGCATAAGGGTTTGGGTCATGAGGTGGGTTAGTGAAGATTGGAGGGCCTTGGTTGGCCATGTAATCGGAAGAAGAAGATGAGAGCCCCTGCTCAACCACCTAAGCATTTGCGTGTGGGTCCCTTTGATTCTCGTACCCTTGGGCTCTATTGCCCTGATTTTGCACATTACGTAGGTTGGGTACAGGTTGAGATGGTAGAGATCCAGGTCGTCGAGTGTTAGCAATTAACTTGGATTGCAAGTTATCTAATGTCTTCATTTGCTGCATAATTTGAAGCATGGACCCTTGCATTTCTACCATCTGCTAGTTTAACTCAGCCTGCCCTGCAGATTGTTGGGCATTCCAAGATTGCTGAGTAATCGATCTTGGGGGCAACTGGGTGTATACTTGACCCTGGCCCATAGGTCTTTGAGATGCACAGTTGCTGGGTCGAGTTTGGGTCTGTTGCCCCTGACATTTCGAGAAGTTGGGGTGGTTCCTCCAACCTGAGTTATAACTGTTGGTATACGGGTTGGACCTAACATTCTCCAACATTGCATACACATCCTCATAGGTCGAGGATGGAGAGAAGGAAGGATCAGAAAAATTGGGATCAAAGGCCCCAGTTTGGAACCCATAAGGTTCCGAGAAATCCTGGCTCACAGGTTGAGCCAATTCAAGTTGGTTCATGAACTCCCACCTCGTGGGAGCTCATGAGGAATGGAATCTTGAATTCTTGGATTGAGTAGGTATAGAAGTGTTTCCTAAATTCCCAGACATCCATTCTTCCATTCTCTTAGCAACCAAGTCCATTTTATCCAGTTTATTACAAATCAATTTCATGTCAAATGAATGAGAATCCTGGATCTCATTAGCACTTGACTTGGGTTGTTGGGACCGGTTGAATGCATCCATGGAGGCATGATTAATTGAGTTCTCGCCCATTTCCTCAAACAGGTCATATGCGCTATCTGCATCCCTATTGAGGAAATTGCCTCCGCAGGAAGCATCCACGTGATTACGGAGTTTCTCAACCAACCTATGATAGAAAATCTGCACGAGTTTCCATTTCGGCACCTTTTGGTATGGACACGTAAAAGTTCCTGGAATCACTCCCAGGCACCATGAAATGGTTCCATTGGCCGTTGGGGGAAAGTGGTAATCGCTTGTCACAAGGCATTGGTCCTTTTGATAGGGAAGAATTTCTTCAAGAAAGTCGACTTAAGAGCAGCCCAAGTTTCTATCCGCCTTCCTATGGTCTGGTACCAATGTGCGGCTTTAGCTCTGAGAGAGTGGGGAAGAGCCTCATGATCATTTGCTTCTCATTCACATTCCTTGCTTTGTTGGTCTGAGCCAAAGTGGTCAGATCCTCCAAGTGCTGGAATGTGTCCTCTGAGCCAAGCCCATGAAAATGGTTAATCAAGCTTAAAACTTGGGGCTTGATTTCTATGTCTCCGGTGGGAATCATAACATCGAGACATTCCCCATAGTTTGAATGATCATAAAAGTACTTCAAGGGCCAAGCACCCTGACCATTCATATGTTGGAACCATTGCTGCATCTGCTGCATTTCTTCCAACTGCCTCTAAATTAGCTCCTACTGGTTCAGGGGCGGGGGAGGTGGTTGTTGATCAGCCATGGGATCTGTTTGGCTAAATCTCAACCTCTGCCTCTGGGAATGGTCTAAAGGTCCTTCCAATTTAGGATTCAATGACCTCCTTCCAAGCATATACTAGAAGGAAGTCAGAAGGATGGGGAAGAAAAGGAACCCTGCAGCACAAGAATACAAGCCTGTCCTTAGGTTGGGTAGCCTAAAGGTCTACAGACTCTCAGAATCCATCTTAAGATTATGGATGATTCACTCTACTTATGTCCAGGCAATCCAACCAGTTAGTAGGAGGGACTGGGGAGAAGATTTTTCCTTTGGCTTGCACCTCTGGTTCCTAGTCTAACCCCCAGCCATGGTTGTTTGATGCTACTCCCCTAGCTAGACATTAGATTGACTAGTATAAGTAGGTTAATCGTGAATAATCTCAATCTAGATCCTATAGAGTGAACCAATCCTTAAGGCCGACATCTACTCAATTTTAATTAGGCTTTGGACAATGGTGCTTCTGGAATGTGCTGGGCCCTTAATTGGTTGTGCCCTTAATGATTTGTTTTAGAATGTGTGAATGCGCACAACCAAGAAGTTTTCAAGCAAGATTATTAATGATGAGTTGAATTTTAGAGTTCGAATCTTACTTAATAGCTTTTAGGATTCAAAAATTAGGTGCTTTCAACCAAGTTTGTGAGGCAAACCAAGTTTGTTTTTAAAAGCACATGTTCAAGTATTTTCCTTTAGAAATCAAGAAAAAGTATGGAGTGCCTGGTTTGACCTAGTTATTGAATCCTATGGGGCAGCTACAAAATGGATCTCTTTTAGATTAGGAGGTGCGGCCCAAACAATTCAATCAATCAACTCAAATGCACTACTGATTAAGGCACAAAAAGATGATTAACCTAATATGACTTCTATTCTTTTATATGTTGAATTTGTGTACCAAGTCCACAGGTCGGAATCTCGATTGAGTAGATGAAAATCAAGTTTGGTTATGTGCCTCTGATGTGGGTGTATAAAGTGTGTAAATTGATTCATCCCACAGAAAGTATCTTTTGTTTTTTTAATAAGATGTGGGTAAGATGGGTGAAGGTGGCAAACAAGACAAACAAAGTCTATCCTAGGGTTTATGCAAACACCTAAGTAGATTAGGTCTTGGTTATGATTGTGGCGAAATGAACTAGTGGGGGGGAATGTGGGGGACATTTACAAAACACTCTACCCGCACTTTACTCCCGTCTACCACACTTGGATCTCCATGCTAGGGTACCTGCAAGACAGTAGATCAAAGACAAGTAGGGTTAGTGCCATGTAAATGCAAAGAAGCATAGAAAATAATAAAGTAAATTCCGTTGCCTCCCTGCAATGGCGCTAAAATGATTGCATGGGTTTCACACCTTTGAAATCGGCGTTGCGAGTAACCCGTCATTGTAGTTGCAAAACTCATGATCAAATATAATTTATACTGAAACTCCAAGGGAGTCCAGGGTTGAACACAGGGAGGCGATGCTTACTTTGAATGAAAATCATGCTTTGATTTATTTTCTTTGGTGTTTTAGGGTTTTGTTTTTTTTATTTTTGAAATAAAATGACAATCAATCACAAGGGAGAGATAGAATTGAATCTGATATATTACATGAATGTTGACTACAATAATATAGAAAAAATAAAGATAGAGGGAGGTGAGAAGAAATCTCCCAAAGTGGCTGTTCGACAAGACGACAGTGCCTGGCGGAAGCTCGGATGAAGGAGTCGGGAAGTAGGACGATGGAGGTGAGAAGCAGGAGGATGTTAAGTAGAGGAAAGCTTCAGCTCAGCTCTGGAATGAAGGTGAGAAGGTAGAGATGATCTGCTAACAGAATGGAGGTAGGAGGACAGCTTCAAGGTGACCTATGAAAGGGGATAGGAAGTTGGAAGAGTATTTGGTGGGGCAGAGGTTTGCTATACTAATAGGCGCCTAGGGAGCTTGAGAGCAAACTCTAACGGAGCATTGGTAGGCTTGCTAGAGCTTGGGAGTAGGTGGGAGTAGAGTAGGTAGAGATGGCTTGGAAGGGAGGGGGTGTAGGTCCTTTTATAGTAGGCTAAATAGGTATGAGACCATTAACGATATCCAGGCCGTCATTGGAAGTGTCGTTGGAGGTAGCTTATGCCTGTTGGTGGGCGCAGCTGCCTTGCACCCATGAACAATTAGCGACAGCTGTAAGCATCACGAAATGTCTGCTAGGATATAGCTGAAGATCCACTTGTTTCTCATGCTCTGCTCGTGCTACGCTATGTGCTCTCTTTGTCATGCGCGCACATGCTCACGTGCTAGCACTGCGCTGTGCGCATGCATGTCTCCGTGCACGCGCGTGCACCCGCGCTGCTGTGCACGTGCGGTGGCATGTGCATGGGCATGGGTGGCTTGGGTTATGCCACATGGTGCAATCTAGTCCGTCCATCTTTTTGTTGTAGGGGCTGCTACAGATGTCAGATTGAGTCGATTCTCACGCCATTAGGTTGCGATCGTCGACTCGAATCCATCTACATGGTCGGATGTGTCATTTGAAGCTCCAAATTATTCCACCTAGTCCGTTGGCCATTGATCTTCCTCGGACTGCATATGGTGCTACGAGACTCTAATCAAGGCGATTTTGGAGGCATTGGACTCCGACTGTCATCTTGATAAGATCCGTATGGTCGGATCATCAATCAGAGGCTCTGAAATAAATAACCTTTTCTCTTTTCCACAAAAAGGATGTAATTAACCTAAATTATATACAACTACTCTAAATGCAGAATGATGCATGCTATGCAATATTTATAACATGAAATACAAATCTAAGCCTAGGAACATGCATGGATAGGCATTTTAACCTAAAAAGATGTATTTACATCATATATCTCCCCGATTTATTCTATTTTCTTGCTTATTCCCCAAGTGTTTTGGGAATTATTGTGCATTTTTGTGAGTTGGGCTCTAGACAACCAGGCAATAGGTTGTTACCCACTACCACTCGCCAGCCATACTCAGGTGGTGAAGTGTGGATTTATTATTTTATTTTCCTCATTTCCTCCTTTTTCTATTTTTTTCTTTTCTTTTTGGGTGTTTCTTTTTCTCCTTTCTTTCTAAGTAGGTAGCTTCCCAGATCTAAGATTTACCAAAAGGCAGTGCAAAGAAAATGTTCTTGTGGTTAGGCTCTAGACAACTGGCCATTGGGCTATTACCCACGACAACTTGCTAGCCATGCCACCTTAGTAGGTTTATTAGCTACCCAATTTCCATAAAAATCGTTGGGAAGTGAGTCAGTGCGAATAGTGTGTAGGTGCTTAGAGTTAAAATCCCCTCAAATGAGAGAGCAGGTTGATAAGTTGCATACTTATCATCCCAAATTATTTACCAAATTAAAATAAGATTGACTTAGCAAGGACTCGAGACTAAGTCCACATTTGAGTGGATACCTAGGCTAATTAAGCCTGAAGACCTGAAGAGTATAAGTATACGTATCATCTTCTAAAGTTAATAACTTCCAAATGCCTAAGTTCTCTTCTCCTAATTCTATTTTTTTTATCTTTTTAAATTTTCAAATTTTTTTTAAGGAAATAAAATAAATTCTACAAAGCTAACAAAATAATTTCAGAATTAAGTATCCACCCCCCATGCCTAAATGATGCAATGTCCTCATTGTAAAAATAAAGACATGAAAAGGCAGAGTAAACAAAATATCACCTAAATATCGTGAGAAATCCGATCAGCCCCACAGAGAACATGAAATATAAACATGTGTTAAATTTATTGACTTCAGCTAGGCATATACATACAAGGAAGAAATTAGGAATTCACATGTATGGGTTAGAATCAAAACCAAAAGGTTGATCCTGAAACCTATCAGTAGAAGATGTCCATAGACGTAGACTAGATTAAGATGTGGACCCATGCCCCAGGGTCGAGTGGTTCTCAGGTTTTGGATGAAAATCATCTAGAACTGAATGTTGTTAAGCTTGCGGGGTTGGGCCTACGGTTTTGTGGTGTACAACCTAAGACCAAAGTGTCGGACAATGGGCAAAGATGGTTCAATAGGTTCAAATGTCCTCTTAACATTCAGCTCAGAAAAATAATTAGTTATTTCAAGCTTTGGTTGCACATGAAAGATATTGTAAGGGTCCTCGTAGAAAGTAGGTGATTTTAGGTCAACAGCAACCCTCAAATCCAAAATTGTAGTTCCCTCTGAATTAGCCTCCTAGATTTTCATTGCCAAATTCTTATCCTCTAAATTCAATATTTCTGGGACCTCCAAATCGTTGTACATCTCATCTAAAGTACTCAAGTCCAACAATTGTGGCTCAATCAGGATTGACTTGGGTCTGGTAATCTTAGGAATATCATAATTCAACTCTTCAGGGTGTGGTTGAATAATGGGACCACTGATTGAATCATCAGGATTCAAATCCTCCATGTTAGCCCCAACCGAATCAGAACCTTCAATGGTCAGCCTATCAAATGGTTTGTCATACTCCTCAAGCCTGTTTGTCTCATTAAAATTGTTTTCCTTAAGCTCAAGTGAGACTTCACTAAGAGATTCCTCACTCTTAGAATCAAAGAATCCATGATCCTCATTTATATATGTCTGAAAATCATATATCATTTCATGATCCAAGGAGACATATTTTTCTTTGTTTCTTGGCTTGGGGATCTCGGGTGAGTCAATCGGTTCATCCTCAAAGGGTTGCTCTAGACCAATCTGGTCATCTCCAATCTCCAAATATGTATCCCCTCGACAAATGCCTGAGCGGGTTCTAACATTGGCTCTCCTGAAGGGGGTTCATCTTGAGAATCATCCCAAGATTTGGCTAGGGCAACCACAAATTTCATCCTCAACCTCGACAATTTCCCAAGAAGAAACTCACCCAGGTCCCTATCCCTAACATTTTGGAGCAAATCCAATAAAGAGCTATTAAGCTCATCATTCATTTTTATCATAGGCTCCAATGCTTCAGTGCGTGGTGTTGGCTGAGCTTCTAAAGATTGGATGATGTTCCTCAAGTTGGCCAACACCCTATCCTGGATCTGGTTCACTTGAATCGAATGGTTTGGTTCAGGCTTAGGTGGGTTTGAGTTAGATCTAGGGGAGTCAAGATATCAAGTTTCTTGGGTCCCTTCCTGATAGTAGGTCATTTCGGGTTGTTTAAAGGATGGTGGCAATCTATATTCAGTGGAATACTAGGGAGGGTAGGTGTTATAATCATTATATCCTTCCTAATTGTAGATCGGGTTGGTTTGGTCATCAAAGGATGGAGATCTATAATCATTGTAGCTTTGGGAAGTATAGTAATCATAGTCTTGTTGCCCAGGGTTAGGCCCTGGACACTGAGGTCCGGATTTGTATCCCTAATCAAAGTTATTCCAACTAGTGGATGGGCAATTACAAGTCAAGTTGGGATAGTAATCATCTTGGGGATAAGTGGTGGTAGAAGGATAGGATGTGAAACGTGTGTAGGATGTGGAAGGGTACATGGTAGAAAAGGAGGGAAAATAGAGAAGAGAAAGGGTGCCCTGCAATACAATCAACCAAACCTGTCCTTATGTGGGTAGCCTGAAGACCTATAGACTCCCAGAACCCGTCTTAAGATTATAACTGATTTGGTCTACTTTTATCCTGTTTATTCAACCAGTTAGAAGGAGGGATTAGGGAGAAGGTTCTTCCATTGGCTTGCGCCTCCGGTTCCTAGTGTACCCCCCAACCGCGGTCGTTTGATGCTACTACCCTAGCTAGACATCAGATGGACTAGTAGAAGTAGATTAATTGAAAAAAATCTTAGTTTGAGCCCCGAAGAATAAATCAATCCTTAAGGCTAACATCTACTCAGTTTTGATTAGGCTTGGGATGATTATGCTCTTGGAATGTGACGGGCCCTTTAGATGGATTGTGCCCTTAATGATCAATTCAAATGTGTGTGTGTGCACAACTAGGGTTTGCAAACAAGGTTATTTGATGATGTGTCTTTTACGGTTTAACCTTGTTTAGTAGCTTTTAGGGTTTAATCTTAGGTGTATTCAATCAAGTTTAGGAGAACACTCCAAGTTTTGAAAACATGGGTGTAGATATATTCCTTTAAAAATCAAAAATAAAATGTGGAGTGTTTGGTTCAGTCCTAAAAATCAACCCTAAGTAGCAAGCTACTTGATGAATCAATTTTTATCTTAAGTGGTGCGGCCCAAACAAATCAATCAATTGGTCTATTCGCACCACAGATTAAGGCACACAATGTCTTAGCCTAATCAGATTTCTACTCACTTGTGTGTTTAGAGTTGAGGTGTACTGGGTCAACAAGTTAGATCCCGGTTAAGTGGTAGAATTAAAGTAGAGTGGTGCGCCTTAAGTCAAGAGTTGTGGGTGTTAATGTGTGTCTCTTTCAATTAAATCCCACAAGAGAAGAATAGCTTTTTATTTTTATTTATGTGGATGGTGAGGTGAATGGAGTGATAAACAAGACAAATAATTTCTATCCAAGGGTTTGTGAAAACACCTAAGTAGATTAGGTCTTGATTGTTAAGGTGGTGAAATGATCTAGTGGGTGTGGAAGTAGGGGAAAACTTATAAATGTCTCTACCTGCACTTTACTCCAATCTATGGCCTTTGGCTCCTCGATCGGGTTTCTGCAAGACAATAAATCGAAGAAGAAAGACAGGTTAGAAAAATATGTAGGTAATGCGGGAAAACACGAAAAGAAACCAAAGAGCGTTGCTTCCCTGGCAACAGTGCCAAAATGATGGCGACATGTTTATCGAATTAAAATTGGTGTTTGGAGGTCCCATCATTGTAGCTTGCAAAATGCATCGATCAGATAAAATTTATAACCGAAACTCGAAAAGGGAGTCTTGGGTCAAACATGAGGAGGCAAACGTTTGGTTTTATAAAATTTCTCTCTTCACTTTTATTTGTTTTTGGTCGTTTTTATCTTTTCTAATTTTTTTTTGTATTTTTATCAGGCAAGAGATTAGGTCGATGAAAACTCTATCTACTTGCAAAAATATATGAGAGAGAGGGAGAAAGAGAGAGAGAGAAACAATCATCTATTCATGAACAACTACTTGTTACAACTACGAAAGTAGGAAAATCTACACTACGAAAGTGAAAATGATAGAAAGAGGTGAGAGAAATCACCCTCGACGGTTGCTCGGAGGATGACTCATTCTGACGTCGCCTAGAGGAAGGTGGTGAGGAACGGGATGGAGGATGGAGTCGGAGGACGGAGGGCGGGGCATGATGGCATCGCGGCGAGGATCTTCTTCCCGAAGGGCAGTGAGAGGACGACCACGAAATTCTCCACGAATGGGGATGAGGGGAGGGAAAACTATTTGGTTTTCTACTCTAGAGGAGCATCTCGGGCTTGGGATAAGCTCTCTCTAGAGCCTTGGAGGTGGTGAGGTCAAGAAAGGAAGAGACAGTTTGGAATGGTGCTGGGTAGGTCCTTTTATAGTGGAGGAGGAAGAACAAATTCGCATCTGGGTCATTACTGATGTCCGTAAATGTTGCTAAAGATCCCTGAAGTTGTCTCTGAAGACCCACCCTTCAATTCCTCTTGCTGGCACACGTAGACCATTAGTAATAGCTGCATGCATCACTAAAGGCCTACGTCATTGAAGATCCTCGCATACCCCCACTGGCACTTGCTCCGTTGGTGCTACGCTCTCCACGCGCCCATGCTGCGCGTGCTTGCATAGACTGGTCTTCACTGTCGCCCTGCTGCGCACTATCGCAGTGCACTGTGTTGGCGTGTGCATGCAGATCTGATTGAGATTTGGGGGGCTGCGAGGATTCAAACAAGCACCCCTTCTTTGGGTGCAGCACTTGAGACCAATGACCTATGGAGGTCTTTGTGTCAAGAAGACCTCATAACCATTTAAGAGACGTGGCATGCCTATGGTCGTTGGATGAAGGTCCAATGGCCTAAATCTGATGGTGTGGATGGGAGAGGCTTGGGCAATTGCTGCTGGTCGGTGTTGGGCAGCCTAGATGGCACCACGTGGTGCCATTTGGGCTGTCCATCTTCTTTCTATTGCAGAGGGTTCCACGATGCTTGGATCAAGTTGATTTCCATGCTGTCGAACTGCGATCGTCGCTTCGGATCCATCCGTATGGTCGGATTTTTTATTCGAAGCCCGTAAGGATGTCACATTGCCCCCTAGCCGTTGATCTTCCTCAAACTTCATATGATGCTACGAGATTCCAATCTAGACGATTTCGAAGGTGTTAGACTCCAACCATCGTTCTGATTAGATCCATACGGTTCGATCATCCATCCGAGGCCCTAAAATAGGTCTTCTTCTCTCCTAACCAAAAAAAGACCTAATCAACCTAAAATATATACAACTACTTTAAATGCAGAATGATGTATGCTATGCAATATTTATAACATGAAATGCAAATCTAACCCTAGAAACATGCATGAAAAGGAATTTTATTCTAAATATATGTGTCTACATCAAGAATTAAAGCTGAATTTTATCAGTGCAATCCCCAATTTCCATGGCTTGAACTCCGAAGATCCATTCCAACACATCAAACAGCTGAAACATATGGCCCAGACCTTTGGACCACTTGCTCAGAATTGGGACATCCTACTCATGAAGATATTCTCCTCTCTTATGAATAAGGTTTCACATTGGTATCAGACTCTAACTCGTTCGATCAACACATGGGAGGAATTCCAATCTAAATTCCTGAAGAAATTCTTCCCAGTTGGTCGCACTAAAGCCTTGAGGCACCAGATCACGCATTTCATGCAGAATGTGAGAGAACCGCTTTATAAGGCATGGGATTGCTTTCTGGATCTCATGTAGAAATGTCTCCATCACGGAGTTCCTAAATGGGAACAAGCCCAGTCTTTTTACTACGGACTCCATGAGGATATTAGGCTATTTGTTAGTGCAACCTGGGGTGATAACATCATGGGTCAGCATCAAGACACCATTTGGAAGATTCTCGAGAACATGTGGAGAACTCCATAAATAATGAGTCTATGGGTGTGTTCGACAGGATGACCACCTGCGCATTAACAAACACACAAGGGGCACATGAGACATGCGACCTATCTGCACCCGTCAACCTGGAGTTGGTGGCCACTCACTTGGATAAGGTCTCCATTATTGACAAGAAGGTGGATGAATTGATTCAACATCAATAAAGGTCACCTCTTCAAAGAAAAACATGTATGCACAACCACCCTCAGGAAGGGAGGTTGTGCATAACGTTCTCTACCACTCATATCAAGGGATGGATGCGTATCCACCCCCGTCTGATCTTGATTTTGGAGGAAACTTCGGGCCATCCTACTTTAGTTAGGGGAACTCTGAACCCTCGTACTTTGATTATTCTGGAGTTCCTTAGACCTGTGAGGATCTCCACGTCATCCAAAATGATCCATTCTCCAACACATATAACCTTGGATGGCATGATCATCCAAATTTCACATGGTCAGGAAATAATCAGAACTCGAGACCTCAATTCCAACCCTGACTACAAGCTCAGTGGCCATATCAACCCGCCCAACTTAGGCCCAACCCGAATTACCAATCCAAGCTTAGCAACAAAGATCAAAAGAGCATGATTCTACGAGCCTTGGCTGACATCCAGAAAACTAATGCAACTATGTAGAAACAACACAAAGAAGAGATCACAGAAGTTCGAAATCAATTGGCACAAATGGCATGGACTCACTAGCCTAGGGTACTGCCTTCCTAACCTCTGTTGAATCCAAACAACGTGTTGACCCAGAAACACATGCGAATCAAATCTAGAGCCAAGTGATGGTAACACTATCATGAGACATAACTAGCTTTAGTTAACCGTAATCAAGTGACAAATGCTCTTACATAGTTGCCTGAGAGCCATAATTCCATACGTATCCATTCTGAGAGAAGTACATTAAATCAGGGTTAGTTCTATAGTTTTAGCATCATATCATGAAAGCAGAGTAACCACGGGGTTTCCAAAAGGTTAATCTAAGGTCAAATGAGCATTAAAGTCTAATAAGTGAGTCCATTCAAATAGAAATAGGGTTTCACACATTTTGATAACCAATATAGCACACAAAATCCTAATTTCAAACTCGCTTGAATTACAAAGGCTCTGGTTAGGATAAAATTCACCTAAACCTCACAAAACTCATAGAAAAATATTCCTTGAGGTTTGGTATACTTGACTTGACCATTTGAACCTATTTTGACCTTAAATAGAATCATGGACAGATTTCTACCCTAATTTAGGTTTCTATGCAAATTATCCAATCAAACTTGGTCCGAACTAATATCTGACTTCACCATCAGATTTCTTGGATCCAAATAAGGTTTATACAAAAATTTGGACCCAATCAGAGTCTATCTTAACCTAGTTTGCATTTCAATCCATTTAAACTTTATTTCTTTCAAATAAGCACTTAACTTTTGAAAACTTTTGCCAATAGGTCCCTAACTTATCTTCTTTACAAATGGATCCTTGCTGCCATTGGTGGTCAACCGACTTCTAGGTAGCTTTTGACCATGCCAAAACAGCATCAGATCACCATCAAATCCTACCAAATTTTGTGGGATTGATGTTCACACGGTGGGGAATTATTTATACTTGATTTGGGACTTGGATCTTGCACGAAAAGCTCGTGTGAACATATGAGATTTATTGATGTTTGTCCTTCAATCTCAAGACTTGTAGAAGCCCTTTCCTTGTCTAGAGCTTGCTCAGAAGCTCTATATAAAGCTCTAGAACTTGATACCATGCTCCTTAACTCAGTTTGGCCGCACTTCACAAATTCTCCTTCTCTGGCCACCTCCATCGCAGCTCTGGTGACATCTTCTTCCTCAACTTCCTCACTTGCTACCGCATACCATAGGTAGTGGGATTGCCTTCCTCTCCTTCCTCTGCTCCTCGCCAGCCATAGTAGGAGTTCCCAGGCCCCCGTCTTCCTAGCCATTCTTCCACCGGTAGTTTCTCCTTCCTTGAAGCTAGCCAATCACAGCTAGAGCCTCCTTCACCCCTTCATCCTAAATTAGGTCCTAAATCTCTCTCTCTCTCCTTAGTTTAGATTAGGATCTTCTACATCTCAAATACACCACCGATTGCTTTCCTCCCCCTTTGTCTTCTCCACCTCCAACATAGCTCCGATGAGCTCGCTATGTCACCATAGACACCCATTCACCCCGCTGTCACTCCCATAAGCATCACCGCAGTACCACCTTCAAAACTCCTCAAGAAATTCCACCAATCACTCACCCTTTGCTCCACCAAACAACCCACCTTCCAACCTTCGTCTCCAACTTCGGCCGGTTGATATACATCTCCTCACATCTTACAAACACCATCATCACCTTCACCACCACTTGGCGAAGCTCAGGAGCATTTTAACTGGGGCTTTTGAGCCTATACTTGTGAATTGCAGGTCTCACAGTTGTCATCTGTCGCCACTGTCATCTCCGACTTCGTCTGCCTTGTTCTGACCTGCTCTGCCATGATATCACGCCTAGGTGCTGTGGACTAAACCTAGGATTGTATCTATAGAAATAATTGAAGGCAACAACAGCAACAACACCTTCAATTCCTTCAATCTTGGCTACTGTTGTGCGTGAAAAGAAGAGGGTGGAACATAATCCCACCTCGTAAGCTGAAGGGCTCGCGTAGGCGCTTAAAGTGATTTTGTGAACCCAACCCCTCGCCCAAGACATAGGGGTCGGGCGAGGTCACTTCATGGCTTGCCTGCGTTCACGCTCGCAGGTCTGGCCACTATTTAGGATCTGATAACCCGCTTATATGCCAGATTACCCTTGGGTTTGAGAGAGAAGAGAAGAGGAGAAATTTGTGAGGAGGACGAGGGAGGGTTTTTCTTCATCTTGGAATTCCTTGGGTACATGCTGAAGAAATAGAGGCTTTCATACTTAGCCTCTATGTTGCCTTTGCATGCTGAAGAAAGAGGCTTATACTTAGCCTCTGAAAGAGTTGGCTCTTGCCTTGTGCTTGAGAGAAGGAAGGTTTGGCACCCTTGTGTGCCTTCCGTAGGGCTATGCTATGTGAAGGATAAGTTGTATGACTTTGATAGACGACGTCTAATTAAGCCTTTGGTTCTGATACTATTGGAACATTTAAGTACCTAAGTTATCTGATTGAGAATATTGTTGGATTAGTTGAGTAATTTGAATATGAGATGCATACTTAATTAAAGGGATCTAAGTGGTGATCTAAATCATTACTCTTTAGGTTTCTTCTATTCTTTTTGTCTCTATACTTTCTGAGATACATTGGATTATATTTGATTATCAATCTAACAAGTTTTATTCATTGCATATCTTTTCATTGTGCTCAATTTACTATGCTCATTTATTCTGAATCAAGATTAATGTGTGAATTCCACATTTACTCCCTACGAACGGCCTCGGACTCCAAATAGAATTTGAGTTTATAAATTTAAGTGTTTGTTATGCAATTTAGGAGTGTACTACGATGATCATATCCTTAAATCTCTCATTTCTCATGTAACACCAAGCTTGCTTTGCTTAGCAAGACCCACCGACTCATACCTGCATTTTTCGAGCTTCCACCTCCTCAACAGATCTACATCAGGCCTCAATGATTAACCCTACTATTCTACAATACGGTCCAATCCTCTCTCCTTCGCCTCTACATCATGACTATGCTATGATCAATGTTGTGGGCATGAGAAAAGACCACAAGATCAGGTCCTATGGCCATTCTCCCAAATCCCACCCAACCCATGATCAACACAACAAGGTTGAGGGCAAAACCAAGAGGTGGAAATAGAAACCTGTCCTTCAGGCTAGCTAATCCATCCATCTATCCCAAATCTTACCCCACCGCCACACTAGAGGACTACCTAAATCTAACATAATGGGATCATTGAGGAATTCACAGATCACTATCCCATTACTAGATATCCTCACTCTCCACTCTACCTCACCTGACTCATCCAAAAAGGAGGTGGAGGAATCCTCTCAAAGGAAGGTAGCACTATCTGAAAATGTAAGTGCTATAATCCAAAATAGTCTACCTCTTAAGAAATCCGATCTACGCACCCTGCTGATCCCCTGCAAGATAGATGCTACAAATTTTATGCAGGCTATACTGGATCTCGACGCTTCAGTCAAGCTAACCCCGACCACCCTATTTGATAAACTACTGATAGGATAGCTAAAACCCACCGATGTTACTCTGCAATTAGCTGACCGAACTGTAATCACCCCAATTGGAGCAATTATCTTAGATTAGTGTTTCAATGCATATGTATTTGTCTTTTATTTCACTTTTTTTTTCTTGATAAATTTGTTGAAGAGCCTAAAATATAACACCCTAAGTCCTAGGAAAACTTACCCATTATTAGGACACTTAGGCAAATCCTAGAAGTGACTTAGAAAAACAAAATAGTAAATA
Organism: Thalassia testudinum; assembly: GCA_037157565.1. Classification (NCBI taxonomy): domain Eukaryota; kingdom Viridiplantae; phylum Streptophyta; class Magnoliopsida; order Alismatales; family Hydrocharitaceae; genus Thalassia; species Thalassia testudinum. The sequence goes on from JAZHRO010000036.1 coordinate 11,749,816, forward strand.
GACTTATATATCAGACGTCCAACACTATATTCAGATGTCTAATAATCACTTTTAGATCATCTGATCTTTTGAAAAGACATCAAATAACCTAGGTTGTAAAACCTAAGTCTGTGATTTTTATATTTAGTCATCTAAACCTTTGTCTAGACGTCCATACCTATCTCAAGGCATCCAAAGACCTTATCAAACATCCAATAAAAGGATCGTTAGATTCCACTTACTCCTGTAAGACCAATCTCTTCGAGAACCAACTTATTAATATTCTAATATTATTCTCAAACATCCAAGAGCCTATCCATACATCTGATAAAGTGACATTAGACCAAATCTTGATTTGTCAGAACTAATCTATCTATTAGCTTTTTGGGAAATTAATTCCCAAAAGTTCCTTTTGCATCAAACGTCCAATAACAATATTAGATGTCCATATAGACGTTTGATGGATAAACATTTGATCCCTATTTGGATCTTATGAAATTGAGGAACAAACCTGCTTAGTTTCAGGCATCCAATAATTCACCCAAACAACTTAAAATCCACATTCAGATGTCTGATCCTTGTTAAGAAGAACACTATTTAGATCCGATCAATTCCAGGAAACCCACCCTATAGAATTAGATGTCTAGAATTTACATTAGATGTCTGACCTATATTTTAGATGTTTGACTATGTTATCAGACCTAATTATGACCTTGATCTCATTAGATTTCAGCCTGATTTTTCTTGGACTTAATCTCAATGGCTAGGATCCATTTTCCAAGACTTCTTGAAGGTTCCTAAGGCCTCTATAAATAGAAGAGGACCTCTCCATGGATAAGGACACCTTGAGACAATACTTTCCAGTAATTAACACTCATTTTGTGAAGAACATCTAAATAAGAAGATTGTGTCCAAGCTCTCCAAACCTCTTATTGCACACCAAAAATTTGCGGTGCACTTCATACCTATTAACTTCCATCTCAAGGAATTTGTTAAGTCTATAGTTGCTAAGTCCCTATTTATATTTTATAGCTCTATAGGTTATTATTTTTTGTTTTGTTTTTGGTTGGGTATTCGTGTTGCAAATTCCCGTCTCCTTCGTGAGACAAGATAATCTTTGCGAAGAAGAGGGTTGAGGTATACTACCCTCATGTAAGTAGTGTGGTTGTAATTGAGGATTGTATCACTCTTGTTTAAAGTGATACGTTAGTGGATTTGATCTACTTGGTAGATCAGAAAATCCTAACTTGAGAGACTTAGGTAGTAGTTTTACTCGGGTTGGGTTTCCACCTAAATATCCTTGTGTCTCATGGTGAATGCTTGGGTGATTGCATTTTATTTGTATCAAATTTTAATTTCAGTATTCACCCCCTTCTAGTGGAATTTCAGATAAGTCTTTTTTTTTTTGAAATAATGAGCAAAGCTATCGTGAAACGATAGCAATCCATAGGGCAATATATTTCAAATTAAGCAAAAATTACAAAACAGATCCCCAACTATGTATGAGGGACCAGCACTCATTTACAATTTTCTCACATCGAACTGGTCTCTCCTGAAAAAGCTTTTCATTTCTTGCCCTCCACACACACCACAAGGTGGCAGCCATACACCTGTAAGGCCATCCAGGTGTATGAAACCTCTGCCAAAGGAAATCCCAGGTAGGTAGAGGTTCCTGGCAAATTTTTCTCTAGAGCTTATCTGTGACCAAGCATGAAGAAAAAATATGAGATGCACTATTAGTGTGTAATCCACAGAGATGATAGGCGTTTAGCGTTGTCCCCATTCTTCTATGTCTAAGGTCACTCGTGATCAAGCCTTCCCACCTACAAAGCCACAAGAAGATTTGAACTTTCAAAGGAATCTTCAATAGCCAAATCTTCCTGTCAATCGGATCACTCTCCACATTTGTGTTTGACTTGATGATCCTTTCATAGGCTTGCTACACTGAAAAGATCCCATTCCAGCCATAAGTATCAGCCGCATCCTATCTGGGATGTATCTGCTGCAGTGCAGACAACAAATTCTGCCTGTCCTCCCATTGTCGCGTCCCTGTTCTACACAAATCAAATCCCTCCAGCCTCCAGCAACTCCCTGCAGTAGACCACAGGCTGTTGATAGTAGCATCTTTGTCTGCAGCTGCAGCATGTGCCCTTGGGTAAGCATCTCTTAGCATCCCCAAATCTGACCACTGCTCATTCCACAGCCTGAAATCACAGCCGTCTCCAATCCTAGGCTGCATCAGGTGCCTGTTGCTTTTGATTGCAAGAATAACTGATCTCCAGAAAGGGAATGGTTTAGTTGGATGTAGCCTCTTCGGTGCACTATTGGAGCCACCATAACATTCTCTGATCAAGTTTATCCATATTTCATCCTTGCCCTCAAAGATGTTGATGGCCCATTTGATCAAAAGAGCTTTATTGAATTCCTTGAGTGCCTTAATCCCCATACCACCTATCTCCTTTGGCCTACAGATCTTTTCCCATTTCACAGGCTGCATGAAACTTCCCTCATGACTAGCCCCTTTCCAAAAAAAGTTCTTCTACATTACATCCAACCATTTCCAAATAGATTTCGAGGCCTTAAAGATGCTGAAATAGAAAACTGGGATGGAAGTTATGACTGAGTTTAGGAGAATTAATCTCCCACCCTTAGAAAGAAATTTACTACTCTACCCTTTCAATTTGACAGATACATTGTCAAACAGAATATTCCAGTCATTCTTCTTCATTTTTGCAGCTCTCAATGGCAGTCGCAGATATTTAATTGGTAGCTTAGATCGAGCTGAACCCAATGTAGTCTCAAGATTCTTCTGTTCCTGCTCATTCATGCCAAAGCATATCAAAGTAGACTTTTCTCTATTCAATTTCAGACCTGATATATCTCCAAAATTTTCACCATATGTCCTAAAGCATGGGCAGCAAAATTGGTCCCTTCCACAAAAAAAATCGTGTCGTCTGCATACTGCCAAATAGGAGCCAAGGACCTCCTATTGGACAGTGAGTACCCTCTGATGACCCCCACCTCTGTCATTTTACATGCATATCTTGCGAGCCCATCAACTGCAAGGTTAAAGATTGAGGGGGCTAGAGGACATCCTTGTTTAACCCCACACTGAGGCTGAATCCAAGCACCACATGGTTTCCCATTGATCAACTGGGAAAAGGAGGCAGTTGTGATACATAGCTTCATCCACTGGATCCATAGAGGGGGGAAACCTCTACGTTTGAATACCTCCCAGATGTACGACCATGAAATCGAATCATATGCCTTTGGAAGTGAACTTTCCACATAAATGCCTTGCATTTCCTTCTCTGCCATCCACTCACCATTTCTTGGGCCAAAATAAATGATTCTTGGAGAGATCTGTTGGGTAAAAAGGCAGGCTACACTGGATGTGTTAAGCTCTGTAGAATAGTTCTCAGTCGGTTTGCCAATATCTTACTCACCACAAGGTAGATGGAATTCAATAATGAGGTTGACCTGAAGTCTGAAAACTTCTTAGCTCCCATAGTCTTTGGCAATAATAAGAGATATGACTTATTGATCTTATAGAAGCCTGCATTGCCCTTCTCAAATTCTCTTATGACTTCCATCACCTCCTTGCCAATCACACTCCACATTTCTTTATAGAAGAACACTTGTATCCCATCAGGTCCTGAGGAGCCTTCCATATTAGGCTCTTTAATAGCATGCAAGGTTTCCTGTTCAGAGATGGTTGCTGTCAGTTGAGAGGCTTGATCACTTGTAACTCTTGGTGCATCACTCCCAACCATCCTCCATTCCCCTCTCTTTGTTGCTCGAGAGGCTCCCCTGTAATACCTGATAGCTTCAAACCTTATTTCCTAAATAGAAGATAGTTTGTGTCCATCTTTGATACTGGAAGAGATATAATTTACAGACCTCCTAGAGCTGATGAAAGAATTTCGTGTTGGCATCTCCCTCATTGAGCCATAATTGTCTTGATCTCTCCCTCCAATCAAACTCCTATTTGAAATCTTCCTCCGTTACCACTCCCTGCCACATTTTCTATCTGCAAGCTCCTCATCAGACAGAGGACCTACTGCTTCCTTAGAGTCCAGCTCCTGGATGTTGCTCAAAGCCTCTACCTGCCTTTGTTGCCTTAATGTGATCACAGTAGCACCATACTCTTTCAGAATTGTACGCAGGGCTGCCAGCTTGGATGCCAACCTGATAGTAGCTGAGCCCTCCACCTGTTTGGCTTTCCACCATGAGCAGATCATCTGATGGAATCCAGGTTAACTTAGCCAGGATTTTCTAAGTTTGAAGTATGAGCCTACTTGGATCTCTTCCCCACTATCCCAAACCAAAGGAGTTTGGTCAGAGAAGGGTTGGTCCAGGCCAGCAACACTCGACAAATGGAATCTATCAAGGATAGTCACATTTCCAAAAAATCTATCAATTTTTGATAGCAGATCGTTACCATTGCGCCAAGTAAACTCAACACCTGATGATGGATATTCGTTCAGTTCAAGGGATTGAACCACTAAGTGAAACAAATAGCTGAACTATCTATGGCACCATATGGCCTGTCTGTCTGTATCAGCACACAATTGAAGTCTCCTCCTATTAGCCAAGCTTCCCCTTGCACCAATTCAGCCGCAGCAGCCCAATCCTCCCATAGTTCTTGCCTCGCAGATGTTGCACAAGGGCATACACACCTGTAACGCAGATAATGTCAAGCCCCTGGTGAGTTTGGAACGTGCAAGTCAACAAATGTCTAGCCTTGTGTACTTCCAAAATGTGTGCCTAAGCCTTTCTCCACCAAATCACAATGCCCCTCGACCTACCCTATGCACTAAGCATCACACATTCATTCACCCCCGCAGCTGTCAAGTCACTCCATATTCTATCAGACTCATTCTCAATGTGAGTCTCTTGAATGATCACACACTCGATCCCCCATTCTCTCAAGTATCTCATCACAGAAGCCCTCCGGCTTTTGTCGCGCAACCCGCACACATTCCAGGTGAGAATTCTCATCTACCCTCGAGATCCCTCCCCCCTTTGATTCTAACATTTGCATACCTGCATAATCTCTGCAACCTTGTCTTCATCTAGAAGCAGATCAGCCTTTGATTTCCTCTGCCTGAGGCTATATGGTGACCTGCCCTTACCAGATTTGGTGCAAGATCCAGTACCAAATTTTAGACCCTCCACCTCTTGCAATCTCTGTTGCACCTTCAAGGAGTTAGGCAAGATCTCTTGCGACACTTACACCTCACTGTCAGCAACGTCTGGCAGTACTCTCCCTGCATCTTCAATCACAGGCCTCATTGTTTCCATCCTTATTGATTCCTCCTTTTCATCCATCATCTCCCCCCTTTCCCCCAAGTGATGGTCCTTATGCTTTTTGATAGAAGGGGACTCCTTAGGAGAAAGCCTACGCAAGACCTGCACATTCACCTCTTCAGCACTTTTCAATCAGACGGCTTATCCTGCATCTTCTTCGTAACAGTATCACCACCATGAAGCTCAGCAGTAGCATCCAAGAACTACCTCCGCATCTCAGAATCAGTCTGTTAAGGACCGAACCTGATTTGAAAACATCAACCATCACATTCAGCATCCGTCCATCGCCCTCCATCAGCCCTACTTCCGCATCTTCTGCCATTAAGTCAAATCCAGATATCATGGTCGCCACAACCTCCCCAGACCTCAGGTGTAGCGGTAAACCCTTGATCTCAAGTCTCCCCGACCTGGATCCTAGTCTCTGAGGTGGCCTCTCTAGCAAGGCTCCATCAAAGGGAGAGGCCGACCTCCAGATCACCGTTAGGCCATCACGGAAGCACATTTGAAAACGTAATCTTTCAACATCCATCATCCCCAATCCAAAAAGCACAAAGCGTGTAGGTGACAGGAAAGCGATCTGCCATGAGTTAGTCGATGGGGAAAGAGAGATTACCAGATTGCTTTGGTTTTCTGAGGTCGGGTTACCGGTCATAACCTCTCTGATCAAAGCCCTCGTAGTGCTAACTCTGCCGCTCTAACGTTCTCTGTCATAGGGACCTCCACGTCGACTGTATGACCCCCATAGGTACGAGGGGGTGGTGGTGGCAGTGGCTGAGCCCTAGCATTCAAAGCTTCTGACCGTGAATTTGGACGACCTTTCATCTGCCCACCAGAAACCCTACATAAATCCCACTTGTGGCCATAGCCACCGCATGCCAGACACACAATGGGAGAATGATAAATAGCCGCCATATGGCCTCACCGCTGACATCGGAAGCACACGATCTTTCTGTTATCCCTTGCGCTCCCTCTAACAGTCCTCCATGACTCTGCCTCCCTTCTGCCAGAGTCATCAAATTCTCTCCTCTCCTTCCGCCTCCACGCCCTAGGCCTCCATGTAGTCCAATCCTCGTCTTCCCTGAATCTACCGTCGGCCACCCCGAGATCGCCTGCTATTGTCGGCATGCTTCCAGTTGATTCCTTCCCTGCTAATGTTATCCTTTCTTGTGTAAGGATTGCGAATTCTATTTTATATAAGTCTTAAGAAAATCTATCTTTTAAATAAGTCATAGGGTCAAAATCAGCCAAAAATTTGACAAGTTTCCCCTATTTATTCAATATTTTCCCAAAACTTGTACCTACAACCTATACCTGTGCATGCATACCACAAAATTAAATAGGTGGGTACACCCCACAACCACATCACGAAATAAGTACAAGAGGTAAAACACAAGTGGGCACACCCCGCCAACCAACAACGATGGTAATAGAGGAAATGATGAAATGCAATGCCAAAGTACAACTAACACATCACCATAAATAACCACATAGTCATACTATCCAATTATTAGCTTACATACACAGAGTGCACAGATAATATTCAAGCCATCAACAACATAAACCAACTTGCTATCAATCTAACAAAATGGGCACCAACTAAGAGATTTACATTAGGTATCAACAGTCTACCAAAGAAGAGATAGAAGTAAGTACTCATTTATCTGCCCAAGTCCTCTTGGGCCCAAGTCCTACATGAAGTGTTGCTTGCACCATATCAATGGATACCTAAAATGGGTTACAAGAGCAGGGATGGGTCAAGAACAGAACACATGTAATAATCAAAATAGAGAAGGGCAGTGTGCAAATTTTATCCCTATAGGCCAATCACAAGCTATTTCTCCTAACACTTTAGCCTTGGTAATGTAATAAGCTAACCACAAGTCCTTTCCCATTTCTCATAATTAACATAAGTTTCATTAACGCTACAGGCTAGCTACAAGCCTTTTTTCCTATTTACTAGGATTTATCGACATGATTATTCAGCTTTATTATGACATGGCTTATTATCTCACTCACCTCAGAAGTTAGATTTTGAAAAATAATCCCTCTCTACTAGAGGAGATTGAGAGGTATCCTTTCATTGGATCCCAACCTGATAGTCACTCCCTAGCTAGGGTTGGAGCTAGCAAAGCTAATAACACTCGTGAAAGGCATACTCGTTCTTGACGTATAGAGAATGTGTTGACCTTGGTCAGAAGAGTCAGGTCTCTTGGGAGTTACCCAGGCTAATGCCTTAAGACTATGAAGAGCAAACTCAATTCATGCTCTGCAAGGTCCAGTCATTGATCATTCCAGATCAAAAGTTTCAAGGTTGGTTAGAATTGTTGGGTCACACCAATGCTCCCATTAGGAGCATGATCTTTGGGTGTACCCTCTGAATCTGCCGTTGAATGAGATCTCAAGCAAATCCATCACGGTGCCTCGGCATCTTCTTGTCACTCAGGCACCTAATGAGCCACTAGTTGCGAGTACCAAGTACCTCGACATCTCCCGCTATGCATGTAGGTGCCTGCTGAGCCTAGAGCTATGAGTATGTCTACACCAAGTTGGATTCAAGTACTTCCAAGTACCTTAACTTGGTGATAGCCCGTAGCTTATCGTCGCACCTAAGAACATCTGCTCTCCAAGGTAGATCTTTGGTATCCTCTAGCTACCACATATTCTCAGGCCTTTAACCCAAACGGTGAACTCGTGGTTAACGAAGTTGGTGGGTGTAGCCCTACTAGGTCACCTAGTCAACCTACTCACCTTTCAATCTGTTTCTGACCCTGTGCTAAGAACGGATCCCTAGAGACCTAGTGGATCATCTGGGGTCTGACCATAGGCCTTAGCACCCAAGATTGCTTCTTAGACTCGTGGCAGAGTCACCAAGATGTAATGTTCCCAGTTTCACTTTGGGTTTAGTCAGTTACTTGGCTTTCAATCTATTTCTTTAGGGGTTTCAATACACATAGCATACTTGGTCACCATTTACAAGATTGGTGATGGTAACACCATCATTATCCATAACTAACTTAAATTAGTGGAAATCATGTGACAAATGCTCCTACATCATCGCCTGAGAGCCATAATTCAACTCAGATCCATTTTAAGAAGAAAACACTAAAACAGAGCTAATTCTTTAGTTTTAACATCACATCATAAATGGAGAGTAACCACGGGGTTTGTTAAGGGTTAATTGAAGGTCAAATGAGCATTAAAGTCCAAAGAGTGGGTCCACACAAAGAGAAATGGGGTTTCATGTGTTTCGAGAACCAAAACAACACACAAACCCTAATTTTAGACATGCTTGAATTAAAGAGGATCTGGTCAAGACAAAATTCATTGAAATCTCAAAAAATTCAAAGAAAAATATTCTAAGAGGTTTGGTACCCTTAGTTTGATCATCTGGACTCTTTTTCACCATGAACAAAGTCTTAGATGGAATTCTACCATTATTTAGATTCCTTAGGTTCAAATTAGGTTGGTACCAAAATTTGGGCCCAATCAGAGTCCATCTTGACCTAGTTTACATTTCAGCCTATTAAATCTTTATTTCTCTCAATCAAGCCCTTAACTTTTGAATTAATTGTAGAAAGCCCCTAACTTCTTCATCTTCTTCACGGATAGGTCCCTGCTGCCATTGGACCGACCTACAGGTGTGCTTTGACCACCTCAAATCCTCATCAAATCACCACCAAATCCTACTAACTTTGGTGGGATTGATGTTCACATTGTAAAGAATCATTTGAATTAGATCTTGGCTTTTAATTCATGATGTTGTGCCCTAGTGAACCCATAAATTCCGTGGGTATCTTGTGCCCTATTCTCCAAGCAAATCGAGCTCCTTTCCTCAATTAGAGCTTGGTTATGAGCTCTATATAAGTTTTAGCTCATCAAGCTGTCTTCCTTAGTCCGATTTTGGCCTCAACTTCAAATTTTCTTCCTCCAACCACCTCTACCGCAACTTTAGCGAGCTTCTCCAAATCCTCGTCGTCACCCTCTTCCAGGTATGATAGGTAGAGGGGTCTTCTTCGTCCACTTCTTACCATACCAGCCAGGAGCTCTCAGACCCTTTCCTCCTTGTCGCTTCTTCCATCAGATACTTCATCCCCTCTGGCACCGACCAATCAAACCTGGCGTGGTTCTCCTTCCCCATCATCCATAATTAGGTTTCTCCACACACTCTCTCTCTCCCAAGTTTAGATTAGGACTCTTATCTCCTCAATTCGATCACTAATCCACTGCCTCCCCCTGATTAGCCCATATTTGTGGGCTATTTAAGTATTTAAGTGTCTAGACATTAAGTTAATTTTAACATTTCGATAGCATACATTAGGATGTAAATAAATTAATTCATATTTTTAGCTTAAATGCATAATTCATGCATTTAGAATTAACCTAGGGTTGCATACATTTAATTAGTGAATTAATTAGGTGCACTATTCTAATTAACTTAGAAGTTAAGGAGTTATGTATAAATAACCCTAATTATTTTATTATTTCTTCTTCTTCTCCTTTCCAGGTAACTCCTCCATCTATGCCTCCTCCTCCTGCACATCACATTGATTCTACGGTAGTTTGGAATTTCAAATCTTAGTCGTGGCTACAAAAGAGGAGGGGCTACCGTTCAAAGGCAGGTCTCCACCCCTTTTTTCCTCACTGTGCTCAGAGAACCTTGCTTCTCATCCATTCATACCACCGACCTCCCACCGCGGTATGCGACTCCACCACCGTGGGCGTGTAGGGTGACAGCCCACACCGCCAAGAGTCCCTGCAACAACTCCTGCCTCACACCATCAGACCCTGCTTGCACCTTCATCTCCAGTCCACCCACGCTTCAGCACCCATGTCCACACCTTCATTCCCAGCACCCAAGCCACCGCGTGAAGTTAAGGAGTTATGTATAAATAACCCTAATTATTTTATTATTTTCTTCTTCTTCTCCTTTCCAGGTAACTCCTCCGTCTATGCCTCCTCCTCCTGCACATCACATTGATTCTACGGTAGTTTGGAATTTCAAATCTTAGTCGTGGCTACAAAAGAGGAGGGGCTACCGTTCAAAGGCAGGTCTCCACCCCTTTTTTCCTCACTGTGCTCAGAGAACCTTGCTTCTCATCCATTCATACCACCGACCTCCCACCGCGGTATGCGACTCCACCACCGTGGGCGTGTAGGGTGACAGCCCACACTGCCAAGAGTCCCTGCAACAACTCCTGCCTCACACCATCAGACCCTGCTTGCACCTTCATCTCCAGTCCACCCACGCTTCAGCACCCATGTCCACACCTTCATTCCCAGCACCCAAGCCACCGCGTGCCTTCACCAGCAGCTCTAGCGCACCAACCAGTGCCTGCACGCCCTCACTTAGCGTGCCTACCCACCGTGAGCCTTCACCAGCCAGCATGCCCACGTGCCTTTGCACCTGCAGAGCGCCCTCCAGCAGCGCCTTCAGTGCGCTCCAATGCCACCACTTCAGCCCTTCCTTGCGCCTCCCTACACCACTTGCAGCCGACACCATCAGACCCCACCGCACGCCTCCACCCCAGCGCCAGCACACCACCACGCCCTCCAGCCTCTCCTACAGCGCCCCCAGTGATGAGTGGCTACTCATCATAGCTAAAAGGCCGAAATTAAGCTAGACACTAAGCAAAACAATATCAAATTAACACATAAAAAGGGTTAAGTGTGGGAATTAAAGAAAAGACCTAAAACTTTTAATGTGTGTTAAAACCTCCTAATTAGGTCACAAAAATGAGATATTCTGAAAACTAAAGAACAAATGATGATCCATGCATCAATTGAACACATAAACAAGTTTGAAAAGATAAATCAGAAGTAAAATCAATGTCTTAAATGTTCAATTAAGCACATGTAAAAATTTGAAAGCAATTGGACATCATTTAGGCTTAGAAATAAATAGATTACAATTAGGTCCTTCATGCATTACATTTCTACCCTTCAAAACTCCTTCTTGGACCTTTTTGCAAGCCGCAGGGACCCTTCTGTATGACTGCAAGGCCCTTCCAGTTATAGTTCTTCTCACTTTTGGACCTACACGCTATTCTTCTACCCCTTCGTTTAAGGGTCTTCCTGCAAGTTTTCCCTCATTTCAGAGAGAAGCCTGTGTTCTTCACGCGTACTGTAGCACGTGAAGAACACAGCCATTCTCGACCGTCCATCGCACTTTTGATCTCGATCTGCGGCTGGAATCAAATGGAACCTTTGCGCGATTCGGTGCGTGCGTTCACCTCTCTTCCCAGATCTCATCTGACGGTCAGATCTCTCTCTTGACTCGCCGCGCGCTCTACCCATCTCATCCTCACCGCCGGCCTAATTTTGATTAACCTCACCCTTGCGGTGATCTCAATCACTGAGCTGCTACTTAAGCACCTCAGTGGTGTCGCGCGCAAAGGATCGCTCCCTCCTACATCTCTTAGCGATCAGTTCGTGCACTCCAGTCTCTCCTCCTCATCTAGACCCTGATTCCACAGCCACCGGCTGTGGAATCATCGCCTGCTCTCGACCCTCCTCGTCGCTAAGGACCTCGTAGCACCTGAGGACGACCCTGGAGTCTCACTAGCAGACTCTTCCCTCCGCTGGAGTCACCCTCCTCCTTTCTTCTTCCTTAGCCACCGGCTAAGGACCCATAGGTCCCATTCTTCCTTTTAGTTTAGGTTTTTAATTCTGCACAAGTAGTGTTAGATTTAGTTTGCAGTAGTTTAGAATAGATTTAGTTTTAATTGTTATTGTTTAATGTTAGCTGTAGTTAGATTAGTCTTAGGAGTAGAGTTAGTATTAGATCCCCTCCCTCACCTCCTCTGATCAGTCCAGATCAGAGGGGAAGAATCATCTGTTCATTGTTCAATTTATCTCCCTCTTCATGTTTTGTTTTTCCATCATCCAAATTCTGATTCTTGTTTTTTCCTTTTTAACGACGAATTTTTCATCAATCACCCACACATCCTGACCCAATTTCAGATCTGATGGTGCACTGCCTCAGATCTGAAAGTGCCGTCACAAGCACCATTTGGGGCTTCTCACTCACTCCATTTGTTTCACAAAAGCCCCTCTGTTTTAAATGGATTGCCTCAGTTTGTCAGAGCACTTTTGATTTGGATTTTAAAGGATTTTTACTCTCTGAAATGTTTTGACAGATCTGACAAATTGAAGGGATTTTTGGTTTTCATTGTAGGCAAGGATTCTGAGAAGTTCTCTGGTGACAGAGAACCAATCAGAAGAGCCTTTCATGATTCTGCTTATACTTTGTTTTGAATGCATTCGCTAGCTTCCATTAAATTTCCTTAATGCATTCTTAGTCTCTTTTTGCTATTTCAGAACTGCCATGCACTATTTGTGTTGATGATCATTTCTGTATGGTGATTCTCTAACCTAAGGAGTTTTCCATACTCCTTAAGGTTGCAAGAAACTGGGATTGTGTTTCTTTGGTTTTAATTGATCGAGCTAAGTCTTCCTTCATGCTGTCTATGGCATTAGGAAGAACTAACTCAATGCCATTTGAGTTTTGATCTGAAAGGATGCTTCTGATAAGGTTTTTCCTAATCAGTATTTGAGATGAATTTACATGAGATTTTCGTGAGATTTAAACCCCTTTCATATTTGGATTTCATCTCTTCAATGTTTAGTTTGTTTTGAATTTAATCTTGTTCCCAGTTATACAGCAACATGCTGCAACTTGTAGCTACATTTCCCTCCATCTCCAAATTCTCTTCTCCTCCAACTTCCCCTTTCATCTGTGAATTTTTTGTTCCCCTTTCTCCAAGTGGACTAACTGCAGCAGCAGTTAGCCATTTGACAGTGGCTTAAGCCACTGCTGCTGCTACAAAAAACTCACCCTGAACAGCAACTAAAACCAACACTAAAACAGCACATTCTTCTCTTCTCCATCTCCTCTGACAGTAGCTGCGGCTGCTGTCTAAACTCAAATAAAAACTCAATCAACTCTAATTCCCTAACTTTATACAAAAGCCTAATGGCATAGACTTATTTTAAAACTATAAATATACCCATTCATAGTATTATAACTATAGCATATCAGTTAGATACATAGTTATACTGTAAATATGTATAAAACCTGTACAGAAATTCATATACATATGTAATCTATGTAAATATATGTATAAATACTAAACTGTTATGTACATATCTACTTAATTATGTGTATATATAGATACAGATTCCTATTTACATATTTAGTAGCTAGATTATAGATTAACTTAGCTAAGTTAATAAGTTAGAGCAATAATTAAATTAAATTAATCTATAAACTTGGGAATATATATATATTAAGTAATTTAAGTTAGTCAAAGTATAATTATACCTAGTATAACTTACTGTAACTTAGTTTTAATTTTAAACACCCAGAACTGCTATTTTAGCCTAAATAAAACATAAATAAATTCGTAAAAATACAATAAAAATATGTATTAAATACTTAAGTATGTAATTTAAAACTGTTTAAGGTCAATTAGACCATTTATTAATTATTTTATAAGTAATTAACCATTTAATCACTTAAATAAACCTGTATAATCGGCCTAGTTTAGAGAATTTATTTGTATAGTAAATATATTTAAAATTCAAAATTAATTAATCAATTATGTAGTATTACGTAAATATTTTATTTACCATATTTTATTTTATTTTTTTTAATAATTTATGGCCCCCAAATCGAGGGCCAAAAACTAGACGCAGCTGCGTCTGGTTTCCAGCGCACGATGTGGCGCTGGAATAGCGCCACATCGTGGGCTGCAAACCAAACGCAGCATATAAATATAATTTATGTTATACCTTAAGTAGTCGTCATGGCGCCGGGCGCCCGAAACGCGATCCCTTATCCGATTACCCGATTTGTGCTGAACTCTGATGTGTGATGATATTGAATATGTAATGTATGTGTGGGGCTGGGAGCCCGAGCGTGCGAGTATGTCTGGCGTTGGGCTGAGGCCCTGCGCTGATACGAAAACGTAATTAAGGCACCTAATCTGAGATTAGGGCGCGCTTAGTAGAGGTCTGGTCCCACCCGTAGGGTGCTGTGTATCCCTCGAAAAGCGCGCCCGCTAATTGAACACATTTTACACTAAGGACGTTAGCCTAATAACCCCGTCTCCACCGCAGCCTCTGAAATACCACACAGAACAAAATGAAAGGACAGACGACTTAAGAGAAGGAACACACGAACAGAAAGACTTACTGTACATACAGCTGTAGAATAAGTAATACACATACGTATAAGTAAACCCACATAATTACTAACAGAATAAAACGACACTATAAATGTCGCTAAAGACCTCAGTTTGCTTCTTTAGGTTGTATATAGTGTTTTCTGAGATTTAGCGACGTTTATATCTGTCACTAAAACTGATATATATGTCACTATAAATAAATGACTAGTAAGTTAAGTTTTTACACTATGGTATCCTAATGTAGTATGAACTAACATATTAGTGTTAATAGTATAACTTGTAAATACATAGTTTAGAGTATAATAATAGATTGTTTGATGCTTGTTCATAGTTAGTATTTTTTTGCAAGCACTTCTTAGTAACTAGGTAAATAAAACATTCATTCATTCTTTAAATGTAAAGTTTCTTTTTGAATAAGAAGACAATTTTGGAGATAATCAAAGAGTGACCGAATTAAATTCAATAAATTGCCTCCTAGAGAACGACCTAGAACAAAACCAGTAAAAATTAGATAAATAAGCAAATGATAATAATGGTTGTAATGACTGGTACTCACCCATACCACTATACGACATCCTTAATGTTATATTATACACCCTATACTACAACGACATAATCATTACAATTATCACCAACAAACATTTACACCATCATTTTTTTTTTGGCGCCGTTGCCGGGGAGCATCGGTGTCAACAATTTTCATCATCACCCAGCACCCACGCGCGTTGCCCTTCCTCATGCCTGCAGCACACGCAGCCAGTAGTAGCAACCTCCACCGCCGTAGCTTCTTTCCTCCATCAGGCCAGCTCCGACCACCATCCATCGAGCCGCCACCATCGTTAGGTGTAGATCGGGGAGGGCTACCTCTAGTAGCCAACTCGCCATCGATGTGTCCTTCATCCGCGCACAAGCTCTACCCGAAGCTAATCCCTTATTTCATCCTCAATTAATAATTACATTTCATGCCATTGCCATGAAAATGAATTTTGATTTATGATTATTTTATTGTGGTGAATTTATGCCTTCATGCTCATGCTTCCAGAAAATTGTTAAACCTTGTTATTCATCTCTATGTGCATTGAATTTAATTTTGAATGACATTTTGGTATGCATGCAAGTGCATAGTACATGGCATACCCTTGCACATGGATAATTTTCTGATTTAAAAATTACATTCACACCCCTTGACTTCTCCATAAATTTAAGGTTTACTTTCAAAGCTACACAGGCATTGTTTGATCTGGCGAATAGTTTAGCAAACTTGATTTTGACCTAATTGCGAGTTTAACTAAGTCATTGCCTCCCTGTAGACATGACCTGCTCTCCTGTGAGTGGTTTAATTGTAATTTTAATTATTTTGTTAAGCGATTTTCAACCACTTCGATCCTACAATAACAAATCATCTTAATACATTATTTGAAAGTGAAAACCAACTTATCAAATGGCGTCGTTGTCGGGGAGGCAACAGACGCAATAATTTCACCTGATTTTTATTTCTAATTATTTCTCATTGCACAGTGGTCTGACCATTTATTATTTTTTCTGTGCAAGGAATTTAAGAGAGGATTTTGAGTGAGGAATTAGGGTGAGGTGACAAGCACATCTGGGAGAAGACGTCGACCTTGAGCGACGCTTACACGCGGCGAAGTCGAAGGAGACTTGGATCCTACATCCATACTAGATTCTCCATTTCATAAGTTTTATTTCTATTTTCTCGCCCTTGTAGTAATTGGGGCTGATTTTCGAGAGCTTGTTCCCTTTTCTTTAGATTTAAGTTTTTAATTTATTTTGTGGATTGTTTACCTTTAATTTGCTTGTGCATAAGTAGCTAAAAAAAAGAAAAGAAAAAAAAGCCACATGCTACTTGCTAGAAGTTGCCTGCCCTTAGGTCGAATCATTTAGGACTGAATGAGCAGCATCTAAATCTAATTCTTGTCTTGCATATTGCATGAAGAATGCTGGAATCAAGTATGCATTTCTAACTTCGCATTTCTACCTGTCATGCGAATGAATTTGAATTAATTTTTAGACCACATAATCTGTCTTGAAGCAATCTAACAAGTGGTCACATATATTCTTGAAAAAGGACTAATTAAAGCAGGGACATTTAAAAATCAAGGACTTGATTTTCAAACGTGGCGTGCGATTCAAAATTCAAAATCTTTTTGGGATGTATGCACACTTATATCTTTTGCACCACGACACACATTTAGACACTCCTAAGTATTGGAACTACTAGAGCAAGAGCCCTCCTACCATTGGATTTTGAAGTGTTCGGAACTTAAGATCAAAGGTTTGTAAATCCAAAGAGGGGGATACCCTATCACGTATTTTTGGGGGTAGTTGAGAAGCACCGCGAAAGCACAACTTCAAAGGAAGGCTTAGGCCTACTTGCATCTCTCGATCTTCCATCTTTGGATTTGCTCTACCATGTAAGATTTAGGGAAGAACACCTAAGCTCCAACTAAGTCTTTTTAGGCATTTCAAAGGTTGGCAATAGGCTCGTAACTGATTGGGAAACTTGCTTTGTCACCTACAATTTGAACTAAAGTCAAAAGCCTAAATTTGTAAAGACCAAACAAGTCATTTTGAATTGTGTTTGTAGTGCATGCTTGGTAGGCATTCTCTTAGGAGACAACTTTTGTTTGATCCTGAACATGAAAGAATCTTAAGAAGAAACCTTCCAAGGGTAGAAATGGCCGGTCAAAGGAGCCTTAAGGAATATTTCATTCCAACCAATCAAGCTGGCCCTGCACTACGTAGACCTGGAGGGGACAATCCTTATGAGAAGATCAAGAGCAATACCATATCCCTGCTGCCCTCCATTTATTGTACTGCTAGGGAAGACCCTTACAGGCATATAAAGGAATTCACCGAGGTCTGTTGCATGGTGAAGCTGCAGGGCGTTACTGATGACACTCAAATGCGGACCCTCTTTCCCTTCTCCCTTAAGGACAAAGCCAAGTATTGGTATCGCACCCTTGATGATATTAACAATGGGATGATATTAACCCTTGATGATATTGGTATCGATCACTTAAGACATTGTGGGGAATTTTGGAAGATGTCCTTGTAAGAGTGGAGGATTTCTTCATTCCCATTGACTTCTTAGTTTTTGACACTGACCCTACCAACAAGCCAACCAAACCCTCCATCATTTTGGGCTGCCCCTTCCTTGCAACTTTGCATGCTTCAATCAATTGCAATACTGGGGCATTGAAAATGGGCTTTGGGAATAGGAAAATCCAGCTTAATGTGTTTGATGTTTACAAACAAGCCAGACTTGAGGATTGTTCTCAAGTTGAGGTGATAGATGACCTGATTGAAGAGGCAACTATTGCAATGTTATTTGATGACCCCTTTTAGTATGTCATACTAAATGAGCATTCCCATCTCTTGGAGGAATGTGAAGGGCATATACTTGAACTTGAGGAGTTGCTGGGTGTTTTTGCTGAGTCACTTCCCCCATCATCTCTGCCCATGGTAGATCTGCTACCTGAGATGGGGACATCTATTATGAAACCCTCAACCATACAAGCCCCCAACCTTGAGTTGAAACCCCTCCTTGACACTCTCAAGTATGTCTTCCTAGGTGCCAATGATACGCTCCCTGTTATCATTTCGTCTGTGTTATCTGAGGCACCGGAGGGAGCCTTGATTGAATGCTTGTCTAGGCATAAGGAAGCTATTACTTGGAGCATTGTTGACATTAAGGGTATAGACTCTACACTCTGCATGCACCACATTTATACTAATGATTCCATCAAGCCATTTAGGGACATGCAGAGACGTCTAAACCCTAATATGAGGGAGGTAGTTAAAATGGAAATCTTAAAGTTGTTGGACACTGGGATCATATATCCCATTGCAGATAGTAAATGGGTAAGTGTTGAACGTTTACGAACCTACGCTAACGTGTTCGATTTTGGAAAACCTGTCGTTGTAGTTCCAAAGCGAAGAATTCGTGTTCAACAAATAAAATTTATACCGAAATTAAAATTCTGGGTCGAACACAGGGAGGCGGACGTTTGATTTAAAAACTACGCGTTTCTTTTTATTTGTTATAGAATAATTCAATTTAGAACTATCTAATTATTTACAATAAATAGAAGAGAGAGAGAGAGTAAGAGAGAAAAAAGAATATTACACAGAGAAATAAAAAGGAGATGTAGAATAAACAAGGAATTTTTTGCATTGAAGAGATTGTTCATTACAACTAGAAAGCATAAAACAATTACTCTAGAAAGCGATAAATTTACTCTAGAAAGCATTAAAAGAATGGAGGGAGAAATGTCCTCCACGACGGTCGCTTGGAGGACGAGTAGATTAATCTAGAAAACAGTAAATCTATACTAGAAAGAGGTAAAAAGAATAGGGAGAGAGAAATCCTCCTCGACGGTTGCTTGGAGGATGAGCCAGACGGGACGATGCCTGGACGAAGGAGAACGAAGCGAGACGAAGGAGGACGAAGCAGAAGAACGGGAACGAAGCAGCACGCCATTATCGTCGTGGGATCCACTTCCAAAGGGGAATGAAAATTGGACTTTATCTCGCGAGAAGCATCCCGGGTGTGGGACAAGCTTCTCCTGAGCTTTGGAGGGGTAGAGAGGAGAAAGAAGGGTTGAAAATTTCGTATGGAGGGGGTCTCCTTTTATAGTTGCAAGGAGTGGGGGCAAAATGGACATTACAACCTCAAAACAATAAATGAGGGGTCTTTAGTGATGGATAAAACCATCGCTAAAGCCCCCAACGTGGGTGTAGCCTCCGTGCCCACGCCCGCCCGATTGACTGCCCGCGCGTGTAACGCCTACGCATGTCCATGAAGTCTCAGCCGTCCGATCGCGAGATCGGACGGCTTAAGATGCATCTTCGCTTGCTGCGCTGCATGCCCACCCGCGTGCGATCGCACGTTACGCGCGGGAGTCCAATCGCGCGTCGTCATGATTGAGCGCGCGCAGCCGTTGGATCGTGATCGTGCGGTCGATCAGAGGTGCGCCACCGCTCCAATTTCAACGTGGCGAGGCTCGAACGTGCGTTCCTGCTTCGCGTTAGAGCGCTCGATCAATGCACTGGGGTCGCGTTTATGTTGAGCGCCTGACTTCAGCGCGGGCACGTCGCGGCCGTTGGATCTTAATCCAACGGTGGGGAAAGGTGGATGCGGAGACTGCTGAGATTGCGTGCGGCCGTTTGGGCGGCCGATATGGCACCATCTTGGCCGTCCATCTTCTGGAAGTTGTAGATGGTGCCACAGATGTCGGATTGACTCGATTTTTGTGTCGTTGGGCTGCGATCGTCGAACCGAATTCATCCGTGCGGTCAGATTTGTTGTTTGAGGTGTGAATTTACGCCATCCTGGCCCTTGATCTTCTAGGATTCCCGAGTCACTATCTGATGCTACGGATGCCTGATTAGGGCGATCTTGGAGTCGTTGAACTTCAATCGTCGCCCTGATCACATCCATACGGTTGGATGTTTGATCCGAGGTCCTGATAAATTATTTTCCCTGTCCAAGCACATAAAAGGAGACAATTAACCTCCATTTTATTCAAACTATTCTAAATGCAAGATGATGCATGTAATGCAATATTTATATCATGAAATGCAATCCTATGCTTAATAACATGCATAAATAGACATCTTAAGTAGTGTAAATGTGTTTACATCATACCCCCATGCCTATCTTTTGCTAGTCCCTAGCAAAATCTATATGCTATTTATAAAAGAATTAAGTTAGATTATTTGGACTTGAGTTAATTTTCAATCATTAAGAAATTGTCTACTTAGGAACTGAAACTTCAAAGACACAACAGTGCCCGGGTATCAGCAAAAATGCAAACCGCTTCAACCCCTCGCCTTATTAAAAGAAAAATTTCTTTTTCTCTTTTCTAATTTTTTTGATTTTCAACTTTTTGGGTTTAAGAGTGGCGTTCTACGGCCATTCAACTCACCCAAAATTTGATGAGAACCCTAAGCTTTAAGAACCTTATTGTGATTGTGATAGACTCGTTGACCGGCAATTAAAATGGACTTCAGATTTCTATGCCTCTAGGTGACCTCAAAAAGAATTCTACCTAAAGGTGTCTCTTTACAACCGGTAGCTTTCTCCCTACTTTTATTTTTTTACGGGATCAACACAAGGGTGAATCCAGTGTATATCTCCTCGGTTTATTCTACTTCTCCGCTTCTTCCTAAGTGTTTTGGGAATTTTTAGTGCATTTTCTGACCTAGGTTCTGGACAACCGGTCGATGAGCTGTTACCACCGACAACTTGCCTGCCATACTCGTGCGAGAAAGTGTGGCTTATTTCTTTTTATTCTTTTCTCCTTTTCTTTTTGATTTTTTTTTTTTTTTAAATAGGTGGCTTCCCTGGTCTAAGATTTACCTAAGTGCAGGAAAAAGAGAAAGGTCCAGTGACTGGGCTCTGGACAACGTACCTATGGGCTGTTACCCATGATAACTTGCCAGCCATATCAACCTAGAAGGTTCATTAGCTATCCAATTTCCGTAAAAATCGCCGAACAATGAGTCAGTGCAAAGAAAGTGTGTAGATGCTTAAGACTCAAAATTCCCTCAAATCAGAGGGCGGGTTGATAAGTGGTGTACTTATCACCCAAACTTATTTATTCCAATTACTAAAGAATTAAGATGGCGAGAACTCGAAAAACAAATCCACATTTTAGTGGATACACAGGCTGATTAAGTTCAACGACCTGAAGGGTCTTTGTGTTCAGATCTTAACGTAGTTTTTCCTAAGATTGAAAATTTTCTTAAAGCCAAATTATCTTTCCTAATTTCGATTTTTTTTAAAATCAAAATAAAACAAATCTACGGAGCTGACGAATGAATTCAGAGATAAATATCCACCCCCCCATGCCTATCTAATGCAATGTCCTCATTGTATTAAAAAGACATAAAACAGAGTGGAAAAGCGAAGAAAGCACCTGAATTGCGTGAATGTTAGGTCCGCTCCGAGATGAAAAATTCAAAAGAACTGTATAAGTGCTGAGTTTAGTGCCTTCAGCTAGGCACACTATACAAAGAAAAGAAATGAAGAATTCACATGTGCAGGTTAGAATTAGAATGAACAGAAGAATCCTCTGACCTGTTAGTAGAGGTCCATAGATGTGGACCAGATTATGGTGCAGACCCACACCCCATAATCGAGAATATCTTAGGTTCTGGATAAAAATTACCCAAAACCTAAAATCAGAATGTAAGCGGGATCGGGGCTGCGATTTCTGAGGATGCAACCCAAGACGAAAAAGTCGGGTTACAGAGAATTGAAGCTCAAAAGGATAATCGTTGAATGTGTGCTTGGGTTGAACATCCTCGAAACAAATGTCGTAAGGGTTCTTATTTGATGGTTTCAACTTAAAAGGAACCCTTCGACTCAATCTTCCATTTCCTCCAGAATTGACTTCCCAAATCAAAACTTCCCAGCTCCTATTCTCCTCATTCAGCTTATCAAATTCCAGGACCTCTTGTATATTCATCACCCCGTCTGAAATCTCCAAGTCTAAATGATGTGGCAGAATCAAAATTGACATGGGTCTAATTATCTCAGAATTAGAATCATCAATAAGCTCAACAGGGTGTAACTGATAATCAGGGCATTGAATTAATTCCTCCATAAAATGCGATTCTGGACCCGTAATGTGTGCCCTAATAAGATCAGTTTCCTCAGTTATTGGGCTATCAAATGATCTATCAGATTCCTCAGGCCCAATCATATCACAGAAATCATGTTCAGAAAACTCACGTGAGACTTCGCAACTTGAATCTTCACCATCAGGATCCGTATCAATGTATGTCCCAAAATCAGTTGTCACTTTGTGTTCCAAGGAGACATACGTTTCCTCGTAACCCGTCTTAGGGATCTCAGGTGAAGAAATCAGATCATCCTTAATTGGTTGTTTTAATTCAATCTGGTCAGCCTCGTAACACGTGTCCCCCCCAACAGGTGCCTGAGCGGGTTCTGTCATTGGCTTTCCTGAAGAGGGTTCATCCTGCGAATTACTCCAAGATTGAATCAAAGCAACCACGAATCTCATCCTCAATTTTGCTAATTTCCCAAGTAGAAACTCACTCGGGTTTTTATCCTTAACATCCTGGAGCCAATCCAACAAAGACTTGTTTAAATCATCAATCATTTCAATCAGGGGCTCCAATCTCTCAATGCAGGGTATTGGCTGAACTTCTAAAGATTGAATGATATTCCTCAAGTTTGCCAAAACCTTATCTTGAACCTGATTAACCTGAACCAAATGAGTTGGTTCAGGGTTGGGCGGGTTTGACATCAATGTAGAGGAATTAACGAATTGAGATTCGCTATACCCTTCCTGATAATAGGTCATTTCAGATTGTTGAAAAGATGGTGATGACCTAAAGGCAGTGAAATGGAAGGGTAAGGATCGGTGTATCCTTCTTGATTATAGATCGTATTAGGTTGTGCATGAAAGGAAGACGATCTATAATCGATGTAGCTTTGAGAAGGATAGAAATCAGAATCAAAGTGTTCAGGATTAGACCCTAAACGCAGGGGTCCAGAATTGTATCCCCGATCTGAATTATCCCAACTAACTGATGGTTGATTACAATACGAGTTGGGATAATCGTCATGTTGAGGATAATTTACAACAGGAGGGAAAGAGCGGGAATGCATGAAATATGTGGAAGGATTCATGATACACGGGAGGAAGAAAGGTGCCCTGCAATACAAACAATCAAACCTGCCCTTAAATAGGTTAGCCTAAAGACCTACAGACTCTCAAAACCCGTCTTGAGATAAAGGAATGATTTGATCTACTTCCATCTGTTCAATCCAACTAGTTAGAAGGAGGGACTGGGGAGAAGGTTCTTCCTTCGACTTACACCTCCGGTTCCTAGTGTACCCCCTAGCCGCGATCGTTTAACTTTGCTCCCCTAGCTAGACATCAGATTGAACAGTAGAAATAGACTAATCGAAAATAATCTCGTTCTGGGTTCTGAAGTGCGAGTCCAATCCTTAAGGCCAACGTCTACTCTGTTTTGTTTAGGGCTAGGTTTGAATGTGCTTTGGAATGTGATAGGCCCTTTAAATGGGCTATGCCCTTAATGATTGATTGATTCGTGTGTGAGTGCACAACCAGTGATTTTCAAGCAAGATTGTTTTTGATGTGGTGAATTTTAAGGTTCAAATCTTGCTTAGTAGCTTTTAGGATTCAACTTTAGGTGTTTTCAATCAAGTTTCATTAGCACACCAGGTTTTGCAAGCACAGGTGAAGATGTTTTCCTTTAAAATTTAAAAAGAATGTGGAGTTCCTAGTAAATCCCTAAGAGTTGAACCTAATTGGCAGCTACTTGATGAGTTGATTTTATTTGAAGTGGTGCGGCCCAATCAACTCAAACAATTGGCCTGTTGCACCACTTAATTAGGCACATAAATGATTTCCTAATCTGATTTCTACTCAATTATGTGTTTGGATGTGTGTACCGGCTCCTAAGATTGGTTTACCGGTTGAGTTTGAAAATCAGATAAGGTTGTGTACCTCTGTGAGATTTTTTTTTTTCTTTCTAATGTGGGGGTTGGGGTGAGTATGGGTGTCAAACAACAAACAATCTAACCTTAGAGTTTATAAAAACACCTAGGTTGATTGATGTTTGAGTTATTATGTGATGAAATGAAATCTAATGGGTGGGAGGTGGGGGGTTACTCACAAAACCTTCTACAGCACTTTACTCCAATCTACCGCTTTTGCCTATCTCGAAAGAGTACCTACAATTACAATAAGAAAGGAGAAAAGTGAGGTAAATGATTTGTAAGTTACAAAACGCGAAGAGAAATCAAAGATCGTTGCCTCCCCAGCAATGACGCCAAAATGTTGAATGTTTACGAACCTACACTAACGTGTTCGATTTTGGAAAACCTGTCTTTGTAGTTCCAAAGCGAAGAATTCGTGTTCAACAAATAAAATTTATACCGAAATTAAAATTCCGGGTCGAACACAGGGAGGCAGACGTTTGATTTAAAAACTACGCGTTTCTTTTTATTTGTTACATAATAATTCAATTTAGAACTATGTAATTATTTACAATAAATAGAAGAGAGAGAAAGAGTAAGAGAGAAAAAAGAATATTACACAGAGAAATCAAAATGAGATGTAGAATAAACAAGGAATTTTTTGCATTGAAGAGATTGTTCATTACAACTAGAAAGCATAAAATAATTACTCTAGAAAGCGATGAATTTACTCTAGAAAGCATTAAAAGAATGGAGGGAGAAATGTCCTCCTCGACGGTCGCTTGGAGGACGAGTAGATTAGTCTAGAAAGCAGTAAATCTATACTAGAAAGCGGTAAAAAGAATAGGGAGAGAGAAATCCTCCTCGATGGTTACTTGGAGGACAAGCCGGACGGGACGACGCCTGGACGAAGGAGAACAAAGCGGGACGAAGGAGGACAAAGCAGAAGAACGGGAACGAAGCAGCACGCTGTCGTCGCGGGATCCACTTCCGAAAGGGAACGAAAATTGGACTTTATCTCGCGAGAAGCATCCCGGGTGTGGGACAAGCTTCTCTTGAGCTTTGGAGGGGTAGAGAGGAGAAACAAGGGATGAAAATTTCGTATGGAGGGGGTCTCCTTTTATAGTTGCAAGGAGTGGGGGCAAAATGGACATTACAACTTCAAAACAATAAATGAGGGGTCTTTAGTGACGGATAAAACCGCCGCTAAAGCCACTAACGTGGGCGTAGCCTCCGCGCCCACGTGCGCCTGCTCGGCTGCCCGCGCGCGTAAAGCCTACGCACGTCCGCGAAGTCTCAGCCGTCCGATCGCGAGATCGGACGGCTTAAGATGCATCTTCGCCCGCTGCCCTGCGCACCCGCCCGCGTGCGATCGCGTGTTACGTGTGGGCATCCAATCGCACATCGTCCTGATTGAGCATGCACGACCATTGGATCGCGATCGTGCGGTCTATCAGAGGCGTGCCACTGCTCCAATTTCAGCGTGGCGAGGCTCGAACTCGCGTCCCCGACCAACGCGCTGGGGTCACGTTTATGTCGAGCACCTGACTTCAGCGCGGGCGCGTCGCAGCCGTTGGATCTTAATCGAACGGAGGGGAAAGGCGGATGCGGAGACTGCTGAGATTGCGTGCGGCCGTTTCGGCGGCCGAGATGGCACCATCTTGGCCATCCATCTTCTGGAAGTTGTAGATGGTGCCACGGATGTCGAATTGACTCGATTTTTGTGTCGTTGGGCTGCGATCGTCGATCCGAATTCATTCGTGCTGTCGGATTTGTTGTTTGAGGTGGGGATTTATACCATCCTGGCCCTTGATCTTCTAGGGTTCCCAGGTAACTATCTGATGCTACGGATGCCTGATTAGGGTTATCTTGGAGTCGTTGAACTCCAATCGTCGCCCTGATCACATCCATATGGTTGGATCTTTGATCCGAGGCCCTGATAAAATATTTGCCCTATCCAAGCACATAAAAGGAGACAATTAACCTTCATTTTATTCAAACTATTATAAATGTAAGATGATGCTTGTAATGCAATATTTATATCATGAAATGCAATCCTATGCTTAAGAACATGCATAAATAGACATCTTAAGTAGTGTAAATGTGTTTACATCAGTAAGTCCTATTCATGTGGTGCCAAAGAAGGCAGGCTTTACTGTGGAATTTAACGACCAAGGTGAGCAAGTTGTCACTAGACCCACAACTGGATGGAGGGTTTGCATTGATTACCACAAGCTGAACACCGCTACCCAGAAGGATCACTTTCCCTTGCCTCTTATTGATCAAATTCTCGAGAATTTGATAGGGAATAAATACTATTGCTTTCTCGATGGATATTCTGGGTACAACCAGGTTGCAGTCTTCCTTGATGACTAGGAGAAGATGGCATTCATGAGTCCTTACGGTACTTTTGCATTCAGGCGTATGCCGTTTGGATTATGTAATGCCTCTGCAACCTTCCAGTGGTGTATGATGTATATTTCTTCGAACATGATTGATGAGTGTGTTGAAGTGTTTATGGATGACTTCTCCATTTATGGCTCATCTTTCGACCAGTGTCTCCTGCACCTGGAGAATGTGTTGAAGCGATGTAAGGAGACTAGTTTAGTCCTCAACTGGGAGAAAAGTCATTTCATGGTACAGAAAGGAATTGTACTTAGGCATGTTGTGTTTGAGCGAGGTTTGGAAGTAGATAAAGCCAAGATTGATTCTATTTCCAAACTCCCATTGCCCATGAATGTCAAACAGATTAGATCCTTTCTGGGCCATGCTGGCTTTTATAGGTGCTTTATTAAAAATTTTAGTAAAATTTCTAGGCCACTTTGTGACTTGTTGGTGAAGGAATCCTTCTTCAATTTTTATTCAAAGTGTGCCAAGGCCTTTCAAACTCTGAAGGAGTCCTTGATCTCTGCACCTATTCTCTGAGCTCCTAATTGGACACTCCCATTTGAGCTAATGTGTGATGCTTCGGATTATGCAGTGGGAGAAGTCCTTGGACAAAGGGTTGAGGGAAGACCTCATGTGCTACATTATGCCAGCAAGACTTCAACTAAACCTCAGCAAAACTACACTGTCACTGAAAAAGAATTACTTATTGTAGGTTTTGCTTTGGAGAAGTTTAGGTCATATCTTCTTTGCTCTAAGGTGGTGATTTTCACTAATCATGCGGCACTGAAACATGTCATTGCTAAGAATGATTCTAAGCCAAGTCTGATTAGGTGGATCCTACTCCTTCAAGAATTTGACTTGGAGATACATGAAAAGAAAGGAGTAGAAAATGTTGTGGCTGACCACTTGTCTCGCCTTCCACTTAATGACTCTCCTTCCGGAGACATCAACGAGACATTTCCCGATGAAACCCTGATGGCGGTAACACCAACTTTACCTTGGTATGTTGATATCGTAAATTGCTTGGTCACTGGAGAAACTCCTGGCTCTTAAGATGAGCAAAAAAGAAAGAGATTCATTTCCCAAGCAAGATATTTTCAATGGGAAGAGCCTGAATTATTTAGAATTGGATAAGACCAAGTATTGAGACATTGTGTCCTGAAGAGGAACAACAAAGTGTGCTGAGTTTTTGCCATGAACTTCATTGTGGAGGACACTTTGGTACTAAGAAAACTACTTTTAAGGTTCTCCAGTTCGATTTTTGGTGGCCTTCGTTATTTAAGGATTCTCAAAATTTTGTTAAGGCATGTATTAGATGTCAACAGACTGGAACGATTGGGAAGAGGAATGAAATGCCTCAACACCCTATTCAATCTGTTGAAATTTTTTATGTGTGGGGAATTGACTTTATGGGTCCCTTCCCTTCATCCCACGCTTATGAATATATCTTGGTGGCAGTTGATTATGTCTCTAAATGGATAGAGGCCATTCCTACGCGCACAAATGACCACTTTGCCGTTTTGAAATTTGTGAAGGCCAATATCATATCTCATTTCGGCTACCCCAAGACCATTATATGTGATGGGGGACCTCATTTCCGAAACCACCACTTCAATCAGCTAATCAAGTGTGTGGGAGTGACTCACAAGGTCGCTACCCCTTACCATCCTCAGACGAGTGGCCAGGTTGAAGTGTCGAATAGGGAGACAAAAAATATTTTAGAAAAGACCATTAGACCTTATAGGAAAGACTGGTCCCAAAAGCTCGATGATGCTTTGTGGGCATATTGAATGACCTATAAGACCCCTTTGGGTACTTCTCCCTTTTGGATTGTGTATGGGAAAGCATGCCATTTACCTGTTGAGTTGGAACATAGGGCACTTTGGGCTATTCAAAGTGTTAACATGGATTTAGAGAAGGCGAGTAAGGCACGACTTCTAGAATTAAGTGAGCTTGAGGAGCTGAGGAATGATGCATATGACACCTCTCAAGCTTATAAAGAAAGAACTAAGGTCTTGCATGATAAGTATATACTTCAAAAGACCTTTGCGCCCAACCAACAAGTTTGGCTTTTCAATTCCAGACTAAAGCTTTTTCCTCGGAAGTTAAAATCTCGTTGGGATGGGCCTTACATAATCACTAAAGTGTTTCCGCATGGAGCTGTGGAGATTGAAAGCTCTTCCTCTTCAGCAATTCCCTTTATCGTCAACGGTCAACGGTTAAAACCATACATACCTTTGGATGGCCATTTGGTTGACGAGGTTACTCTTGAGGAGCCTTAGCTACTACCATTCTTTGCCTTAGGTAATATCTTCCTTTAACTGTTTTTGTTTCCAATGAGGACATTGTTTGAACCAGGCATGGGGGAGAGGACCTGAGGCATTTGTTTATAGCATGTCTACATTTTGCATTCATTCATGCATTAAAAAAAAATAAAAAATAATAAAAATTAAAAAAATATATATGAAAAAAAGGTTTTCAGCTTAACTGGCTAGGCCTTACATTCTTAAGCAAATCAGAACTCTAGGTCAGACTAAGTTGATTCTAGGGTCGAACTTTAGAAGCTAAGTGAGCTACTACCTTTAGACCTTTAGGGTCCTTTGTGGACTTAAAAACTTAACTAGGAGTTAAGTTGCGGACCATTCCTCAAGAAGTTGAGGAAGGAAAGCTAGGGATTGATTTAAAAGGTGGGGTAGTATTTGGAGTCTTGTTCTACCTTTTGGTTTACAGGTCCTTGTAACCAAAGCATCCAAATTTCACACACTTGGTCCTGTGTAAGTAAGTGATCACCTTAATTCCTTTCTTAAAATAAATTTGGTTCTCTTAGTTTTGACTTAGGAGAGGCTTGAAAACATAATTTGATTGGAAGAGTTCCTACTGTAGGAGAGGTGGAGTATATACTCACCTTAAGGATGCGATGATAACATATTACCTCCTTGGCACTTGTCTCTTAGGATATCCATCCTACTGGGGGAATGTAAGTGCATTGTGCAGTTCAGGTACTATGGGCGGCCCTATCTCGAGTGTCGATTGCCACAGGCCTGAATTCGCTTAAGAAATCCATGGGTGATACTATCTCGAAGTGTCGATTTCCAAGAGTTCTTGGGGTCGCTATGGGCCGTGCTATCTCGAAGCATCGAAAGCCAGGCACCCTTCGAGGTATGGTGATGGGGACAATGAATCTGACACAAACCATGTTTGTAGCTGATTTGAGGTTAGACTTAGAGAAATCAAACAAAAAAAATATATATATATATTATTAAAAAAAAATCCTTTTTCCTTTTTTGGTTGGCAATGCACATGCATAGATGCTTTAATCTCAGGGATCAATAAACCTTAGGGTAGAGCCAAACATTAGGGAAACTTGTGCTTGCAACTCGTCTTTAGTTGACCTAGTCTCTAACTTAACAACTACTTGAGAACCTTAGGTCTAAAGTCTGAACTTAATATGTTTCTAAAGGAAGATAGATTGGGCTGGCTAGTCTACTTGGAGTGCCAGGTTTTGCTTGGATTTGCTAAGGACTAGCAAAAACTATGCATGGGGGTATTTGATTAGCCCATATTTGTAGGCTATTTAAGTATTTAAGTGTCTAGACATTAAGTTAATTTTAACATTTAGATAGCATACAATAGAATGTAAATAAATTAATTCATATTTTTAGCTTAAGTGCATAATTCATGCATTTAGAATTAACCTAAGGTTGCATACATTTAATTAGTTAATTAATTAGATGCACTATTTTAATTAACATAGAAGTTAATGAGTTATGTATAAATAACCCTAATTATTTTATTCTTTTCTTCTTCTCCTTTACAGGTAACTCCTCCGTCTCCACCTCCTCCTCGTGCGCATCATATTGATTCTACGATAGTTTTTGAATTTCAAATC
Source organism: Thalassia testudinum (assembly GCA_037157565.1). Lineage (NCBI taxonomy): Eukaryota > Viridiplantae > Streptophyta > Magnoliopsida > Alismatales > Hydrocharitaceae > Thalassia > Thalassia testudinum. Next base: position 11,780,066 of record JAZHRO010000036.1, read on the forward strand.
TTAGCCATGGCTACAAAAGAGCAGGGGCTGCCGTTCAAATGGAGGTCTCCACCCCTTTGTTCCTCATTGTGCTCATAGAACCTTGCTTCTCACCCATTCATACCACCGGCCTCCCACCGCAGCAGTGCGACTCCACCGTGGGCGTGTGGGGTGACAGCCCACACTGCCAAGAGTCCCTACAACTCCTCCTACCTCACACCATCAGACCTTGCCTGCACCTTCATCTCCACTCCACCCATGCTCCAGCACCCACGCTCGCACCTTCATTCCCAGCACCCATGACACCGTGCGCCATTTGCCCATCGCGAGCCTTCACCAACAGCTCCAGCGCATCCACCAACGCCCACACGCCCTAGCCTAGTGCACCTGCCCACCGCATGCCTTCACCAGCTAGCATGCCTGTATGCCTTTGCGCCTGCAAAGCACCCTCCAGCAGCGCCTTCAGTGGCCCCAGGGCCCCCGCTTCACCCCTTCCTCGCACCTCCCTGCAGCACCTGCATTCAGCGCCATTAGACCCCATCGTGCGCCTCCACCCTAGCGCCAGCACACCCACACGCCCTTGCCTAAGCGCGTACCCTCCAGCCTCGCCTACAGCACCCCCAACGCCCGCACGTGCTACCCCTCCTCGCGCCTGCAGCATGCGTGGCTAGAAGCAGCAACCTCCATTACCGCTATTGCTTTTCTCTGTCAACCTGGCTCCGACCACCATCCATCAAGCCGCCACCACCGTTAGGTGCGGATCGGGGAGGGCTACCTCTGGTAGCCAACTCGCCATCCATCTCTCCTTCATTCGTGCACAAGCTCCACCCAAAGCTAATCCCCTATTTCATCCTCAATTAATAATTACATTTCATGACATTACCACGAAAATGAATTTTGATTTATGATTATTTTATTGTGGTGAATTTATGCCTTCATGCTCATGCTTCTAGAAAATTGTTAAACTTTTCTATTCATCTCTATACGCATTGAATTTAATTTTGAATGACATTTTCGTATGCATGCAAGTGCATAGTACATGGCATACCCTTTCACATGGATAATTTTCTGATGTAAAAATTACATTTACACCCCTTGACTTCTCCATAAATTTAAGGTTTACTTTCAGAGCTACATAGGCATTGTTTGATCTGGCGAATAGTTTAGCGAACTTGATTTTGACCTAATTGTGAGTTTAACTAAGTCATTTCCTCCCTGTGGACACGACCTACTCTCCTGTGAGTGGTTTAATTATAATTTTAATTATTTTGTTAAGCGATTTTCCACCACTTCGATCCGACAATGATAAATCATCTTAATACATTATTTGAAAGCAAAAATTGACTTCTCACCCCCATTATCTTCACCTTCGGTGTAGCTCTGATGAGCTCGCCACACTGCTACACTGCACCAATCCACCCACTCCGACTTCGAAAACCTCCACTACATCACCCTCATCAAAAGCCCTCTTCTTATTCGCCTACTCCCCTTCTAAAATCACTAGCTGAGCAACCCATGTTTTCATTAACTGCCTAGCCATTGTCTGTCCAGCATGCGCACGCCACCACCATGTCGACACCACCAACACCTTCGCCACCACATGATGAAGTTTTTGAACCATTTGATTGGGGCAAATAGCCTATGTTTTGTCTTTTTAGGAGTTCGTCAGACTCTTCTTCTTCATCGTTAATCACTGCCGCCATATGTTGCATTTCGTCGACCTTAAGGCTTGATTCTACCATCTGGAGCTATGGAAACACTTCATGACTCAAGCTACTCATTCAATTGGCCGAAGCATCAACCATAGCAGCAGCAATCAGTGGAATTCCATCCACTGTGCATCCACAAAGGAAAAGGGACTTCATAGTCCCACATCATCTACGTCAAAACGTGTGCAGTGAATAAAAGGACTTTTTCTCTTTGCTTTTTGCCTCAAGTAAACACGATGGGTGAGGTCCCCTATGCACTGTTCACTCCTCACTCGTGGTACACACCAAGTTGGTCTGGACCCTACCCGAATTCGATACCCGCTTGAAACCTGATTACCCGATTTTATGAGCTAAGAGGAGAAAATTCTGAAGAGGAAGGGGGAGGGTTTTTATTCAGGATCTGTGTCCTATTACCTTGAGATGCGTGCCTATGTGTTCTATACTTAGCACCTATCTAAGGAATCTACTGAGGTTTCGTGCCCCTATGGTTGGTGCCTTCCAGTGGCTCTGTGCTTGTGCTAAGGCTTAATTCTTGAGGTCTTTAAGGCCTTGCACTGATGATTGCCGACTTTAAGTCATCTATGCCTTGCTTGCGACATCTGATCCTAAAAACTATGGACATATTTGGTGGTGTGGAATTGTGGCGTTAGTGGTTGAGACCACTGTTGGATTATTTGAGTAATTTGATTCTTGGGATATGTTCTTTGATTGAAGGGAATAATTGGTGATTTAAATCACCATTATTTTGAGTTTCTATTCTTTTTATCCCATGATATCTTAAGATACAATTTGGTTGATATTGAATATATTTTCATTGATTCATTATATATTTGATGATAACGTCATCATTAGCCATATCTGGCTTTATTTAGTCATAATCCATTGATAAATGCTCCTACATAACTACCAGAAGACTGCAATTCATTACATATCCTTTCTGAGAGATAAACATGTAACTTAGGTAAAATCTGCAATTTTAACATAATATCCTAATTGCAAAGCAATCATGGGGTTTCCTAGAGGTTATTTAAAGTTCCAACAGTCATAAATTCTAATAAGTTGGCTTATGCAGATAGAAACGGGTTTTCACGTGTTTCGAGAATTAATGGACATCGAAACCCTCAAATTGACATGCTTAATTAACTAAGGTTTTGGTCAGGATAAAGTTTACCTAAGCCTTCTAAAATTCATAGAAAATTTTTCTCTAAGGTTTAGTATCCTTGATTTTACCATCTGAATCCAATTTGACCTAAAATAGAGTCTTAGACAGATAGTTGCCCTAATTTAGGTTTCTACGCAAATTGCCCAATTAAACTTGGTTAAAATCTAAATCTAACTTCACCATAAGATTTCGTGGGTCCAAATTAGGTTTGTACCAAAATTTGAGCCGAATCAGAGATCATCTTAACCTAGTTTGCATTTTGGTCCAGACTGATTCTTCTTCTCTCACTTAAACCCCTAGCTTTCAAAATATGTTGCAAATACCCCCATAATTTCGTCATCTTCTTCACCAACAGGTCCCTGCCACCTTCAAACTCCTAAACCCATCACCGACGAACTTCAATCAAGGATTACTCTCTAATTTCACGGCCAAACTCTTCCAAATTTGTAGGAAGATTCATGAAGAGTTTCCCTACAATCTGAGCTACACATTGGGTTCTAATTCTTGCCTAAATCTTCATGTGAACCTTTCAAAGGTTTGGGTTTCCTATTCTTATGAAAGCTTCAAGCTTTCAAGCTTGGATTCCAAGCTTGAAATGACCCCCTGAGCCCTATAAAAGCACACCCATTACAAGGCTGTGCTCCTTAGCTCGTTTTGGCTGGTTTCTCCACCTTATTCTCTCCTCTCCTGCTGAAAGCTCCATGAGCTCCAGAGAGCTTTTTCGTCTACATTCTTCGCCGCTGCCACAGACCATAGTTGGTCGGATCTTCCTCCCTACATTCCTACATTGCTTGCAATACTAGCGAGGGTCTTCTTCCACGCCTTCCTCGCCATTTCTCCCCTACCGGAGAATTCATCTCCTCTAAGTCCGGTGTACCACTGGCAAAGAATTCCTCCCTTTTTCCTATCCGATTAGAGTAGGTAGATAGGTTCCCTTAGTTCCCATGGTTCTAACCCTCTATCCAAAAACAAAAAACAACCCTCAACCTAACCGCATGCCACCTTCTTCCTCTGCTCTGGCCACACCTCTGGTGAGAACCTCCGCATGCTACACATGTCCAACCATCTCGCCAACACCCTCACGACCTCCGCCGTGCACCCACAAACAAAACCCCTAACCTATTCCACCCTCTCGACCTCCCAAATCACCCACCGAACAACACACTGTTGCACCACCATCTTCGACCTCCACACACCACCATACGCTGCCATCCTCCATGAAACCACCACCATCACATTCGTCAACACTTGGTGAAGCACTTGAAGTATTTTAACATGGCCGAGAGGGTGTTCTTATTGTTTCAGGCTCTCATCGGAGCTCCGCTGTCACCCTCGAGTTCTCCGACACGCCTTGCATTCTCCAGCTGCATTCGCTCCAGGCCTTTGCTCTAGGTGGTGCGGGTGACCTCCAGGACCCTCTTCAGGTCCTTACTCAAAGACCCCATCCACTCCTGCTTCCTCAATTGAAGGCATCTTCACAGCTAATATGGCAATTGAACGAGGAAGCATCACCGCAGCAGCGTGCGAGAAGAGGCTATGGGATTTAGTCCCACATCATGAGGATAAGAGTACTTGGCAAGGGATATATTATTTTTCTCAATCAACCTTTTCACCTCCAGAACACATGGGGTAAGGTCCCTTCATCCTAGCACGCAAATCAACTCACCTACTACCACTCCTCAGATGCGAACCCACGCATGTAACCCTGGACCAGGTTACTATTCATTCCCGTTTACCTGATTAAGATCGGGTTTGAGAGAAGAGAAAATGAGAGGATGAAGGAAAGAGAGAGCGAGGGAGGGGTGGGTTTTGCTCCTGTAGGCTTCGTGCGACACTTAGTTGCTGAGAAGGAGAAGTGATGTAAACACATTTACATTACTTAAAATGTCTATTTATGCATGTTCTTAAGCATAGGATTGCATTTCATGATATAAATATTGCATAACATGCATCATCTCGCATTTAGAGTAGTTTGAATAAATTGGAGGTTAATTGTCTCCTTTTATGTGCTTGGAGAGGGCAAACATTTTATCGAGGCCTCGGATCAAAGATCCAACCGTATGGATATGATCAGGGCGACGATTGGAGTTCAGCGACTCCAAGATCGCCCTAATCAGGCATCCGTAGCATCAGATAGAGACTGGGGAACCCTAGAAGATCAAGGGCCAAGATGGTATAAATCTGCACATCAGATGACAAATCCGACCGCACGGATGATTTCGGATCGACGATCGCAACCCAACGACACAAAAATCGAGTCAATCCGACATCTATGGCACCATCTATAACTTTCAGAAGATGGACGGCCAAGATGGCGCCACGTGGCACCATCTCAGCCGCCCAAACGACCGTTGGCATTTTGTGAAGGCCCCCGCCCGATCTCTCTCCACCGTCAGATGGAGATCCAACGACTGTGGCCGCCCGGCGCTTAAAACGTGCGCTAAACCATCCGCGCCCCGCAGCGCAGCGGTCGAGCGCGCTTATGCGAGTGCGGGGCACGGGTTCGAGCCGCGGTGAGGGGATTGGAGGCACGGGTAATTGAGGCGCGTGGAGCATCGGATGGAGATCGTGCCGTCGTGGGCGCCCGATAGCGCCGACGTGCGATTGGACGCCACGCGTAATGCGCAATCGCACGCGCAGGTGGGCGGGTTGTAGCGGGCGCGGATGCGATTTAAGTCGTCCGATCTCGCGATCGGACGGCTGAAAAGCGCTGGACATGCGTAAGCATTGAGGAGCGGGTAGCCGAGGAGGCGCACGTGGGCGCGGTGGCGACGGCCACGTCGGGGCTTTAGTGACGGATTTATCAGTCACTAAAGACCCCTTATTTATTATTTTGAAGAAGTAATGTCCATTTTGCCCCCACTTCTTGCAACTATAAAAGGAGACCCCCTCCATACGAAATTCTCATCCCTTCTTTCTCTTCTCTACCCCTCCAAAGCTCAAGAGAAGCTTGTCCCACACTCGGGATGCTTCTCGCGAGATAAAGTCCAATTTTCGTTCCCCTTCGGAAGTGGATCCCTCGACGACGGCGTGCTGCTCCGTTCCCATTCTTCTGCTTCGCCTCCTTTGTCCTGCTTCGTTCTCCTTCGTCCAGGCGTCGTCCCGTCCGGCTCGTCCTCCAAGCAATCGTCGAGGAGGATAATTTCTCACTCCTATTCTTATTTACAGCTTTTCTAGTGTAGAATTTTCTGCTTTATAGTGTAATTGATTTTCCGCATTCTAGTGTAACTTTTATAAACTATTGAAATATTGAATGCATGTTCTCTTTCTCTCTCTCTCTCTTTCTCTCTCTTTCTCTCTCTCTCTCTCATAGTTTGATAGCCCCATTGTAATTATAACGCCTTGCTTAAAGAAAATCCTAAAAAAAATATAATTGCGAAAATAGATCAACGTAGCCTCCCTGTGTTCTACCCGGAATTATTTTCGGTATAAATTTTATTTTGTTGAACATGAATTCTTCGCTTTCGAACTACAACGACAGGTTTTCCAAAACCAATCTCGTTAGCGTAGGTTCGTAAACGTTCAACAAGAAGCCCTGAGAAGAAGGGCTTTGAAGAAGAAAAGAGAAGGAAAGAAGAGAAGGCTTTAAGAAGAGAAGAAAGGAAGAGAGTAGCCATGCTTGAGAGAAGAAGAGAAGGCTTTGTGAAGGAAAGAAACTGAAGGAAGGAGAAGCGCCAAAGAAAGATGAAAGAAGAAAAAGCTTTGAAGAAACACTGTAGCAGGCGACATTTAAGTCGTTTGACTTTAGAACCAAATGTCTAATCACTGTTCATTTATTTGATTTTTTTTTTTTGAAGAGAAAAGGAATGCTATCGAATCACCGATAGCAATCCAGGAGAGCTATTATTGATTATATTTGATATTAATGAGTATTTGATTTGTATATGCTTAAGACAGATAATTGGTGATTCAAATCAGCATTATTTTATCTTAGACATCTTTTTGCCTCATTAAACTCTTGATATACTCATGTTATACATTAAATATCAATTTTGAGTAGTTATTCATTGAATATCATTATTCTTGGCTTATTTCCTATGCTCATTTATATTTTAATTGAGATTAGCACGTGAATGCTACTCTTGCTCCCTGTGTTCAACCTCGAACTTCATTCTTAATATTCAAGTTATAAATTTTATTTGTTGAGAGAGCTATTTAGGAGACTTTACTACAACGAAGCATCTTAAACTCCTATCTAGATCCCTCCAACAATATTATTGCGCTCATTATTTATATCATTGATTAGTGCTGTGAATTCTATTTGCTCCCTGCAAACGACCATAGACTCACATTGCTTTCGAGCTTTGTAAATTTAAGTGTTTGTGTGAATTTCATCTTATACTATGATGCGTATTTCTCTAAAAGATGACTCTCGCGCTTAAACATTTTGGTGCCGTTGCTGGGAGCAACATGTAATTCACCACTAGTCATATTTGATGGAGCTTATTACTATCTTGCCCTATCTGTTTTGCTTGTAATTTTGTGAGGTAGATCACGAGAAGATCTTCCATGTAATAAACCACTCCACAGGCAGGTAAAATTTGTCTTCCCTAATCAACCTCCTAATCTTAGGAAAGAGAAGATGGGAAACAAATGAATTATGATCCACTTGCCTTATTTTTTGAGTAACTATCACTTAAAGGTAAAGGTTTCTGATTTGCGAAAATTGATATCAGATTGAAGTGAGACTTTATGATTAGAGATCCCCATCTTGATTTTCTGTACCTATTAGAGATTAATGCTTAAATTCTGAACATCTTGAACTACTCACTTTCTTGTTTGAGTCCAAGGTGTTATATTTAAGATCAAATTGGACTTGAAATAAAGCCAATTAGGGTTTCCACAATAGGGTTTTGAAGTGTTAGTGCACACTTGCATGCATTAAAGGAGATTAACCCTCCCACATTTTTGTGCCACCTAAGCCCTTGGTTGAAAAGACCTATTCAAGAAAACCTTAAAATTAAGGTTCTAAATTCACTTAAACCCTAAAATTTTTGACCTAATAACCTGAGAGTCAATTCAGGGTGACCTTAGGTCTTGACCTAAATTTCATTCTCAATCTTTAGGGTAGGTTAGGTGAGGTTGGTCCACTTTGTGGATCAATCAACCTCCAATTAGGTCACAAATTGAAACAACATCTAATCAAGTGAAAATTCAAGGCACAAATTAGGGCTAAAATTGATAGACTTAATGTCTCAATTCATACATTTCGATCTATTTGGAATCACAATGACAAGGAAGGACGGGTCGGGGAAACCCTGTAACTCATGGGGACGCACTACTGTGTAGGGCTCTTTGCGGGGCTCTCCCTTCCTAGATGCCCAAGTAATTCTTGGGTGTGTGGATTTCTAATTTAGAGGTATCATCTACCTTGAAACAGCCTTAGTCATCCAAAAATCTTTGGGTGCCTTGATTGGGTCAAATAAACATCCAGTTCCTCATCTATTCTTTAGAGCACATACACAGGAAAGGTACCTAGGTTTTTAGCCTAGAGGCCTCCATTAGAGTTGATCTTCTTGGGGAAAATCTAATCTGATCTGATCAATTTGATTTGGACCTGAATTTGATTTTACATCCTGATCCACCACTTGATTTGAAAATGCAACCTTATTGTTTAGGAAGACTATTTAGGAAACCTGAATCCCAAACGAGCATGAAAGAGAAAATGATTAAGGCTGCTCTTAGTCATCATGATGAGTAATACAAAACCTCAGATCCATCTAGGAACATTCAGGTTAATGTATTAGAAACAACAACCCACATTTTGAACCTTGCTGGAATGATATTGACCCAACTGATTAATGGTTCAGCCTAGGATAATCTCTTATCAGAATACATTGAATTGGGGAAATTACATAGTAATGAGTATCTACAATGTTGGTCAAATCCCTCACTTTGGGAAATACACCAAGATCTCATTGAGAAATGTGGTAATCTATTGAATATGGTGTATGAAGCCATCAATCAAAAATAACCATATATCCCCTCAAAAATTGATAAGACATTTCGGAACAATGTTGAGGATCAATATAATTTCCCAAAGCCCAGGTTCAAAAATAGTGGTTGTTGTGGACCCCCAACAGAAATGGAATTCGATTCAAATTTTGTGCAGAATGACATACCTAATCAAGATGTTTGTTGGGTGGATCTAGTTGCGGTGTTCTCGAAGCCTTAGAGAGCCATGAAGCTAATCCATCATGCCTTAATTCTCCAATGACCTATAGTGAGCTTGAATCAGAACCTCTTGAGGACATAATTCTTGAACCTTATCTTGTTAAGGTAATCCTTGAGAGTGATTCTGACATCCTAATAGAACAATGTCTTGATTCTACTGACTCGATTCCTAACCCTGACCTAGAATCTAGATTTAAGCCTATTTGGGATGATCATGAGGCCCAATGTGATGAGAACCAGATTTTAGATCTGACCTTTGATTCTGGGTCTGTATTTGATGATTACACATCTCCAGACTCCCCAGAAGAACAAATCAATTTGTTTGAATTCACACCAATTTACCATACAGAAATAGAGGAGTTGGAAGAGTTGGGATTTGATTGGGTCTACCCTGGGAACCTAGAACTTGAGCCTATGCCTAATAAGGACACCTTTTTGAGCTCAAAATTTGAAATTAGGTTAGATCCAACTCAGGTTGTTGATTCTATGCATCATGATTTATTCAATGGTGGGAATCCTAATTTGGAATCAGGTTCAAAAACTAATTTTCATAGATTCTCTGATGATTTTGAATCCTACTCTAATTTCAGAGATCCTTTGTTTCCAGATGATTATGAGCCAGTTTACAACCTTAGCATCCATGACACGTTCTTTGATTCTATTGTCGAGGTCGATGATTTGAACCTTGAAGTAGCCACACCACATATAGAGCCTTCCAAAATCCAATCCTAACCCCAACTCGCCACCGGAATCAATTTCTACTTTGACTCACCACTCTCTGATTCGGTTGCATATGATTCACCTACATCTTTTGATCGGCAATTGAACATTGATCAAACTGATAATCACAATTCATCCTTCTCTGATCTCACCTATAGGGCCCCTACATTTTCCAATATCTTTTGAGGACCCCTACTCTGGTAAGGCTGAACCGATTTAGCCAAACCCGCACTTCATATTTTAACATCTTTTAGAGCCTTAAAGTATCTGGTGGGCTCCACACATGTTGATTCATATCCATGAACCCACCAGACTGATTGGGTTTGGTATGCATTATCAACCTGTTAACCTGAACAAGCACCTAGTTGGACCAACCAGGCTACTCATCAAGGTGCTTGTTCTACAAAATTCCTCTTATTTGACCACCCCTTCTCCTTGACCACCTTCTGCTTCGCTGAAGGCATTGAATTTAGCACTTAACGGGAGGCAACCCATCATTTCAAAGACCCAAGACCCTTCTGACCATTTTTTGAGCTACACTCTTATTGCACTTGAGGGTTCAACTTTAGAACAGTCGACCCCACCTTTGGTACTCGTATCAAAGGTTGAAATCATCCGCAACAGTCATCTCGACCAGTTCACCCACCCTTTGATCCTGTTCTAAACCTTGAAACAAGGTGAATTTGTACCCACCTAGTTTACAATGGGGACATTGCAAAACTTAGGCAATGGGAACACCATCATGAGCCATAACTATCTCAATTTAGTTATTATCAAAGAATAAATGCTCCTACAAAATCGCTAGAGAGCCCTTATTCACTACATAATCATTTTGAGAGAAAGACAAGAAAATATGGTTAAAATTATAATTTTAATAGTATATTTCAATTGCAATACAATCACGGGTTTTATTAGGGGTTAAGAAAATGTCAAATGATCCTAAAAGTCTAACAAGTTGGTTAGAACAGATAGAAAAGGGTTTTCTCATGTTTTAAGAATTAAATGACTTCTGAAACCCTAAAAACATACTCGCTTAATTAACTGAGGCTATGGTCAGGATAAAATTTATCTAAATCCTCTAAAATTCATATAAAATATTCTCTAGGGTGTGGTACCTTCAATTGGACCATCAGAACCCATCTTGACCCAAAATAGAGTCCTTGATAGATATTTGCCCTAATTTAGGTTTTTGCATAAATTACCTAGTCAAACTAAGTCAAAACCAAAATCCAACTTGACAATTGGATTCCTTAGGTCAAAATTAGGTTTGTACCAAAATTTGAGCCGAATCTGAGACTGTCTTGACCTAGTTTGTAATTTGTCCCTGTTTAAGTATTTTCTCTCACGCACATGCCCCTAACTTTCAAAATCCTTTAAGAAAGGTCCCTATATTTTGTCATCTTCCTTGCACGCAGGTCCTCGAGCGATTTTTGGAAGGTTGAACCTTCACTGTCGAGTTTCGAGCAAGGATTTCTCACTTGATTCTCAATCAATCTCTCCCAAATTTTAACCGAAGATTCCTTGGAAAGTCACCTTCCATTTGAGCCATTCCTTGGACTTTACGTTTTTCCCAAATCCTCATGCGGAACTTTTGAAGGTATGCATGTCAAACGTGCACGAGAATCATGGAGTTTGCAAGCTTGTTTACAAGCTTGAAACCCCTCCCGTGGCCTATAAATGGATCCCAGAGGTCAAGCTGACCTCTTTAGCTAGGTTTAAGGCCACAAAACCCTCTTCTTCCTCTGCCATGGTTGGCTCCGACCTATGCTCTGGCAAGCCTCCTCGACCCCGTTCTTTTGACCCTCAGACGATCAAATCGAGTGGCCCGTCTTCTTTCATATCTTCCTCTACTTCTCGTTGATACGAAAAATCACATGATTTGTAATTAGGGTTTTTAATGTCGTTGTAACATGCGAATTCGCATACACTTTTAAATTTATATTCCTAGATAGGGGAGTATCTAGGGTCATCCAAGGAGGCAAATTTCCAATTCAAGTCTTTTGCTTTAAAGGAGAACTCAACTTTCCTTTTGGTATTTTAAATATATGATTTCTTTTTAGTTTTGAAATAATGAGGGCAAAATGCGAATTGTGACAAAAAGGTACTAACACATATAATTACTAAGCTAAAACTTAAGAGATAAATATGTCCCCTCCCTAAGCTCACTCTAGGCAATTGCAATTATTTGTCATTGTTCTAGCACTTGTTTCACTTCCACTTCCTAATTACTCTAGGCAAGTGGAGGCCTAGAGTAATTAGGAAGTGGAAGTGAAACAAGTGCTAGAACAATGACAAATAATTGCAACAAGAAATTAAAAAGAAGGCAAATTAATTTAGTAGAATTAGTGTTCTTTTACAAAGACAAGTAAAGGAATCTACTAGAAGGCAAATTAATAGTAGAATTTGCTAGCCAAGGATGGGTTGTAAGGTGGTGGGTGGTGGTCTTTTTATACGGTAGGATGAGGGGTTAAGGTGACTCTTGAGATGGAGGGCTAAGATGGGAAGATGGAGGTGGTTAGGTGATCCTAGGGCTAAGGAGAGTTGGCGCCACCTAAGTGGTATAAGCAGGGTAGTTATGGGTGGCCAAGGGACACCTAAAAGTGGCACCAACCATGGAGAGGTGGCATGGGTTGGTGCCAACTTCTAGGCTTCTAGAAGAGGGTTGAGGTTGATGGTGGAGAAGGCTTGGAGGGGTTATGTGTAGGGTAGATATGGGGGTTGAGGTTGGCACCAAAAGGGATGTAGTTAGGGTTAGTTTTGGTGCCAACTTTAGGTGTCTTTTGGTGGTTAGTTGAGGGGTGAAAGGTGGTGAAGAGGTGGCGTCAACTTGAGTAGAGGTGGAGCTTGCTTAAGTAGGCTTAGGTAGACTTGGAGTGGTAGGTTGTGTAGGTCGAGTTAGGGTTAGGTTTTTGGTCCCATGGAGGTGGATGCTAGTTAAGCTAAGCTAAGCTAGCTATAGAATAGAGGAATAAGCATGTGGAGCTAAGGGCTTGAGGAGAGGAGCTGGATATGTAGAGTCTGGAGCTGAATTGGAGTTGGCAGCTACTGAAGAGGTCAACATGGGGCTACTCTAGCTGGCTTAGCTTGCTAGTTCTTTGCTAGCTACTAAGCTAAGGTAAAGTGGGATGGCTTCTATTGAATGAAGCTAAGGTGAGCTGGGTCTGGTGCTCTTGGGGAGAATTGAGCTGGTTGAGACAACTAAGGTAGCTTAACTCAATTAGCTTGAGCTAAGCTGGGTCCCCGGGAGTTGGACTTGAGCTTCCTAAGCTGGAATGAATTCATCTTCAGCTGGCTGGAGTTGAGTGGAGCTGGATATAGCTGGACCTGAGCTGGGGTGAACTCCAGTCAACTCAGTTGAGCTAGCTAGAGCTCCCTGTGGACTAGTAGGAGCTGAGATGAGCTAGACTTAGCTAGGTTGAGCCGGATCTGCGCTGACCTGAGCTAGGGTGAGCTAAGATGAGCTCTCTTGAGCTACCATTCAGCTGGGATGAGCTGAATGGAGTTAGGATGAGCTAACTCTGGTCTGAATGAGCTAGGTTCCAGCTATGGAGAGCTGGATCAAGTTGAGTTCCAGCTAGTCTGAGCTCCTCCTTCACCAGTTCCCTTCTTAAGTGCTAGGGCTTTAGGGATCTGTATATCTATTCATCCCTAGCCCTCACAAAAACTCATTAAAATGACAAGAAAAAATGCAATGCATGCCTAACCTTGTTAATGCTTAGATGCAGCCCAAAAACCTATTTGCGGAGCAAAATCCTAAGAGCTAGATTTATTTTAATGCATAAAAATGATGATAAACTGGCGTTTATCACACCCCCATTCTTATCTTTTGCTAGTCTCTTAGCCAAACTTTAATTTTTACAAAACATAATTTTTGGAAAATCTAATTTTTTTCACTTTTGAGGAGAAAAAGATTAAGGGACCTTGGTTTATCTAAACACATAAGGCACGAGATTTGTTAGGGATAAACATCGTGATTTGTTTTTGGATCCAAAAATTAGACAAAATGGGATCAATATATCCTCCAAAAATTCACAAATTAATCCATTGTTAATTTAGATGACTTGAAATTTTTGTTTTTAGGATTTTTCTGGCTCTTGAATCTGATTCACAACTTGCAATATCATTTAAAAGCTTGTGTCTGTGCTTGTGAAAAGCCAACATTTATAGGGACGTGTTTTTGGTTTAAATTTTTTTTTCTCTCCCCCATGCTTATTTTTAGCTTAAACTTACAACAGATGTGTCGGGATCAGCATTCCCATTACCAGTCCTCGAGGTGGCTCTGGCGCCAGTACTTTAGGATAGCACTGTCCATGACACCACCCAGGAGCTCACAACCCCAAAACACAATGCGGTGTGAAGGGGTGCTCCAAGCAAACTCAAGCTCTTGCTCTGACACTATAGGTAGAGCACCGTCCAAGAAACTTGAGCTGCTAAAATGCGATTTAATGCTCTATCTATAGATATGAAATATAGATATGGAGTAACGCTGAGGCAGTAACATGTTGACATCATGTCCTCAAAGGAGGGATTTTCCTACTTCTCAGTGGTGGGAACTCAAACCAATGATTTGCTTCAGACTTTCACTAAGTCCAAACAAGGGAGTTTTTCTAATTTTTAGTTATTTTTAAGTGTTGGCTTGTGTGTGAAATTTGACACAAGAAGTTCCTCAAGACATGCAAGTTTTTAAATCAGAAACTAAGTCAGATACTTTCCTCATTAGAAAATAGGATCAAGTCACATAAAATATCATGAGTTCAGGTGGAACTTTAGAGAAGGATATCTGATCTAGTCTAAAAATAGACCCTAAAATTCTAATGATTAAATCCACATCCTCATCCCTAGTTTGTTAAAGATTAAATCCCATTGTACCCAAAAATGAATTTTTCGACCTTAGTCCCAATTTCAAAATTTTTCCTCAAAAACTTTTCAACATTTATATTTTTTTTTGGGTATGCAGGCATGAAAATAAAATAACTAAAGAAAAATGCATATTTTTAGGTTTTGAAAATCCTAAATCGATCATCAAATTTTAAAAACACCCCCCCATGCTTAAGATATGCAATGTCCTCATGCATTGGGAAGAAGAAGAAATCACCTTAAATGAAGAACGGTCGAGTTTAGGATGGTCAAAACCTGGAAAAAGAAGGAAAAGGAAAGTAGGAAAAATGATGGGTTACCTCCCATCCAGTGCTATCTTTTACGCCATTCAGTTGGGCATAGTGTACATTAGTGATCAAAGGTGGTTAGCTTAGTGAAATCGAAAGATTCAGACGGAAGATTCAGCATATGATGAAAATAGGGCTTTCAATGTTGGCCGTTGACTTGAAATGTCATATTAATTTTAGGATCAAAGAGATCAATAGCGCCATATGGGTAAGTTTTATGGACAATAAAGGGGCCGATCCATTTAGATTTTAATTTGCCAGGAAAAAGACGTAATCAAGCATCAAAAAGCCAAACGCGTTGATTAACGTTAAAGTGTTTCTGAACAATGTATTTATCATGAAATTTCTTTGTTCGGTCTTTATAAATCCTTGCATTTTCATAGGAAAAATTACGTAATTCTTCCAATTCAGTTAATTGTAATTTTCTTTGGATATCGGCGTCAGATAAATCCATGTTTAGTTGTTTTATTGCCCAAAAAGCCCTATGCTCTAGTTCTACTGGGAGATGGCATGCCTTCCCAAAAATCAGACGGAAGGGAGACATGTCGAGTAGAGTTTTAAAAGCAGTACGGTAGGCCCATAAAGCATTGTCCAATTTGGTGGACTAATCTTTACGGTCAGTCCTAACCATCTTTTGTAAAATATTTTTAATTTCCTGGTTAGAAACTTCTGCCTGGCCATTTGTTTGGGGGTGATAAGGTGTAGAAATTTTATGATTAACCCCTTATTTAGAAAGAGGGTGACAAAATTGTGAGTGAGTGAAATGTGAACCTCCGTCACTGATAATGGCTTTTGGTCTGCCGAATCTTGAGAAAATATTTTTCTTAAGAAATTCGACAACCACACAGTGATCACTAATGCGGGTGGGTATTGCTTCTTTCCACTTGGAAACATAGTCGACTGCAACTAGTATATATAAATACCCACCAGAGTTGATGAACAGTCCCATGAAGTCGATGCCCCAAACATAAAAAATTTCAACCTCTAAAATAGAATTAAGGGCATCATATCCTTCCGAGTCATGTTACTGATGCTCTAGCAATGCACATAGGACCGAACAAAGTTATGAGCATCTTTATGCAAGCTGGGCAAATAGAATCCCGCATTAAGGATTTTAGTTGTAGTTTTCTTGCCTGAAAAATGTCCGCCATAGACCATTGATGTGTCAAAATATCATGGATTTCAGAGTCAAGTACACATTGTCGAATGACCTAATCAGCATAAATGCAGAAAAGGTCAGGCTCCTCACAAAAATAGTATTTAATATCAGCAAAGAACTTATCCCATTTTGTTTTTCGCCAATCAGTGAAGATTCATTCTGTTGCTAAATAATTTACGATGGGCGCAAACCACGGGAGGATAGTAGTAGCTAAAATGTTTTCTTCGGGGAACTAATCAAGTGGGGTCATTATGTCATTCATCATAAGATGGAGAGATGGTCAGCCACTACATTATGCGATCCTGCCTTATCCTTGATTTCCAAGTCAAATTTCTAGAGCAGCATAATCCAACAGATAAGGTAGGGTTTTGCATCTTTCTTTGTCAGCAAATATTTAATTACTAACTGGTCGGTATATATAGTGACATGTGACCACAAAAGATAAGTTCTAAACTTTTCTAAGGTAAATACAATAGCAAGAAGTTCCTTTTCAGTAACCGTGTAGTTCTGTTGTGCATCATAAAGAGTTTTGCTTGCATAATAGATCACAATGGGCTTCTTGCCAATTCTTTGCCCTAGAACAGCCCCTATAGCAAAATCTGAGGCATTTGTCATTAATTCAAAGGGACTATTCCAATCAGGTCCCTGTAAAATTGGTGCCTCAGTAACCTCCTTCTTCAACCTCAAAAAACTCTCCAGGCACTTATCATTAAAATCAAATGGCTGGTCTTTAGTAAGTAGCTAACTTAAGGGCTTGGAGATTTGGGAAAAGTTTTGTATGAATCTACGATAGAAACCGACATGACCCAAAAATGATCTGATTTGTTTGATAGTAGTGGGTGGTGGGAGATTATATATAGCATCTATTTTTGCTTTATCTACCGCGATTCCTTGTTTTGAAATAACATGGCCCAAGACAATACCTTCCTGGACCATGAAATGACCTTTTTCCCAACTGAGGTCCAAATTGGCTTCTCTGCATTTTTGGAGAGTTCTTTCAAGGTTCTTGACACAATGGTCAAAAGAATCTCCGAAACCAGCGAAGTCATCCATAAAGACTTCTAAGAATTCACCTACCAGGTCTGAAAAATTGTAAGCATACACCTTTGAAAAGTCGCAGGTGCGTTGCAAAGACCGAAGGGCATCCTTCGGAAAGCAAAGGTTTCGAAGGGGCAGATGAAAGTTGTTTTGTCCTGGTCCTCAAGGTGAACCACTACCTGATTATAGCTGGAATAACCATCCATAAAATAGTACAAATTCCATCCGGCTAAATGCTTCAAGATTTGATCAATAAAGGGGAGCGAAAAATGGTCCTTCTTGGTGGTGGTGTTTAATTTTCTATAATCAATACACACGCGCCAAGAATAGGCAGTTCGAGTGGCTATGTTCTCCCCATTATCATTAGTGACAATTGTTAGTCCAGCCTTTTTGGGCACAAGTTGTGTTGGACTAACCCAGGAGCAATCAGAAGTGGGGTAGATGATATTAGCGTCAAGCCACTTAATAATCTCCTTTTTTACCACCTCCTGCATAATAGGGTTTAAGCACCTTTGTGGTTGGTGGGAGGGGCGAGAATCGTCCTCTAAATATATACGATGTGTACAATAGGACGGATGAATATCCTTAAGATCAGTAAGGGTCTAGCCAATAGCCTTTCTATATTTACTCAAAACCTGGAGAAGTTTGTGCTCTTGTGCCCTGGTAAGCCCAGAATTTATAATCAAGGGTAGGGTCAGATTTGGACCTAGGAAGACATATTTAAGGGTGTCGGGCAAAGGTTTTAATTCCAATTGTGGTCTCGACACCGAAAGAATTTCTGCTTTGTGGGTTAGTGCTGAGGTGAGAGTGAAAGGGTTAGCTAGAGGGTTAGCTAAATGTGTGGTTAGGGTGGAAGGATGAGAAGTGGATTGTTCAGAAACCGTATTGATGGCAAAATAGGAACCTAAATGGGAAATTTGCAAAGTTTCCTCCACAATATTTTCTATTTGTGAATCCGAATCATCAAAGAAATCTAGTTCTTGGAACTACCTAGAAGCTTGGAAAATGTCTAGGGTTAAAGATTCACTGCCAGACATGATCTTCATTTTTCCAGAATCACAAGCAATATTCTCATGGGCGGTGGCTAAGAATGGTCTTCCAAGAATGATGGGGGCAAACTTTAGTGCTTCCGGTACGTTTATGTCCAGGAGTAAAAGGTCTACTGCAAATGGACAATTTTTGACCCAGACAAGGACATCCTCAACAATTCCCCTTGGTTTAATTGTAGATCGGTTGGCTAATTGAAGAGTAACGTCAACAGGCTTTAATTCACCGATCTTAAATTCCTTAAAAACAATTGTGGGGATAAGATTAATTGATGCACTGAGATCCAACAAAGCACAATCAAAAGAAGTATCATTAATGATAACTTGAATCAGGGGGCGCTGAGATCTTTTCTCTTAAGAGGTAGTCGACTCTGCACAACTGAGCTGACTGTCTCAGGAAGGATCACCTTTCCTAAATTTCAGGGCTGCCTTTTCGGGGTACACAAATCTTTTAGGAATTTTGCATAGGCAGGGATGTATTTAATGGCATCTAGGAGAGGGATATTAATTTCAACTTGCCCAAATAAATCTGTTAATTCCTTTTCAGTGGGCTCAGATTTCTTCTTTTTCTTATTTGGAGAATGGAGGGCTTGTGGACAAGAAGCAGGGTTTTCTTGTTTTGCATTAATTAGTTTCTGAACAATATGAGAGGGAGACGGGGAAGAGTTGATATGTGTTTTATTAAAATGGGTTTCTTTAACAGGCAGGGGATTGTGAGTGATTTTCCCATTCCTCAGAGTAACTGCATTTGCAGTTTGGTTATTTCTAGGATGAGGATGGGAAGCCTGACTGTTATTGTAACCTGGTGGATGCGGAGGTGCTGGGTGAATGGGTTGACTGGGATATCCACCTTGGAACTAATTCCTTTGATTATTTGGGTTGGGCATGGGTTGGGAAGGTAAATTCCCAATAGGTCAATGATCAGGACTAACCTTAACTTGGTGTTGCAAGTTGGTAATCATGCTGGTTACTTCTGTCATTTGATTCTGCATTCCTTGCAAAGTTTTCATGACCTCATTGTTAATATCTTCCTGGGATGGCCCAGGTTGATACACAGGTTGCCCATAATTCCCAAAATAGTTTTGTTTAGGAAAATGAATCGGGTTCAGGTTTTTCCAGGAATGATTTGGGTTAGTCCTCCAGTTTTGATTGAAAGTGTTGGAGGGGTTTCTAAATTGCTCCTAGAGAGCATAAATATTTTCCATGGTGGGATCAAAAATATTTTGATCAAAATTCCCAGTCAAATCCTGTGGGAAATCAGTTGGAAACTGCTGAGAGCAGATGTGGCATCAATGTTGTGTAGATTTTCTCTTTGGAGAAGTTGTGGAGGGTTAGTGTGTGGAGAGTTAACGTGTGGAGCTTGTTTATTTGTGAGCTTTTCTTCCATTTTCTTTTGCTGAATTTGCATCTGGTCCTATCATTGAGCTAACATATATAGATCACCTTGAGTGACTAGAACAGAGGTGGATTTGTAGTCAATTTCATGGACTACGTGTCTGGGATTTTGTGTTCTACCAAAAGTGTCCATTGAAGTCATATTAAATGAGTTTCACTCATTTCTTGAAAGAGAAGATAGGCACTTTCGGCATCATTGTTAAGGAAATTGACACCACATGAGGCATCCACAAATCGTTTCAATTGATCTTCTAATCCATGATAGAAGATCTGCATTAACTGCCATTGTGGAATTTCATGGTGGGGTCAACTTCTTAGAAGTTGAAATCTTTCCAAGGCTTCATAGAGAGTTTCGCCAAGTTTTGTTGAAAGGTTATTATGGATCTTTGTAAAGCATTAGTTCGACCAATCGAAAATTTTTTTTTTAGAAAAGTGCTTTTTAATTGGGGCCAGGTGGTAATAGGGTGCCCAACCGTTCTAAATCAATGAGAGGCTTTGTCTTTAAGAGAGAGAGGAAAAAGTCTCATTAACCACATGTCTTCCTGCACATTGCGAGAATGAGTGGTTTGAGCGAGGACAGTTAATTCTTCGCGATGACAAAAAGGGTCCTCTCTTGGAAGACCATGAAAATTTTTGATAAGGTTTAGAATGGCTAGTTTGATCTCGAAATCCCCTTGTGGTATGACCACCCAAGTCCTTCCTCGTAATTGGAAGGATCATAGAAATCCTTAAGTGGAACGACAGGCTGTTGGCGGGGTGGTGGATTTTGCCCTTGGTTAGCTAGGTTCGTGACAGTACTAGCCAAATCTTCTTGATTTTGTTGTAGTCGAACCAAATAGTCGACCATCAAGGCAAAGGGGTTTGGATTTTGAGTTAGAATTGGAGGGCCACCTGGCCCTGCAGGAATTTTCGATTGCTCCAAATGAGGGAGGTGAGGGAGGGGGAAGTCAGCTTGTGAGTCGGCTGATGGGGTAGAAGTGGAAGCAGAATTTTTTTGTTGGCTTCCTAGGTTTTTCATTTACTTAGAAGAGGAGGGAGAAGAAAATAATGATTTTTTGCTGTGGGGGGCAAAATCTGATGGTCCCTCAAGATGTGGTTTTTGGGACCATCGCCCGTGCATGCACTATTTTGGAAGAATTGAAGGGGAGGAGATGAGAAAAAGATGAGAGAAAGTGTTCAATTCAAACAACCAAAGCTAGACCTAACTTAAGTGTGACTCCATAAAAATAAACCTAAGACTTGGTCTACATAGGAAATAAGTAATCAATAGTGAATACCCATTCTACCAACAAATCTAGCCAAGTTGCTTAAGGGGAGGTTTGGGCCCAAACATTTTCTAAGGAAAACCCCAGGTACTTGTACAAACCCACAGCTGGTCGTTTGACACAGCCCCTCAGCCTGAACACTAGATATAGATGACATAATTGGTATTAACTAGAGAAAACTTAAGACCTATACAGCAAGCCTAAGTTGATGAAACCTTAGGAGTCAAGTTGCTACGGATTTTAGTTAGGTCTAGGATACTATAGTGCACATGGAATGTGGAGGGCATTAATTTGGGTTATTGCCCTGTTATTTTAATTTTTTGTATGTGTGTAGGAATTGGAAAGTGGTTTCAATGCAAATTAAGTTGTCACATAATTGATGTATTCTTGTCTTTTAGGATTTGATTTAAATTAATGAGTTTTAGGGTTTCAATTCTTAAGACTTCAGACAAGTTTTGAAGATCCACAAACAAAAGGAAATCAAGTTATAGGGTTGAGATTAATTTCCTTTTAGTGGTTTGTTTCTTAAAATGAAAAAGAAACCCTAATTCGATTGATCCTAGGATAGAAATTTAACTACCAATGAGTTATTTTTAGGCTTTCTGCATTAAGTAATGGTCCAAACAATTCAAACAGCTCCACTACTTTGAAGAGAATCAAACAAGAATTCCAGAAAATATTTTTGTAAGATTTTAGGAATTTCTTTGATATTTGTTGTGAATTTTTATTTATGCTGATGTCGAAGTCTAGAAATGATACCCATGAGTATTCTGGACTTTTGTTACCACTACTGGCCTTAAACAATTTTAGTAATTTTATGTGAGATGTAAAATTTTACAAGGATTCCAGAAAGCTAAATTTCACAAGAATGGGATGAGTATAAAAATTCTAAAAATTCATGGACTGTAGCAAAATGGCAAGGTTAGAGGGTCTGGCCCCTTTGTAGTCCATGAATTTTTAAAAATTAAATGCATAGTAGTTGATCTGAAATTTGGAACATATGTTCTTAGCTTAATTTGGAATCATTGGATGAAATTTTAGAATTTTAGGAGATCAGTGGTGTTGGGAATTGATTTTTGAAATCCAAACAAAAATCTAGACCCGAAAATTAGAACACCAACACTTGGATTGGACTGGTGTTTAATGAAGCATACAAGCAATCAATGAATTTTAATGGACACCACTCCACTCAATTAAGATGTTTGGGATCCTGAAAGTCAAGTTTAATATTTTTTTTGTAGTTTTAATTGACTGTCACCATAAAAAAGAACCAACCTGAAATTCGCAGGAAGAAAAGGAACTTTGAGCTCTCGCTTCCAGATTCCCGCTTTCTTCCTGGAATTCCTGCACACACGAGATAAAAGAAAGAGAAGGGGATGAGATCCACTTTAAGCAAGAGAAAGAAATATTAAGGAAAGATGTGCCTCCTTAGCAACGGCGCCAAAAAGTGATATGAAAAATCGCGTGATTTGTAATTAGGGTTTTTAAGGTCGCGGTAACACGTGAATTCGCATACGCTTTTAAATTTATATTCCTAGATAGGGGAGTATCTAGGGTCGTCCAAGGAGAAAAATTTGCAATTCAAATCTCTTGCTTTAAAGGAGAACTCAACTTTCTTTTTCATATTTTAAATATATGATTTCTTTTTTGTTTTGAAATAGTGAGGGCAAAATGCGAATTATGACAAAAAGTACTAAGACCTATAATTACTAGGCTAAAACTTAAGAAATAAATATGTTCCCTCCCTAAGCTCACTCTAGGCAAGTGGAGGCCTAGAGTATTTAGGAAGTGGAAGTGAAACAAGTGCTAGAACAAAGACAAACAATTGCAACAAGAAATTAAAAAGAAGACAAACTAATTTAGTAGAATTTGTGTTCTTTTACAAAGACAAGTAGAGGAATGCTTCTACTAGAAATGGAAAATATAACAATCAATAGAAGAAACACAAATCCTCTTGTAGAATTTGGTGAAGAAGGGAGTCTTCTTGCTCCAAGCCTAGCTGCTCCTTGGCTTGAAAAGAGGTTCTCCTTCTTCTCCTTCCTTGAAAGCTCCTCCAAGGTGGATGCTCTCCACCTCAATTCCTTCCTCCAAGGGTGGGCGTGCACCACCCTCGAGCTCTCCTCCAAGGTGGCGTGGACCACCTTCAATACCTCCTCCAAAGGTCTTCCTTGCCTGGCTCCTCCTTTGGCTGGCATGGGCACAAGAGAGAAGGGAAGATGGTAAAGCACCAAGGGTACAGAATATCCCCTTAATCTTCTTCTTCTCTCTTGGGCTTGGGCTTTAGGTAGAATATGAGAGGAAATTTGCTAGCCAAGGATGGGTTGTAGGGTGGTGGGTGGTGGTCTTTTTATAGGGTAGGATGAAGGGTTAAGGTGGCTCTTGAGATGAAGGGCTAAGATGGGAAGATGGAGGTGGTTTGGTGATCCTAGGGCTAAGGAGAGTTGGCGCCACCTAAGCGGTGTAAAGGGGGTAGTTATGGGTGGCCAAGGGACACCTAAAAGTGGTTCCAACCATGGAGAGGTGCAATGGGTTGGCGCCAACTTCTAGGCTTCTAGAAGAGGGTTGAGGTGGATGGTGGAGATGGCTTGGAGGGGTTATGTGTAGGGTGGAGATGGCTTGGAGGGGTTATGTGTAGGGTGGATATGGGGGTTGAGGTTGGCGCCAAAAGGGAGATAGTTAGGGTCAGTTTTGGCACCAACTTTAGGATTCTTTTCGTGGTTAGTTGAGGGGTGAAAGGTGGTGAAGAGGTGGCACCAACTTGAGTAGAGGTGGAGCTTGATTAAGTTGGCTTAGGTGGACATGGAGTAGTAGGTTATGTAGGTGGAGTTAGGGTTAGGTTTTTGGTGCCATGGAGGTGGATGCTAGCTAAGCTAAGATAAGTTAAGCTAGCTTAGCTAGCTATAGAGTAGAGGAATAAGCATGTGGAGCTTAGGTTTTGACGAGATGAGCTGGATATGCAGAGTCTAGAGCTGCATTGGAGCTGGCAGCTACTGAAGTGGTCAACATGGCTTAGCTTGCTAGTTCTTTGCTAGCTGCTAAGCCAAGCTAAAGTGAGCTGGCTTGTGTTGAATGGAGCTCAGGTGAGCTGGGTCTGGTGCTCCCAATTATAATTAAGCTGGTTGAGACAGCTAAGGTAGCTTAGCTCAATTAGCTTGAGCTAAGCTGGGTCCCTGGGAGCTGCACTTGAGCTTCCTGAGCTAGAATGAATTCATCTTCAGTTCGTTGGAGTTGAGTGGAGCTGGATATAGCTGAACCTAAGCTGAGGTGAACTCCAGTCAACTCAGCTGAGCTAGCTAGAGCTCCCTGTGGACTAGTGGGAGTTGAGATGAGCTAGAATCAGCTAAGGATCTGAGCTAACCTGAGCTAGGGTGAGCTAGGATGAGCTCTTTTGAGTTGCCGTTCAACTGAAATGAGCTGAATGGAGTTAGGATGAGCTAACCCTTGTCCAAATGAGGTAAGTTCCAACTGTTGTGAGCTAGATCAAGTTGAGTTCCAGCTAGTCTGGGCTCCTCCTTCACTAGTTGCCTTCTTGAGTGCTAAGGTTTTAGGGATCTGTATATCTGCTCATCCTTAACACTCACAAAAACACATTAAAATGACAAGAAAAAATGCAAAGCATGTCTAACCTAGTTAATGCCTAGATGCAGCCCAAAAACCCATTTGTGGAGTAATGGGAGTAAAATCATAAGAACTAGGTTTGTTTTAATGCATAAGAATGATGATAAACTGGCATTTATCACTTGCCGACCAAAGCGAAGGCGTCTAGACCCCTTTCTTCATGGTCGTGTCCTCCACTGGAGTCACCTTCATTTCTAGCATTGGCCAATTAACGTCAGTGCCAATTCCTCATCCTCGTCATCCATTAGTTAGGTTAACACCCTTCTCTCTCCTTCTACTCTATCTCCTACTCTTTATTCTCCAAATACGACCACCGACGACACCAAACGCCTTTATCTCCTCCATCTCCGGCAACCACTCTGGCTAGGGTTCCTGCCCGCTACACACATCCATCCCCCTCGCCAACTAGTCGACATGCTCCACCAGCTCACGCCCTACAAAACCCCTATCCTATTCCACTTTACTGCCCATCCAAACACCCCACTGAACAAACCCACCTTCGCAGACCTATTGTTGTAAACACATTTACACTACTTAAGATGTCTATTTATACATGTTCTTAAGCATAGGATTGCATTTCATGATATAAATATTGCATTACATGCATCATTTTGCATTTAGAATAGTTTGAATAAAATGGAGGTTAATTGTCTCCATTTATGTGCTTGGACAGGGCAAATATTTCATCAGGGCCTTGGATCAAAGATCCAACTGTATGGATGTGATGAGGGCGACGATTGGAGTTCAACGACTCCAAGATCGCCCTAATCAGGCATCCGTAGCATCAGATAGTGACCCGAGAACCCTAGAAGATCAAGGGACAGGATGGTGTAAATCCCCAATTCAGATGATAAATCCGACCGCACAGATGAATTCGGATCGACGATCGCAGCACAACGACACAAAAATCGAGTCAATCCGACATCCGTCGCACCATCTACAACTTCCAGAAGATGGACGGCCAAGATAGCACCACGTGGTGCCATCTCAGACACCCAAGCGGTCGCTTCATCTTGTGAAGACCCCGCGCCCGATCGTTCTCCGCCGTTGGATCTTAATCCAATGGCTGTGGGTGCTCGCATTTAAAAGTGCCCGCTCGACCATCCGCGCCCCATAGCGCAATGGTCGAGCGCGCTATCGCGAGCGTAGGGCACGGGTTCGAGCCATGGCGAGGAGCAGCAGGCGTGAGCGATTGGGCGTGGGTGGAGCATCAGATGGAGATCGGACGGCCGCACGTGCCCGATAGCGTCGACGCGCAATCGGACGCGCAGTCAAACGCTTGGGGGGCACGCAACGCAGCGGGCGTGGACGCATCTTAAGCCATCCGATCTCACGATCGGACGGCTGAAAAGCGCTGGACATGCATGGATGTTGAGAAGCGGGTAGCCGAGGAGGCACGCGTGGGCGCGGAGGCGACGACCATTTCGGGACTTTAGTGACAGATTTATCCGTCACTAAAGACCCCTTATTTATTGTTTTGAAGTTGTAATGTCCATTTTGCCCCCACTCCTTGAAACTATAAAAGGAGACCCCTTCCATACAAAATTCTCATCCCTTCTTTCTCCTCTCTACCCCTCGAAAGCTCAAAAGAAGCTTGTCCCACACCCGGGATGCTTCTTGCGAGATAAAGTCCAATTTTCGTTCCCCTTCGGAAGTGGATCCCGCGACGACGACGGCGTGCTGCTCCATTCCCGTTCTTCTGCTTCGTCCTCCTTCATCCTGCTTCGTTCTCCTTTGTCCAGGCATCATCCCGTCCGGCTCGTCCTCCAAGCAATCGTCGAAGAGGATAATTTCTCTCTCCCATTCTTAT
This sequence comes from Thalassia testudinum, assembly GCA_037157565.1. NCBI lineage: Eukaryota > Viridiplantae > Streptophyta > Magnoliopsida > Alismatales > Hydrocharitaceae > Thalassia > Thalassia testudinum. Next base: position 11,806,306 of record JAZHRO010000036.1, read on the forward strand.
TTACAGCTTTTCTAGTGTAGAATTTTCCTACTTTATAGTGTAATTGATTTTCCGCTTTCTAGTGTAACTTTTATTTAGCTTGATTATATAAACAATTGGAATATTGAATGCATGTTCTCTCTCTCTCTCTCTCTTTCTCTCTCTCTCTCTCTTAGCTTGATAGCTCCATTGTAATTATATCGCCTTGCTTAACAAAAATCCTAAAAAAATATATTCGCGAATATAGATCAACGTAGCCTCCCTGTGTTCGACCCGGAATTCTTTTCGGTATAAATTTTATTTGTTGAACACAAATTCTTCGCTTTCGAACTACAACGACAGGTTTTCCAAAACCAAAGACGTAAGCGTAGCGATTTGCAAAAACACGGTTCAACATTTTGCCGCCGTTGCCGGGGAGGCAACGATTTCCGATCTTTTCTTCGCATTTCTTGCACTTTATTTGTTTTCCAACTAGCTTTCTCTTATGTCTATTGTTTTGCAGAGACCTCCATCAAGGAATCAACAAGTGGTAGACTGAAGTAAAGTGCAGTTGAAGACAACTGTAAGTGCTCCCCCATTCTTTCCCCCTCCATGGATTTCATTCGCCACATTAAATCCAAATCCCAATTAACCTAGGTGTTTGCATAAATCCTAGGAATAGTTTGGTTGTATGGATTTTCAGTCACATTCATTCCACCCTCATCCATAATAAAATAACAAAAAGATAATCTTGTGGGGTAATTTTCAACAAACACACAACACACACCCACATTCAAGGCACTATCAACTTGATTTGTTTTCTACTCAATCGAGTTCTGATCTGTGGAACCGATACACACAAAGTAACACATAACAGAGTAGAAATCATTCTAGGTTAATCATCTTTGAGTGCCTAACTTAGTGGTGCATTTGTGGCCAGTTGTTTGAGTTGTTTGGGCCGCACCACTTTTATAACCAACTCATCAAGTAGCTCCTCCTTAGGGTTTTCAATCTAGGTATATTCCAGGCACTCCACTTTCTTTTTGATTTTAAAGGAAAACAATCTTCACCCGTGCTTTACAACTTGGTTTGCCTAGAAACTTGATTGCAATTCACCTAATTTGAAACCCTAAAAGCTACTTAAGCAAGATTTGAACACTAAAATTCACACATTATCAATAATCTTGCTTGAAAACCCTGGTTGTGCACGCACTTACACAAATCTTAATCAATCAATAAGGGCACAACCCATTGTAAGGGCCCATCACATTCCATATGCACCACAATCCCAGGCCTTAATAAAATTGAGTAGACGTTGGCCTTAAGGTTTGATTCCCTCTTCAGGGTCTAGTCTGAGATTATTTTTGATTAACCTACTTGTATTGATTAATCTGATGTCTAGCTAGGGGAGTAGAGTCAAACGATCACGGCTGGGGGGTACACTAGGAACCGGAGGCGAAAGCCAAAGGAAGAACCTTCTCCCCAGTCCCTCCTTCTAACTGGTTGGATTAAACAGACACAAGTGGAGTAAATCACTTACAGTCTTAAGGCTGGTTTCGAGAGTCAGCAGATCCTTAGGCTACCACACTTAAGGACAGCCTTGTTTGTTGTGCTACAGGGTCCCTATCCCCAGTCCTTTCAACCTTCTCCTAGTTTATGCTGGGAAGACGGTCATTAAATCCCCGATTGGAAGGACCGTTAGAACATTCTAGGAGGCGCAAGTTAGATTTTGGTCAATTTCATCCCATGGCCGAACAATAGCCTCCTCTGCTTGAAAATCCACAGGAGGAATTCCGAAGGCAGTTGGAACAGATGCAGAGAATCAAGGAATGGTTCCAGAGAATGCAGGGCGCTCAACCCTTGAAGGATTTTTATGATCCTTCGAATTACGGGAAACGTCCCGGCGTCCAGATTCCAGCCGGTGACGTAGAAATCAAGCCCCAGGTGTTAAGCCTGATTAAACATTATCATGGGCTTGGCTCCAAAGATCCGTTTCAGCACTTGGAAGATTTGACCACTTTGGTCCAGACCACCAAGGCTTGAAACGTTAACGAGGAGCAAATGATCATGAGCCTCTTCCCCCACTCTCTTAGGGATAAAGCCGCTCATTGGTATAGGACAATAGGAAGATCAATTACAACTTGGAATGAGTTGAAATCGACCTTTTTGAAGAAATTCTTCCCAGTCGGTTGTACCAATGCTTTGAGACAGGCAATCACTACCTTTACCCAGCAGCCGGGGGAGCAGTTTCATGTGGCCTGGGAGCGATTCCAGGACTTATTGCAGAGGTGTCCACACCACGAGGTGCCGAAATGGCAACTCGTGTAGATCTTCTATCATGGGTTGAATGAGCAACTCAGAAACCATGTGGATGCTTCTTGCGGAGGCAATTTCCTCAATAAAGATGCAAATAGTGCACATGATTTATTTGAGGAAATGAGTGAGAATTCAATTAATCATGCCTCCATGGATACTTTTAACCGGTCCCAGCAACCCAGATCAAATGTCAATGAAGTCCATGACTCTCATTCATTTGATATGGAATTGATTTGTAATAAACTTGATAAGGTGGACTTGGTTGCTAAAAGAATGGAAGAGTGGATGGCTGCAATTCTATGAACAACTCTCAATCCACTCAATCCCAAAATTCGGGATTCCATTCCTCACGAGCTCCTTCTTGACGGGAGTTCGTGAATCAACTCAGTGCAACTCAATCTATGAGTCAGCATTTCTCGGAACCCCATGGGTTCCCAACTGGGGCCTTTGATCCCAGTTTTTCTGATCCTTCTCTTTCTTTCTCTCCATCCTCACCCTATGAGGATGTTTGTGCTGTACAAGAGAATGTTAGATCCAACCCCTACTTGAATGCCTATAATCCAGGTTGGAGAAACCACCCTAACTTCTCTTGGAAAAATCCGGGGCAACAGACCCAATTCCGACCCAGCAACTATGCTCTGCAACATCCAATGGGTCAGGGTCAAGTATATACTCAGTTGCCTCCGAATCAGGTCAGTCAGCCAGCTTGGAATGCCCGTCAACCTGTAGGGTAGGCTGATTTGAACCGTCAAATGGTAGAGATGCAAGGATCTATGCTCCAGCTCATGCAGCAAATGAAAAACTTGCTGGACAACTTGCAATCCGGGCTCATTGCTAACTCTCGTCAACCCGGATCTCTACCATCCCAACCCATACCCAACCCGCGAAATAATATAAATTCGAGCAATCAAGCACTAGGGTACGGAAATCAAAGGGACCCGCACGCACATGCTCAGGTGGTTGAGCAGGGTTCCTAGTCTTCTTCTGCTAATCAACAATTCATGGTCAATCAAGCCCCTCCAATCTTTCCTAACCCTCCCCAAGACCCAAATTCTTACGCTTCTACAAATTCTGTCACTTTGAGGAGTGGTAAGAAGACTCAGGATCCACAACCACACTATTCTGATCTTTTGAATCCTGAAGAATCTGAGGAGAGAGAGGAGAATTCTAGAGGAGAAATCAAGGCTCAGGAACCTGATTCCAAAGATCTGACACATGTTCCTTTTCCTGAAGCCTTAGCCAAAGCAAAGAAGAAGAAGTCTATTGATAGCAATGAGGAGCTTCTGAATTTATTTAAGAATGTTGAGATCAATATTCCGCTCCTTGACGCTATCAAGCACATACCGGCTTACGCAAAATTTTTAAAGGAATTATGTACACAAAAGCATAAGTCGAGAGAATCTGTTCCGAGGAAGGTGGTACTCCCCGAGCAGGCTAGCTCTGTTATCTTGCACTACCTCCCTCAGAAAAAGAGAGATCCTGGTGCTCCTTTGATTTCTTTCGTTATCGAAGAATACACATTTGATAGAGCACTTTTGGATCTCGATGCATCCATCAACCTAATTCCTACTTCTCTCTACGAGAAGTTTGGGTTAGGTGAACTTCGGCCAACTTAGTAACGCTACAGTTAGTGGATCGTTCGGTCACAAACCCACGAGGCGTTATTGAAGATGTTATAGTTAAGGTCAAGGATTTCTATTTTCCTGTAGATTTCCTTGTCCTTGACATGGATGTACCAGATAATCTGAGGAACACGTCCATCATTCTGGGGCATCCGTTCCTAGCTACCGCAAAGGCCAACATTAATTGTGAAAGCGGTAGCATGGAAATCGCCTTTGGGGACCAACGAATGAAATTGGATATTTTTAAGGCAATAAACAAATTTGAGGATTGTGGATTTATTGAGGAACTTGATGAGGATAATGTTAATATTGAAACTTGTTTGATAGTTTATTCAATTGAAAGTTCCTCTTTGGTTGATGAATTTGACCCGCAACCCTCTGACCTGACATCTTCGGAAGAGGTTACTGATTTTGTTCACTCAAAACCTCTTCCTCTTGTTGAATCTTCAGCATCTACCCTACCATCAATCATTACCCCACCCCAGCTTGAATTGAAACCATTGCCTGAGAATTTAAAATATCAATTCTTAGGACCACAGAATACGCTCCCTGTGATTATTAGTGCTAAATTGACAAAGGAGCAAGAGATTAAATTGATTAAGGTTCTAAAGGAACATAAGGAGGCAATTGGTTGGACCATTCATGACCTCAGGGGGATCGAGCCATCTTTCTGTAATCATAGAATATTTTTGGAAGATGGATCCCGCCCTTCTCGCCAAATGCAAAGGAGATTGAATCCAAATATGCGAGAAGTGGTCAAAAAGGAAATCATCAAGTGGCTCGATGCAGGAATTATTTATCCAATCTCTGACAGTCCCTGGGTAAGTCTCGTTCAGATTGTTCCAAAGAAAGTCAGGATTACTGTTGTGACCAATGAGAGAGGTGAATCTATCACAACTCGTTCAGCTTCCTCTTGGAGAGTTTGTATTAATTATAGGAAGCTGAACACAGCCACTGAAAAGGATCATTTTCCCCTTCCCTTCATTAATCAAATCTTGGAAAAATTAGCTGGCCAGAAGTACTTCTATTTTCTTGATGGCTACTCGGGATATAACCAAGTTCCTATCCATCTCAAGGATCAGGAAAAAACTACTTTTACCTGTCCCTACGGAACCTTTGCTTTTCGTAGGATGCCTTTTGGGTTATGCAATGCACCTGCGACTTTTCAAAGGTGTATGCTAGCCATATTTTCCGACATGGTGGGAGAGTTTATGGAAGTCTTCATGGATGATTTCTCTATTTTCGGAGAATCATTTGACTCATGTTTGGCTAATTTGGAAATGATTCTTAAGCGATGTATCAAGACACGACTGGTCCTTAGCTGGGAAAAGAGTCATTTCATGACCCAAGAAGGCATCGTTTTGGGTCATGTAATTTCTGAACCGGGAATTGAAGTGGACAAAGCTAAGGTTGATGCTATCGTTAAACTTCCTCATCCCACATCTGTTAAATAAATCAGATCATTTCTTGGCCATGTGGAATTTTATAGAAGATTCATCAAGGATTTCTCGAAGGTTGCTCGTCCTTTGAGCAATCTTCTTGCCAAAGAAACGCCGTTTGTTTTTGACGAATCATGCCGAAAGGCATTTGATTTTCTGAAAACGGCAGTCACCTGTGCTCCAATTTTGCAAGCACCAATTTGGACAGCCCCATTTAAGATCATGACCGACGCTTCTGATTACGCGATCGGGGCTATCCTGGGTCAAAAAATTGACTGAAAGGCCTCTGTCATTTACTACGCTAGTAAAACTATGGATGAAGCCCAGAGGAATTACACTGTTACTGAAAAGGAATTACTAGCTGTAGTATTTGCTTTGGAAAAATTCAGGGCTTATCTCTTGGGGTCTCATGTTATTATTTATACTGACCACTCGGCCTTGAGACATCTCTTGGCTAAAAAGAATGCTAAACCCCAGCTTATTCGTTGGATTCTTCTTCTTCAAGAATTTGATCTTGAAATCAAGGATAAAGCCGGGGTACAAAATGTGGTAGTGGATCATTTGTCGAGACTCCTAGGTGATTCTTCTTGTTCGGACATTCCGATTGTTGACACTTTTCTGGACGAAACCATTCTTACAGTTTTAGGTGTCCACACCCCATGGTTTGCTGATATTGTTAACTATTTGGCCATTGGTCAAATCCCCCCAGGATTGGACCAAGCAACAATGGATAGACTCAAATCTGAGGCCAAATACTACTTTTGGGAGGACCCTGAACTGTATCGCATCGGCTCTGATCAGATTATTCATCGATGCATACCGGAGAATGAATTCAACAGTATACTCGAGTTCTGCCATGCATCTGGGTGTGGTGGACATTTCTCCGGCAGAAAGGCGGCTGCAAAAATCTTGCAATCTGGCTTCTATTGGCCGTCTTTATTCAAAGATGCCCAGGACTTCTCAAGGTCATGTTCTCGATGTCAGTCACTCGGGAACATAACTAATAGAGACATGATGCCCCTAAACCCTATTCTTCCTGTAGAAATTTTAGATGTTTGGGGCATCGATTTCATGGGACCCTTTATCCCTTCATTTGGACATCAGTACATTCTTGTTGCTATTGATTATGTGTCCAAATGGATTGAGGCAATTCCCACCCGAACCAATGACCACAAGGTGGTCATCAATTTTGTCAAGAAAAATATCTTTAGTAGGTTCGGGATTCCGAGGGCTATCATCAGTGATGGTGGCACTCATTTTACTAATGCCCAATTCCGGAATTTATTGGCCAAATACGGGGTTACTCATCGAATTTCCACACCTTTCCATCCCCAAACGAATGGACAAGCCGAGATCTCCAATCTAGAGATCAAGAACATTCTGCAAGAAATGGTTTGGCCTGATCGTAAGGATTGGACTCAAAAGCTTGACGCTCTTTGGGCCTATCGTACGGCATATAAAATGCCCATCGGCATGTCTCCATTCCATTTGGTGTATGGAAAGGCGTGCCATCTACCCGTAGAGATTGAACACAGGGCATTCTGGGCAATCAAACAATGCAATTTAGATTTGAATCTAGATAGAAAGACCAGGAAACTCCAACTATCTGAGTTGGAGGAGCTTAGAAATGATGCTTATGGGAATGCCAAGATCTACAAGGCTCGGACCAAAGCTCTACATGATCAATTGATTTCCCACAAGAGCTTTGAGCCAAACCAGAAGGTCTGGTTATTTGATTCTAAACTTAAGATCTTTCCTGGTAAACTTAGATCTAAATGGAATGGCCCATTCATAATTGATCAGATTTTTCCTAATGGTGCCATTCAGATTTCTGACCCAAAGATGGGTAACACCTTTAAAGTCAACGGTCAACGTTTAAAGCCTGTTGTTGACCGTAATCTTCCAGAATCCATCTCAGACTCTGTTGCTCTACCCATTCTATGACTTCTTTGGCTGGACTTCGCTTAGCTGACGGCATTAAACTCAGCAGTTGTACATATGACACAAGGCTGATACGAGCTTCATATCCAGGTGGCATCTTTCATATTCTACCCTTTCTTTCATGTCTCTTTTTCAATGAGGACATTGCATTAGCTAGGCATGGGGGGTGGATTCATTCTTGAATTATTTGGTCAGCCTTGTGAAATCCATGTAAATTGTCTCTCTTCTTATTTAAAAAAAATTAAAACTAGGAAGGATTAGTTGGACATTAGGACTTTTCAATCCTAAGAAATTTTACATTAGGATCTGAACACAAAGACCCCTCAGGTCTTTGGACTTAATTAGCCTATGTATCCACTAAAATGTGGATTTTTTTTTGAGTCCTCGCCATCTTAATTCTCTCGTAATTGGAGTAAATAAGTTTGGGTGATAAGTACACGACTTATCAACCCGCCCTCTGATTTAAGGGAATTTTAAGTCTTAAGCATCTACACACTTTCTTTGCACTGACTCGTTGTTCGATGATTTTAACAGAAATTGGGTAGCTAATGAACCTTCTAGGGTGATATGGCTGGCAAGTTATCGTGGGTAACAGCCCATAGGTAGGTTGTCCAGAGCCCAGTCACAGGGCCTTTCTTAGTTTGCTGCCTTTAGGTAAATCTTAGACTAGGGAAGCCACCTACTTTAAAAAAAAAAAAAGGGAGAAAAGAACAAAAAGAAATAAGCCACACTTTGCCGCACGAGTATGGCTGGCAAGTTGTCGGTGGTAACAGCTCATCGACCTGTTGTCCAGAACCCAGCTCAGAAAATGCACTAAAAATTCCCACAACACTTATGAAGAAGCGGAGAAGCAGAATAAACTGGGGAGATATACACTAGATTCACCCTTGTGTTGACCCTGTAAAAAAAAATAAAAGTAGGGAGAAAGCTACCGGTTGTAGAGATACACTTTTAGGTAGAATTCTGGTTAGGTCACCTAGAGGAGTAGAAATCCGAAGTCCATTCTAATTGCCGGTCAACGAGTCTATCACAATCACAATAAGATGCTTAAAGCTTAGGGTTCTCATCAAATTTTGGGTGAGTTGAATGGCCCTAGAAAGCCACTCTTAAACCCGAAAATTTGAAAATCAAAAAAATTAAAAAAGAGAAAAAGAGAAAAAGAAATTTTTCTTTTAATAAGGAGAGGGCTTGAAGCGGTCTGCATTTTGGCTGATACCCGGGCACTGTTGTGTCTTTGAAAGTTCAGTTCCTAAGTAGACAATTTCTTATTGATTGAAAAATAACTCAAGTCCAAATAATCTAACCTAATTCTTTTATAAATAGCATATAGTTTTTTGCTAGGGACTAGCAAAAGATAGGCATGGGGGTATGATGTAAACACATTTACACTACTTAAGATGTCTATTTATGCATGTTCTTAACCATAGGATTGCATTTCATGATATAAATATTGCATTACATGCATCATTTTGTATTTAGAATAGTTTGAATAAAATGGAGGTTAATTGTCTCCTTTTATGTGCTTGGACAGGGCAAATATTTCATCAGGGCCTTGGATCAAAGATCCTACCGTATGGATGTGATCAGGACGACGATTGGAGTTCAACGACTCCAAGATCGCCCTAATCAAGCATCCGTAGCATCATATAGTGACCTGGGAACCCTAGAAGATTAAGGGCCAGGATGGTGTAAATCCCCACTTTAGATGATAAATCCGACCACACGGATGAATTCGGATCGACGATCGCAGCCCAACGACACAAAAATCGAGTCAATACGACATCCGTGGCACCATCTACTACTTCCAGAGGTTGGACGGCCAAGATAGCACCACGTGGCGCCATCTCAGCCACCCAAGTGACCACTTCATCTTGTGGAGGCCCCGCGCCCGATCATTCTCCGCCTTTGGATCTTAATCCAACGGCTGTGGGCGCTCGCTTTTAAAAGCACCCGCTCGACCATCCGCTCCCCATAGCGCAGTGGTCGAGCGCATTATCTCGAGCGCGGGGTGCGGGTTCGAGCCGTGGCGAGGAGCGGCAGGCACGAGCGATTGGGCACGGGTGGAGCGTCAGATGGAGATCGGATGGCCGTGCACGCCCGATAGCGTCGACGCGCAATTGGACGCTCAATCGGACGCGCAATCAGACGCGCGGGGGGCTCGCAACGCAGCGGGCGCGGACGCATCTTAAGTCGTTTGATCTTGCGATCGGACGGCTGAAAAGCGCTGGACGTGCGTGGATGTTGAGGAGCGGGCAGACGAGGAGGCGCGCGTGGGCGCGGAGGCGACGCCCACGTCAAGGCTTTAGTGACGGGTTTATCTGTCACTAAAGATCCCTTATTTATTGTTTTGAAGTTGTAATGTCCATTTTGCCCCCACTCCTTGCAACTATAAATGGAGACCCCCTCCATACGAAATTCTCATCCCTTCTTTCTCCTCTCTGCCCCTCCAAAGCTCAAAAGAAGCTTGTCCCACACCCGAGATGCTTCTTGAGAGATAAAGTCCAATTTTCGTTCCCCTTCGGAAGTGGATCCCGTGACGACGACGGTGTGCTGCTCTGTTCCCGTTCTTCTACTTTGTCCTCCTTCATCCTGCTTCGTTCTCCTTCGTCCAGGAGTCATCCCATCTGGCTCGTCCTCCAAGCAAACGTCGAGGACGATAATTTCTCTCTCCCATTCTTATTTACAACTTTTCTAGTGTAGAATTTTCCTGCTTTATAGTGTAATTGATTTTCCACTTTCTAGTGTAACTTTTATTTAGTTTGATTATATAAACAATTGGAATATTGAATGCATGTTCTCTCTCTCTCTCTCTCTCTCTCTCTCTTTCTCTCTCTCTCTCTCTCTTAGTTTGATAGCTCCATTGTAATTATATCGCCTTGCTTAACAAAAATCCTAAAAAAATATAATTACGAATATAGATCAACGTAGCCTCCCTGTGTTCGACCTGGAATTCTTTTCGGTATAAATTTTATTTGTTGAACATGAATTCTTCGCTTTCAAACTACAACGACAGGTTTTCCAAAACCAAACACGTAAGCATAGCGATTCGCAAAAACTCGGTTCAACACCTATCCTGTCATTGACCGACCTCCTCTATGCACCAAACTCTACAATACAACCGCCACCACACTCGCCATGGTCTGAGAATCAGCTTGCACGATTTTAACGCAACTGCAAGGCCCTATTTTGTGTTTCAAGGTGTGACCGGACCTCTGCCATCTCCGCCAAGTCCTTCAGCCAAATCCGCCCTCCTCTGGCCTTGTTCTTCGTTGCTATTACGCCTAAGCCCCGTAGACCACCTTTAGGAAGCCTCGCAAGCATCCTACTGAAGCTGCCAGGGTGCACTCATGCTCCAATTGAGGAAGTACCTACAGTAGCACGCAAGGAAATAGGTAGGGATATAGTACCACCTCATATGCTGATAGGCATGCGAAGGCACTTAAGTGGATTTTTTGCTACTGCCTTATCGCCTCAATAGCACGGGGTGAGGTCCTCTCGCACTTGCCCTGGTCATCATCTTTCTCAACACAGTTAATTAAGTTAATTGTGCTTAATTATGTGCAGAAGTAACTTAGGTCAACTTGAATTTGTGTCGATTAAGTAGTATAGGGTCAAGTTAACCTAACATTTTTGATTTTATTTCTTTTAACTGGTTGAGTCCAGGTCATTCGCTGGTAGGCATAACTTTATTAGAATTCACCATTAAATCTAAGCTACTTGTGGAAAGTATAATTAAATTTACTCTAAGAACATGAATTTTGCTTAAGGGTTTCAAATTAGAAGAACATGTAAAATTCCATAAGGAAACACATTTACCCAAATGATCTTCTTTAACAAAAAAGTAAACATGTTTATTTCTTTTTATTTACAAGAGATTAAGGCAGTAGAAAGTATTTCTAATGAAAATATGCTTTATTACAACATTAAGCTCAAAAGAAATTAATAAAATGCAAGAAATTAAACCACTACGTTTTCTACTTTGTCTTCAACCTCTTTCTTTCTCTTCTTTTCCTTTTTATCTCCCTCTTTTTTCTCTTTACTTATCTCTTAATCTTCTTTTTAATATTTTTCCTTAATCTTTCTTGAGCTCCTCTTATACATGTCTTCTTCTCTTTCATTTCTTTCTTTCTTCTCTACCTTTCTCTTCTTTTCCTTTTTATCTCTCTCTTTTTTCTCTTTACTTATCTCTTAATCTTCTTTTTAATCTTTTTCCTCAATCTTTCTTGAGCTCCTCTTATACATGTCTTCTTCTCTTTCATTTCTTTCTTTCTTCTCTACCTGTTATTTCTCTTTAGTCCTCATGCCTATTTACCTTTCTTCCCTTACGAGTTCTCTCCTTCTTCTCGTTTTCTTCCTTTCCTTTTCTTCTTCTCCTTCTCTTCTGAACCTTAGCATACTTTCCTTTTGAGCCCTTGCAGACCTTCTGAACTGAACCGGTCTAACTCTTTGAACTAAAAATTAGGTTTTTGATTGGCAGCTTGCAATTGTCGAGGATACACAACACCCTTCTCAGCGTGGGACTAGACCCTACTAGGTCCAAGCTTGGTTTTATTTAGTTTTGATTTATTTCTGGTTCGCATAATCTCCAGCCCATATGGCTTACGGCCTCCCAGGCCCCATGCACACGCCCTCACGGGCCCACACTCTCATGCCCACAGGCGCACACACACCCGGGCACATGCACCGCACGTGCCCACACACACACCCATATGCTCAATTCGTTTCATGCGACGTGTGCTGTTGACTGACATGCCTTAAACACAAATTAGTTTTATACCCTTGTGGCCACTCCAGTTCCACTGATGTGGGACTAAGTTTCCCCTTCCTAGTTCAAACTTCAGATGTTGATTCCAACCAGCTCAGAGCTTCGTTCCAAGCAAAAGAAAGCTTGTTGGAAAGCTCTTAGGTTGTTCTATGGCAGAACGGTGGCAGCAACTAGCTTTTCCTAAGTCGTTGTAGTACAGATAGTTATTGCCATCATTTGCTAATATTTGTTACTCGGAAAATATAGTTCTCTCAAGGTCGACTCAGGGAGCAAGTTGTATTCTAGAGATATACATGTTCTATTACAAAAATAAAGAGAGAGAGAGATGAAAGTTTGGCTTCTTCTTCTCTTCTTTCTTCGTCTTTGTCTTCTCTTCTTTGGCTTTTGTTCTTCGTGTTCTTCCTCTATTTCTTCGTTGGACGATCCCGTCTTTTTCTTCTTTTTATTTTCTTTGTTTCTTCTGTTCTTGCTTCAGATCTTCCTCCCGTGCTCTTCTTCTTCTTTGTCTTCTTCTTTGTCTTCTTCTTCCTCTTGTTTCTTCACTTGGCTGCTCTGTGTTCCTCTCTTTCCTCTGCCTCACCTTCCTTCTTCTTCTTTGCCTTCTCCTGTCTTCAGGACGTCGTCTGATTTGAAAATCAGACGACTTAAACCGCTTGTTGCTACAGTGTCTCCCTTAGCTTCCTTCTTCTTCACCTGTGCCTGCACGCTCAAGAGTTCAGAGTCAAAGGGCAAAAGCCTACTCTACCCCCTCCCCTGCCCGTCTCTTTCTCTCTGAGTTCGCTCTTAGGACAGCTCTCCCAGAGCAATCGGGTAATCGGGTACGAGTCGCGCCCGGGTCCAGGCCCACCGGCGTGCGGTGGTGGGCGAGGAGTGCAGGTCGGGTTAATCGGGTCGGGCCAACTCCGCGGAGCGTGATCATGGACGAGGCCGGGTCGGGTGAGAGGGACCTCACCCCGTGGTCAGGAGGCAAACAGCATAAGTCACTTTTTTCCTTTATGCTCCCGCGCGCCTCTGAAAAGTTCCGAGGTGGGACTAAATGTCCCACCCCAGTTGAGCGCCCGCAGTGGAGGGAGCAGCGGGCAATCGTGGCTTCACGCGAGTCCTTCGCCCCAACTACGAGCCTGGGACGCTTCGCGGAGATGCCCCGCGCAACCTGGGAGTCGAACCTGGGCGAAGGTGTGCCTGCACCTGCAGGTGAAGGAGCTCTGCCTGCTCAGTAATGGCGACGGCGGGCGAATCCCCTGGTCACAGAAGAACGGCCTCTCGGTCAGACAGGCGGGGGACCTTCGCCGTGGCACGGCGAAGGTGGTCAGAGGGTCTGCAGGGGGCGTGGTGGAGCAAGCAGGTCGCCCTAGGTCAAACTGCGAGCGAAGAAGTGGGTGTGTTCGGTGGGTCTGCAGAGGGCGTTTGGTGGGCAGTGGATGGGCGGTGGAGGATCAAGGTGAGGAGGCGGAGGTTATGCACAGGTCGGCGAGCCGTGTGGGGTGCTGGAGCGATGGGAGTGGTTTGCCAGAGTTTGGCCGGAGGTGGAGAAGGTGAGGGTGATCGGTGGGAAATAGGTGGCGACAGTAAGGGTTTTCAGTATAGAAAAGAAAGAGGGGAGGAAGAGGAGAAGTTCTACCTGCTAAGCTGGACGAGGAGGGGTTGGCGCAGGCGACAGTCGTATCGACTGTCGCTGGAGAAGAAATTGCCCAGAGGAAGGGGCAGCAGCGAGGAGAGGGCCGGAGAGGCGTCAGCTGGGTGCGGTGTGACGCGGAAAGATCGAGAAAAGGTAACCCTACTGCTGGTAGTGCGGCAGGGCGACGAGGAGGAGGAGGAGAGGCCGCCGGAGCATGGGGGCGTCTGTCGGAGTGGGAAGGGAGGAATTTAGGGGGGTGTCTCCGTCAGATCCGAGCTGGGAAGAACGGAGGAGCGACGGGGGTATTTATAGGGGCGGAATCAGAGAGGAGGGCGGAGGGAGACGACGTGTCTCCCTCGCCGAAGGACGCCGGAGGAAGGAGACCCATACCATCCGTGCGTTCGCACGGGTGGTATGGGCGGTCGCAGTACTCAGGGGGGTGTCCCTGCGGTGGCTGACGACACTGGGTAGCCCCCATTGTCTTGCCAGGGCCCCTCCCTCATCCTGCGCGGTGCCATGCTCCGCGCAAGGTCGCCGGAGCGTGGCACTACGCAGGTTTTGTAGGAGGGACCTAAGCGCAAAGAACGAGGGAGTGTTAGGGCCAAAATGTGAGGGTTCAAAAGTTGAGGGCCAAAAAGTAAATATATGAGGACCAAAGTGTAAAGTTGGTCAAGAAGGTTTCTTCTTAGGCCCAAGTTTTTATACATGACTAATTAGGACCTAAGGATTCTGATGGTGAATTTTATTTCTAGATTAAACCTTGTTTGACCAGTCAATTTATGCAAAAACCCAAATTAAGTTATTAATTGGGCATGGTTCTCCATGTAGGTCAAAATGGGTTCCTAAGGCCAAATTGAAAGTCCTAAACCCTAGAGATTATTTTTCTATGAATTTTACAGGGTTTAGTTGATTTTTACTTTGCCTCGAACCACATGAATTGAAGTGGGTTTGTTTTTAGGGTTACAGGCTGTCATTTAATTCTTTGGAGTTGCTGTAGCCCTTATTGAGTCATCTCATCCCACTTTTCTTTTTATTAGGTTGTTTTGACCTATGTTTGGACCCTGAGTTACCCTATTTTCAGATCGGATTTGTGAAATTGCATTTTTACCCCCTCAGTTTATGTTTTCTTTGCAAACTCAGAATCTCTCTGAGCCAAGCCTTTCTAAGGTTATGTAGGAGCTTTTATTCTCTGTATTAGGTCAAAATGAGGTAGTTATGGCTCATGATGAGGTTCTCATCATACCCCCATGCCTAGATTTTGCTAGTCCCTTAGCAAAAACTTAAGGTTTCAACCCTTATTCTAGACCATGAAGTTCTTAATAGCTCCAGATAAGTGCTTTTTCATTTAAACTTAGATTAGGTTAGAATGCTGACCATAGGCTTAAAAGGTACTCTAGTACCAATCAAGATCCAAATCTGTCTAGCCTCAGCCTCAGTCCTTAGCAAAGGTCTTTAAGACGCACAAGAACTAACCTAAGGTTTATTGGACTTTGTAGTTAAAGCACCCGTGCTTGAAATGATTTTAGCCCTAGTTCAGTTCGCAGTGCGTTTTGTAAGAGAGAGAGGTAGAAAATTTTTCTATTTTTGGAGAGTTTTCTCTCTCTTTTTCTTTTTAATTCTAGCTTAGGATTGGCTTTTCAACACGGTCTGTATCAGATTCCTTGCCCCCATCATCAATCCTTAAGGGTTCCTGGCGATCGATGCTTCGAGATAGCACCACCCATGGCAACACCCAGAACCCTGGCTATTGAGATTTCGAGATAATCCCATCCATGGTGTTCTGTGGCCGCGTTCAGACCCTGGTAGTTGACACTTCGTGATAATGCCATCCATGGAATCTGAACCAGCAGGGTGCTTACATGCCCCTAGTAGGATATGTGAATATCCTAAGAGACAAGAACCGAGGAGATGATATTTTGTTATGCATCTTTGAGGGGATTTCCCGCCTCTCTGCGCTGGGAACTCGTCCAAATCAACTTGTGTTGATCGGCCGCTCCTACTCTAGGTGTACTTTTCAGAAATTTTTTCGACGCTTCTTCGTGATTTTGATTTTTACGCTTGCTGAACCAGGCTGTGTGTGAGGTTAGGGTGCTTAGGTTACTGAGTCTCGTAAACCAGAAGTTAGTTAGCGAGGTCAAATACTCCCTAAGCCTCGGACCTAGTACTTAAGCTTTTCATTTTCCTCAACCTCTTGAGGATTGTCTAGATCTTAATGGGTACTAAGAGTCAATCAAGAATGCCTAAGGTTTGCGTTCTTACTAATCTTACCAAGCACTTTTCATTTCTTTTCTTGAAAAAAATGGTCCAGACTAAGGTTAATTCCTTAGCTTCTTACTAATGACTATTACTCTTTTCTTTCATCTTTTTGTGCTCCTTTTCATTTTGTTTCTTTTCCTTCTCCTCAAAATTTCCTTTCTCCTCTTATTCTTTTTATTTTGAAAAATTTTTAATTTTTATGGCATTTTTGGCATATGTGAATTTTTTGTTTAAAACCTTTTTTTTTTTTTTTATTGCCAGTTTGCACTTATACCCCCCCATGCCTAAAACTTGCAATGTCCTCATTGTGATTTAGGGGTTTTTATTTACTTAATTTATTCCTTAAGACAGATATTTTTGTGAGTGAATGGGTCGGGATGAATTCTGCTGACGATTTCTAATCTCCGATGAAAGCATCTAAGGTAGAGTCGGCTGTCTTAAAGGGTGAACCTTAAGTGCACAATGGTGTCAGAAAAAAGGTTTTAGATTTTCAAGAAATGACGGGCTGCCTCCCATTAAGCGCTGAATTTTACGCCATCGGCCGGGCGTAGTAAGTTCAAGGGGAATGGAGGATGAGGGATGATTCAGCCGAATCAGTAGAAGTTACTTCAATGAACGGTTTGAGTCTCTGACCGTTCACGATGAATGGTTCAGAATCATGGCTGAGTGGACTGATTTCAATGGCTCCATTTCCAAAAACCGTCGGACTAAATACAGTCTGACCCACTTGGACCTCAGTTTCCCCGGGAAAAGTTTGAGTCGGGCATCAAAGAGTAGGACCTTTTGACCAGGATGAAAGATCTTTCTCGAGATGTGCTTGTCGTGGAAGGCTTTAACCCGCTCCTTGTAGATTCGCGAGTTCTCGTACGCGTCTAGGTGTAATTCGTCGATCTCGCTGATTTGGAGTTTTCTGTGGGTTCCAGCCTTGGAAAGACTAGATTACAGTTCCGTACTGTCCAATAGGCTTTATGCTCCAGTTCTACGGGAAGGTGACATGCCTTTCCGTACACCAGTCTAAAGGGAGACATGCCCAATTGGGTCTTGTGGGCGGTCCTATAGGCCCACAATGCTTCCGGAAGTCGGGACGACCAGTCCTTCCTGTCAGGCCGAACAGTGACTTGCAGGATTTTCTTGATCTCCTGATTTGATAGCTCAGCTAGACCATTTTTTTGGGGGTGGTAAGGAGTAGAGATTCGATGAGACACCCCAAATTTGGCCATCAGTGACCTAAACTGAGCATTTGTAAAATGGGCCCCCCCATCCGAGATAATAGCACGGGGAATCCTGAACCTTGAGAAAATGTTTTGATGTATGAACTTAAGAAGAATCTTGTGATTGCAGGTTCGGGTCGGTATGGCTTCGATCCATTTGGACACGTAGTCCACCGCAAGCAGAATGTACTCGAAACCATCCGAAACAGGAAACGGGCCCATAAAATCAATCCCCTAAACATCGAAGATTTCGCATACGAGAATCGGCTGCAAAGGCATCATGTCATGGTGGTTCATGTTGCCCAAATTCTGGCAACAACTGCATGCCTTGCAGTGACTGTTTGCGTCTTTGAAAAGTGTAGGCCAGTAGAAGCCACACTGGAGGATTTTGGATGCAATTTTATGCCCTGAGAAATGGCCACCGCATGCCTGGTCATGGCAGAAAGATAGGATATTGCTGATTTCCTCTTCCGGGACGCATCTCCGAATAATTTGATCAGCACCTATGCCAAAAAGGTACGGGTCTTCCCAAATGTAATACTTGGAATCAGAACGCAATTTGTCTTTCTTGGCCTTCGGCCAATCAGACGGTGTCTGATGAGATGCCAAGTAGTTTACTATATCAGCAAACCATGGAAGTCTAGTACCAACAGAAAGCAGGTGCTCATCAGGAAAATGTTCCATGATGGGTCCGGAAGGGTTGATGATCTCAGAAGGAAGACGGGACAGATGGTCGGCTACCACATTCTGCCTTCTCGCCTTGTCGCGAACCTCAAGATCGAATTCTTGCAACAGCAAGATCCAACGGATCAGTTGGGGCTTCGCGTCCTTCTTGGCAAGGAGATGCCTTACAGCCGTGTGATCTGAGTAAATGATGACATGGGAACCCAGAAGATACGATCGAAATTTTTCAAGGGCAAATACTACGGCTAGCAGCTCTTTCTCCGTAATCGTGTAGTTACGCTGAGCCTCATCAACTGTCTTGCTCGTGTAGTAGATGACCACGGGTTTCCCGTCAGCTTTCTCCCCCAAGACCGCTCCTACAGCGAAGTCAGACGCATCGCACATGATCTCAAAGGGTTGAGACCAGTCAGGGGATCGTAGAATAGGTGCCTGGGTGACTCGGTCACGCAGGTTTTCAAAGGCTAGCATGCATTCCTTGGAGATTTCAAAAGGTACATCCTTAGAGAGAAGAGAACTCAAGGGGCGCACGATTTTCGAGAAATCTGGAATGAAACGGCTGTAAAAACCAATGTGCCCTAAAAAGGAACGGATGTCCCTAATCGAGCTAGGTACGGGAAGGTGAGAAATCAGATCAATCTTAGCTCGATCCACCTGGATGCCTTTTTCCGAAATTGAGTGTCCCAGGACAATTCCCTCAGGCACCATGAAATGGCTCTTTTCCCAGGAAAGAACCAAGTTCACCTCAATGCATCGCCTGAGTATCTGGACCAAGTGTTGGAGGCAATCATCAAAAGATTCTCCAAAGACTGAAAAGTCATCCATGAAGACTTCCAGGAAATCACCTACCATATCTGAGAATATGGCAAGCATGCATCGCTGAAAAGTAGCGGGTGCATTGCAAAGACCGAAAGGCATCCTTCGGAAAGCATACATTCCGAAGGGGCAGGTAAATGTGGTCTTTTCTTGGTCCTCAGGATGGATTGCCACCTGGTTGTAACCGGAGTACCCGTCAAGGAAGCAGAAAAACCTATTTCCCACTAGTTTCTCGAGAATTTGATCAATGAAGGGTAGTGGGAAATGATCCTTCTTCGTGGAGGAATTGAGTCGGCAGTAATCTATACAGACTCTCCATGCATTGGCTAATCGGGTAGGAATGATTTCTCCGGTTTCAGTCGTTATGGTGGTAAGTCCTGCCTTCTTAGGCACAACTTGAATTGGGCTCACCCAACGACTATCGGAGATCGGGTAGATGATCCCGGCATCCAACCACTTGATGATCTCCTTTTTCACGACCTCCTGCAGATTAGGGCTTAAACGTCTCTGCATTTCATGAGAAGGTCGTGCACCCTCTTCTGAATAGATATGATGAGTACAATAAGAGGGGCTTATTCCAGTCAAATCATCGAGAGTCCGCCCAATGGCTCTGCGATGTTGCTGGAGGATAGCAATCAGACGGGATTCCTGCTCGGGATTGAGGTTGGAATTGATAATCACAGGGAGGGTCTGATTGGAACCCAAAAAGATGTATTTCAAGTGAGCAGGAAGAGGCTTTAACTCGAGGATAGGGTAATCAGCAGCAGCGGGTGGTTCAGTATAGATGTGAGGTTCAAGGGTAGGAGTTACTGGGTTGTTTCTATCTGGATTCAACCCCACCATTTGCGGGTCAAGATCTTTCTGTGGTTGATGAGGCATAATCGAGTCATTCTGGAGGTGTGATTCATCAACCAAAATCCTAACGTCACAAATTTGTTCGATGACACCGCAATTAATTCCTTGTTGGGCCTTAAATATATCAATTTTTAAGGTTTGATCTCCAAATTTAAGCTCTATTTGGCCCTCCTCACGGCTGATGTTGGCTCTAGCAGTAGCCAAGAAAGGTCTCCCTAGAATGATTGGTGTATCCCTAGGGTTTTTAGGTGCGTCCATATCTAAGACTATAAATTCCACTGGGAAATAGAAATCCCACACTCTTACGATAACATCCTCGAGAATCCCTTTTGGTGACTTTATAGATCGATCTGCTAATTGTAATGTCACCTCGGTTGGTTTTAGCTTGGATTCTTCTAGATGGTGAAGTAAGGATGTGGGTATCAGGTTTATGGATGCACCTAAGTCTAGCAAAGCTCTATCAAATTGGGTAGCACCTATCTTGCAGGAAATCAGGGGAGTACCAGGATCTTTTGCCTTGGGTGGGAGTTTACTGAGGATTACAGAGCTGGCTTGCTCTGACAGAACAATTGGGCTCCCACCCTTGGTTTGCAGCTTACGCTGGGGTGTCACACATTCTTTAAAAATCGTGCGTAAGCTGGTACGTGGCGGATTGCATCCATCAAGGGGATGTTTATGTGGACCTGCTCAAAGAGCTTGACCAGGTCCTCCTCAGGTGCCATGGGCTTGGTGGTCTTCTTTCCCTTGGTCAAGGCCTCGAGAAATGGGATCTTGGGTGGTTCTTCTAGGATAGGTCCTGGTTGTGGATCTGGGATAGGGGTGGGGATGTCCTAGATTACTGTCCTAGGCTTGGGATCACTACCAGGCTTGGAGTGGTTCAGATGAGGTGGGTCTTGGGTTTCCTTACCACTACAGGTCGTTACGGAATTAAGTCTTGCCTGGTTTTGGCTAGGATTGGGTAAGATAGCTTGCTGCTGGTAACCTGCAAAAGAAGTGGAGGCCTCTATCCCGTCAGGTGAAGGAACAGAGGGGGCCTGATAGATCATATGGGCATGGCCCGGGTTTGGGTTCATAACGCGCCGCTGGGTTGGCACGTTATTAGGATTAGGCAGAGGTTGGGAAGGAAGAGTACCTGGCTGGCGAGAGTTTGCCAACTAGGTCAATTGGTTTCGGACCTCTGTAAGTTCGTCCTTGTGTTGTTTCTGGATAGCCACATTCGTTCTTTGAATGTCAGCCAGGGTCTGAAAGATAAGGGACATTTGATCTTGATTTGGCCCAGATGGATAAGTAGGGTTGGGCCGAGGCTGAGGCGGCTGGTAAGGACGAGGAGGTTGTGGGCATGGTTGGAAGGATGGTCTTTGGGTTTGGGAATTTCCCGCCCCCTGAAAGTTAGGATGGTTACGCCATCCAGGATTATAGGTGTTGGAGAACGGGTCGTTGTAGATGGTGTTGAGGTCCTCGCAGGTCTGAGGAACATCCAGAGAGTTAGAGAAAGAGGGAATGGAATTTCCCTGACAGGTGTAGAAGGAATTGGAAGGACCTCCGGGCAAAGATTCGGATGATGGGTCCATCCTAGGAGAAGATCGATGGAGAATGTTTTGCATAGTTTCCCTTGTGGAAGGAGGCTGTGCAAAAGGGTTATGCGCAGAGGTGGCTCGCTGCAGATGCTGAGTAAGCTCATCCACCTTCTTTTCGATAATCGAGACCTTGTCCAATCGACTGGCCATTAACTCCAAGTCGACTAATGCAGACAGGCCCTGCATCTCGTGTGCTCCCCTAAGATTCGTCGCTGCGCGGGTATTCGTCCTATCGAATAATCCCATGGAGTCATTGTTGATGGAGTTCTCGCACATGTTTTCGAGAATCTCCCACACGGTGTCTTCATGTTGACCCATGATATTTCCTCCGCAGGTTGCATTGACGAAAAGACGGATGTCCTCACGGAGTCCCTGGTAAAAAGATTGGACTTGTTCCCATTTAGGAACTCTGTGATGGGGGCTCTTTCTCATGAGATCCTGAAAACGATCCCATGCCTCATGGAGAGGTTCTCCTGTTTGTTGGGTGAAGTGTGTAATCTGATGGCGCAAGGCGTTGGTCCGTCCAACAGGGAAGAACTTTTTTAGGAACTCGGATTGAAGTTCTTCCCAATTGTTGATCGGCCGGGTCTGAGTTTGGTACCAATTGGCGGCCTTGTCCATAAGAGAAAAGGAGAACATCTTCATGAGAAGAATATCCCGATTTTGTGCGTCTGACCCAAAAGTTTGGGCCAGATGCTTTAGTTGCTTGATGTGCTGGAAGGGATCTTCAGAATTAAGCCCATGGAATTTAGGTATAGCATGAATCATATTGGGCTTCAATTCAGAATCAGGTCCTCTAATCGGGATTCTGACTCGAGGCTCAACGGCCACCGCAGCAGGATTGTAGTGGTCCCGCATCATGGGGCGCTGCGGTGGGTGCACAAAGTTTTGGAAGAGGTCGTTGAGTCGCTAGAGCTGGTGCTCCAGATTGTTTTCTTCCTCAACTGGCTGAGCCATGATGGGGGAAGAAGAAGAACTTGGTTCTGAATCAGAAGAGAGAATAATGTGAGGGGGTTGCTGCACAAACACGGGCATCGAGGCTTGGCCTTGACGAGAGTGAATTTGTAAAGGAGGTCTTAAGGGTGGTCTTAAGGACCTCCTACCGTACATGCACTGTTGGAAGAGATGAGTTTAGAAGGTGCTGGACCCAATCAAGACACCCAAGAATGTGTTGGGTGACTATAGAGGTGCGGGGCAGATGGACCCCTTGATCAGAAAGATCGACCACCTGAGAATTACCCGGGCAGCCAGAGAGGGTGAGTCCCACGAAGACCCCTACACGGTAGAGCGTCCCCACGGGTTACAGGGTTTCCCCCACCCGACCTCTCTTGTCACTGCGGTTCCAGGTAGACCAGAATGGGGATCTTGACCTCTTAAGTCTAACAATTTTAGTTCAAGAGCAAGGTGCTTAGGGTTCCACTTGAACTTTAGTCTTTTAAGTGCAAAGAGTGACCTAATTTGAAGGTTAGTTGACCCAAATGGTCAACTTTACATGTCAGTTTTGCTTATTAGGCCTTGTCTTTTAGAGTTCAAGTGTTTAAAGAGCCGATCTTATTTTAGGGTTTCTTTGGATAGGTATTTTCAATCAATGGTTTAGGCACACTTCTTTTGGATTTTCTCCATTCTTGATTTAAGTAGTTTGTCTCTAAAACCCTAATGTTGAATCTTATGTTGGCTCTATTTGGTCCAGTTAGTTCTTTGTTGGGTAATTAGGGCTCAAGCAAGAATGTGTTAGCCCTTAAATACCCTTAATAGTGTGCAGGAATAATGGGTTGAAAACATGCAACTTTTTATGGTTTACTAAGTATAGAAGACAGGTTAGCCCTATATTGCTTGTTCTTTTCTTTTCTTGCTCTTTAGAATTTAGGGGTTGAGAGGATAGAAAATTACCTATCCTCGGAGTGGTTGTTGTGCGGTTGCTTGTCTTCTTGATTTCCTGTAGCTGCACAAAAGAGAGAAGATTATTAGAACTAAAAAAAAGAATGTTTACCTATAGAATAGCCGTTACTCCCCGGCAATGGCGCCAACTGGAAGAACGGTGGCAGCAACTAGCTTTTCTTAAGTCGTTGTAGTACAGATAGTTATTGCCATCATTTGCTAATATTTGTTACTCGGAAAATACAGTTCTCCCGAGGTCGAACTCAGGGAGCAAGTCGTATTCTAGAGATATACATGTTCTATTACAAAAATAAAGAGAGAGAGAGAGATGAAAGTTTGGCTTCTTCTTCTCTTCTTTCTTCCTCTTTGTCTTCTCTTTGGCTTTTGTTCTTCGTGTTCTTCCTCTATTTCTTAGTTGGACGATCCTGTCTTTTTCTTCTTTTTATTTTCTTTGTTTCTTCTGTTCTTGCTTCAGATCTTCCTCCCGTGCTCTTCTTCTTTTCTTCTTCTTTGTCTTCTTCTTTGTCTTCTTCTTTGTCTTCTTCTTCTTCCTCTTGTTTCTTCACTTGGCTGCTCTGTGTTCCTCTCTTTCCTCTGCCTCGCCTTCCTTCTTCTTCTTTTCCTTCTCCTGTCTTCAGGACGTCGTCTGATTTGAAAATCAGATGACTTAAACCGCTTGTTGCTATAGTCTCTCCCTTAGCTTCCTTCTTCTTCACCTGTGCCTGCACGCTCAAGAGTTCAGAGTCAGAGGGAAAAAACGTACTCAACCCCCCTCCCCTACGCGTCTCTTTCTCTCTGAGTTCTCTCTTAAGACAGCTCTCCCAAAGCAACCGGGTAATCGGGTACGAGTCACGCCCGGGTCCAGGACCACCGGCGTGCGGTGGTCGGCGAGGAGTGCAGGTCGGGTTAATCGGGTCGGGCCAGGTCCGCGGAGCGTGATCACGGACGAGGCCAGGTCGGGTGAGCGGGACCTCACCCTGTGGTCAGGAGGCAAACAGCATAAGTCACTTTTTGCCTTTATGCTCCTGCGCGCCTCTGAAAAGTTCCGAGGTGGGACTAAATGTCCCAACCCAGTTGAGCGCCCGCAGCGGAGGGAGTAGCGGGCAATCGTGGCTTCACGCGAGTCCTTCGCCCCAACTGCGAGCCTGGGACGCTTCGCGGAGACGCCCCGCGCAACCTGGGAGTCGAACCTGGGCGAAGGTGTGCCTACACCTGCAGGTGAAGGAGCTCTGCCTGCTCAGTAATGGCGACGGCGGGCGAATCCCCTGGTCACAGAAGAACGGCCTCTTGGTCAGACAGGCGGGGGACCTTCGCCGTGTCACGGCGAAGGTGGTCAGAGGGTCTGCAGGGGGCGTGGTGGAGCAAACAGGTCGCCCTAGGTCAAACTGCGAGCGAAGAAGTGGGTGTGTTCGGTGGGTTTGCAGAGGGCGTTTGGTGGGCAGTGGAAGGGCGGAGGAGGATCAAGGTGAGGAGGCAGAGGTTATGCACAGGTCGGCGAGCCGTGTGGGGTGCTGGAGCGATGGGAGTGGTTCGCCGGAGTTTGGCCAGAGGTAGAGAAGGCGAGGGTGATCGGTGGGAAATAGGTGGCGACAGTAAGGGTTTTCAGTATAGAAAAGAAAGAGGGGAGGAAGAGGAGAAGTTCTACCTGCTAAGCTAGACGAGGAGGGGTTGGCGCAGGAGACAGTCGTATCGACTGTCGCCGGAGAAGAAATTGCCCAAAGGAAGGGGCGGCGGCGAGGAGAGGGTCAGAGAGGCGTCAGTTGGGTGCGGCGTGACGCGGAAAGATCGAGAGAAGGTAACCCCGCTGCTGGTAGTGCGGTAGGGCGAGGAGGAGGAGGAGGAGAGGCCGCCGGAGCAAGGGGGCGTCTGTCGGAGTGGGAAGGGAGGAATTTAAGGGGGTGTCTCCGTCATATCCGAGCTGGGAAGAACGACGGAGCGACGGGGGTATTTATAGGGGCGGAATCAGAGAGGAGGGCGGAGGGAGACGACGTGTCTCCCTCGCTGGAGGACGACGGAGTAAGGAGACCCATACCGTCCGAGCGTTCGCACGGGCGGTATGGGCGGTCGCAGTACTCAGGGGGGTGTCCCTGCGATGGCTGACGACGTAGGGTACCCCCCGTTGACTTGCAAGGTCGCCGGAGCGTGGCGCTGCACAGGTTTTGCAGGAGGGACCTAAATGCAAAGAACGAAGGAGAGTTAGGGGCCAAAATGTGAGGGTTCAAAAGTTGAGGGCCAAAAAGTAAATATATGAGGACCAAAGTGTAAAGTTGGTCAAGAAGGTTTCCTCTTAGGCCCAAGTTTTTATACATGACTAATTAGGACCTAAGGATTCTGATGGTGAATTTTATTTCTAGATTAAACCTTGTTTGATCGGTCAATTTATGCAAAAACCCAAATTAAGTTGTTAATTGGGCATGGTTCTCAATGTAGTTCAAAATGGGTTCCTAAGGCCAAATTGAAAGTCCTAAACCCTAGAGATTATTTTTCTATGAATTTTAGAGGGTTTAGTTGATTTTTAGTTTGCCTCGAACCACGTGAATTGAAGTAGGTTTGTTTTTAGGGTTACAGGCTGTCATTTAATTCTTTGGAGTTGTAGCCCTTATTGAGTCATCTCATCCCACTTTTCTTTTTATTAGGTTGTTTTGACCTATGTTTGGACCCTGAATTACCCTATTTTCATATCGGATTGGTGAAATTACATTTTTACCCCTCAATTTATGTTTTCTTTGCAAACTCAGAATCTCTCTGAGCCAAGCCTTTCTAAGGTTATGTAGGAGCTTTTATTCTCTTTATTAGGTCAAAATGAGCTAGTTGTCGCTCATGATGAGGTTCTCATCATTCTACATGATTGGAGTGTCAATTTGATACTCAAGGAAGGTTAAGCTCTTCGATTTGAAGGGCGAAGGACCTAAGTTGACTATGGCCATTTTCGCCTGTAGAGTAAAGGTTTGAATCTTAAGTCCTACAGAAGGACTTTTGATCTCCAGATGAGGTGTTAAATAGATTTAGAAGATGATTCCGTGGCTGTTGGTGAAGGAAATAAGCTCTAAGGAGCTTTAGGGAAGGTGCAGAAGCTAAAAGCTTCTACAGGGAGCTTCAAAACTGCAATTTAAGTTCTGAAAGGTCTAACAGACAGCTAAAGACCTAATGAATCAATTCAAACAACCTCTAGAGGTTGTTAAGAATCTGTCTGGGCAGATTTTCCATTAAAATCTAATCAAAAACCCACTATCATCATTTTGGGTTCAAAAACAACACAAACCGAATAGAATTCAATTTCCTCTATAGAATCCATCAGAACTCATCCAAATCTCATCTGAATCATTTGCAAACATCTCAGCAATAGATTAGACTCTTCAGTTTGTCTGATTAAATCCAAATTCCCAAAATCAGACTTTAGGTTGACCATGAAACCTTGAAATTTGACTTTCTGAATTTAACCACTTCATATGAAATTAATACCTCAGATAACTCCTCTTTAATCACAGGAATAGATTCAGACCCTTAAAATGATGTTTCAATTGAGGTTCCAAGGCTTCCAGGCCTATCGCCTGAGCTTGTAGAGGAGTTTGTTCATCAGGACAAACTAAAATTTGCCACAGTGATTAACTTATAGTAATAGTCTTAGGGCAATTTAGACCTTTTAAATGAGACTTAATCCCTAGCTATCAGTCATCTCCAACTCTACCGGAGTTGGAGAAGATGAAGAACTAACAGAAGCTCCAAGCACTAAAACCTCAAATAAATTGCCTCAGCATAATCAATGAAATTCAAATCGATGATCTGGAGCTTTACACTGAGTTCTACAGGCTGAAGAGCTTGTTTGACTTGCCGGAGCTCGTCGGAGCTCTGGTGAGTCCAGAAAAAGGCAAACATGTACAAATGTTGTGAAATTGTGCCATTAATGATTCAAAAAGCTTCCTGAGGTCACAAGGAATCACAGAAACACATTAATTTCATCAATTGTTCATTAAAGTGAGAATTAATTAGTGAATTCTTAGTAGACAAGTTCTGAGTTTGATTAGGCTCAGGACCTATTTTCCCACTCAATTGAGTGGAGAAAACAAGTCAAAATGTATTTGCGATGGTGTATATGTGGGTAATTAATGATTTGAACTTCTCCTGGGCCACCATTGACAGCGAGCTCAGAAGCTTAAATTAAATTGGGTGTTTAAGTTTTAGAGGGTAATTACTTAAATTAAAGTGAGGATTAGGGCCCTTAAGTGATGAATAAATGGTGGAGAGCCCTAGTGGAGGTGAAATAAGCTCAACTACTGCTGCCATGGATAGCAGGAGCAGTTGGTGGAGGTGGAAGTGGTTTAGAAGATTAGATGATCAATTCAATGATTAAAGATAATAGAAATGTTCATGAAAGGTTAAAGAAGGTGAACGATGACTTAAAAAGAGAAGAGATTTGCTCCTGACAAGCTTAAGGAGCTCGCCGGAGCTGGAGAAGACAAATGCGAAACTAGCATTACAATTACCTAATCTACCTGACTAACTATCCTAACTAATCTACTTACCTAACCTACTGTTACCTAGGCGATGGAGGTAGGAGATCTCTGTCGATGGTTCATAATGGAGGAAGAAATCAAAGGGTTGGCTAAAGAAGTCCGACGAGCGTTTGTGAGGTGAAGTAGAGGAGCTCCTAGTTAGCACTTCGTCAGAAGACTTGGCTGACTTCGGCGGAGATCCAGAGCGATCAAGGATGGATAGAGGAAGATGGATGAAGTGGAGGAAGGTCATCAGAGTTTAGAGAGAATAGCCTATCGGTTAGCTTAGTGAAGGAGAGGGAAGGGAGCTAACTTGGTGAAAATCGAGGGTGTGGAGGGGTATTTACAGGTGGCGGCGACTGAGATGGAGGTTGAATCTGGACAGAGAAGAGGCTAGGAATGGAGTAACCACTAGCGTCTTCTCCGACGTCGGTGAGGTTATCTCCAACCCTAAAATGGGATTACAGCTTCATCCAGACTGGTGGATGAAAAGGAGATGGTAAGCACAAGCTCCAGGAGCTTAAAGAAGGAATGATGTCGGATGTGCGGTGATCAGACGGTGGAAGCACCTCCTATCATCAGCCATCCAGAAGGCTGAAGAAAAGAAGAAGTTTTAGGGACTTAATCGTAATGAAAATTGAGGACCTAAATGAAGAATAAGGACCCGATTGAAATAAAGTATAAGGACTAAAATGTAAACTCAGGTTTCCAAGGTTTATTTTAATTTAAATCTTTTTCAACTTTCTATATATGATTATAAATAAGACAATTATTATATTTAGACCTTGAATTTACAATTTTGACCTTTTTAGATTAATTTATTTAATTAAGTAATGTTACTTAAGTTATTACATACTTTGGTATAAATTGTACTTAAGCTAGTTAACACATTAATTAGATAAATTATTGATAATTTTTCGAGTCTAATTATTAATTAAATTATTAATAGTACTAATTGGATGATAATATTGCATTTTAACTTATTTTAAGGTCCTTTACTATTTATCCCTTATTTAATAATTAACCCATATATTTACATATTTCTAGCTAATTAACTAGGAAGACTAGTTAATTAGGGGCAATTAGAGACCATGATGAGCTTCTCATCATGCCCACGCACACCCTCGCCCACGACCACGGCATGCGAGTTTGGGCTTTGAACCAATTACTCGTATACTCGCCTGATTTGAGAGAGAAGAGGAGAACAAGAGAGAGCAGGGGTTAGGGGGCTTTGCCCTGTGCGACACTTATCCAAATCTGAGATGGCCATCCTCTATGCATGAAGAAAGAAAAAGAAGAGAAGAGGCTAGAAGACAGGCAAGAAAAGAAAGAAGAGGAGGAGAAGGAAGAAGGTTCATGCATAAAGGGAGAGAGTAGTTGAAGAAGGAAAGCTAAAGAAGAAGAAAGGAGAAAAGTAGAAGTAGAGAAGAGAAGAGAAAAGGAAGAAGAAGAAGAAGAATAGTGCTAGGGAAGCAGTGTAGCACTTATTGGATAAGTCGTCTGATTCAATAACCCGATGTCTGATCTGAGGCTTGATATTGTGAAAGCTTGATAAATTGATTGAATGCTTGATATATATATATACTTAGAGAATAATTGGTGATTTAAATCACCATTATTTTAGCTTCTCTACCTTTTTATTGCCTCAAAATACATGAGAATTCATTGAATATCTAATGTGACAGATTAGTATTTATTGAATATCATTTTGTTGTGCTCATTTACATAATAATTGAGATTAGTGATTGAATTCCTATTTGCTCCCTGTGTTCGACCTCGGACTTTCATTCAAGTAGTAAATATTATTTCTTTTGAAAGCGATTTTGACCTATACTACAATGCAGCTTTTATAAACATCGATCTCGCTCTGTCAACTTTTTCTCACCGTTGCCAAGGAGCAACGTGCAATGCATTGCTATTCTCTACATTATTTAATTATATTTAAGCACTGACTTGCCCTATTTGCTTTATTGTGATTTTGCAAGGTTCTTCACGAGGAGATCTTCCATGCAAAACAGCTACACCAGGGCAAGTAACATCTCTATTCTTCCCTAATCAACCTCCTATTCTTGGGAAGACAAAAAAAAGGGAAACAATTAATTAGGAATCACCTGCCTCATTTTTCATAGCAATAATCATTTAAAAGGCAAGTTTCTTGATTTGCGAAAATTCTTATCAAATCTGTGTGAAGTTTGAAGTGATTCTATTTAGAATTCCCTACCCCAAATTTTCTGTGCCCATTAGGTTCTACACTTAATTTCTAATCACTTTTGGGCTAACACATTTCTTGCTTGAAGCCTAAGGTGAACATTTTTAAAATCAATTGGACTTGGAAATAGAACCAATTAGGGTTTCAATTTTTATGGTTTTGGTGTGCTAATTCACATTTGCCTGCATAAAAGGAAACAAACCCACCCACATTTGTGAGTTACCCAAGCTCTTGGTTGAAAAGATCTAATCAATAAAAACCCTAAAATAAGGCTCTTAATTCACTTGAACCCTAAAATCCTTAGACCTAAATAACCTAGGAGTCAAATCAGAATGATTTCTAGGTCTTGACCTAGATCTCATTTTGCCATCTTCAGGGTAGGCCAGGTGAAGTTGGTCTATATTGTAGGCCAACTAACCTCCAAATTAGGTCACAAGTTGAAATTAACTTCTAATCAAGTGAAAATCAATGCACAAATTAGGACAAAAAAGTAGTAGACTTAAGGACTTAAGTTTGTAAATTCTGGTCTACCTGGACCCTCAGTGACAAGGAAGATCGGGTGGGGGAAACCCTGTAACCCATGGGGATGCTCTACCGTGTAGGGGTCTTTGTGGGCCCTCCCTCTCTGGCTACCCAGGCATTTCTCAGGTGTGTGAATTTTTGATTCAGAGGTATCATCCACCTCAAAATTGTCTTAGTCATCCAAAGAATCTTTTGGGTGCCTTGATTGGGTTAAATCTCACTTCTAGTCCCTCATCCCTTCTATTTTAGAGCACATACACAGATCATCTTAGGAATTTCTTTTCAAATCTAATCAATTTCAATCCAACCTAAGTTGTTGATTCTACATCTTGATTTCACCACCTGACTTGAAGATGCAACTTGGCAATTTAGGAAAACCATTGAAGAAATCGGAATCTCAAATATCCATGAAAGCTAGAATGACTGAGGATGCCCTTAGATTTTATGAGATTGATGGCAAAACCTCAAATCAAATTGAAGACATTCAAGTTAATGTGCCGGTAACAACAACCTTCATCATAAAATGTGCCCAATTAATTATAACACAAGTAACAAATGGATCAACCCAGGATGTTCTCATGACAAGATACATTGAGTTAGAGAAATTACATAACTTTCAATATCTCCAATGCATGAAAAATCCTGTACTTTGGGAAAGACACCAAGATAATCTTGAAAAATGGGAAGAGATGATAAAATTATTAAAATAGATTATCGATCAAAAATGCCTGTACATTCCGCAAGCATCTAACAAAACATCTTGGAACAATACTGAGGATCAATCTGATCCCCGGTTCAAGAATCAAGGTTGTTGTGGACCCCAAACCCAAATGGAATATGATCCAACTTATATCAGACTGATACGCCTGATCTTGAGACAGGTTGGGAGGATCTGATTGCAGGTGATCACGATTTTGATCCAACCCTAGAAGATCAAAAGACTGGTTCACCAGCTTAGATTTCCTAGACACCTATAATAATGAGATTAAGTCAGAACCTCTCGAGGGTGTAAATTTTGCTCCTTATTTTGATAAGGTAGTCCTCGAGGATAATTTTGACAACCCTGTAGATCCCAACCTAGATTCAAGTGATACAACCCACACCCATAATGTAAACTCTGGATCTGAGCCTTCTTGGGATGATTATAAGGCCCCATATGATGAAAATCAGATTTTGAATTTGGATTATGATTCTGGGCCTTTATTTGATGAATACACTTCTCCAACACCCTTTGAAACATAGATTGATTTTTCAGAAGTCATGCCAACCTATGATACAAAAATTGAGGAGCTAGAAGAGTTGGGTTTTGATTGGGTCTTCCCTACAAGCCAGAAACCTACGCCCAGACCTAATAGGGACAGCTGTTTTGAACTCGGAATTTGAGAATAGGCTAGACCCAAGTCATGTTTCTAAGTTTACATCTTTTGATTTATTCTGTTGTGGAACCCCTGAGCGTGAATCAGATTCAGAACTTGATTCCCACAAATTCTCTAATGATTTCGAATCTTACTATGATTTCGGAGAACCCTTATTTCCTGATGACTACGAGCCAATCTACGACCTCAGCATACATGATCCATTCTTCAACATTGATCTGAGGTCCCTGATCCCGAGATCATTGATTCAAAATCAAGTTCCATTAAGATGGAATCATTTCTTTTTGAGACTTAGGAATCAGAAATAGAAATTTTTGAGAGTGTCTACAACCCAGAATTTGAATCATTTCTTGACTCAGATTTCTTTGATCTCATAAACACTCTTCAGGCATTTACCTTTGATTTTGATGGCTACTATGAGGACTCTTTAAATGAACCTATCTTTGAATCCTTTCTAGAGGAGCCCTCACACACAATTCTTATTGATGCCACCTCTTCTACACATGGACCATCCCAAATCCGTTCTCAACCCTGATCAGCATTTGGACTCAATTTCTACTCTGATTCTCCTCTCAATGAGCTAGTTGCACATGATTTTCCTCCACATCTTTATTAGGTTTTCGACATCGGTTAGACTACAAATCACACCCCATCCTTCTCTGATCATTTTCATAGGGTTCCTACATCCTCCATTGATTCATTTTCATTTGAGTATCCCTACTCTGACCAGGTTGATTCAACTCAGCCAAACCCTATCTTTTCACTTCCACATCCTTTTGAGTCACCAAGCATATGGTGGGTTCCGCATCTATTGATTCACATCTATCTACCTACTAGATTGATTGGGTTTGGGCTGCATCATCAGCCTGCTAATCTGAACAAGCACATGGTTGGACCAACCAGGCTATTGATCAAGGTGCTTGTTCTGCAAAACTCATCTGATTTGACCACTCCTCCATGACCATTTTCTGCTCGGCTGAAGGCATTGAATTTAGCACTTAATGGGAGGCAACCTGTCATCCGAAAAACTCGAGATTCTTCTTATTATCCTTTTGTACTTCATGTCTACTACACTCTGAGTTCGATTTTAGAACAGTTGACCCTACTTCTGGTACTTGTATCAGGGTTTAAAATTGTCTGCAATAGTCATCCTGACCCATTCGCCCACTCGATAATTCTATTCTAATTCCTGAACCCAAATCATTTCAAACCCTCCATTTACAATGAGGACATTGCGAAACTTAGGCATGGGGGGGTGTTACAGTGTAAACGTACAAAAATTCACATCTTGGAAGGGTTCTCACAAAAAAATACAGTCTTAAAAACCAAAAAATAAAAAATTGAAAAAGAACAAAAAAATGGAGAAGGGAGGAAATTTTGAGTGAATGAATTGCATATCATTTTGGAGGAGAATGGGAGGTGATATAAATGTTAAAAAAGGAGTGACAATTTGAAGCAAAAAGATAGTCATTAGTAAAAGATTAAGGAATCGACTTAGTTCTAGACCAAATCAAAAGAAAGAAATAAAAAGACAAAAGTGCTAAGAGACAAAAAGAGATTAGTATGAACACTAATCGTAGGCCTCTTGGGCTATGACTTTAGGCTTAAAAATTCAAGTATTCGTTAAGATCTGGGTAGTCCTCAAGGGGTTGGGGAAAATGCGAAGCTTAAGTATTGGGTCTAAGGCTCAAGGATTATTCAGCCTTGTTAACTGACCTCTGGTTTGCGGGACTCGGTAACCTAAGCACCACAATCCACACACAGTCTGCTTCAGTGTGCTTAATTATCAAAATCACGCAAAAGCGTTAATTCCATTCTGAAAACGATAGCTAGATTAGGAGCGGCTGATCAACACAAGTTGATTTGAAAGAGATCCCGACGTGGAGAGGTAGGAAATTCCCCATGAAGATTCCCAATAACATATCATCTCTTCGGTGCTTATCTCCTAGGATATCTAAATATCCTACCGGGGACATGTAAGCACCTTGTGCTGGTTTAAATGCCATGGGTGGCATTATCATGAAATGTCAATTGCGAGGGTCTGGATTTAGCTATAGAAAGCCATGGGCAGTATTATCTCAAAATCTCTCAAGCTAGGGTTCTGGGGGTTGCCTTGGGTGGTGCTATCTCGAAGCATCAATTGCTAGGGACCCTACAAGGATTGATGGTGGGAGCTAGGAATCTGATACAGACCGTGTTGTAAAGCCAATCCAAAGCTAGAAATAAAAAAAGAAAAGAGAGAGAAAACTCTCCAAAAATAAAAAAATCTTTTGCCTCTCTCTTACAAAAACGCAATGCATACTGAACCTAGGCTAAAACATGTTACAAGCATGGGTACTTTAACAGTGGAGTTCAATGAACTTTAGGTTAGTTCCTGTGGGCCTTAGAAACCTTCGTGGTGGACTGAGACTAGAGCTGATTGTTGAACACGGAAAACTACGCGATAGAAGTTGGTTTTGAAAAAATTTGTCGTTGTACTTTGATTTACGAAGAAATCCGTCAACAGATAAATTTATACCGAAATTTTAAGAATTTCGGGTTGAACATGGGGAGGCTACGTCTATCTAAAATCTACGATTTATATTTTTTTGTGCTTTTGTTTGAAAATGAAATAATTACAGTGGAATTGATATAAACAATATATAGAGAGAGAGAGAACAATCACTTGATATAATCATAATGTTTTTACAACTAGAAAGAGAGAAATGGTTACAACTAGAAAGTAGAAAATTCTATTTTAGAAAGCGATTAAAAAGTAGGGAGAGAGATGTTATCGTCCTTGATGAATGCTTGGAGGACGAGTCGAATGGAGCGACACCTGGAAGACGGAGGACAGAGCAGGAGGAAGGAGAATGAAGCAGGAAGAAGTAGGAATGAGGTAGCACGCTGTCACCGTTGCGGGATCCACTTCCAGAATAGGGGATAGAAAATTGGATTTGGCTTTAGGATAGCATCCTGAGTGTAGGATAAGCTTTTCTTGAGCTTTGGAGAGGGAGCGAGGTGAAGGAAGGGATGAGGGTTTTGTAGGGTAGAGATCTCCTTTTATAGTTAAAAGGATAGGGGCAATTTGGTCATTTCATAATTAAAACATTAAATGAGGGGGTCTTTAGTGGAGGATTTAAGCATCACTAAAGGCCCCACGTCGCTGCAACCTCGCTCGCACACCCGCCTCCTCACCTGCCACGCACATAATGCATGCCCACATTCTCAAAATCTCAATCGTCCGATCACGAGATCAGACTACTCAAATTGCTCCTTGTACACTCCTTTATTTATGCTTAACCGCGTGCCCACGTGCGATCAGGTGTGCGTGATGTGAGTTTAATTGCATGTGCAGGCAATTGGATGATCTGAGCTGCACTCAGCCGATCGCGCGATCGCGATTAATCTCTCTCACGCTGTAGATGGCAAGACGAATTCTCATCCTGCGCTTGCGCAACGCTGCTCGACCGCTGTGCTAGTGGTGCTTCTTTGTTGTGCTTACGATTTAAGCGTGTGTGCTTCATGGCCATTGGATCAAGATCCAACAACCCAAATCTCACCTCGTTGCGCCTTCAGAAGATGGGGAGCGGTGTTGCAGCTGATTTGGTTGGCTGTGATGGAGCCACGTGGCACCATCATGGCCGTCCAACTTCTGTGACATGTAGAAGGTGCCATGGATGTCTGATTGAGTCAATTTTCATGCTGTTAGGCTGCGATCATCGATCCGAACCCATCCGTGTGGTTGGATTTGTCATCTGAAGTGCGGATTGGCAGCACCTTGGCACTTGATCTTTAGGCTTCCTCTATCTCTATCTGGTGCTACAGATGTCTGATCAGGTGATCTTGGTGTCATTGAACTCCAATTATCACCCTGATTAGATTCATATGGTTGGATCTTTGATCTGAGGCTCCAATTAAAAGCTGCCCTATCCCTCACCATAAAAGAAGATAATTACTATACAATTTATACCATTTGTCCTAAATGCGTAATTATGCATGTTATGCAATATTTACAATGCATGATGCTACTATGACACTAAGAACATGCATTAATAGACATTTTTGCCTATTTAGATGTATACACATCACACCCCCATGCCTATCCTTTGCTTGTCCCTAGCAAAAACTACATGCTATTTATAAAAGAATTAGGGTAAAATTACTCGGGCAAAAGTCATTTTCAACATTAAGAAATTTTTACTTAGGACCTAAACTTTCGAAGACACAAGAGCGTCCAGATATCTGCCAAAATGCAGACTGTCTCAAGTCCTCGCCTTATTCAAAGAAAGATCTCTTTCTCTCCTTTTTCTTCTTTTCTATATTTTTTGAATTTTTGAGTTTAGGGTTACAAAGTGGCTTTCTACGGCCACTCAACCCACCTAAGACTTGATGAGAACCCTACGTTCTAAGCATCTTTTTGTGAAAGTGATAGACTCGTTATCGACAATCAGAACAGACTTTGGGTTTCTACGCCCCTAGGTGACCTTAAAAAGAATTTTACCTAAAGGTGTATCTATACGACCGATATCTTTCTCCCTACTTTTTTTTATGAGGTCAACACAAGGGTGAATCCAGTGTATATCTCCCTGGCTTATTCTACTTCTTTGCTTCTTTCTAAGTGTTTTAGGAATTTTTACATGCATTTCTTGAGCTAGGTTCTAGACAACCTACCAATTGGTTGTTACCCACGATAACTTGCCAGCCATACTCATGTGGTGAAGTGTGGCTTATTTCTTTTGTTTTCTTTTTCTCCTTTTCTTTGTCTTTTTCTTTTCTCTTTTTTTTTATTTTGGACTTTCTTTTTCTTTCTCTTTCTTTTTTAAGTAGGTGGCTTCCCTGGTCTAAGATTTACCTAAGGGTAGCAGGAAAAGAATGGTCTAGTGGTTGGGCTCTAGACAACCTACCTATGGGTTGTTACCCACGATAACTTGCCAGCCATACCACCCTAGAAGGTTCATTAGCTACCCAATTTCTGTTAAAGCTGTTGAACAATGAGTCAGTGCAAATAGTGTGTAGATGCTTAGACTTAAAGTCCCCTCAAATTAGAGGGTGGGTTCATAAGTTGTATACTTATCACCCAAACTTATTTAATAAAATTGAAATAGAATTTAGGATGGCAAGGACTCGATAAACAAATCCACATTTTTGTGGATACTCGGGCTGATTAAGCCCAAAGACCTAAAGGTCTTAGTGTTCAGATCCTACTGTAATATTTCCTAAGATTAAAAAGTCCTAATGCCCAAGTATTATTTCTTAATTCAATTTATATATATATATATATAAGAAAACAAGTAGAATTTACAAGAATTCCATAGAGCTGACAAATTGATTCAGAAATGAATCCACCCCCCATTCCTGGCTGATGCAATGTCCGCATTGAGAATGAAAGACAAGAAAGGAAGGTAGAATGTAGAAGATATCACCTGAATATGATGCTCGAGTCAGCTCTGAGTCAGACTGTACAACTGCTAAGTTAAATGGCATCAGCTAGGCAAAGTCCAGCCAAAGAAATCACAACATGATGGGAGTAACCATGTCTGAGATGGGTTTTGGAACAATACGATCAATAAAAGGCTTCAGACATTGACCGTTGACTTTGAATGAATTACCCACCTTTGGGTCAAAAATGTGAACTGCCCCATTTGGAAAAATCTGATCGATGATGAACGGGTCATTCCATTTTGACCTAAGTTTGCTGGGAAAGAGCTTAAGTGGAGAATCAAAGAGCTAGACCTTCTGGTTCGGCTCAAAGCTTTTGTGAGATATCAATTGGTCTTGAAGAGCTTTGGTCCAAGCCTTGTAGATCTTGGCATACTCGTATGCGTCGTTTCTAAGCTCCTCCAACTCAGATAGTTGGAGTTTCCTAGTCTTTTCGACTAAACTCAAGTCTAGATTGCACTGCTTGATTGCCCAGAATGCCCTATGTTCAATTTCTATGGGTAAATGGCATTCCTTTCCATACACTAGATGAAATGGTGACATGCCGATAGGCATTTGTATGCCATACGGTAGGCCCAAAGAGCATCCACAAGCTTTGAGTCTAGTCTTTACAATCAGGCCTAACCATCTTGTGAAGAATTTTCTTGATCTCCCGATTGGAGATCTCAGCCTATCCATTCGTCTGGGGATGGTAAGGTGTGGAGATTCTGTGATTTACCCCATATTTTGCCAGTAAATTGCGGAACTAGGCATTAGTGAAGTGAGAACCACCATCGCTTATGATGGCCCTAGGAATCCCGAATTGACTGAAGATGTTCTTCTTGACGAAATCAATTACCACCTTGTGGTCATTGGTTTGGGTGGGAATGTGATGTGCATATATCTAAATAGCCAAAAATGTCTATTAATGCATGTTCTTAGTGTCATACTGGCATCATACATTGTAAATATTGCATAACATGCATAATCATGCATTTAGGTCAAGTTGTATAAATTGTATAGTATTTGTTTCTTTTTATGGCCAGGGACAAGGCGATTTTTAATTGGGGCCTTGGATCAAAGATCCAACCATACGGATCTAATTAGGGTGACGATTGAAGTTCAACGACTCTAAGATCGCCCTGATCGGACATCCGTAGCACCAGATAGAGATCAAGGAAGCCTAAAGATCAAGGGCCAAGATGGTGCCAATTCGCACTTCAGATGATAAATCTGACTGCACGGATGGGTTCTGATCAATGATCGCAGCCTAACGGCGTGAAAATGGGCTCAATGTGACCTCCATGGCACCATCTACAACATGTAGAAGATGGACGACGAAGATGTCACCATGTGGAGCCATCCCAGCTACCCAATCTGCCCTAAGAACCATCGTTGCATCTCCAAAGGATTTTCAATGCACGATCTGGGCCATTGGATCTTGATCCAACGGTCGTGAAGCGCACACACGCAATTCGTAACCGCGACAAAGCCATGACGCTAGCACAACAGTCGAGAGGCATTGCATGAGCATGCGACAAGCGTTCGACTAGCCATCTACAGTGTGTGGGCGAGTAATTGCGACCGTACAATCGGCTGTGGGTGGCTCAGAACAACCAATATCCCGCATGTGATCTGATGCACAGCGTGCACTCCTATTGCACGTGGGCACACGGTGAAGGCGTAGATGAAGGTGTGCGCAAGGAGAAATCTGAGTCGTCCGATCGTGATTTGAAGAATGTGAGCAAGCGTTTTGAGCGCGAAAGGCGGGGAGGCACGCACGACGCGTGCACAGCAGCCATGATCAGACCTTTAGTGATGGATAAATCCATCAGTAAAGACCTAATATTAATGTTGTAAGCTTGAAATGACAAATTTGCCCTCAATTCCTACAACTATAAAAGGAGACCCAACCTCCACTTCTTCATCCCTTCCTTCACTTTTCTCCCTCTCCAAAGCTCAAGAGAAGCTTGTCCCATACCCAGGATGCTATTCTAGATCTAAATCCAATTTTCTCGCCCCTATTCCAGAAGTGGATCCTGTGATGACGTCGATGTGCTGTCTCGTTCGCACTTCTTCCTGCTTCATCCTCCTTCTTCCTATTTTGGAAGTGGATTGAGTCATCACTCCGTCCGACTTGTCCTCCAAGCATTCGTCGAGGAGGATAACATCTCTCTCCCTTCTTTCTATTCGCTTTCTAGAATAGAATTTTCTACTTTCTGGTTGTAATCATTACCTGCTTTGTAGTTGTAAAACATTCTGATTATATTAAGTGATTGTTCTCTCTTCCTCTCTCTTATTACTAATATCAATTCCAGTGTAATTATTTCATTTTCAAACAAAAACACAAAAAAATATAAATTGTGGATTTTAGATCGACATAGCCTCCCTGTGTTCGACCCGGAATTCTTAGAATTTCGGTATAAATTTATTTATTGACGGATTTCTTCGCAAATCGAACTACAACGATGGGTTTTTTGAAACCTACTTCGATCGCATAGTTTTCCACACTTAACAAAATGGCCTCAATCCACTTGGACACGTAATCAACAGCGACGAGAATGTATTGATGTCCAAATGAAGGGAGGAAGGGTCCCATGAAATCGATGCCCCAAACGTCAAAGATTTCGATGGGAAGAATTGGGTTTAGAGGCACCATGTCTCTCTTGGTTATGCTCCCAACTACCTGGCATCGGGAACACAACCTCAAGAATTCCTAGGCAACCTTGAATAAAGATGGCCAAAAGAATCTAGATTGCAAAATTTTTGTAG
The DNA here is from genome assembly GCA_037157565.1 of Thalassia testudinum. Lineage (NCBI taxonomy): Eukaryota > Viridiplantae > Streptophyta > Magnoliopsida > Alismatales > Hydrocharitaceae > Thalassia > Thalassia testudinum. The sequence goes on from JAZHRO010000036.1 coordinate 11,846,011, forward strand.
CCGTCTTTCTCCCGATGAAATGTCCACCACACATAGATGCATGGTAGAAGTCGAGTATACTTTTGAATTCAATCTCTAGAACACATCGACAAATAATCTGATCATAGCCAATGAGATACAGTTCAAGGTCCTCCCAGAAGAAATATTTGGCCTTAGATTTGAGTCTATCTCCTTGTTGCTTGGTCCAATCCTGAGGGATTTGACCAACAGCTAAATAATTTACAATGTCAGCAAACCATGAGGTTTGGACACTTGAAACTGTAAGGATAGTCTCATTTGTAAAAGTATCAACAATCAGAATATCTGGATAAGAAGAATCACTCAGAAGTCTCGAAAGATGATCTGCCACCACATTCTGTGCCCCGTATTTATCCTTGATTTCAAGATCAAATTCTTGAAGCAGAAGAATCCATCGAATAAGCTGGGGTTTGGCATCCTTTTTGGCCAAGAGATGTCTCAAGGCTGAGTGGTCGGTATATATGATGATGTGAGACCCTAAGAGGTAAGCATTGAATTTCTCCAAAGCAAATACTACAGCTAGTAATTCTTTCTCAATAATAGTGTAATTCCTCTAGGCCTCATCCAGAGTTTTACTAGTATAGTAGATGACAGAGGGCTTCTTGTCAATCTTCTGACCCAAAACTACCCCGACTGCATAATTAGAAGTGTCGGTCATGATCTCAAATGGTGTTGTCCAAACTGGTGGTTGCAACATCAAAGCACAAGTGACTGCTGTTTTAAGAAAATCAAATGCCTTATGGCATGATTCGTTGAAATCAAACGACGTATCTTTGACAAGAAGATTGCTCAGAGGGCGAGCAACCTTAGAAAAGTCCTTGGTGAACCTCCTATAGAATCCCACATGACCTAGAAATGATCGAATTTGTTTGACAGATGTGGGAGGAGGAAGTTTAGAGATAGCATCAACCTTAACTTTGTCAACTTCGATTTCCCATTCAGAGATTGCATGACCCAAGATGATGCCTTCTTGTGTCATGAAATGAATCTTTTCCTAGCTAAGGACTAGTCTTGTTTTGATGCATCTTTTAAGAATCATTTCAAGATTAGTCAGGAAAGAATCAAACGATTCTCCGAAAATAGAGAAATCATCCATGAAGACTTCCATAAACACTCCCACCATGTCAGAGAATATGGCTAGCATACACCTTTGAAAAGCCACGGGTGCATTGCATAAGCTGAAAGGCATCCTACGGAAAGCAAAGGTTCCATAGGGATAGGTGAAAGTCATTTTTTCCTGATCCTTACGATGGATAGGGACTTGATTGTATCCCGAGTAACTATCTAGGAAACAGAAGTACTTCTGCCCTACAAGTCTTTCAATGATTTGATCAATAAAGGGAAAAGGGAAATGATCCTTTTTTGTGGCTGTGTTCAGCTTCCTGTAATCAATACAAACCCTCCAAGAGGAAGCTGAACAAGTTGTGACAGATTCTCCTTTCTCGTTAGTCACAACGGTAATCCCAGCTTTCTTAGGAACAATTTGCATGGGACTTATCCAAGGACTATCAGAGATTGGATAAATGATTCTTGCATCGAGCCACTTGATAATTTCCTTCTTCACCACTTCTCACATATTAGGGTTTAATCTCCTCTGCATTTGGCGAGAAAGGCAGGATCCATCTTCCAAAAATATTATGTAATTGCAGTAAGATGGCTTGATCCCCCTTAGGTCATGAATGGTCTAACCAATTGCCTCCTTGTGTTCCTTTAGGACCTTGATCAGTTTAATATCCTCCTCCTTAGTTAATCTGGCATTGATAATCTCAGGGAGCATCTTTTGAGGTCCCAAAAACTGATATTTCAAATTTTCAGGCAATGGTTTCAGTTCAAGCTGTGGCAGGTTTAAGATTGAAGGTAGGGATGATTCCGATGAAGATTCATCAAGAGGAAGAGGTTGAAAGTGAATGAAATCAATAACCTCTTCAAAATGTGGCGGGTCTGCCACAGAGGGTTGCGAGTCAAATCCATCACAACACGAGGAACTTTCAATTGCAGAAACCACCATATAAGTTTCAATATTCAAGTTATCATCCTCAAGTTCCTCTATAAATCCACAATCCTCAAATTTGTTAATCGCCTTAAAAATATCCAATTTCAATTTCTGATCCCAAAGGCGATTTCCATGCTACCACATTCACAGTTGATATTGGCCATAACAGTAACCAGGAACGGACACCCTAGAATGATGGGCGTGTTCCTTAGATTTTCAGGTACATCCATGTCAAGGACAAGGAAATCTACAAGAAAATAGAAATCCTTAACCTTAACAATAACATCTTCAATAACGCCTCGCGGATTTGTCACCAAACAGTCCACTAATTGCAGCATAGTGAAGTCTGCTGAAGTTCACCTAATCTGAACTGCTCGTAAAGAGAAGTCAAAACTAGGTTAATAGATGCACCTAGATCCAGAAGTGCTCTATCAAAAGTGTAATCTCCAATGACACAAGAAATCAAAGGAACACCTAGATCTCTCTTTTTCTGAGGAAGGTGATGCAGGATAATAGAACTAGCCTACTCGGAGAGTACCACCTTCCTCAGAATAGATTCCCTTGACTTACGCTTCTATGTGCATAAATCCTTCGAAAATTTAGTGTAAGCCAGTATGTGTTTGATAGCGTTGAGGAGCGGGATATTGACCTCGACATTCTTGAATATATTCAAGAGCTCCTCATTACTATCAACATAATTCTTCTTCCTAGGTTTAATCAAGGCCTTAGGAAAAGGGACATGAGTCAGATCTTCGGAATAAGGTTCATGAGCCATGATTTCTTCTTTAGAGTTATCCTCTCTCTCCTTAGACTCTCTAGGATTTGATAAATCAGAATAGTGTGGTTGTGGATTCTGAGTTTGTTTTCTACTCCTCTAGCAGATGCATACAGGTTTGGGTCTTGGGGAGGGTTAGGAAAGATTGGAGGGGCTTCATTAGCTAGAAACCTTTGATTTAAAGAAGTAGCAAAAGAGGAAGGACCCTGCTCAACCACCTGAGCATGTGTGTGTGGGTCCCTCTGATTCCTGTACCCTTGGGCTTGATTGCCCGGATTTTGGATATTATGTGGGTTGGGTATGGGTTGAGATGACAGAGATTCGAGTTTACAAGAATTAGCAATGAACCTGGTTTGCAAGTTGTCTAGTGAGGCTTTCATTTGTTGCATGAGCTGGAGCATAGATCTTTGCATTTCTACCATCTGTCGATTCAAATTAGCCTACCCTACAGGTTGACGGGCATTCCAAGATGGCTGATTGACCTGATTCTGGGGTAGCTGAGTGTAAACATGACCCTGACCCAATGGTCTTTGCGGAGAAAAATTGCTGGGACGGAATTGGGTCTGTTGCCACAGGTTTTTCCAGGAGAAGTTAGGGTGGTTCCTCCAACCCAGATTATAAGCATTGGAGTAAGGGTTGGACCTAACGTTCTCCTGTACAACATAGACACCCTCATAAGGTGAGGATGGAGAGAAAGAAAGGGAGGGATCAGAGAAACTGGGATCAAAGGCCCTAGTTTGGAACCCGTGGCGTTCCGAATAATGCTGACTCACAGGTTGAGCTGCATCAAGTTGATTCATGAACTCCTATCTAGAAGGTGCTCACGTCGAATGGAATCTCAAATTCTGGGATTGAATGGATTGAGAATTGTTCATTGAATTTCCAACCATCCACTCCTCCATCCCTTTAGTAACCAAGTCCACCTTATCTACTTTATTGCAAATCAATTCCATATCCAATGAATGAGAGTCGTGGACTTCATTGACATTCGATCTGGGTTGTTGGGATCTTTTAAAAGTATCCATGGAGGCATGATTGATCAAATTCTCACTCATCTCCTCAAACAAATGGTGCGCACTATCTGCATCTTTGTTGAGGAAATTGCCTCTGCAAGAAGCGTCCACATGATTTCAGAGTTATTCAGTCAACCCGTGGAAGAAGATCTGCATGAGCTGCCATTTTGGCACCTCATGGTGTGGACACCTCCGCAATAAGTCCTGGAATCGTTCCCAGGAAACATGAAACTGCTCCCTCAGCCAGTGGGTGAACGTAGTAATCGCCCATCTCAAAGCATTGGTATGTCCGATAGGGAAGAATTTCTTCAAGAAAGCCGATTTCATATCATTCCAAGTTGAAATTGGCCTTCCTATAGTCTTGTACCAATGAGTGGCGTTATCCCTAAGAGAGTGGGGTTAGAGCCTCATGATCATCTGTTCTTCTTTCATGTTTCATGCCTTGATGGTCTGGACCAAAGTGGTCAAGTCCTCCAACTACTAAAACAAGTCTTCAGAGCCAAGCCCATGAAAATATTTAATCAAGCTTAACACCTGGGGCTTGATTTCTACGTCTCCGGCAGGAATCTGGACGTTGGAATGTTCCCTGTAATTTGAAGGATCATAAAAATCCTTCAAAGGCTGAGTGCTCTACATTCTCTGGAACCATTCTTGCATTCTTTGCATTTGTTCCAGCTGCCTTTGAAATACCTCCTGTGGATTCTAAGGCAGAGGAGGCTATTGATCGGCCATGGGAACAATTTGGCCAAAATATAATCTACATCTCCTATAATACTCTCGTGGTCCTTTCATTTGGAGATTAAATGACCTCATTCCTAGCATAAACTAGGAGGTGGTTGGAAGGACTGGGGATAAGAACCCTGCAGCACAACAAAACAAGCCTATCCTTAAGTGGGATAGCCTAAGGATCTGCAGACTCCCAAAATCCACCTTAAGATTATAAATGATTTACTCTACTTGCATCCAATCATTCCAACAAGTTTGGAGGGATTGAGGAGAAGGTTCTTCCTTCGGCTTATGCCTCCGGTTCCTAGTGTCCCCCCAGCCACAGTCGTTTGACGCTACTCCCCTAGCTAGACAGCAGATTGATTGGTACAAGTAGGTTAATCGTAAACAATCTCAAACTGGGCCCTGAAGAGCGAATCAGTCCTTAAGGCCAACGTTAGTTGATTTTATTTAAGCCTGGGATTGTAGTGCTTGTGGAATGTGGTGGGCCCTTATGATGGGTTGTGCCCTTGATGATCAATTGAGTATGTGTGAGTGCATGCTCAACCAGGGTTTTCAAGCAAGATTATTTATGATGAATAGATTTTAAGGTTCAAATCTTGCTTAAGTAGCTTTTAGGGTTTGGAATCAGGTTTAATTCAATCAAGTTTGAGGCAAACCAGGTTTTCAAGCATGGGTGAAGATCTCTTTCCTTTTGAAATCAAAAATAAAGTAGAGTGCTTGGTATTGACCTAAATTGAAAACCCTAAGGGGAAGCTACTTAGTGAGTTGATTTTAGGTTAAGTGGTGCGACCCAAACAACTCAAACAATTGGCCAAGATTGCACCACTGGGTTAGGCACAAGAAATGATTAACCTAGACTGATTTCTACTCTTTTATATATTGATTTGCGTGTATCGGTTCCACAGATCAGAATCTGCTTGAGTAGATGAAAATAAATTAGGTTAAGTGCCTTGAATGTGTGTGTATGTAGTGTGTATGTTGATTTACCCCACAAGAAATATATTTTTTTTGACTTTTTAATATAGGAGGGTGAGATAAATGTGAGTGGAAATCCAAGCAACCAAAATAACCCTAGGATATATGCAAACACCTAGGTTAATTGGAGTTTGACATAATGTGGTGAAATGGAATCTATGGAGGGGGAAGAATGGGGAGCACTTACAGTTATCTTCAACTGCACTTTACTCTGATCTATCGCTAGAAGATTTCCTGTTAAGGTACCTGTAAAACGATAGACAAGAAATAAAGCAAGTTAGAAAATAATAAAGTGCGTAAAATGTAGAAAGAAAATCGAAAATCGTTGCTTCCCCGACAATGGCACCAAAATGTTGAACGTGGAAAACTACATGATCAAAGTTGGTTTTGACAAACCTTTCATTGTAGTTTGATTTGCAAAGAAATCTATCAACAGATAAATTTATACCGAAATTCTAAGAATTCCAAGTCGAACACAAGCAGGCTACATCGATCTAAAATCTGTGATTTATATTTTTTGTGTTTTTGTTTGAGAATGAAATAATTACAATAGAATTGATATAAATAATATAGAGAGAGAAAGAAGGAGAGAGAGAATAATCACTTGATTAATCAGAATGATTTTACAACTACAAAGCGAGAAATGGTTACAACTAAAAAGCAGAAAATTCTATTCTAGAAAGCAATTAAAAAGAAGGGAGAGAGATGTTATCCTCCTCAACGAATGCTTGGAGGATGAGTCGAACGGAGTGATGCCTGGAAGATGGAGGATGGAGCGGGAAGAAGGAGAACCAAGTAGGAAGAAGTGGGAATGGGGTAGCATGTCGTCATCGTCGCGGGATCTACTTCCGGAACGGTGGTGAGAAAATTGGATTTGGCTCTAGAATAGCATCCTGGGTGAGGGAGAGAGGTGAAGGATGGGATGATGATTTCGTAGGGTAGAGGTCTCCTTTTATAGTTGCAAGGATAAGGGGCAATTTGGTCTTTTCATAATTAAAACATTAAATGAGGGAGTCTTTAGTGACAGATTTAAGCATCAATAAAGACCCCAAGTCGCTGCAGCCTTGCACGTGCGCCTACCTCCTCGCCTGCCTTGCACATAATGCATGCCCACCTTCTTGAAATCTCAACCGTTCGATCATGGGATCGGACGGATCAGATTGCTCCTCGCACTCGCCTTCATCTATGCTTAACCACGCACTCGCGTGTGATCGGGCATGTGCGCTGTGTGTTTGATCACGCGTACGGGCGATTGGATGATCTGAGCTGCCCTCAGCCGATCGGGCGGTCGAGATTAATCGCTCGTGCACTGCAAATGGCGAGTCGAACGCAACTCCCATGCTCGTGCAACGTCGCTTAACCACTGTGCTAACGGTGCTTCTTTGTCATGCTTATGATTTAAGTGCTCGTGCTTCACGGCCATTGGATCAAGATCCAACGACCTAGATCTTGCCTCGCCACGCCTTCAGAAGATGTGGAGCGATGCTGCGGCCAATTTGGGTGGCTGTGATGGGGCCACGTGCCGTCATCATGGTCATCCAACTTCTATGACATGTAGAAGGTGCCACAGATGTAGGATTGAGTCGATTTTTGAGCCATTAGGTTACGATCATCGATTTGAGGATATCCGTGTGGTTGAATTTGTCGTCTGAAGTGAGGATTGGCACCATCTTGGCCCTTGATCTTTAGACTTCCTTAGTCTCTATCTGGTGCTTCGGATGTCCGATCAGGGTAATCTTGGAGTCGTTGAACTCCAATCGTCACTTTGATCAAATCCATATGGTTGGATCTTCAATTTGAGGTCCCGATTGAAAGTCACTATATCCCTAACCAAAAAAGGAGTCAATTACTATATAATTTATACTATTTGTCCTAAATGCGTAATTATGCATGTTATGCAATATTTACAATGCATGATGCTACTATGACTCTAAGAACATGCATTAATAGACATTTTTGGCTATTTAGATGTATGCACCTCACTGATCAGGTTCAAATCTTAGTTGGTACTTGAGTATCTCTAGTTCTACTATTGGCATTCTGACCAAATCTACAAAAGAAAACACACATCAGGAGTTCTGAGCATAAAAAGGCATGGCCTAGAATTTAAGTTAATTCCATGAGATTTTGCTAAGGGAATAGGAGAAATAGGCATGTGGGTATGCTGGGAACACCATCATGAGCTATAACTAGCTCAATTCAGTAATCAAGGAAAAAATGCTCCTACATAACCGCCAGAGAGCCCTTATTCAACGCAAAATCAATCTGAGAGAAAGAGAAGAAAATAGGGTTAAAGCTGCAATTTTAACAGTATATCTCAATTTCGGTACAATCATGGGTTTTATCTGGGGGTTAGAAAAAGGTCAAATGGTCCTAAAAGTCTAACAAGTGGGTTAGAATAGACAGAAAAGGGTTTTTTCGTGTTTTGAGAATTAAATGACTTCTGAAAACCTAAAAATAGACCTGCTTAATTAACTGGGGTTCTGGTCAGGATAAAATTCATCTAAACCCTCTAAAATTCATAGAAAAATATTCTCTACGGTGTGGTATCTTCAATTTGACCATCATAACCCGTCTTGACCCAAAATACAATCATAGACAGACATTTGCCTAATTTGTGTTTTTGTATAAATTACCTAATCAAACTAGGTCAAAATCAAAATCCAACTTCACCATTGGATTCCTTATGTCAAATTAGGTTTGTACTAAAATTTGTGCCCAATTTGAGACTATCTTGACCTAGTTTGCAATTTGATCCTGTCTGTGTCTTTTCTCTCACACACATGCCCCTAACTTTCAAAATCCTTTCAAAATGGTCCCTATCTTTTGTCATCTTCCTTGAATGTAGGTCCTTGCACCATTTTTGGAAGGTTGAACCTTCACTGTCGAGTTGCAAGTGAGGATTTCTCCCTTGATTCTCAATCAATCTCTCCTAAATTTCAACTGAAGATTCCTTGGGAAGTCACCTTCCATTTGAGCCATTCCTTGGCCTTGGCCTTTACATCTTTCCCAAATCCTCATGTGAAACTGTTGAAGGTACACATGTCAAATGTGCACGAGAATCATGGAGTTTGCGATCTTGTTTCCAAGCTTGAAACCCCTCCCTATGACCTATAAATGGATCCCAAAGGTCAAGCCGACCTCTTTAGCTAGGTTTAAGGCCACAAAACCCTCTTCTTCCTCTCCCACGGCCGACTCCAACCTATGCTTCGGTGAGCCTCCTTGACCCTGTTCTTCTGGCCCTCAGACGATCAAATCGAGTGGCCTGTCTTCTTCCTTATCTTCTTCCACCTCTCGCCAACCAAAGCGAAGGTGTCCGAACCCCTTTCTTCTCTATCGTCTCCTCCACCGGAGTCACCTTCATCTTCGGTGCCAGACAATCAAACCTGGTGCCAATTCCTTATCCCTGTCATCCTTTAGTTAGGTTAACACCCTTCTCTCTCCTTCTACTCTATCTCCTACTCTTCATTCTCCAAATCCGACCACCGATGACACCAAATGCCTTCATCTCCTCCATCTCCGATGACCACTCCGGCGAGGGTTCCTACCCGCTACACACAACCATCCCCCTCACCAACTAGTCCACAAGCTCCACCAGCTCATCCCCAACAAAACCCCTATCCTATTCCACCCTACTACCCATCCAAACACCCCACCGAACAAACCCACCTTCGCCGACCTATCCCATCACCGATCGACCTCCTCCGTCCACCAAACTCTATAAAACCACCACCACTACACTTGTCATGGTTCAGCGATCAGCTTGTGCTATTTTAACGTGGCCGCGAGAAGCTATTTCGTGTTTGAGGGTGTGACCGGACCTCAGCCATCACCACCATGTTCGTCGGCCAAATCCCCCCTCCTTCGACCTTGTTCATCATTGCCATTACACCCAGGCTCCGCAGACCACCTTCAGGAAGCCTCACAAGCATCCAACTAAAGTTGCCAGGGCACACTCATGCTCTAATTAAGGAAGGACTATGTGCAGTTGCACGCAAAGAATGAGGCAAGGACATAGTCCCACCTCGTATGCTGATGGGCATGCAAAGGCACTTAAGTGGATTTTCTGCTACCGCCTTATCACCTCAATAGCATGAGGTGAGGTCCCCTCGCATGTGCCCATGCACACCCTCGCCCGCAGCCACACCACGTGGGTTGGGCTTTGAACCGATTACTCGTATACCTGCTTGATTTGAGAGAAAAGAGGAGAACAAGAGAGTGAGAGTAGGAGTTAGGAGGTTTTTCCCTATGTGACACTTAGCCAAATCTGAGATGGCCACCCTCTATGCGTGAAGAAAGAAGAAGAGGAGAAGAGGCTGAAGACATGCAAGAAAAGAAAGAAGAGGAGGAGAAGGAAGAAGGTTCGTTCATAAAGGGAGAGAGCAGCTGAAGAAGGAAAGCTAAAGAAGGAAGGAGAAAAGTAGAAGCAGAGAAGAGAAGAGAAAAGGAAGAAGAAGAAGAATAGTGCTATGGAAGCACTGTAGCACTTGTTGGATAAGTCGTCTGATTCAATAACTCAACGTCTGATTTGAGGCTTGATATTGTAAAAGCTTGATAAATTGATTGAATGCTCGATATATATATATATATACTTAGAGCATAATTGGTGATTTAAATCACCATTATTTTAGCTTCTCTACCTTTTCTTGCCTCAAAATACATGAGAATTCATTGAATATCTAATGTACTAGATTAGTTTTTATTGACTATCTTTTTCTTGTGCTCATTTACATATTAATTATGATAAGCAATTGAATTCCTACTTGCTCCCTGAGTTCAACCTCGAACTTTCATTCGAGCAATAAATATTATTTGTTTTCAAAGCGATTTTAACCTATGCTACAACACAGCTTTTATAAACATCGATCTTGCTCTGTCAACATTAGTCATGGGGGGTGTGAAAGTGCAAACAATTGAAAAATCAATTCTTTTAGGGGTTCTAATAGAAAAATAATATTGGAGAAAGTGGAGGAAAATTTTGAAATTTTGATTGCAAATCTTTCTTGAGTAGGAAAAGTGGAGGAAATACAAAATGTCAAAAGGAGCAAAAATTAAAAAAAATGACAATCAAAGCAATTGATTATGGGATTTACCTAAGTTCTAGACCAAATGAAAAGAAAGATTAAGCCTTGAAATGGTAGAGATAAGGAGATTCGTATGAGTGCTAATCTTAGTCCTCTTGGGCTTGTTTTAGGGCTTAAATACTCACATATTTATTAAGATTTGGATTAGTCCTCAAGAGGTTAAGGAAAGTGTGAGGATGAAGTAGTAGGTCTAAGGCTTAGGGAGTATTTGGCCCCGTTACCTACCCTTTGATTTGTGGGACTTGGTAACCTAACCACCCAAAATTCACACACTAAGTCTGGTTTAGTGCGCTTGATAAAGGAATCATGCCAAAAGTGTTATGTTATGAAAAGTCATCTCGAAGATCTAACCAAGGAGCAGCTCAAAAACACAAGTTGATTGGATGAGTTCCTGACTGCGCAGCAATCATAGGTCTTAATTGACCTAAGTTAAGCTAGAACTTAGCATAGGTTAGGGTAATTCATCTATGCATAAGCATTATCTGCATCTTTGCTGCTTTACTTTAGCTATGCATAAAATAATGTTATAATGTGCTGATTAAGTGCATGATGTCAATTGCAGGTAATAAGTTGTTCTGGAGCTAGATCTGAAGTTGGATTAGGAATAAGGGGTGTTGCAGTAGGATCGGAGTAGAAGACTTAGATTAGACATAGGGAATAATGATATTAGGGAGTTAAGGTATGCTATTCTATTAAGTAGGAATAAAGCAGTAAAATGTGAAGAGCTTAGGCCCATCCTAGCCCTAGGATAGCCTAGAGACTTCCCCCAAGCCTTACCCACACTTAGATTAGGTCACAGCAACCTAGGAAACCCTAAAACCCTAGTTCCAACCCTTATCTGGATGTCCAGATATGTTATAGGATGTCCAAAACCCTTAGCCAACTCCCGCACACCTCAAACCCATTTCTGCAGTGTTATTGGATGTCCAAACACTTTGTCAGACGTCCAATTTTTGCAGAATACCCAAAATAGAACTTAGAATTCCCCCTAACTCAGATTGGATGTCCGGAACTGAATTTTGCACTTCCAATTTTTGAGAATAAGTCGTCTGACCCTATTTTTGGACGTCTGGAACTAGTCTCCAGTTCCTATTTTGAGATTCAAGCCTTGATCTTGGATCTCTAGCTCTCTAGTCCTAATCCCAACCCCATAGGAACCTAAATTAAGGTACCCTAACCCTAGTACATCACCTCTAGACCTCCCTAAGGACCTAATTAGGTCCTCACTAAACCTAATTGACTTAGATCAAAGTCAATTACCATCACCTAAGCCAATTGGACACATTGACTCCAATTGAGCTCAGATCTCAACCCACACAAGTCCAATTGGACTTAGTGAGAGTCCAATTGACCTAAACCCAACCAAATTGAGTTATTTCACTCTCAATTAGGTTCACACTCATTCAATTAAACTTAGGTTAAGTTTAATTGCAAATTCCCATTAGCAATTAGGGTTTGCAACCCTAATTCAAAGCATACACCTACCTAAACCCCTTAGGACCTAACCTATACCTCTTAGCCACCTAGGGCACGACCACACACACACACACACACCCATTCATGCACTCCCACACATATATAGTTCTCTCAAACTCTCTCCAAGTGGCACCACTCTCGGTTGCCAAAATTAGCAACCAACAGGCATTCAAATTGGGATCCACTTTTTGTGGATCTCAAAACCACTTGGCCGGCCACTCTTGGACTCTTTCTAGAGGGTTCCACACTTCTCTAGAGTGACTCCCTTAGGTCTATAAAAAGACCTAAGGGGTGGCATTTGCACCCATCCACTCTTGGCCATCAACTCTTGGCCATCCATTTCCTTGCCATTCATTCCACCTAGGCTAGCCACTTCCATCTCCACTCCACCTCCATGAGGAGCACCACCATGGAGGCCACCATCTCCATGCCAGGATTCTGGATCACCTCTCCAACCTCTCTCCAAGGGCTGGCCTAAGCACCATTGGCTGCCCCTCCTCCTCTCAACAACTCAAAGGCCATCGGTGACCACCTCAGAATGCCCTTATTTCTGCTAGATTAGCTTAGTTATTCATATTTACATGCTTTTATTACTGCTTAGTAGTGTAGCTCTTTACTCTCCCCCAATGATGCATGCAAAATCCCCCCATAGATTCCTGTATGTGATCATTTTCTGTTAGCTAGATTGATGTTTTTAAGCTTTCATCTATAAGCTTTCCTCCAGTTCCATGTTGCAAACACTCTCTTGAATGAATGAAAGAAATGTTTCTATATATATATGTCTATGTGTTGAGAATTATCATGAGCTTATTGCAATATATTTGGTGTGATTAAAGTTGCCTACTTTTAACTTCTGATATTCTTGCAACTAAGCATGTCATGCTTAAATATGTAATAACCATAAACAGCCATGCAATTTTATGCATGTAGAGCGAAAAAGAGATCGATTTCAGATTTGCATAAATGCCTCCCAGGGATGAACGATTGAGACTCAAGTCTCATTTCCTTTACAAAAAAGAAATCATTTTTTTTTGACGAATGTTTTTGTACGACTATACTAGGGTTTTCGATGACTTTAAAACGTGGAAGAATAGCTTCTGTTAGTTCCCAACACGAAGAGGTGGAAAATTCCCCTCGAAGATGCGTAATAACATATTGTCTCCTCAGCACTTATCTCCTAAGATATTTAAATATCTTACCGGGGGCATGTAAGCACCTTGTGCTGGTTCAGGTGCCATGGGCAGGATTATCCCAAAGTGTCAATTGCCAGGGCCTTAATTTAGCTGCAAAACAACATGGGTAGCACTATCTTGAAGTGTTGAAAGCCAAGAGTTCTAGGGGTTTCCATGGACGGTGCTATCTCGAAGCATCGAAAGCCAGAGACCGTTCGAGGATTGATGGTGGGGGCATGGAATTCGATATAGATCATGTTTAGGGTCAATCTGAGGCTGGATGTAGGAAAATCTAAAAGGAAAAGAGAGAAAACTCTCAAAATGAAAAATCTTTCTCTATCTCTCTCTTTCAAAAATGCACTGGTAAACTAAACCTAAAAACAATACGTCTAATGCACGGATGCCTTAGCCACTTGGGTCAACGAACCTCTTGGCAATTTTTGCGGGCCTTATAAACCTTTGTAGTAGACCCATGCTAAAGCTAGTCAGGTTTGGATCTTGGTTGGTACTTGAGTACCCCTTGGCCTATTATTGGCATTCTGATCTAATTTCTAAAGAGTGACACAAATCAGGCATTTGAGCATAAAAGCATGATCTAGAGATCTAGTACTTTCCATGAGATTTTGCTAGGGACTAGCAAAAGTTAGGCATGGGGGTATGATGATAACACCATCATAAGCCATAATTACCTTAAATTAGTAGAAATCATGTGACAAATGCTCCTACATGATCGCCTGAGAGCCGTCATTCCATTCAAATCCATTTTAAGAAGAAAACACTTAAATAAGGCTAATTCTACAGTTTTAGCATCACATCATAAATGGAGAGTAACCATGGGGTTAGTCAAGGGTTAATTGAAGGTCAAATTAGCATTAAAGTTCAAAGAGTGGGTCCATATAGACAGAAACCAGGTTTTACGCATTTCAAGAACCAAAATAACACACAAAACCCTAATTTCAGACCTGCTTGAATTAAAGAGGTTTAGGTTAGGATAAAATTCATTTAAACCTCTTAAAATTCATAAAAAAATATTCTAAGAGACTTGGTATCCTTGGTTTGATAATCTGAACCCATTTTGACATTGAACAGAGTCTTATACGAAATTCTGCCCTAATTTGGGCCCAATCAGAGTCCATCTTGACCTAGTTTGCATTTCAGTCTATTAAATCTCTATTTCTCTCAATCAAGCCCTTAACTTTTGAGTTAGTTGCAGAAAGCCCACTAACTTATTCATCTTCTACACAGATTGGTCCCTGTCGCCATTGGAGGCCAACCAACCAACAGGCGTGCTTGACCGTGTCAAATCCCCATCAAATCACCACCAAATCCCACTAAATTTGGTTGGATTGATGTTCACACTGCAAAGAATCATTTGAATTAGATCTTGGCTTCTAATTCACGATGTTGTGCTCTAGCGAACCCACAAATTTCGTGGGTATTGTTGAACGCACGGGTTGCTACGCTAACGTGTTTGGTTTTGAAAACCTGTCGTTGTAGTTTGAAAGCGAAGAACTCGTGTTCAACAAATAAAATTTATACCGGAATGGAAATTCCGGGTCGAACACAGGGAGCCGGACATTTGATTTAAAAACATGCATTTGTTTTATTTGTCACAAAGTAATTCAATTGTTTAGAACTATCTAACTATTTACAATAAATAGAAGAGAGAGAGAGTAAGAGAGAGAGAGAGAATAAGAGAGAATAATACAAACAAAAATCAAAAGAGATATAGAATGCACATGGAATTCATTATCAGAAGACCGTTCATTACACTAAACATTACGACTAGAAAGCGGGAAAATGATTACACTAGAAAGCAGTAAATCTATTCTAGAAAGCAGTAAAAAGAATGGGGAGAGAGATATCCTCCTCGACGGTCTCTTGGAGGACGAGCCAGACGGGATGTCGCCTGGATGAAGGATGATGGAGCAGGACGAAGGAGGATGAAGTGGAAGAATGGGAACGAGGCAGACGTCCTCGTCGTCGCGGGATCTACTTCAGAAAGTGGATGAGAAATTGACTTTATCTCGTGAGAAGCATCCCGGGTGTGGGACAAGCTTCTCTTGAACTTTGGAGAGGGAGAGAAGAGAAGGAAGGGATGAGAATTTTGTGTGGAGGGGGTCTCCTTTTATAGTTGCAAGGAGTGGGGGCAATTTGGTCATTACAAATCTAAAAACATTAATTTAGGACCTTTAGTGATGGATAAAACCGTCGCTAAAGGTCCAAACGTGGCCTTTGTGGGTGGCGCATGCACGCCCGCTCACCTCCTCGCATGTAACGCATACGCACGTCTAGCTGATCTCAGCTATTCGATCGCGAGATCGGACGGCTTAGATCGCACCTCCGCCTGCCTCCTCTACTCGCTCGCCCGCGTGTGATTCCGCATGAGGTGCACCGTGTGATACCACATGAGCGCAATTGTGTGCGTGCGACCATTCGATCGTGATGGAACGGCCAATCATGCCTGTTCCCCTGCTCTTGAGGATTCGAACTCGCGCAAGCGCCTCGCGATAAGGCTCTCACCCGTTGCGATACCGAGGAGAGATGGTTGGGGAGATGTTTTAAGCAGTGCGTGCTCGTGGCTGTTGGATCAAGATCCAACAGACAAATCATGAATTGGATTTTCTTTGGAGAGGCAGCGGCAGTCTTGTGGGCAAGTTGGATGGCTGAGATGGCACCACGTGGCTCCATCTTGGCCGTCCATCTTTTGAATGATGTAGATGGTGCCACGGTTGTCGGATTGAGTCAATTTTCATGCCGTTAGGCTGCGATTGTCGATCCAAATCCATCCGTGTCGTCGGATTTATTGTTTGAAGTGTGGCTTCACACCATCTTGGTCCTTGATCTTCTAGGGTTCCTTGGTCTCATCTGATGCTATAGATGTCTGATTTGGGTGATCTTAGAGTCGTTGAACTCCAATCGTCACCCTGATCACATCCGTATGGTTGGATCCTTGATCTGAGCCCCCGATAAAAAGTTTACCCTGTCCATGAACATAAAAGATACAATTAACCTCCATTTTATTCAAACTACTCTAAATGCAAGATGATGCATGTTATGCAATATTTATAGCATGCAATGCAATCCTACGCTTAAGAACATGCATAAATAGACATCTTAAGTGGTGTAAACATGTTTACATCAGGTATCTTATGCCCTATTCACCAAGAAAATAGAGCTCCTTTCCTCAATTAGAGCTCGGTTATGAGCTCTATATAAGTTCTAGCTCATCAGGCCATCTTCCTTAGCTCGGTATGAGCTTCTTCAAATTTCTTCCTCCGGCCACCTTCACCGTGACTTCGGCGAGCTTCTCCAAATCCCCGTCATCGCCCTCTACCACGTACAATAGGCAAAGGGGTCTTCTTCTTCCCCTTCCTCCGTTCCTCTCCATACCAGTCAGGAGTTCTCAGACCCTTTCCTCCTCGTCGCTTCTTCCACCGAATACTTCATCCCCTCCAGCACCAGCCAATCAAACTGAAATAGACTATGTTTTGTATTTTCAGGGGTTCACCAGATGCTTCTTCTCCGCCATTAATCACCACCACCATACATTGCATACCGTCAACCTCTAAGCTTGGTTCTACCACCAGGAGTTGTAGAAACACTTCACAACTCGAGATGCTCCTTCAATTGGCTGAAGCATCAACCATAGTAGTAGCAATCAGTGGAATTCCATCCACTGTGCATCAACAAAGGAGAAGGTACTTCATAGTCCTACATCGCCTGCATCAAAATGTGCACAACACATAAAAGGACTTTGTGTTCTTTGTTCATTGGCTCAAGTAAACACGGGGGGGAAGGTCCCCCATGCACTATTCACTCCTCACCCGCAGTACACGCCACGAGGATCTGGACCCTACCTGGATCCAATACCCACCTGAAACCCGATTACCCGATTCTATGAGCTAAGAGGAGAAAATCCTAAAGAGGAAGGGGGAGGGTTTTGCTTCAAGATCTATGTCCTGTTGCCTCAATATGTGTGCCTGTGTGTTCTATACTTAGCATCCCTCTAAGGTCTCTACTGAGGCTTTGTGCCTCTGTGGTTGGTTCCTTATAGTGGCTCTGTGCTTGTGCTGACGCTTAACTCTTGAGGTCTCTAAGGCCTTGTACTGAGGATTGGCGACTTTAAGTCATCTGTGCCTTGCTTATGATATTGGTAGACATATTTGGTGGCATGGAATTGAGGCATTAGTGGTTGAGAGCACTGTTTGATTATTTGAGTAATTTGATACTTGGGATATGTGCTTTGATTGAAGGGAACAATTGGTTTTTCAAATCACCATTATTTTGAGTTTCTATTCTTTTTATCCCATGATATCCTTAGATACTATTTGGTTGATATTCAATATATTTTCATTGATTCATTATATATTATTAAGCTCATTATTTATATCATTGATTAGTGTTGTGAATTTCATTTACTCCCTACGAATGATCTTGTACTCACATTGTTTTTGAGCTTTATAAATTTAAGTGTTTGTGTGAATTTCATCCTATACTACGATGTGTGTTTCTTTAAATGATGTCTCACATGCTTAAACAATTGGCATTTGCATTTTCAAGTTCTTAGTTCTCTTAATAAATTTGACTTTTTTCCTCTTATCTTTCCCTATTTCTCTTTGTAGAATAGAGCAAGGTTCAATTATCTTATCATAATTTCCAAGGCACCAGTACCAGTACTGGTGTTCAGTACTGGTCCTGGGGGCCACAGCCCACTGGTCACCAGAAGGGACAACTACTGGTACTGACTCTTAGTACCGGTATTAGGCACATCCAGTCTCCAACCTATCTTCCAATCAGATCAGGGTTGATGGCTAGTATTGGTACTAGCGCTTAGTACCAGTCCTGGACATCCCCAGAGTCCAGTTCACACACAACATTTTGCCAGGGTTGATGGCTAGTACCATTCCCAATGTCTAGTATCGGTACTAGTCATTCCCCGGATTCCAATTTCAAAAAATTTTGGTCTGGAAAGGCCATCTAGTATAGATATTGAAGTTTAGTACCAGTATTGAGAGTTCCTAGCACCCAATTTTGAATTGACTCGTAGGACTTCAATTCATCTTTTGTACATTACAAGGTACATATATGGCATTCTTGACCATCCATGCCCCCATAACTAATGAGCATGGCAGTAATCTAGCATGCACTTAAGTCCATCCTAGAGTTTTCATAAAACTTTATGATCCTTGCCTATCCATACTAAAGCCATGTTATAGCCTCAAAACCCCTTGAATCTATTGACTTGAAATCTAGTCATAAGTCACCATCGTGATATTTCTATGAGTTATTATAAGCAAAGAAAATCCCCATTCCAACTCGGATCTTAAAACATGGCTGTGAAGTCACATACATGCAACCACAAACACAAGCATTTGCCACCGTGCTGAGTAACAACTACATATACCTACCCTAGCTATAGCATGCTGAAGGCCCATTATTTTCACTATTCTCAATAGACTCGAAGCCAAACTGACCAATTCAAAAAATTTTAGATCTAAAATACCATGTATCTAAATCTCTTAGGCATTCAAGATACAGAATGAAAAGAGGGGAGCCAAAAATCACTACCTTGCCTCAGGCCCAATCCTCCATATGGTGGCTTCCCCTTCCAAATTCCCCGCACCAACCATAATGTTGACACATTAGTGTAACACCCCCACCAAAATAGTCCCCAACTCATCTCTAAAAGTCCCCAAGATAGAATAAAAATGTCTAGTGCTAAGGATTTAGACCATAGAGAAGGAAGGGGGCCGCACCATGTGCGAGGATTCGATAGGATCTTAATCCTCCCCGTCGACCTTCAATTTCAGCAATAGCAACAGTAGAAACGAATGTTGCAACAAGCAACAGCAACAGTCCACACCCTCTCTCACGTGTGTGGTTGCTATAGTAGCAGTAGGGCATGGCAGCAGTGGTAGCTGTAGGTGGCAACATTATCATGATGATGGTTAATCACTGACGAGTAGGGAGGGGAAGTTGTTGGTTAGGAGGAGAGGAGCAGTCGACGAGGAGGGGAGGAGGAAGGAGCAATTGGTAGTGAGTCGGGAGGAGAGGATCTTCATTCATCTCTCCTTCCCTTCCTCTTCTTCCATGCTGAAAGGCAAAGCAATAGCTTCAATCGCAGTAGCTGCCACAAGGTCGACCTAGGCAAGGGTGGTGACGAGATGGAACAGGAGGGCCAGTGAGCAAGAGGAGGAGGGGAGTCGATGATGGTGGTGGGAGTTTCTTTTGCAATGATGGGAGGGGGAGGAGCTTTTTGTCTTCCTCCTCAAGCCAACCCTTTTTCTTTTGTTTTTTTCTTTTAAAGAATTCTTGCTAAGCATACCCTCCACCCAAAAACACAATTTTTAGGTAAGGGTCCACAATCACAAACCTCTTTCAAAAGACCCCTCAACAAAAAAATGTCAAGGACAATACATAGGGTTAGAGGGCTTTAAATTATTAAATCATGGATTAGTAAGGGCTTGTTAAGTTTCAGAATTTCGATAAAAATTTCCAAACACTTACATTGATTGTTGCAAAATCAAGTTCATAAAAATACATTTGTTGTAGTAGAAATCGTGAAGATACCTTTAAAATTGGTAGTACGAACTCAAAAAATAGGGCAAGTTAAAAATAGAGTTCGAGTTGTCTTTGGGAGGAAACTAGTGTTTTTTGCTTTCTAAAAGAGATATTTTTTGTATTTTTGCTTTTTTGATTCTCTTATAAGAAGGAAGATAGTAGAAAATTATACTAAACTAGCAACTAGAAGAGCAAATACTAGGAAACTAAACTACAAACTACGGAATTAAAAGTAAGAGATGCAAAGAGAAATAAAATAAAGCCTTATTGCTACTAGAGAAGAGTTCTAATACATCAAAATGAAGCTACAATAATTACTGCTACAATGAAAATAATTAAGGAAACAAAAAGCAAGAGTAGAGTTGGTGATAGTCACGAAGGCGTAGCCCGGAAAAGTATGGGGATGAAGCAAACGTGAAGGCACACCCAGTGGAGACTTGATCTTGGGAAGGCCCAAGACCAAGCTTGGGGATGGTGGAGAGGATGACTATGATGGTGGAAAAAAATGGAGGATGGAGATTGAAGAAGTAGTGCACTAATGGAGGAAGAAGAATTTTCTATGGAAGAGGAAGAGGTGTCCCCTCAATATGGAGGCCATGGTGTTGTTTATATAGACCTACGGGAAGAGTGTGGACATCCAAGGTGACTTAGGAGGCAAGGTTTAGGATCTCTAAATAGAAATGTAAAACTTATTTACCTTTAATTTTATGCCTCTTTATTATTAAAATTTTAAATTGTACATAAAATAGATATTGTAGCCCTTAAAATCATCATTCAAATGAAACTTTAATCACTAAATTTGGATTTAAATTGACAAAGATACGACCAAAATACTAAAGATGTGTCAGGCTATCTCGAATTTATTGATTAGGATCTTAATTGGAGAGATTTAAGGGATTTATTTGGAGAGCTAATTAGATACAAACAAGGCCAATTTCTACTAATTAATTTCAAGAATATTTATGGCATTTTTGTGTCGAATAATTAAGTGGCACATGTGAATAATGTGGAGAACTACATAGGATAGGATAGAATAGAATGAGTAAGCTGGTGTCACTAATGTGTGAGCTAGGTTTTAGGACTAGGGTTGAGGAAAAGGTTTCGGGAGCTAAGTGGAGCTAGTTTAGGGTTAAGACTAGGTATTAGGATTAGGTTTTGGGTGAGGGCTAACATAGGTAGGTTGGGTTAGGGTTTTCAGTTCAAGTGGCCAGAAATGATTTGCTTTCTGTTGCTTGCAACTCTGGAGATCTGTTGTCCTACTTCTTCTCCTCCTAAGCCTGAGTTCTAGACTCTTGCATATACTAAAGCACACAATTAGGTTCAAAATTGCCATTTTACCCCTAGCATGCAAATATGCAATTATGTATAATATGACCAAAATGTAATGCAACTAATAGGAAAAACTATCAAAACTAAGCATGTTGTTATGTAAATTAACTTACTCATCGACAACGTTATTGAATTCCAAGTTTTCAACAAGATAGAGAATGTCTCTTTGCTCTATTAATGTTCATTTTCAGATCTAGCTTACTAAGGACGGGTAGCTTTCTCCCTACCTTTCTTATCCTGAGATCAACCTTGAAGGTGTGTCTCCTCGATTGAA
Organism: Thalassia testudinum; assembly: GCA_037157565.1. Lineage (NCBI taxonomy): Eukaryota > Viridiplantae > Streptophyta > Magnoliopsida > Alismatales > Hydrocharitaceae > Thalassia > Thalassia testudinum. Next base: position 11,867,413 of record JAZHRO010000036.1, read on the forward strand.
CCATTTGGTCTTTTATTGTAACACCTCACTCTTTTTGGATTTGGAGAATTTTAACACACTTTTTTTCTTATTTATTTTTATTTTATTTTCTTCCTCCTACTATATTTTTTACTTGTTCTCCAATTATCACTCATTTTTCCAAGTAGGTCGCTTCCTTCTAATCCTACTCAAGAACATTTCTTAAATGAAGGCACTAGAAGCTAATGAAGTAAAGCTGAGATCTAGACATCCAATAAGTAGGGAGCAAACCCAGTGCAACATGCCAACCATACCTGAAAGGATCAATTGATCCTCAATATAAGCCCTATTAACTACTTAGATTTCAAAGGTAGGTAACCCAAAAGATGAGTTTGTGCATTAGTGCAATAGTAGAGTGATTAATTTTCTCAATCTTTTTAAACTAGAGGGTATTAAGATAAGTCATATACTTGTCACTCCCTTGACTTAATACTTTAGCTTTTAAAACCTCTTTCAAGGATTCAAGAAATAAATTATTATCTACGTAAATACTTGAAATAGTTAAGGCAAAATGAACTGAAGATTCTGAACGAAAAGATTTTGAAAATACTTTCTTACGACCAGTAAATGTTAATATCAAAAACTTTCATTCTTTCTTAGCTCAAAACTTTAAAAACACAAATTTTTATTTTCTTTTTTCAATTTTCCAACTTTTTTAACACAAAAATAAAGCAATGTGAGAAACTGAATAAAATAACTCAACACAATATTATCTAACCCCTATGCCTTTTTCATGAATAGTCTTCAGCACATGCAATAATCATAAATAAAGGATAAAATATACATGGAAACCATGAGTTAACTCAATATGGTTCGATCAGTTCCCAAGCTGAATTATATATAGCTTACTATAAACAATCAGAAACATCGGGTTGCCTCCCAACAAATACTAAGTTTAACGCCTTCAACTGAGCACAATTTAGATCCTCAATGGTCTAATTGTGCAACTAAATCAACAATAGATCCAAATGGACAATGATCAACTGCTAGATTTTTCTCTTGGGTCATGGCCTTTGCGAGATTTTCTACTATGTGAATGGCCATGGGTTACGCAATTCTCTCCAATTCTTCGATTAAACCACAACTAAATTTTCTCCTCTTAGATGCCCCAAAAACATTAAGTTTGATTATTTGTTCTCCTGAGGCAATCTCTAACTTCCCCGAGTCACAATTAATTTGGGCCTTAGTAGTGGCTAAGAAAGGCCATCTTACGATGATCGAGGTATGGTTAAGGTTTTCTAGTGCTTCCATGTCAAGGACCATAAAATCAATAAGGTAATGAAAGTCTTTGACCTTGACAATCAAATTTTCTAGAATACCCCTAGGTGCTATCATAGATTGGTTAGCCAATTGAAGGGTTATATCAACAGGTTTCATCTTGCCTAGACCAAGTTTCTTGGTAAATAAGTAGGGATCACATTGATGGAAACACCAAGGTTGAGGAGGGCTTGATCATAAGCGATGTTGCCTACTGTGTAAGAAATGAGTGGGGCTCCAAGGTCCTCTCTTAGGTGGTATCTTGCTTAGAATCATAGAATTGGTGCAATCAGATAATACTACTATCATAAGAGAATCAGATCCTGCCTTACATTTTTTATATATGAACTCATTAAATATCCTACATAGGTAGGAATGGATCCGACAGCCACGAGGAGTAGAGTTATCATAAATTTGAACTTTGTTAATCTGGATATCTTTTCTTTAGATTTCTCCTCTGGCTTTTTATTGTACTTGCCCATACATTCACATCATAATCCCAAATTAGATTTCATTTTCGAAGCAGATTTCTATCTCTCAACATAATTATTCAGGATTTGTGGTTTCTAAAAGTAGGTCCTGGTGTGAGTGACTTGGGGTTGGATGGGACCCATGAATCTAATGTTACTCCCCATGTTAATGGCATTAGCAGTGGAAAGATTCGAGAGGTGTAGGCGAAACAGGTGCCCCCTAGTTGGTCATTGTAGGAACTAGGTTAAATCCAGGAGGAATAAAGGGAGCAGGATTAATCACTTGTGCATGGGCTTATGGCTCCTTGGTTTGATTCAAATTCCTAGGAAAATACTTAGGGTTAAGGACAGGTTGGGAGGGCAGCATCTCATGTTGTCTAAAATTAACAATTTGGCCCATTCTTCTAATCAATTCATATATTAGTTGGTCCATCTACTCCTTGTGTCCCTAATTCATGTCTCTGATTTCCTTAAGGACCATGGACAAATCAGCTTGTTAATTAAGTAGGCGCCTGATAGGTCAGATTTGGATTTTGCCTTGAGGAGGGTGGATTGTAAGCTTACCTGGTCAAGTAATGATTTTGAGTTGATTTCTAGTTTGACCAGGAAATGTTTGGGTGATTTTGCCATCCAGAGTTGTATGTGTTAAAATATGGGTTGTTATTATCATAACCTTGGATGGTAATGGCATCCTCATAGGCTGAGAATGTAGGTGACATATCACCAAAATCAGAAGTTGAGGGAGTCAAGGTCGCTCCTTGGAATCTGATAGGTCTATATTATTGGACCAAATTAGAGCTTAAGTGCATTATTGTTGGGATGTGAATTTGATTTAAAGTAAGCATTACAGTGAGCAAATTAATTAAGCTTTGGATTTAAAGATTCGTTACATTATTTTTATGTACCTAGTATGTGATTTGATTTTATTAGATGCACGGTAATTTTTAGAAATACAATAACATCGTATCAAATCTCAAATTTGGAACACAATTTTGATGACAAGGAGGCCATCCACACATATTTCCTTTTTCTGTCCTTCGAGCTCTTTGATTTCCTCCCCCTACATGTCAGACCAAAGATACTCGTCACCTCTCTCCAATTTTGAACCCTCTCTTATTTGTCCACCATAAATCACAACCTTCTAAAAATTCTAGACCTTGTCCTTGTTACTTCCACCACTCACCTTCCTTTTTTAATGTCCCTTATTTTTGCATGAAAAGTGAGAACACCCTGTAGGCTCACGAGACAACTCTCCCCTTCCCACAACAGCAGAGACGGAGATCCCTCCCATGACTGCAATCCATCCCCCAATACCTTCGTTCCTTCCCTCTCTCTCTCTTCGAGCATCCACGTAGAGATGAGGAACCCATCACTACTCAATCTCACACCCAACATGACCACGTCCTCTCTTTACAGTAGTAAACCTCTGCGACCTCTGACCATGACGATCATGTCCTCCAGCCACGCATGCTGCCATCACTGCGTGCTCCAACCCTTCTCGATCACGCTTCCTCTGCTCGCCGATCTCTGCCCTTACGCCCCTCGTCAGTAGCTACCACCACAACTGTGCCCAATGTCTGAGACCTCTCCTTCGTGACCACAGTGCTCACCCTCGACAGCAGCAACTATGATCGTGCCCCTCCCTCTCTAGTGACCACGACCACCGTGCCTTTGTTCTTGCCACCGACAGCGACCTTGATGAAGGTAACCATCCCCACCATGCTCTCTATGCCCACCACTGTGATCGTGTGCTCGACGTTCCTATCACCACGACCATGACTGTGCTCACCCTCCATGATGGCACACAACTTCACTGGAACTACATCGCATGAAGCTTCCTTTACTGCATTCGTCCACGACCGTGACCGTCCATCACCGTGGTCGGTGGTGTCAACATCGACAACAGCCACTACAACGAATCCACCACCGAGTCCACCACTGTGATCTCTGCTGATCGTGTTTTCTTGTAAGGAAGAGTGGTGACAGCACACTTAGCCCAGATCTCAGCTTCGTCATCTATTGTGTTCGCCACTGCGACTTCATCTACTGCGTTTGCCCCCAATGTCACCAAATTGCATCCGTAACCACTCTCACCGTGATTTACCACGTTTACTTGAATTTTCTTTAGTTCAGTTATTTTTCTTGGATTATTGGAATCACTCTTATATCTCGAACATACATGTGTACTTGCCTCCCTGTGGAGATGACATTATTTTTGTGTGGTTCACTTTGATTGATTGCATAATTTGATGAATGAAATTGGTACACATTTGATTTCACTACTCTTGTTTTGATCTAGGATTTTTTCCACCATGATTTACACTGTGACGACATATTTTCTTGATACTATCTACAAAAGTGAAAATTTCCTTTATCAAATGGCACCATTGCTGGGGAGGCGACAGACACAATAGGTTCAATGAATTTTATTTCTGATCTATTTTGAGGTGAAAATTGTCTTGACTCATTTATCTTTCTATGCGAGGACTTGACGAGTTGAGACGACACGCATGATAGAGCCCCGACGTGGACCTTGAGCTGTGCACACGAGAGGACGCGAGGAGATGGAAGGAGACTTGGATCCAGCAGGGGATTCTCTTTTGATGCTGGTTGGATTAGGAGAGTAGTTTTCTAGTTTTACATTTTCAGTCTTCTCGCCCTTGTAGCATCGGGGCTAGTTTTCGAGGGCCTATCCCCACTTTTTTTAGTTATTAGGATTATTCTGAGATAGCTTAGACTTTAGTATCGTATTTTGCTTGCTTTCTTATTATTAAAAAGAAGAAGTCTATCGAGTTTCCTGCTTAGAAGTAGCATACCCTTAGATGCGTGCATTACGGATCTGATTGCAAATATTTTAAAAGTTAAGGGCTTAATTGTGAGAAATAGAGTTTAAATGGACTAAAGTGCAAACTAGGTCAAGATGGACTCTGATTAGGCCCAAATTTTTTTACAAACTTAATTTGAACCTAAGGAATTTGATGATGAAGTCAGATTTTAGTTTTGACTAAGTTTGACTTGGCAATTTGGATAGAAATCCAAATTAGGGAAAAAAATCTGTCTATGACTCTATTTAAGGTCAAAATAGGTTCAAATGGTCAAATCAAGGATACCAAACCTTAACAAATATTTTTATATGAATTCTAGGAGAGACCAAACCTTAACAAATATTTTTATATGAATTTTAGGAGACTTATATGAATTTTATTCTGACTAGAACCTCTATAATTTTAAGCAAGTCTAAAATTAAGATTGTGGGTGCTGTATTGGTTCGTGAAATGCATAAAACCCCATTTCTATCGCATGGACCCTCTTATTAGTCTTTATACTCAATTGACCTTTATTCTGACCAGAACCTCTATAATTTTAAGCAAGTCTAAAATTAAGATTGTGGGTGCTGTATTGGTTCGTGAAATGCATAAAACCCCATTTCTATCGCATGGACCCTCTTATTAGTCTTTATACTCAATTGACCTTTATTTTACCCTAAAAAACTCTGTGGTTACTCTACTTTCATGATGTGATGTTAAAATTACAGAATTAACCCTGATTTGGTAGTTTCTTCTCAGAAAGGATATGCAAGGAATTATGGCTCTTAGGCGATTATGTAGGAGAATTTGTCATTTGATTACGACTAAATAAAGCTAGTTATAGCTCATGATGGTGTTACCATCATACCCCCATGACTAACTTTTGCTAGTCCCTTAGTAAAAAATCCTATGTATCGAACCAAGTCTCTAGGTCAGATTTAACCATTAGGATGACTTACTAAGCTGCATCTATAGAGATCAAATCAAAATACAAATAATAGGCCTAGAGGTACTCAAATACCAACCAAGATCCAAGCCTAACCAGCTTCAGCCTGAGCCTGCCGCAAAGGTTTCTAAGGCCCACAAAAATTGACTAGAGGTTCGTTGACCCCAATGGTTAAAGTACCCATGCATAGATGTAACATGTCTAGGTTCAGTTTGCCAGTGCATTTTTGAAGGAGAGAGATAGAGAAGGATTTTTATTTGGATAAATTTCTCTCTTTTCTTTTCATTTTTCCCTAAATCCAGCCTTGAATTGGCCCTAAACACGGTCTGTGTCAGATTCCTTGTCCCTACCAACAATCCTTGAAGGGTCCTTGGCTTTCAATGCTTCGGGATAGCACCGTCCATGTCAACCCTCAGAACCCTGGCTTTCAACACTTTGGGATAGTGCCATCCATGGCATTCTGTATCTAAATTCAGGCCCTAGCAATCGACATTTCAGGATAATCCTACCCATGGCACCTGAACCAGCACATGCTTACATGCCCCCTATAGGATATTTAGATATCCAAGGAGACAAGCATTGAGGAGATGATATGTTATTACGCATCTTTGAGGGAAATTTCCCACCTCTCCTTGCTGGGAACTCATTCAATAAACTTGTGTTGTCGAGCTGCTCTTCGAGATAGCTTTTCATAATATAACACTTTTGGCATGATTTTTTTTATTAAGCACACTAAACTAGACTTAGTGTGTGATTTTCAGGTGCTTAGGTTATCAAGTCTTACGAATCAAAGGGAAGGCAACGGGACCGAATAATCTCTAAGCCTTAGACCTACTACATTAGCCTCGCACTTTCCTCAACCTCTTGAGGACTAATTCGGATCATAACAAATACATGAGTGCTTAAACCCTAAAACTGGTCCAAGAGGCCTAAGTTTGGTACTCGTCAATAATCTCCTAAGTTTTAGCCTTCCAGGTCTTAATTTATCATCGGATCCAACCTAGAAGTTAGGTAAGCTCCATAATTTCAAGGGACTCCCTCATTTCTTTCTTTTTGATTACTCCTTTTTCTCTTTATTTTTCTTGTCTTCTCTTCTCCTCTTTTCATTCAGCTCAAATTGACCTCTCCTTTCCTCTTTTCTCCTCTTTGCTTTTTCAATGAAGCCCTTCCATGAATTGATTTTCACGTCATTTTACACTTTAATACCCCCAATGCCTAAGATTTGTAATGTCCTCATTGTAAATTAGGTGGATTTGAGTTCAATTCAGATTGTAGATTAGAATAGGTGGGTGGTGAACAGGTCAGAATGACTGTTGTAGATAATTTCTAGCTCTGATACAAGTATTAAAGGTTGAGTCGGTTGTTCTAATGGACGAACCCTAAAGTGCAATATGATTTTAGCAAAGAGATATATCAGAAGGGTTTCAGGTTTTTCAACGAAGATGGGTTGCCTCTCGTTATGCGCTAAGTTTAACGCCATCAGTTGGGCACATTGAAGCTCAGGGAGAATGGAGATCAAAAGATACTGCAGCCAAATTCGAGTCGGTGAGTTCAAAGAATGGTTTGAGTCTTTGACCTTTCACAACAAAAGGTTCAGATTCATGGTTGAGTTCACTGATTTCGATCGCTCCATTTCCAAATACTTGTCTCATAAGGAATGGTCCAATCCATTTTGATATGAGTTTTCTTGGGAAGAGTAGCACTTTATGACTAGTATGGAAAGATTTTCGTGAAATGTGCCTGTCATGGAAGGCTTTCACCAGCTCTTTGTAGATTCGCGAGTTCTCATATGCGTCATTGCATAGTTCCGTGATCTCACTCATTTGCAAAGGGCAATGGATTCCAGCCTTCATAAGATCTATGTTGCACTTCCGTACTACCTAGTAGGCATTGTGCTCCATTTCTATGGGAAGGTGAGATGCCTTCCTGTACACGAGTCTAAAGAGAGACATGCTTAACTTGGTCTTATGGGTGGTCCTATAGGCCCACAAGGCTTCTGGAAGGAGGGTAGACCAATCCTTCATTTTAAGCCGAATAGTGACCTGACGGATCTTTTTGATCTCTCAATTTGACAATTCAGCCAATCAATTAGTCTCAGGGTGATAAGGAGTCGAGATACGATGCAACACCTCATACTTTTTCGTCAAGGATTGGAAATGCATATTTGTTAAATGAGACCCACCATCTCTGATGATGGCTTTTGGAACCCCAAATCTGGAAAAGATGTTCTCTTGAATGAACCGAAGAACAACTTTATGGTCACATGTTTTGGTGGGGATGGCTTCGATTCATTTAGAGACGTAATCAATAGAGAGTAAGATGTACTCGAAGTTGTTAGATCCTGGAAAGGGTCCCATGAAATCAATTCCCCATATGTCAAAGATTTGGCACACGATGATTGATTCGAGGGCATCATGTCACGTGGGTCCATGTTGCCGAGAGTCTGACAACGAGCACATGCCCTACAATAGGATTTTGCATCTTGGAACATTGCGGGCCAAAAGAACCCACACTGGAGGATCTTCGCTGCGATTTTACACCTAGAGTAATGGCCAGCAAAGGCTTGGTCATGAAAGAATGAGATGACATCGTTGACATCGTTGTCAGGAATGCATCTCCAGATCACTTGGTTATTACCGATATGGAAAAGATACGAATCTTCCTAGACATAGTACTTGCCATCGAAAATCAGCTTGTCCCACTTGGAAGTTTCCTAATTTGGTAGGACTTTCCCTCTGACCAAGTAGTTCACGATGTTGGCAAACCAAGGTAGTTCGTTAATGGCCAAGAGATGTTCATCTGGAAAGTGCTCGGTAATAGGTTTGGATGGGTCAATGACTGAAAAAGGAAGGCAAGATAAATGGTCAGCTACCACATTCAGGTTTCCCACCTTGTCAAGAATTTCAAGATCAAATTCTTGCAAAAGCTAGATCCAATGGATTAATCGCAACTTCACGTCATTCTTCATGAGTAAGTGCCCTATTGTAGTGTGATTCGAGTAAATGACGACGTGGGAACCCAGGAGGTATGACCTGAATTTCTCAAGGCCAAATACTACAACCAGTAGCTCTTTCTCAGTAATAGTGTAATTACGTTGAGCCTCGCCCAATGTCTTGCTGGCATAATATATGACCACTAGTTTCCTGTTGACATTCTGACCCAGCACCACTCCTACTGTGTAGTTAGATGCATCACACATGATCTCAAAGGGTTGAGACCAGTTAGGAGATTGCAGGATTAGTGCTTGGGTGACTCAGTCTTGCAGGGTCTCAAATGCGTGAATGCATTAACTTGAAATATCAAAAGGTGTGTCCTTCGAAAGGAGATTCATCAAGGGGCACACGATCTTAGAGAAATCAGGTATGAATCGACGATAAAATCCAACATGCCCCAAAAATGAACTGATATCTTTGATCGAGTTAGGCACAGGTAGCTTGGAAATTAGATTCACCTTAGCCCGGTCAACCTAGATACCTCTCTTAGAGATGAGGTGTCCAAGTACGATGCCCTCAATAACCATGAAGTGGTTCTTTTCCCAAGAGAGAACTAGGTTCACTTCAATGCATCTTTTAAGGATCTAGACCACATGCAGGAGGCATTAATAAAAAGATTCACCAAATACCAAGAAGTTGTCCATGAAGACCTCAAGGTAATTACCTACCATATCTGAGAATATGTCTAGCATGCATCGCTAAACGGTGGCAGGTGAGTTGCATAGCCTAAATGGTATCCTGCAGAACGAGGAGGTATAGGTGGTCTTTTCTGGACCCTTTGGTTGAATTGCCACCTGATTATATCTGGAGTAGCCATCCAAGAAATTGAAAAATCAATTTCTCGCTAGTTTCTCGAGAATCTGGTCAATGAACAGAAGCGAGAAATGATCTTTCTTCATGGAGGCATTCAGTTTCCGATGGTCTATGCAAACTCTCAACGAGTTTGCAATGCAGGTCAGGATGGTCTCTTCAGATTCAGTCCTGATAACGATGAGCCCTGCCTTCTTACGCACAACCTGGATTGAGCTCACATAGTGGCTATGAGAGATGGGGTAGATGATACTAGCATATAACCACTTGATGATCTCTTTCTTCATGACCTCCTGTAGATTTGGATCGAGGCTTCTCTGTATCTCTCGAGATGGTCGTGAGCCCTCTTTAGTGTAGATACAATGTGTAATATGAGGGATTGATACCAATTAGATCATCGAGAATCCATCCAATGGCTCTTCGATGATGATGGAGAACAAAAATCAGCTTTGTCTCCTGATCAGATGTGAGTCAGGAATTGATAATCACAGGAAATGCTTGATTGGAGCCCAAACACACATATTTCAGATGATCTAGGAGAGGTTTCAACTCTATAACTAGGTTATCAGTAGTGGGTGGGGGTTTAGGATGGGCCTCATAAAATAAAGTGGAGCTAAAAGGGAATCTGGATCAACTCTGGGCTCCTCTATCTATGTGTCATAATTTTCTCAGGATTAAGGATCAAAGATAATTGGGTCTTGCCCTATAAGCGGATCCTCAGCCATAGAACTGATGTCGCACACTTCCTCGATTACCCCACAGTTTATTCCTTTCTGGGCCTTAAAGATATCAATCTTTAGTGTCTGGTTTCCAAATTTCAACTCGATCTGGCCCTCTACGTAGCTAATATTTACCCAAGCTGTGGCTAGGAATGGTCTCCCTAAGATGATCAATGTGTTCTTTAGATTTTCAAGAGTATCCATGTCTAATACAATGAAGTCCACAGGAAAATAGAAATCACTGATCTGTACCAGAACATGCTTGAGAGTTCCTGTAGGTGACTTGATTGATTGGTCTGCTAACTACAAACTCACCTCAGTTAGTTTGAGCTCAGTTTCCTCGAAATGGTCTAGTGGGGATGTAGGTATCAGGTTATGGAGGCTTTTCAATCCAATAATGCTTGATCAAATTCTAGATCATTGATTTTGCGGTAGATCAAAGGGGTGCCAAGATCTTTTGCTTTTTGCAAGAGTTTACTCAAGATGATGGAGTTAACTTGTTTAGACAATATGATGGGACTCCCATCTTTGCTTCACGGATTATGCTTTGGTGTACATAAATCCTTCAGAAATCTCACATAAGTTGATACATGGCGAATTGCATCCATCAAGGGGATGTTTATTTGGACTTGCTCAAAGAGCTTGACTAGATCTTCCTCAAGTGCCACAGGTTTGGGTTTCCTCTTTCCCTTGGTCAAGGCCCCAGGAAATGGAACTTTTGTAGGTTCCTCTATGATTGGTTCTAGTTTTGGATCTGGGATAGGGGTGTCTTAAATAACCAACATAGGGTAAGGCTCTGAACTACCAGGCTGAGAGTCACTCGGATAAGGTGGATCTTGAGTCGACTTACCACTACAGGTGGTAAAAGAAGTAAGTCCTACTTGTTTTTGGTTCGGAGTTGGCAGAAGTGGTGGTTGATGCTGATATCCCGAGTATGATGTTGAGGCATCCATCCCATCCGGTGTTGGAGCAAAAGAGGCTTGATAAACATAATGAGCTTGGCCCTAATTTAGGTTCATACTGTTCCTCTGATTTGGCATGTTATTCGAATTTGGTAGAGGCTAAGATGGAAGTGCACCAAGCTAGCTAGAATTCACCATCTGTGTGAGCTGATTTTGAACCTCTGTGATCTTGTCTTTGTGTTTCTACATGACCACATTAGTCTTTTGGATGTCAGCCAAGGTTTGTAGGATCAGAGTCATTTGATCTTCCCTTAATGGCCTGGATTGATAATTTGGATTGGGCCTAGGATGAGTAGGCTGATATGGGAGTGGAGCCTATGGTTGGGGCTAGAATTGAGATCTCGGATTTTGATTATTCCTTAACCACGTGAAGTTGGGATGATTACACCATCTAGGGTTGTAGGTGTTTGAGAATGGATCATTCTGGATGGCGTGGAGATTCTTGCAAGTCTGTGGAACCCCTGAAAAGTTAGAATATGAGGGTTCAGAGTTCCCTCAACTAGAGCAGGTAGTTCTAGAGTTTCCTCAGAAACCAAGATCAGATGGAGGTGGATATGAGCTCATCCTCTAGTGAGAGTGGTCATAAATGTTATGAACAGCCTCCCTATCGAAGGGTGGTTGTGCATATGTTCTCTACTATGCTAAGATGGCTCATTGTAGATGTTGAGTCAATTTGTCTACCATCTTGATAATAGAGACCATGCCCAGGTGACTGGCCATCAATTCCATATCGAAGAATGCGGACAGGCCTTGAGCTCTTGTGCCCCCACCTGTTTCTCAATGCACGGGTAGTCGTCCGATCGAACATACCCATAGATTTATTATTTATGGAGTTCTGGCACATATTCTCGAGAATCTCCCAAACGGTATCATCATGCTAACCCATGATGTTGCCACCACAGGTTGCATTGACAAAGAGTCTGATATCCTCACGGAGTCCTTAGTAAAAGGACTAGACCTATTCCCATTTAGGAACTCTGTGATGGGGCCATTTCCACATGAGATCCAAAAAGCGATCCCATGCCTCATGAAGTGGCTCTCCTAGATTTTGCGTAAAGTGGGTGATTTGGTGCCTCAAAGCATTCATTCGACCAATCAGGAAAATTTTCTTCAGGAATTCAAATTGGAGTTCTGCCTAAGTGTTGATCGGATGGGTTAGAGTTTGATACCAGTGGGAAACCTTATCCATGAGGGAGAAAGAGATCTTCATGAGTAAGTATCTTGATTTTGAATAGGTGGCCCAAAGATCTGGGCTAGATGTTTCAACTGCTGGATGTGCTAGAAATGATCTTCCGAGTTTAGCCCATGGAATTTGGAGATAGTATGGAGCATATTTGGCTTGAGTTTAGTATCAGGTCCTCTAGCTAGGATTTAAACCCTGGGTTCGATTGCTACTGCAGCGGGATTGTAATGATCTCGCATCAAAGGATGCCGCGATGGGTTCATGAATGCTTGAAATAGATCATTGAGGCACTGTAGCTGATTCTGGATATTGGGTTCTTCTTCTTGATTCTCCATGGATGCGCTGAAGGAGATCTAGGCTTAGAAGCAGAAGAGTTGGAAGAGATATCAATCTGATCGGAAGGTAGCACAAACAAGTGAGTCGAGGCTTGGCCTCGATGAGAATGAATTGCTAATGGAGGTCTTAAGGGTGGTTTTAAGGACCTCCTCCCAAACATACAGTAGTAAGCTAGATGATAAATAGAATGTGTAATGGACCCAATTGAGGCACCCAAAAATCTTTGGATGACTAAGGAAGTTTGAGGTGGATGATACCTCTTGATCAGAAAATCACTCACCCGAGAAATACTTGGGCAGCTAGGAAGGAAGAACCCCACAAAGACCCCTACATGGTAGAGCATCCCCATGAGTTACAGGGTTTCCCCCACCCGACCTTCCTTGTCATTGAGAATCCAAGTAGATCAGAATGAGCAACTTGACCCCTTAAGTCTACCAATTTTAATCCTGAATTATGGCTCTTTGAATTTCACCTGAACTTTAGAATTGATTTGGGATTTGTGTCCTAATTTGAAGGTTGGTTAAATCACAAGGTGGGTCAACTTCACCTAACTTGCCCTAAAGTTTAGGATGAGTTTGGTAATGAACCCAAAATCACCATGAGTGGTTTGCAAGCAGATTATTAACTCCCAAGTTTTAAGGATTCAAGTGAATGTTAGAACCTTCTTTTAGGGTCTTCTTGATTAGGTCAATTCAATCAAGGCTTGGGTGACACAATGCGGGAAATCAAATTTCTTTTCAATTTAGGCAAGTGTGTTTCCCTTAAACTCTAAAGATAGAAACCCTAATTTGGCTCTTTTTCAGGTCTAATTCTTTCCAATTTGGGTACCTAGGGCTCAATTAAGAAGGTTGATAGCCCAAGTAACCTTAAGTTCCTAATAGGTGCAGAAATCTAGATGGGGATGTCTAAATAAATCGAATTAGGCAACTCGAGTGATTAAGTCTAAGAAAGAATACAATTTGATCCTAATTGATTCTTCTTTTTAATTCCTTCTATAAACAGGGGCTTAAGAAGAAGGAAAGAAGATTACCTGCCCCTGGAGTGGCTATCATGCAATTGATCTTCTCGATGAGTACCTCGCACAACCATAACAAATCAGATAGAACAAGTTAGAATCAGATCAGAAATTGTAATAAGTGAAATCAAACCGCACGTTGCTCCCTGGAAATGGTGCTAAAATGTTTATGCAAAATCATCATTATTTAATATATACATTATAGTATAGGGCAAAATCGCTCAAAACATTTAAATTTGTAAACTCAGATTCAAAAAGTGGAGTATGAGGTCTTTCGTAGGAAGTAAAGATAATAATCTCAATCCACTAATCACAATATAGGAAATGATATACAATTGAAATGAATAAGTTGCTCAAAATGATATTTCAATAATAATTATAAGAATAGTGCAAAAAGATTGGGCTAAAATGGTGATTTGAATCACCAAATTAACACTTTAAGTTTAAGCTCACAAATATTCAAATAAATGAATAGTAAACCACAACCATTAAGCCATGTCAGTCATGTACTCAGATATTTCAATAGTAACCAGTAGGATGCCTGTTCAGGGACGTTTCGTGCGGATTTAAAGCGTATTATGTTGTAGTATAACCGACAAAACGTTCGAACAAATACAAAGTTTTTATTACTCGAAGACCGGAGTATCCGAGGTCGAACACAGGGAGCAAATGGAACTTACCACTAAATCAAAATGTAATTGAACACTCTAATTTACTCAAATTATCAATTCAGGTATGAATGTATGCGATTAAAAGGAGTTAGGGCAAGAAAATATGAAATTGGACGTCTGATCACAAGATCAGACGTCTTAAAAGCATTTCTCCTTTTCTTCTTGATTATTCTTCTTCTTCTGCTGCAGTTTTTGCTCTTTCTTTTCTTCTTCTAATCTCTGCAAAGTCTTCACTTGGCTTCTCTGTGCCTTTGCTTCTGGCTTGCTCTTTCCTTTCTTCTCCTGCGAAGGCTTCTTTCTTGCTTCTTCTTCTCTGCTGCAGTTTTTGCTCTTCTATTCTTCTCTACCGTTCCTTCTTCTTTCTTTCTTTTCCTTCTCGCGGCCAAGTCCTTCTCCTGCAATCAGCCTGCCTGCACAGGGAACAAAACCTAACCCTTCTCCCTCTACCCGCACGTGTCTCTCTCTCAAGCAATTCACTCTAACCGCTCTACCAGAGCCACAGTCTCAATCGGGTCGGATCGTACCCGGGACCAGGCGCACCTCCAGGTGTGTGATGCGCGAGGAGTGCGTAGGTCTAGGTCGGGTCGGATCCGCCAGGTCCGCGTGGTCAGGCCGCGGACGAGGCGGGTGGGGTCAGTGAGGGACCTCACCCCTGTGCTTTCGAGGCAGTAAACGTATATCACAAAAACTCTTTATACCATACCTGTGCCTTGAGATTCCACGATGTGGGACTAAACGTTCCGCCCTTCCTTTGCATGCGCCCGCAGACTCTCATGTGCAATTGCCCACGCTGAAGGCCCTGCTGGTGCTCCTTGCTGAACTCAGTCACCTCGCAACACTTGCGAGAGTCTGCTGCACCTGCCGCCTGGGAAGCCTGACGCCTGCTGCTGCTCCAAGCTTCCTGCTGCTTCGGCTGTTAATGGCGGCCGGGGCGTTCACCTGAGCTTCCACAGAACGGCCTATTGGCCCAATTAGAATAGCTGGAAACCTTCGCCGTAGCACGGCGAAGGCGGTGGGTGATGCTGCAGGTTGCCGGTCGGCCTAGGCGTGCCCGCCTAGGTCAACCTGTGGCCGGAGATGGTGGGTTGTTCGGGGGGTGGTTATGGAGGTCTGGAGTGGCAGTTGTGGGGTGGAGCGAGTTCCTGGTGGTGAGGCGGAGCTCACGAGGTGGTTGGCGAGCCGTGTGGAGTGGCGGAGTGGTGTGGGCGGCTCGCCGTAGTTCGGTCGGTGGTGTGGAAGATGAGGGTGGTCAGTGTCGGTCGAGGGGTAATCAGATGAGATAACAGGGGGAAAAGAGAGAGGATAGGATGGAGAGGAGTTCTAACCTAATTGTAAGGACGAAAGGGGACAGAAGGCGGACAGCAGTACTTGCTGTCGCCGGAGAAGATGACGCCCAGTGGGGGAGAACGGCGGCGACGACGGGGCTGAGGCGGCGTGCGCTGGTACTGCGCGACATGGAGGGAGGTCAGGAAGCTAACTCTGCCACTGGTTTTGTGGCAGAGCGAAGAGGGAGGGGAGGGGGGCTTGCCGGAGCTAGCTGGGGCATTTGGCCGAGCAGGAGGAGAGGAATTGAAGGGGGAAACTCGGCCAAATCAAGCTCAGCCTCTTCGGCCGGAGTTGTGGGTTCTTATATAGGCGCTGGACTTGGTGTGCAGGGCGTGAAGGGCACGTAATTGCCTCAGGTTGGTCGCCGGAGATGGAAAGGAGTTAGGATACCCAAATCTCTCGTGCGTTCGCACGAGAGATTGGGTTCACACCAACGATTGTAATTGACTTTATAAGGAAGGGAATTCCTCAGAGAATCCTCCTTCCATTTCTGGGAGGGAATCTCTGAGGGATTAGAGAGCAATCCCTCTCCGAACCTCGCCGGAGCTCGGTTCTGCCCTAGCAATGGCGGCAGGACCGATTTGCAAAGGAGGCGAAGAACCTAGGGGGTTCTCTGCAACGGTATTCAAAAGATAGGGACCAATTTGTGATTTGGGTGTACTAAATTGCAAAGTAGGTCAAGATGACCCCTCCTTAGGTCCAATTTTTGGTACAAACCTAATTTGGACCTAAGGAATCCAATGGAGAAGTTAGATTTCAGGTTTGACCTCGTTTGACTGGATATTTTGCGTAAAAACCCAAATTAGGTTAATTGAAGAGCTAGGACCCTAATCTAGGTCAAACTAGGTTCCAAAGGCCAAATTAAGTGTTCTAAACCCTAGAGTATGTTTTTCCATGATTTGTAGAGGGTTTACTTGCTTTTTGTTCTGACCGAAACCTTGTTAATTTAAGCAGGTCTGTTTTAGGGTTACCAAGTGTCTTTTAGTTCTTAGATTGCACATGAACCCATTTCTGATTGACTCAACCCACTTTTTATCTCATTTAGACCATTTGATCTATGTTTTGCCTCTAAGAAATCCTGTTTATCTACTGCAATGGTAAAATTGCAGTTTTAACCTTTATTTCATGTTTTCTTCTCAGAGCACTTGTTCCTTCAGTTAGGCCTTCTTCTAGGTTATGTAGGAGCTTTTATCTTCTTTATTGGGTCAAAATGAGCTAGTTATGGCTCATGATGAGGCTCTCATCATACCCCCATGCCTAGCTTTTGCTAGTCGCTTAGCAAAATTTCAAAGTTTTAACTTCCGTTCTAGACCCTGAATGTTGTCAATCATGATAAGTGCTTCTCCTTTTCTTAGGTGGAAATGCCGACAATAGGCCTAGAGGTACTCAAGTACCAACCAAAATCCGGACCTGTTCCGCTTTATCCTCAGTCTTCTGCAAAGGTTTCTACGGCCCACAGAACCTAACCTAGGGTTTGTTGGACTCCGCGGTTAAAGCACCCGTGCTTGAGATATTTTTAGCCTAAGTTCAGTTTGCAGTGCATTTTTTTGTAAGAGAGAGATAGAAGATTTATTTGTTTGGAGAGCTTTTCTCTCTCTTTTCTTTTTTTATTTCTAGCTTCGGATTAGCTTCTCAACACGGTCTGTATCAGATTCCTCGTCCTCATCATCAATCCTCAAAGGTCCCTGGCTTTCGAGATTTCGAGATAATCCCGCCCATGGCAACCCCCGGAACCCTGGCTTTCGAGATTTCGAGATAATCCCAACCATGGCGTTCCGTGGCCGAATTCAGACCCTGGCAATCGACATTTCGTGATAATGCCACCCATGGTATCTGAACCAGCAGAGTGCTTACATGCCCCCAGTAGGATATTTAAATATCCTAAGAGACAAGCACCGAGGAGACGATATGTTGTTACGCATCTTCGAGGGGAATTTCCCGCCTCTCCGCGCTGGGAACTTGTCCAAATCAACTTGTGTTGATTGGCCGCTCCTAATCTAGGTGACTTTTTCAGAGTATTAAACGCTCTTGCGTGTTTTGAATATTTATGCGCACTGAACCAGACTGTGTGTGAATTTGGGTGCTTGGGTTACCGAATCCCGCAACCCGGAGGTCAGTTAACGAGGCCGAATACTTCCTAAGCCTTAGACCTAATACTTAAGCTTTGCATTTTCCTCAACCTCTTGAGGATTGTCCAGATTTTAACGAATACGTGAATTTTTAAGCAAAAGATACTAGCCCAAAAAGGCCTAAGACCAGCGTTCCCGCTAATCTCTTGTTATGTTTCCTTAGCACTTTTTCTTTTCTTTTTCTTGACTCGGTCTAGAACTTCAGTTAACCCCTTAATCTTTTACTAATGACTTTTTCTTTTTCTTTTCCTTTTGTGCTCCTTTCTTCATTTTTGCTCTTTTTCTCCTCCTTATGATTATATGGCTCACAACATTTCCTCCCTCCCCATTTTTTTTTTTTTTTTTTTTTTGAGAATCCTTCTGATTTTTTTTTCTTGGTTTTGTATGTATGCACTTTATCACCCCCCCATGCCTAAGTTTTGCAATGTCCTCATTGTAAACAGAGGGTGGGAATTAGTGTTGAGGTCAGGGGCTTAGAACAGGATATATCGAATGGGTCGGGAATGAGTGATGCGAATGATTTTAAGCTCTGATACGTGTACCAGAGGTGGGATCAACTGTCTAAGGCTGAACTCAAGGTGCAATCGACGTGGAGTACAGACGGCTAATCAGACGGGTCTCTATTTTTGAGATGACGGGTTGCCTCCCGTTAAGCGCTAAATTTAATGCCTTCAGCCGAGCGAAAAATGGGGTGGAGAGGGAGTGGTCAAATCAATGGAGTTTTGGAAAACAAGCACCTTGATTAAGAACCTGGTTGGTCCAACCAGGTACTTGTTCAGATCAGTGGGCTGATGATGCAGCCCAAACCCAATAAGTCTGGTGGGTTGATAGATGTAGATTAGCAGATGTGGGACCCACCAAATGCAGTGATGTTCTGATAGATATGGAAGTGAAAACTCGAGTTCGGGCTCAGTCGAATCAGCCTGGTGGGGGTAGGGTTCCGAAAAATAATCAATGTAAGATGTGGAATCCCTACAGGGACGGTCAAAGGATGGAGGCTCCTGATTTGTGGTCTGATCAGTGTCCGATACCCGGTATAGATACGGAGTTGAATCATCTACAATCGGCTCATTGAGAGGTGAATCAGAATAGAAATTGAGTCCGGTTGCGGGTCGAGGTGGGGAACGGGTTTTGATTGGTGCTGTATATGTGGAGCAGGTGGCTTCAAAGAAGATTGACATGTTATAATCAGGAGGTAGATTTTCTCCGATGTTATGGTCAGATTCGAGATCGTTGGAGAGTTTGCGAAAATCAAAGTTTGAGTGAGATTCTAGATCATGAGTTCCACCATAGAATAAATCATATGTTGTATATTCAGCAGCCTGACTGGGATCTAGCCTAAATGTTAATTCTGAGCTTACAAAGGTGTCCCTATCTGGTAGAGGCTCAGGTGCAAGGTTAGTAGGGCAGAGCCAATCGAAACCCCGCTCGTCCAAGTCCTCGGTTTCTGTATCGTAGATTGGCATGACTTCCGAAAACTCGATTAGTTCTTCTGAGGAGGTTGACAAGGGATATTCATCAAATCGAGGCCCAGAATCATATTCTTCATTAAGAGATTGATTTTCTTCATATGGGGCCTTGAAATCTTCAATATAGGTTTCAGATCTAGGTTCTAGGCTTAGGATGTGGGTGGAATTACTAGAATCTAGGCCTGAATAACCTTCGAGGGCCACCTTATCAGAATAAGGGACGGAATTTACACCCTCGAGTGGTTCAGTTCTACTCTCATACTTGCAGGAGTCTTGGGATTCTAAAATGGGTTTATCATGGTCTTTTCCTGCATTTGGAGCTTCCCAACCTTCTTCAATATTAGGTGCATTATACTCCATCTGGGTTGGGAATCCACAACCATTTTGTGCCTCAAACCCGAGATCAGATTTATCCTCGATGTTGTCCCAAGATAGTTCATCCTCTGTTGGCAGTATGTACGGGTATTTCTGATCAATCACTTGTTTTATTAATCTCATTATCTCTTCCCGTTTTTCAAGACTATCTTGGTGTTGCTTCCAAAGTCGAGGATTTGTCATACATTGAAGGTATTCACTATTATGCAATTTTTCTATCTCAATGTATGCAGTAATGAGCAAGTCACGGGTTGATCCTTTGTTGGCTTCTGCTAATAGTACTTGGGCACAAGTTATGACAAAGGTTGTGGTTGTTGGGACATCAACCTGAATGTTTCCTACTGTTGTTGAGGTTTCTTTATTTTCATAAAATCTCATGGCATCCTCAATCATTTTATCTCTCATGGATCTCCGGTATTCAAGTTTCTCGACTGGTAGTCCTAGGTGGTTCAGCTGCATATTTGGATCAGGTGGTGGAATTACAATCAGAGTTTGACTCAAGATGTGTTATGAAGCGATCAGATCTGAATAACGAGTCCCACTGAAAATGAGTGTGTGTGCTCTACAGAGAAAAGATGCAGGACTGGAGATGTTCTTGACCCAATCAAGACACCCAAAAGATGTTTGGATGACTATGGAGGTTTGGGGCGGATGAACCCCTGGATCCGAAGATCGTCCACCTGAGAATTACCTGGGCAGCCAGAGAGGGAGAGTCCCGCAAAGACCCCTACACGGTAGAGCGTCCCTACGGGTTACAGGGTTTCCCCCACCCGACCTCTCTTGTCACTGAGATTCCAGGTAAACCAGAATGGGGACCTTGACCTCTTAAGTCTATCACTTTTTATTTCAAAGGTGCTTTTAGGGTTCTCACTTGAACTTTAGTTGTTTTTGGTATTGTGACCTAATTTAGAGGTTGGTTGACCCAAGGGGTCAACTTCACCTGACCTGTCCTATAGATGGCAGAATGATTCTAAGCTCGGAGCCTAGAGATCACCCTGATTTGACTCCCAGGTTATTAGGTCAAAAGAAAATTTTTAAGATTCAAGTGATTTTAGAGCTCAATTTTAGGGTTTGTCTTATTTAACTTTCTTCAATCAAGGGCTTGGGTAGCACACTGATGCGGGAGGGTTTATTTCCTTTTACACAGGCATGTGTGACTAGCGCTTCAAGACCCTAATGTGGAAACCCTAATTTGGTTCTATTTCCAATCCTCTTTTTCTTTTTCAAAAGTTCTCTTTGGACTTATAAACAAGAAGTGTGTGGTCCGCCGAGATTAAGCGTTTATTTTCAATTAGGCACAAGAATTTGTGGGATGAAAAAAAAAAAATCACTCCAACTTCAAGAATATTTGCAGAAATTTTCGCAAAATCAAGAAAT
Organism: Thalassia testudinum; assembly: GCA_037157565.1. Classification (NCBI taxonomy): domain Eukaryota; kingdom Viridiplantae; phylum Streptophyta; class Magnoliopsida; order Alismatales; family Hydrocharitaceae; genus Thalassia; species Thalassia testudinum. The sequence goes on from JAZHRO010000036.1 coordinate 11,888,276, forward strand.
GTTTTGCCTTAGAGATGGTGATTACTATATAAAGAAGGCAATTGATTCCTAACTTGATTTTCTTCCTTTTGTCTTTCAAAGATTAGGGGATGATTAAGGAAGAAAAGAAATTACCTGCCCTGGAGTGGTTGACTTGCAGGAGAGATTTTCTCATGAAGTAACTGCAAGATCACATCAAAGAAAAGTAGGGCAAGTAAGTGTTCAATATGATAAAAAGAATGTAGAGACTAGTGGTAAATTGTGCAGTGCTCCCCGGCAACGGCGCCAAAATGTTCAGGGATGTTTCGTGCGGATTTAAAGCGTATTATGTTGTAGTATAACCGACAAAACGTTCGAACAAATACAAAGTTTTTATTACTCGAAGACCGGAGTATCCGAGGTCGAACACAGGGAGCAAATGGAACTTACCACTAAATCAAAATGTAATTGAACACTCTAATTTACTCAAAATATCAATTCAGGTATGAATGTATGCGATTAAAAGGAGTTAGGGCAAGAAAATATGAAATTGGACGTCTGATCACAAGATCAGACGTCTTAAAAGCATTTCTCCTTTTCTTCTTGATTATTCTTCTTCTTCTGCTGCAGTTTTTGCTCTTTCTTTTCTTCTTCTAATCTCTGCAAAGTCTTCACTTGGCTTCTCTGTGCCTTTGCTTCTGGCTTGCTCTTTCCTTTCTTCTCCTGCAAAGGCTTCTTTCTTGCTTCTTCTTCTCTGCTGCAGTTTTTGCTCTTCTATTCTTCTCTGCCGTTCCTTCTTCTTTCTTTCTTTTCCTTCTCGCGGCCAAGTCCTTCTCCTGCAATCAGCCTGCCTGCACAGGGAACAAAACCTAACCCTTCTCCCTCTACCCGCGCGTGTCTCTCTCTCAAGCAATTCACTCTAACCGCTCTACCAGAGCCAAAGTCTCAATCGGGTCGGATCGTACCCGGGACCAGGCGCACCTGCAGGTGTGTGATGCGCGAGGAGTGCGTAGGTCTAGGTCGGGTCGGATCCGCCAGGTCCGCGTGGTCAGGCCGCGGACGAGGCGGGTGGGGTCAGTGAGGGACCTCACCCCTGTGCTTTCGAGGTAGTAAACGTATATCACAAAAACTCTTTATACCATACCTGTGCCTTGAGATTCCACGATGTGGGACTAAACGTTCCGCCCTTCCTTTGCATGCGCCCGCAGACTCTCGTGTGCAATTGCCCACGCTGAAGGCCCTGCTGGTGCTCCTTGCTGAACTCAGTCACCTCGCAACACTTGCGAGAGTCTGCTGCACCTGCCGCCTGGGAAGCCTGACGCCTGCTGCTGCTCCAAGCTTCCTGCTGCTTCGGCTGTTAATGGCGGCCGGGGAGTTCACCTGAGCTTCCACAGAACGGCCTATTGGCCCAATTAGAATAGCTGGAAACCTTCGCCGTAGCACGGCGAAGGCGGTGGGTGATGCTGCAGGTTGCCGGTCGGCCTAGGCGTGCCCGCCTAGGTCAACCTGTGGCCGGAGATGGTGGGTTGTTCGGGGGGTGGTTATGGAGGTCTGGAGTGGCAGTTGTGGGGTGGAGCGAGTTCCTGGTGGTGAGGCGGAGCTCACGAGGTGGTTGGCGAGCCGTGTGGAGTGGCGGAGTGGTGTGGGCGGCTCGCCGGAGTTCGGTCGGTGGTGTGGAAGATGAGGGTGGTCAGCGTCGGTCGAGGGGTAATCAGATGAGATAACAGGGGGAAAAGAGAGAGGATAGGATGGAGAGGAGTTCTAACCTAATTGTAAGGACGAAAGGGGACAGAAGGCGGACAGCAGTACTTGCTGTCACCGGAGAAGATGACGCCCAGTGGGGGAGAACGGCGGCGACGACGGGGCTGAGGCGGCGTGCGCTGGTACTGCGCGACGCGGAGGGAGGTCAGGAAGCTAACTCTGCCACTGGTTTTGTGGCAGAGCGAAGAGGGAGGGGAGGGGGGCTCGCCGGAGCTAGCTGGGGCATTTGGCCGAGCAGGAGGAGAGGAATTGAAGGGGGAAACTCGGCCAAATCAAGCTCAGCCTCTTCGGCCGGAGTTGTGGGTTCTTATATAGGCGCTGGACTTGGTGTGCAGGGAGTGAAGGGCACGTAATTGCCTGAGGTTGGTCGCCGGAGATGGAAAGGAGTTAGGATACCCAAATCTCTCGTGCGTTCGCACGAGAGATTGGGTTCACACCAACGATTGTAATTGACTTTATAAGGAAGGGAATTCCTCAGAGAATCCTCCTTCCATTTCTGGGAGGGAATCTCTGAGGGATTAGAGAGCAATCCCTCTCCGAACCTCGCCGGAGCTCGGTTCTGCCCTAGCAATGGCGGCAGGACCGGTTTGCAAAGGAGGCGAAGAACCTAGGGGGTTCTCTGCAACGGTATTCAAAAGATAGGGACCAATTTGTGATTTGGGTGTACTAAATTGCAAAGTAGGTCAAGATGACCCCTCCTTAGGTCCAAATTTTGGTACAAACCTAATTTGGACCTAAGGAATCCAATGGAGAAGTTAGATTTCAGGTTTGACCTCGTTTGACTGGATATTTTGCGTAAAAACCCAAATTAGGTTAATTGAAGAGCTAGGACCCTAATCTAGGTCAAACTAGGTTCCAAAGGCCAAATTAAGTGTTCTAAACCCTAGAGTATGTTTTTCCATGATTTGTAGAGGGTTTACTTGCTTTTTGTTCTGACCGAAACCTTGTTAATTTAAGCGGGTCTGTTTTAGGGTTACCAAGTGTCTTTTAGTTCTTAGATTGCACATGAACCCATTTCTGATTGACTCAACCCACTTTTTATCTCATTTAGACCATTTGACCTATGTTTTGCCTCTAAGAAATCCTGTTTATCTACTGCAATGGTAAAATTACAGTTTTAACCTTTATTTGATGTTTTCTTCTCAGAGCACTTATTCCTTCAGTTAGGCCTTCTTCTAGGTTATGTAGGAGCTTTTATCTTCTTTATTGGGTCAAAATGAGCTAGTTATGGCTCATGATGAGGCTCTCATCAATGCCTTAGATGTCAACCAAAGGCTTCATACACCTTATCAGGAGAGGCTCAACCCACAGAAGAAGCACAAGGCTCCTCTCCTTCAAGCCTCAGAAGAACACAACAAAAGCACCAACAGAGGCTTAATGGCCTCACATAGCCCACAGAGGCTAAGTGTTGAGAGAGGAGAGGGCTTAAATCCTAAGGTAGCAAAAGCCGCCCCCTTCTCTATCAAATTCTCCTTCCTCCCTTTCAAGCTTATAACGAACCAGACCTAGGTAGTGCGTAAACAGATCCACCACCTAGACTTGCGAGGCGTGAGCGCGAGAGATGGTGTGGATAGGTGTGCGTGAAGTGCGTGTGCAGGGGCGTGTATGAGTAGGAACCTGACCCCAGTGATACGAAGACAATAAAGCTACTATACAAATTCCTTTTATCTGCAGTTGCACCTTTTTGAATCCACGATGTGGGACTAAACCCATGAGGCTTCTTTGCGTAGCAGCAGCAGGAGGCGAAGGCTCTAATTGAAGTTGAAGGAGTGCCCGGTTGCTGCAATCGATGACCTGAGAAGCTTCTTGGAGTTGGGCCACAAGACCTGGGAGCATCCATGAGGAAGAACTTGGCTTGAAGACATCGAATGGAGCTGGAGATGGTAGTGGCGGCGATGGAGCTCCGATGGCAACCTAAAATGCAAAACATGGACTAAATGCCCTAATCAATATGCTTAGGAAGATTGCCATAGCACGGCGAGTGCAGTGGTGGTCGTGGCGTGTTGTGAAGGTGCGTGTGTCAGTGTATCGAGGTCAGAGAGGGTGAATAGAGGTGGTAGTGTTCAGTGGAGGTGTCGAGTAGCAATTGATCGAGGGTTTTTCGCTTGCAGAATAATGTATCAAAAAAATGTCATCGCAATGAAATCGCATGGTGGAAAAATCCTGAACAAAACTAATTATCAGTAAAACTAACCACGGTGGATTAGGTCGTATCCACAGGGAGGAATTGATCAATAAATTCACAAAATATTTTTCGTTTGTCTTTGTATAATCAAGTGTGCAATCCGTGCTCAAATCTGATGCGAAACATGGTGAAAATAAGGAACACGCGATAATTTAAGAATGTAGGGGTATGTATGTAATTTCCTTCCATGAAATAACTTGCAATGGCAAGTAACATAATTATATTTTGAGACATTGGGCTTTCTCTTTTAGGTCATGTGAGTGCCTTGATGAGATTTTATGCGTGTGTCAAACTAAACATATAAAAGATAAGTGCATGAAAGAAATAATATAAACACTTAAGGGCATGCATGCAATTTCACTCAAATAGATTAATCAATCAAATATTGCAATAGTGTTTTCGGCAATGGCATATTTGGTAATTTTTATTCGAATGCAAAATAAAGGAACTCTTCCTCTTGATCTCGCGTGAAGAGGAGTTGATGGTGGAGGTCGAGGAGCTCAAGGAAGGTCGACCACGACGAGAGATTTCCGATGGTGGTGGTGGCACTCCGAACGATGGTCGGAGTTGATGCCGACGATTAATAGGATGGTCGGCGGGTGACGCTGCTCGCCGGTGCACGAGTTGTTGGTTGGTGGTGTCGATGGCCTGGAAGTACATGTGAAGGCGAGAGGAGTGTGTTGGTGTCGATGGTGCAGACTTTCGTGGCATGTGGAGGTGGTTGCGTGGCGAAGCTTCATGGTGACATTAGGTTTTTTCTGTTTGTTGGAGAAGAAGAAGGCTGCACTGTGGCGGTGCGTAAAGGAGTGGTGTGTGCATGGCTGAGGGGGAAGGCCATGTGCAAGGGCTGCTTCATGTGTGTGAGTGGTCGCGCACGAGCATGGCTGCACGGTGGGTCTACTGCTACTGCGGTTGCGCCGAGGAGGGTGTACCAGCACATGGAGAAGGTGGCCAGTGTTTGAGGTCGTTGGGTTCCTTCGGGGCTACTGGTGGTGAAGAAGAAGAAGAAGAAGAAGACGCAGATGAGCTAGTGCACGCAATCGAAGTCGGAGAGGATGGAGGGCGTTCTCACCTCCTATCGTGGATGTCACAGTCGCGCAGTGGTGGCTATGGAAAGGATGAGCGCGGTTGGTGGGAGGAGGAAGATGATGCCGTGGATGGCTTGCAGTTGATGGTGTGTGCTGTCGTGAGGAGGGGTCACAGTGGAGGGCACGTAATCGTGGGTGAGGGCCTCAGCTAGACGTCTGTTGGAGGGGTTGGATAGCTTAAGTCCTTCCCCCTCTGTCGGATGTTGAGAAGGCTCACGGTGGAGGCACAGTCGTGGTAGCTCGTAGCGGTAGAATTAGGCTCACAGTGAAGGTTAAGAGGTTTGCCTAAAGGGAGGAGATGTGGAGAAGGGGGCTTCTTCCTCATGGAGGGGAGATGATTGGAAAGGGAGGACCTCTCCAGGAGAGACGAGAGAGAAGACCGCTGCACCTCTTTTTGCCTATTATATAAAGAGAATGAGAGAGAGGATTAGCGAGACAGAGAGAACAAAATCATCATTTTATGTTGCCAAAAAAAAAGAGATTGAGAGAAATTTGGGGAGATATTTGTGAGGGATAGAGAGAGATACATCTGTTAATTTGTTTCCCCTTTTATTGTATTCCTTTTCTTTGATTTTTTCCTCTCGCAGGAGACTTCAAAACAAAGGATTTTCATGGAAAATAATTCTAATTGAAAGTGGAGAATTTTTCCTTCCATGTAACAAATCAAATTGCATTCCAAATTGAGTAGAATTCCACACCAATTACCCTTCAATATTGATGTAATGCATGAAATGACAAATTTACCTCTTATATAATTTTTCTAATATAATGGATACTCTAAATTCATTTCTTGTCTCATTGATCATGTACTTAGGTTCTAATTTTGTCCACTAAAGTGGACTTATCAAATACCCCCATGCCTAAGTTTTGCTAGTCCCGAGCAAAATCATTTGAAACAGACCAAGCGTCTAGGCTAGATTTTACCGTTAGGAAGCCTTATCGTGCCATACTCAAGAAATTAGATTGAAATACCAACTATAGGCCTAAAGGTACTTAAGTACCAGTCAAGATACATACCTAACCAGCCTCAGCCTTGGCTCTGCCATGAAGGTTTCTAAGGCTTGCAAAAATTTCCTAGAGGTTCATTGACCTCAGTCATTAAAGCACCCGTGCATATGTGTAGCAAGGCTAAGTTCAGTTTGATAGTGCATTTTTTGTAAGAGAGAGAAGGAGAAATATTATTTCAAGAGTTTTCTCTCTTTCTTTATAAATTCCCCTAAACTTAACATTGGATTGGCCCTAAACATGATCTGTATCGGATTCCTTGTCCCCACCATCAATCCTTGTGGTGCCCCTGGCAATCAATGCTTCAGGATAACACGACTCATGGCAACCCCCAGAACCCTAGCTTTCGACACTTTGGGATAGTGCCACCCATGGCATTCTGTAGCTGAATTCAGACCCTGGCAATCGACATTTTGGGATAATGCTGCCCACGGTGTCTGATCTAGCATAAGATGCTTCTGTGCCCCCGGTAGGATATTTAGATATCCTAGGAGACAAGCATCGAGGAGACGATATATTATAACGCATCTTCAAGGGGCTTATTTTACATTCCTCCTCTCCATGCTGGGAACTCATCCAATCAACTTGTGTCTTCAAGCCACTCCAAAGTCAACTTTTCGGGAAAACATTTTCAGAATAGACACTTTTCTTTTATTCTTTGTTATCTGCACTAAACCAGACCAGTGATGAGAGCCTCATCATGAGCCATAACTAGCCCATTTTGACCTAATAAAGAGAATAAAAGCTCCTACATAACCTAGAAGACGGCTTAATTGAAGGAATAAGTGTTCTAAGAAGAAAATATGAAATAAAGGTTAAAACAACAATTTTACCATTGCAGTACATAAATGGGATTTCTCATAGACAAAGCATAGGTCAAATGGTCTAAATGAGATAAAAAGTGGGTTGATTCAATCAGAAATGGGTTTATGTGAAATCCAGGAATTAAATGACATTTGGTAACCCTAAAACAGAACTGCTTAATTCAACAAGATTTCGGTCGGGAAAAAAATCAGGTAAACCCTATAAAATTCATGGAAAAATATCCCCTAGGGTTTGGAACATTCAAATTGGCCTTTAGAACCTAGTTTGACCTAGACTAGGGTCCAAGCTCATCAATTGACCTAATTTGGGTTTCTATGGAAAATGCCCAGTCAAACATGGTCAAAACTAAAATCCAACTTCACCATTGGATTCCTTATGTCAAAAATTAGGTTTGTACCAAAATTTGGACCTAAGGGGAGGTCATCTTGACCTACTTTGCAATTTAGTACACCCAATCAAATTTTGGTCCTTATCTTTTGAAAACCATCACATAGAACCCCCTAGCTTCCTCATCAATCTTACAATCAAGTCCTTCCGCCATTATTGGGGCATAATCCTTCTCCAACGAGGTTGACAGGGGGGATACGCTCAGATCCCTCAGAGATCTCCTCCCAGAATTGGAAGGGAGATTCTATGAGGAATCCCCTTCCATCTGAGCCTGATCATGATCCTAGATTTGCACCTAATCTCTCGTGCAAACGCACGAGAGATTTGGGTATCTATCCACCTTCCATCTCCGACGAGATTTCGGCGACAGAAGGCGTGCCCTCCACAACCCAGAAGCACGGCCAAGCACCTATAAATTAAACCCTAACTTCGACTGCACCTCCTCAGCTTGACTAGGCTGGGATTCCACCTCAAATTCATCTCCTTCTTCTCCGGCCAAGAGCTCCAGTGAGCTCCGGCGAGGCCCCCTCCCCTTCCTCTTCGCTCTGCCACAAAACCAGTGGCAGAGCCGTCTTCCTCATCGTCCTCCGCGTCGCGCAATACCCGCACGCGCTGCCCTAGCCCCGTTGTCACCGTCGTCTTCCGCCACTGGGCGTCTTCTTCTCCAGCGAGAGCAGGTACTGCCGTCTGCCTCCTAGTCCCCTTCATCCCTTTAATTAGGTTAAAACTCTTCTTCTCTACCCCCTATTTTATCTCCATCATTTTATTTCATCAACAAACCCTCGACTGCCGATGTTCACCATCACCTTCCTCATCTCCGGCCACCCTCCGGCGAGATGCTCCCATCGCTCCGCAGGCCCACACGCCTCACCGACCATCACATAACCTCCGCCTCACCTCACTGAGTAATCTCCACCCCTCCACAGTCGTTATAAGCCTACCCAATGGTCCCCCGAACTCACCCATCCATCCAGCCACAGGGCGACTTAGGCACGCACGCCTAGGCCGCCCCGCGGCCTGCCACCTTGCTCTTCACCTTCCCCGTGACAGGGCGAAGGTTCCCAGGTGATCTGATTAGGCCGCGAGGCTCTTTTTGTGTCTGACAGGTTCCACGCCCCGACCGCCATTGACGGCAACTCGAGTAAGCTCCACGCTCGCTCCAGGCTTCAGGACAGCCAAGCTCTAGGTACAGCTCACTCGAGGAGGCATTGCGAAGATATCTGGTCCAGCGAGCGACGCCACAAAGTCTGTAGTTGAGGGAATCAAAGGCGTGGTCTGCTACGGGCGCACGAGAGAAGGCAGCAACCTTTAGTCCCACATCGCAGACTCACAAAGAGGTGGTGTGGTTTAAATGGTTTTTGTCATATGGGCTCAGTGCCTCCGAACGCACATGGGATGAGGTCCCTCACCTAGTACACGCCCCCTTGCCTGCGATTTCACCACGCGGATCTGGCGTGCTCCGACTCGACCTTGTCCTGAGCACACCTCGCGCATCACTCTCACGTCATTGCACCTGGTCACGGGCATGAGATCCGACCAATTTATATGCGGCTCTGGGAGAGCGTCTTGAGAGTGGTGTAGGGAGAGAAAGATGCGCGGGTGTGGGTAGAAGGTTAGGTTTTGTGCTTTGTTGTGGTTGTGTAGGGAAGAAAGAAGGAAGGAATGAAGCAAACACTTAGCCGCTACTAGCAAGGGAAATGAAGAAGTAGGGAAGCCTTCGCAGAAGAAAAGGAAGAGGTGATGGGAAAAGAGAGGAGGAACTGAAGAACAAGAAGAGGAACTGAAGGCAAACAGAACCAAGAAAAGGAAGTAGAGCCAAGGAATAAGAAGTCCCGTAGAGAGAGATACCTCAGGAGAAGAAAGAAAGAAGACAGAAGAAAATAAAGAAGAAAAGAAGCATTGCAGAAGAGAAAGAACAAGCACAAAGAAGAAAAAGAATAGGAGAAGGGAAACCTACTTTTAAGATGTCCAATTTCTCCTTTTTACCTCAATTACTTTTCAAACTCATGCATTTATATTTGAATTAAAGTTTTGAGTAATTAAAGTGTTCAATTACATTCTTGAGATTAGTAGTAAATTCCAATTGCTCCCTGTGTTTGAGTAATAAAACTTTTATTTGTTCACGACTCTTGATCACCTATACTACGACGTAATTAACTATTAAAACACGATTGAGTTTCGCACGTCAACAACCAGTGATTTTTATTTTGGGTGTTTAGGTTACCAAGTCCTGCAAACCAAATGGTAGGCAACGGGGTCGAATACTCCCTAAGCCTTAGACTTAATACATCAGCCTCGCAACTCCCTCAACCTATTAAGGAATAGTCTAAATCTTGACAAATACGTTAGTGTTTAAGCACTAAAACAAACCTAGAAGGCCTAAAGTCGGTATCCCTCACTTATCTCCTTTTCTCTAGCACTTTAGGACTTTATTTATCCATTCATTTTGGCCTAGAACTTTGGTAACTCTTCCATAAACAACTGCTGGAACCAGCACAATTTTGCATACTTTCTTCCAGTGTCTCTCCTCAATATATTTGAAATGCAGCTCACAAATATTTCATCTCCTTCATTTTCTCTCTTCTTCTCTCTATTCCCTTTTCTTTTATGCAAGATGGATGCTCTAATTGCACGCAGAATATGTAGAAATGCTATGAATAACCTCAAGTTATACCCCCCCATGCCTAAATTCGATAATGTCCTCATTGAAAAGCGAAAGCAAGGATAGATATTACCTAAGGTGGAGTTGGGATACCTGGCAAATCGGGCTCTAGAAGGGAAACAGAAGGAGACCGAAAGAAGATACGTGACAAACTTGTCCTGGTGAGTAACCCAAGACGTTGGCAAGTTTGTGATGGATAGTGAGGCTAAATACTCACCAGAAGCAGGTGAAAAGAGGGTACTACTTTGTTATTGTGGGAGGTTTTACATAATACACATGAGTAGTGACCTCTGGGAGTGTGCACCGAGGAGGCAAAGGTTCCTCAAGCAGATTTGTGTGGCCAATAGAGGGTGTGAAGAAGTATACCCTATGACTGATGGGTTGACATGAAAGAGCGTCGATCCACACTCGCCACTCTACCACAGGGTGTATTGGTCAGGATATTACCCCGTTAATCAAAAGTGTGAGCAGAGATTTCAGGAAGCTAGTTCTATAAGATTTGAAGTCTCTTAGGTGCAGGGTAGGGAAGAGGGTTAAAGAAGGTGTGAGCAGTTAGACATTCATCGTCGATATCCATTCCGGTTCTTGAATGTGATTAGAAGCAGCCTTAGTTACTGATTGCCTTTCTTGCTGCATATCATTGGCGTAAGTGTCTTGGAATGGGCCCAAGTGTTCTTCATCCAAATTGAACCGCTCAAGGGTGTCGCTCATTTCACTATCATGTAGAAGTGGTTTGGAAGCAATAGGACTGTGGGTGTCCTCAATAATGGCATCCCTAGGTTCTTGTTCAATGTTAAAATCCTGCTCATGGGGTGTATAGATTCTTTCTTCAAGAGTAGTAATTGGTTCCATTTCTTCTGACTATTTGATAGGATGATCTTGATAGTCAATGGTATGTAAGAATCTGGATTTGGCTACTTCAGTCAGATCTTCAGTGGTTAAGTCCACGAACAAAACATATTCTCCCCTAGATTCACTCCATACTCTAAGTCTAGTCCTTTGAAAGTCATCATTATCCTCATCCATGTTTCTTCCCGTAGACTCAAAAAAATCTTTCACACCAGGATCAAGTGCTTCCTCAAAAATCAAATCTTCATGTCCTTGAGAACAATAGTGATCTAATTCTTCTAATTCAGCATTAATTTCCTCATGGTCACTTGTGTTTAGGATTTATGAATCCTCATAATGGTCAACGACAGGTGTTGGTCCACTTTCTTCCAATGTGGTGCCGTTCAGAATCCAAGGCTCCTGGAATTTGTTAACTTCAAACTCACAATCCTCAGGGAGCTCTAATTGAGGTACAAGATTCTCATAAATGTATGGTATATGCTTAGAGTCCCTAATATGGGGTGTATATTCCACATCAAGATTCAGATTGGGAGCTGGGTTGACTATTTGATTGAGATTTGTTTCATCAAATGTAATGAAGATACTATCATTCGAGTCGAGATCATCAAATGGGACCAATTTCTCTTTCCAATTAAGATCAGGTGGATAGTCACCATGATTGCCTTCTGGTGGGCATATCTCATAAGGGACATCTAAGTGATAGCTACTCCTCAAAATAGGATCCCTATTGTCATTGTTTTCCTTGAAATTATCTTGGTAATCGGGGATATGAGGGTAGGTATTAGAATTGACTGTTGGAGGATTGCTAGGCTAGTTAATTTCTTCAATTAATCTTTGACCATTCCTTAAAATCTCTCCCATAGAATCCAGCATCTCTTTCTGTTGTTTTTGCATTTCTATCATAAAAGAGGAGAGGCTACCATCAAATTGAGTAGAATAGTCTATCTTAGGTTCAAGTTGCCTAGGAGTATCGGTACAACCTCGATATGACAAATCGAGAAGGGTGGGCGAGTTGGGAATGGTCATGGAAGAGCTAGGGTTGGGATACCTTTCTCGTAGGTTTTGCTCAGCACCACTGGGTTGGGGTTTAATCAGACCAATGTTCCTATAGTAAGAGTAGAAAGAATCCCAATGCTGATCAGAAGATGGATAACTGCAGGTATTGGGATTGGGTATTCTGGGGTGAAAAGATGTGAAGTAGTTATTGTAATCCATTTAAAAACACGACTTGAAAAACACACCCCAATCAAACACAAGGCAATGGGAATTCTCTTTTCTTTCTTAGAGCATATTTAAGCCAACCTCCAATCAACTCCTTAAAGTTTGTCAAATGGAGTCAAGTTTGCACCCGTCCGTTCCCACTTTAGTTGTATAAGAGGGAGATGTGACTTGAGATCCCTGACAAGCTCTTTAGAAAAGACAGAGGCCGTTTACGTTCTCTCTTGGTGGCAAAAGAAGTTTCACAATCAATTACGTGCCTTAAGTCGACCTTCGAGTGCCCTAAGACCTATACTTTGTTTAGATGATACTCCCAGGTGATCAAGTGAGAAGTTACTCCAAGGACGAACAAAGGGATGCAAGTAGGGTGAACCCTTCCTTTGAGGCGATGCATAAGCGGTGCCTCTTCACTACCCTTTTGTTCCTTTAAGGGGTGTCCCCCTCTGTGAAGTATGAAAACACTCGGTCAAAAGATAGTACCACCACCACAAAACAAGCTAGAAGGGTCTGCACCGATAAAGAGATCAGTGCCTATAGCCTTAAGGGATCCAGCCTTAGTGCGGTGACTAATGTGCGTGCTCAGTGTCAGAAGTGTGCATCACATCGCAAATCATTTTTGATTTTGAAAACGTAGACAAGTCCCTTTGAATCAGATCAAGTGTGATTTGGTTTTAAGGTTAAATCTAATTATCAGTCCTAATTTCTGTTTGGCGACCACTGAATTAGTTTAATTCAATCAATTTTGGTGGTCTTGAATTTTAACCTGAATGCAAATGCATGAACAGAAGCTAGATGCAAAAGTTAGAGAGGTGTACCTATCTCCAGCAATCTTCGTGCAAATATGCTCGTAATGCAACAATGAGATCTAATGTGTTGCTCAAACACCACTAAATGCGCGCACCTAAGGGTATGCAACTCCTAACAGGCAGCTGGGTATTTTTTTGTGTTTGTTTTAGAGGCAAGAATGCAGAAAAATGAATCACGTGAGTAGCAAAAATATAGCCCTAGTCTCTAAAGAATGTGGGGATAGACCCCCAAAAATCAACCCCAATTACTACAAGGGCGAGCAGACAGAAATAAAACTTGTGACAAAGGAGAATTCGCTATGAAAGTGGGATCTAGGTCTCCTATGTCTGCCCTGCGTGTGGACGTCGCTCAAGGTCGACGTCGTCTCTCAGTTGCACCAGTTGCCCCATCAAGTTCCTCGCATAGAAAAGATAACAATTAGTCAAATCACTGTGCTACTCAGAATAATCAAAAATAAAAATCCAGTGAAATTATTGCATCTATTGCCTTCCCGGCAACAACTCCTTTGATCGAGGATTTTTCGCTTATAGAATAATGTATCAAAAAAATACGTCATTGCAGTGAAATCGTGTAGTGGAAAAATCCTGAACAAAACTAATTATCAATAAAACTAACCATAGTGGATTAGGTCATATCCACAGGGAGGAACAGATCAATAAATTCATAAAATATTTTTCCTTTGTATTTGTTTAATCAAGTGCTCAATCCTTGCTCAAATTTGATGCGAAACAAGGCGAAAAGAAGGAACACGCAATAATTTAAGAATGTAAGGGTATGTATGTAATTTTCCTTCCTTGAAATAACTTGCAATGTCATGTAACAAAATTATATTTCAAGTCATTGGGCTTTCTCCTTTAGGTCAAGTGAGTGTCTTGATGAGATTTATGCATGTGTCAAATTCAACATATAGGAGATAAGTGCATGAAAGAAATAATATAAACACTTAAGGGCATGCATGCAATTTCAGTCAAATAGATCAATCAATCAAATATTGCAATAGTGTTTTCGATAATGGCATATTTGGTAATTTTTATTGGAATGCAAAATAGAGGAATTCTTCCTCTTGATCTCGCGTGAAGAGGAGTTGATGGCAGAGGCCGAGGAGCTTATGGGAGGTCGACCGCAATGAGTGCTTTTTGATGGTGGTGGTGGCGCTCCGAATGATGGCCAGAGTTGTCATCGGTGACGAATAGGATGGTCGGCAGGTGATGCTGCTCGTCGGTGCGCAGGTTGTTGGTTGGTGGTGCAGATGGCTTGGAAGTTTTCGTGAAGGTGAGAGGAGCATGTTGGCATCGATGGTGAGGAGTTTCGTGGTGCGTGGAGGTGGCTACATGGCGGTGCTTCACGGTGACTTTGGGTTCTTTCCATCTATTGGAGACGAATACGAAGAAGAAGAAGAAGGCTACAATGTGGCGGTGCGCAAAGGCGTGGTGCGTGCATGGCAGAGGGGAAAGGCCACGTGCAAGGGCTGCTTCGCATGCGTGAGTGGTCGCACACGAGTGTGGCCGCGTGGTGGGTCTGCTGCTGCTGCGGTTGTGCCGAGGAGGGTATACTAGCGCATCTAGAAGGTGGCTGGTGTTGGAGGTTGTTGGGTTTCTTTGGGGTTGCCGGTAGTGAAGAAGAAGAAGAAGACGCAGACGAGCTGGCACACATGGTCGAAGTCGGAGAGGGTGGAGGGCATTCTCGCCTCCTATCGTGGAGGTCATTGTCACACTGTGGTGGCTGTGGAGAGGATAAGCACGGTTGGTGGGAGGAGGAAGATGATGTCGTGGACAGCTCGCAGTTGATGGTGAGCGCTGTCGTGAGGAGGAGTCACGGTGGAGGGCACGTAGTCATGGGTGATGGCCTCAGCTTGACGTCTGTTGGAGGGATTGGACGGCTTAAGTCCTTCCCCCTCTGTCGGATGTTGAGAAGGCTCGCGGTGGGGGTGCAGTCGTGGTAGCTCGTGGTGGTAGAATTAGGTGCACGGTGAAGGTTAAGAGGTTTTCTTGAGGGGAGGAGATGTGGAGAAGAGGGCTTCTTCCCTGTGGAGGGGAGATGATTGGAGAGGGAGGACCTCGCCTGGGGAGAGGAGAGAGATGACCACTGCACCTCTTTTTGCCTGTTATATAAAGAGAATGAGAGAGAGGATTAGTAAGACAGAGACAAGCAAAATCGTCATTTATGTCACCAAAAAAAAAGAAGAGATTAAGAGAAATTTGGGGGAGAGATATTCCTGAGGGAGAGAGAGAGATACATTTGTCAATTTGTTTTCCTTTTCTTTGATTTTTTCCTCTTGCAGAAGACTTCCAAACAAAGGATTTTCATGGAAAATAATTCTAATGGAAAGTGTAGAATTTCTCCTTCCATGTAACAAATCAAATGGCATTCAAAATTGAGTAGAATTCCACCCAAATTACCCTTTCATATTGATGTAATGCATGAAGTGACGAATTTACCTCTTATATAATTTTGCTAATATAATGGATACTCTAAATTCATTTCTTATCTCATTGATCATGTACCTAGGTTCTAATTTTGTCCACTAAAGTGGACTTATCAGCAATCCCCTCAATTTCTTGAGGGGTTTTGGTTGGCGTGGGACGGTGAAGGTTTTGGGACTGGTGGCGTGGAGTTTGGTGCAGTGTGGCACCGACGCGAGCTCGCCAGAGCTCTTGTCAGACGTGGGGAAGTCGAAGGTCGTGCAGGTGATGGTGTGGGTGAAACCTAAGATCTAAGGGGTTGGAGAGGACCCAGAGGGTGAGAGAAAGAGAAAAGGGAGATTTAGAGAGGGAGAGAGTGAGCGAGGGCAGATGACTATGAAGGGTCGGCACTGGAGAAGGAGAAGGCGATGGTGACACTACGTTGAGGAAGGAGAGGTGGAGAGTAGCCATGGTTTGGCCGACGATGATCGTGAGGAAGAAGGGAGGATGTTGGGCCAGTCAATTTGATTTTTGGTCGGCTCGACAAAGAGGACGGAGAGGCTCAGCGGAGATGAAGGTGCGGATGGCCGGAGATGAGGAAGAGAGGGTTTTTCGGTTCCAAACTTCCCTAAGGAGCTCGGTTTCTCAAGAGGGTTCCTTTTAAAGGCCTCTGGGGGGAGTCCAAACAAGGTATGAGGCTTGGCGAGTTTGCAAACTTAGGGAAAAGGATCCCTGAGATTGCGAGTGTTCTCATGAGGAATATGGGGCAAATCAAGGTCCAAGACCTGTTTCAATCGATCGAGGGCCTCTCAAGGATTCTCCCTTTTAATTTTGGGAGGATTTGATTGAAAATCAAGTGAGAAAACCTCACTCGAATTTCGGTGGAGGAGCTTTGTTCACACCAATGGTGGGAGAGACCTTTCTGCAAAAACTATGAAAAAATTAGGGACCTGATTGGAAATATTACAAAAGTTAGGGGCTTAATTGAAAAGAATATAGTTTAAATGGACTAAAATGCAAACTAGGTCAAGATGGACTTTGATTAGGCCCAAATTTTGGCACAAACCTAATTTAGACTCAAGGAATCTGATGGTGAAGTTATATTTTAGTTTTGACCAAGTTTGATGGGGCAATTTGCATAGAACCCAAATTAATGTAGGAATCTGTTTGTGACTCTATTTGAGGTCAAAATAGGTTCAAATTGTCAAATCAAGGATACCAAACCTCAAGGAGTATTTTTTTATGAATTTTCGAAGATTTAAAAGAATTTTATCTTGACCAGAACCTCTGTAATTTTAAGCAAGTTTGAAATTAGAATTTTGGGTGTTGTATTGGTTCTCAAAATGAGTGAAATCCCGTTTCCAATTGCATGGACCCTCTTATTAGTCTTTAATGCTCAATTGACCTTTAGTTTGCCCCTATAAAATCTTGTGGTTACTCTGCTTTCATGATGTGATGTTAAAACTGTAGAATTAACCCTGATTTAGTGTTTTCTTCTCAGAAAGGATATGCAAAGAATTATGGCTCTCAGGTGATTATGTAGGAGCATTTGTCATTTGATTACAGCTAAATAAAGCTAGTTATGGCTCATGATTGTGTTACCATCACATCCCTAACCCATCCATGACTATGCCCAACCCACCCACCCTTGATTCTTACACTCCCAGTTGGACAGAAACTCTTAGGTATTATAACCCTGAGCTTGACTTTCCTCTTGAAAAGAATGATAGCTTCTCCACATTCAAGTTTGAAATGCAAAAACAATAGACAAAAATGATGCAATCTTTAGGAAAGTCTTTGAGGACAAGTCAACAATTAAATGAAGAAATTAGCCACCTGATTTACTCCGTTGAGGTTGATTCTAACCTCTCTATGTTAGATGCATCTCCCTTGAGAGAGACACACCATAAGATGGAAGGGGACATTAGGGACACAATCATGGAGTATAGCTACCCTTGTGAGGATAATGTAGACCCCTCCATACTCGATAATCCTTCTTTAAGAAGTCCTGGCATTAAGGGTGAGGGGGACTACATGGATACACTGCGAATTCAAAGGAGTAGCCATTTAAGGAATTGTGACATAGAATGGTGGCAACCTGAAGAGGAGGAGCCCTTAGACCTTCCACCTAAACTTTATTGGAGCCAATCGAATGGGAAAATGCTCCCATTAGATGAACTAGACCAGAATGATAATATCTATGTTACATTTGATGAAACAGGTTGTAGGAAAATGGTCAACCCAACTCCCATTCTTGATTTTGAGGTGGAATCTACACCCCATCCTAGTGATTCCGAACTTTTACCTTACACCTCTGAGGTCCTTGCACCTTAGTTAGATCTCCTTAAGGAATGTGATTCTAAAGTTAATAAATTTCAGAAGTCTTGGGTGTCAAAAGAAATCATATTGGAAAGAAATGATAATAACCATGACCCTCTAGTTAGGGAGCCAACACCCATCATTGAACATTCTGAGGATTTACATGTACCCAACATAGGTGACCCTAGGGGAATTGATACTGAATTAAAAGACTTGGATGATTTCTAGTTTAAGGAACATAAATAATTGATTTTAGAAGAGGATGGTGAAACAATGGAGGAGCCTGGACTTCAAGTTTGGAGTGACTATAAGGGAGAGTATGTATTATTTGATTCCTTACATTCTAGGGATGTGATTGATTTAACAAAATCTAGATTTCTACCCAATGTTGATTTTGAAGATCATTCTCCCCAAACTTTAGTAGTAATTGATGCAACAGTGGAAAGTGAGACTATCACCGATGACCTTCGCGACTCACCTAGAACTCTGGCTCCTGGAGGGTTGAAATCCCTAGATATACTTGACCTTGAGCTTACTGACTCTCTGCCCATTGATGATCTGAGTTCAGGTATCAATGCCTACACCACCTTTCCCAGAATTCTCCATGAGGATTCCTCACCCTTCCTTAGTGACCAAGACCCTCTTCTATCTAGGGACTATTATGAATTTGAGACACCTATCCCTCAGATGGGCCTACCTGAGACACAATTTTCTATTATTGAGGAAACCACACCTTAGGTAGACATAGGACTAAAGGAGATTTTTATACCACCGGGATTAATAATTTCGGAGGACATTCAATGTCAATATACATTACTTGATTTGTATACAATGAGTACCAGGGATAACATGGCTTATCAAGATGGTTATTTGGACTAGATTTGAAGCATACCAAACCATCCTTAGCTTTGGTAACGATTCTACTATTGGTGTAAGAGCACCTTAATCATTGATTTTGATGATAACAAAAACTTGTTATTTAATATTTGCATTTAAGTTATAGTTTCAGGAATAATGCAAATAGATTCAAGTGTGAAGGAGCTCAAGCTCGCATCTATGATGGATTGGAGGAGCTTGATGGAGGAGAAAAGAAAATTGGGCCTTGTGTGGAGCGAGAGCTTGAAGATGGAGAAGAAGAATAGGATAGATGCTTGTTTTTGTATTTGTACTCTTTCATTTGTTTTGCTCTTTATTTTCTTAAATTCATTGTTAAGGAGCCCAAAGTAACATACCTTTGTCCTAGGAACAGTATTCCATCACTAGAACTCTTAGACAAACACTTAGGCATTTCATAGAAAACTCAGAAAACCTGAATAGGCTTTAGACAACCAAATTAGATGTTTGATCTTGGATTTTAAGAAGTCTGACCTTTTGTCCAAAAGTCCAGAACACTTATGCTAGAAACCACTTCTCTATTTATTTCCTTTAGACAACTAGCCCACAGTATAGATGTCTTACATGGTGTCTGATGACATTGCTAGATGTAAAATTAGAGGACCGTTGGCCTATCTGAACTAATCTTCGAGGATTACCTATTAATCACATTTATTTTACTTCTAGACATCCATAGAGCCTTTTAGACATCTGATAATTAGGCATTAGGGTAGATATGACCTAAATCACTTTTGTCAGATGATTATAACCATTAGTCTCTAGGGAAATCCATTCCCGCAGAGAATTTTCTTTCCAGAAGTCTAGACATCTTGCCAGATGTTCGACCTATCGTTTGAGCAACAAGATCTAGATCCCTGTTTCGATTGTGTCAAAATAGGAAGAAAGCCATCTTAGAATTAGATGAATGATAAATTTCCCAAACGTTTTAAAATGACTTCTCAGATGTCTGTCTTGATCCAACCCATTCTAGATGATCAACCCTTTTAAATTAGATGACCGACCATCAGATCAGACGATGACTTAGACGTTTGATCATAAATTTAGATGCCTGAAAATCCTGTCAGAATCATAAATGACCCTAATTTCATTGGGATTTTTTCCTGATCTTTTGTGATTTGTTCCCAATGGTTATCAAAGCCTTCTAAACACTTCTTAGGGCCTCTATAAATAGAGAAGGACCCTTCCTTTGTTAAATAGACCTTGATAGACTACTTCCACATCATATTTTCTCCAAGTAAAGAAGAAATCATCTAGAAGTGATCTTGCTCTCTAAGCCTTAGTCTACACACCTAAGAGCACCAATATCATTGTGCACCTGCTCTCCCATCTTCGTATATGAGATAGTCATCATGCCTTGCGTTGTTCATGCACACCACATTGCTAGCTAGTGCATTTCCATCAAAGGGAAGTTTCTTTTGCCTATAGTAGCTAGATCTCATTTATACTTTGTGGCTTTATAGGATTGCTGTAAGTTGTCTTTTTTTGGGTATTCGCTTTGTGAATTCCTGTCTCCATCGTGAGACAAAATACTCCTCGTGAAGAGGAGGGGTTTTAAGGTTACACTACCCCCATGTAAGTAGTGTCAGTTTAAGGTTACACTACTCTCGATTGTAAGTAGTGTGGTTGTAAAAGGTTTTGTCACCTACATTTAAGTGACACGGTTAGTGGATTTGATCTATTAGGTAGATCAGAAAATCCTAAATCGAGAGGTTTAGGTGGTAGTTTTACTCGGGTTTGGGTTTACACCTAAAAATCATAGTGTTCAATTAGATTACTTTTTTTGTGATTGTTTACATATTATTTTTGCATTATTTCGTATCACGCAAATCTCACCCCGTCTGTCAGGAATTACATCTACAACATCAAGACTTACAATCCCTAGAAACTAACTTCAAGTCTCTACTCATTTTTGTTTCTTTGGGGGAGATAATCAGACCGATGCATCTTCTAGTGGAGTAGCAAGTTTGGATTGATGCTTATACTAGACAGTCAAACATCTTTTAGATACTCCTCTTAACCTCTTCTCTTCCTCAAATACCCCTGTTTGAGGAGCTTTTGCCTCCTTGCCGCACACTCCCGGAGGTCACTACTCATGTGTATTACGTGAAATCTCCAACAATAGCCCAGGAATATCTTGTTTTCAATAATGTGTGCCCCTCATTTGGCATCACTCTCCACCACCAACAAGCCAACATCTTGGGCCACCTATTCACTAGACCTACTTTGTTACGAACCCTTTTTAGGTCATCTCTGCTTCTTTTCTAGATCCCGATTTGCTGGAATCGACTGTTGGGAGACGTCCCAATTCTACCTCAGGTAATATCTTTTCTTGCTTTTTACTCACCAATGAGGACATTGTCAGATTTAGGCATGGGGGGGTATAACTTGAGGGTGTACATAGCATTTATACATAACTTGCATGCATGTAGTCAGGGCATTAGTAGTTATATATATATTGCCTAAAAAAAAAGAGAGAGAAGAAGAAAGAGAGAGGAAACGAAGAGGAAAGGAGACAGAGAAGAAAAGGAGCAAAAATTGTGTTGGTCCAAGCACTTAATTATGGAAGAGTGTACCTAAGTTCTGGGCTGGAATGAATGATTAATTAAGTCCTAAAGTGCTAAAGATAAGGAGATAAGTGAGGGATACCGACTTTAGGCCTCTTGGGCCAATGTGGGCTTAAACATTCAAGTATTTGTTAAGATCTAGACTATTTTTCAAGAGGTTGAGGGAGTTGCGAAGCTGATGTATTAAGTCTATGGCTTAGGGATTGTTCAACCTTGTTGTATGCCCTTTGGTTTGCAGCACTTGGTAACCTAGGCATCCACATCTCACACACTGGTCTAGTTTAGTGAGCTTAATGAAGATTAATGACAAAAAGTGTTCAGCTCTAAGAAAGAAAATGGTTTCTCGAAGATCTAACTTAGGAGTGGCTTGAAAACATAAGTTGATTAGAGGAGTTCCAGCTGCAAAGAGAAGTTAATACTCCCTTTGAGGACGTGTTATAACATATCATCTCCTTGACGCTTGTCTTCAAGGATATTTAAATATCCTTCTGGGGGCATGTAAGTGATCAGTTTTGTACGCGGTTTGTAAAATTAGGGTTTTAGAAGTCATTGCAACGTGCAAAAATTGATTCACTTTTAAAATTTATAATCCTAGATAGTAGAGTATCTGGGGTCATCCAAGGAGGCAATGTTTGCAAATATCAATCTCTTACTTGAACATGAAAATCAACTTTCTTTTTGGTATTTTTGAATATATAATTTTTAGGTTTTTGAAATAATAAGGCAATGCAAACTTGATGGCAGGAAAAGGCCACCTAATTCACTAAGCTAACACTAAGGTGACAAGTAATTCCTCTCTCTAAGCTCACCCTAGGCACGTGGAGGCCTAGGGTATTTAGAGTGAAGGAGTGAGGAAGTGTTAGAAACATAAAGAATAAAGATGCAAACTAAAGAAATACAACTTTTATAATTAGGAAAAGAAAGTGTTTTACAAAAAAAAGTAGTAGAGGAATGCTTCTACTAGTAGAAATTAAAGTACAAAATAATGAAAAACACTAATCCTTTGAAAATGTCGGTGAAGAAGATGAAGCTCTTGCTCCAACTATGGCTGCTCCCTTAGGTAAAAAGAACTCCTTCTTCTCCTTCACCTTGGAAAGCTCCTCCAAGGTGTGGTCTCCTCTTGGCAAGCCCTAGGGGGCATGCCTTGGCTCCTCTAAGGTTGATGATTCCACCTTAATTTCCTCTCCAAGGGTATGTGTGCACCACCCTAGTTTCTCCTCCAATGCCTAACTATCCTCCTTGATGTAGATAGCCTCCTCCTCTTGGCATGGCACAAGAAGAAGAGTGGAGAGGAAGAAGGCACCAAGGAGGCAAGGGATAGCCTCCATAATCTCCTTCCTTCCTTCTTCTTGGCCATAGGTTATAGGCGGGTTAGGGTGGAATTAACACTAAGGGAGAATGCCTTTTCTTAGTGGTATATTGTGGGTATATATAGAGGTGGAGGGGGGGGTAGTTGGTGTGGACATGTGGAGGGCTAAGGTTAAGTTTGGTAGGTGGTTAGTGGTGGTTATGGGGATCCTAAGGTGTAGGATGGGTGGTGCCACATTAAGGGTTGTGATGGTGGTGGTTATGGTGGGGGAGGGGCACCATAGTTTGGTGCCAACAATGGAGAGGTGCCATGGTTTTGGCACCAACTATGGGGGCTTCTAGAAGGGAGGTGGATGGTGGAGATGGCTCAGGAGGCTAGTTGTATGGTGAAGATGAAGGGGGAGGTTGGCGCCAATTTTGAGGGTAGTTAAGGGGGGTTTAGTGCCAACATGATGGTGTCTCTTGGAGGTGGTGTTGCTTAGATTGGCACCAAGGTGAGGTGGAAGTAGGGTTAGCTTATTGGAGCTTAGGTGGGCTTACTTGGAGGAGCTAGTTAGGTAGGAATTAGGGTTAGGTAGGGTAGATGGTGGATGGCCAAGGAGTTGCATAGCTAAGCTAAGCTAGCTAAGCTTGCTTAGCTAGTAGATGAGTAGGGTAGGGAGCAAAAGGAGCTAGGGTTTTGAGAAGAGGAGCTGAAGGAGAGCTATCTGGAGCTACATAGGAGGTGGTGGTTGTTGAAGAGAATAGCAAGGAGCTACTTGATGTAAACACATTTATTGAGGGTAAAATGCCTACTCATGCATGTTCTTAGGCTTAGATTTCATTTCATGTTATACAAATTACATAGCATGCATCATTTTGCATTTAGAGTAGTTGTATATAATTTAGGTTAATTGCATCCTTTTTGTGGTTAGGAGAGAAGGATATTTATTTTGGAGCCTCAGATTGATGATTCGACCATACGAATCTAATCATGACGATGATCGGAGTTCAACGCCTCTGAAATCGCCTCGATTGGAGTCCTGTAGCACCATATGCAGTCTGAGGAAGATTAACGGCCAAGGGAGTAGGTGACATAATTCGGAGCTTCAAATGACAAATCTGACCATGCGGATGGATTCGAGTCGACGATCGTAGCCTAACGACGTGAAAATCGACTCAATCTGACCTCTGTAGCAGCCCCTACAACAGAAAGAAGATGGATGACCCAAATTGCGGCACATGGCACAACCTAGGCCACCTAGTGCACACACGCACCACCGCATGTGCGCAGCAGCACGAGTGCCTGTGCGCATGCACAGGCATGCATGGATATAGCGCAGCATTAGGGCGTGAAGCATGCACGCATGCGGGGAGTGCCCAATGCAGTGCCAGTGGAACATGTAGCGGATCTTCAGTGATAGAATGGCAGACTCATTTTTTTCAAGGTTGTGGTTGCTTGCAAGTCAAATCAAGTGTAAAATTTGGACCTAAACTAGATGGTGAACCAACAAGCCCTATACTTTCTTCCTTGTTTCATTTTGATTTTAATCAAGAGACTTCTTTAAGAATTCAGTCTCAACCGAAGACTTAGAAGACTCTTCTAGTTTATTAAGTTGACCATAGCCTAAGGAGCCTTATGGACTAAGTTCCTTTATGACTCCCTAAACTTAGTGACTTCTAGTTATCTACATTTCACTAATCCTTTGTAGAGTTATGCAACCGTGTTGTCTCTATTGTAATTACACTATAAAAGGGGTGAATAGTGAATTGAAATTTAATCCAAATAAAATACAATTGCACAAAGCAATCATCACAGTGTACAAGGATTTTTAGGTGGAAACCCTAAGGGTTAAAACCACCACCTAAGTCTTTCCAACATAGAATTTTCTAATTGACCAAGTTAGTCAAATCCACTAATTGTACCACTTAAATCGAGGGTGGTACAACCACACTACTTTAATTGACGGTAGTGTACCTCAAAACCACAATTCTTCACAAAGAGTATTTTGTCCCAATGAAAGAAATAGGAATTTCCCACGCGAATACCCAACCAAAAATAAAACAAAAATACAATAGCCTATAGAGATCAACTATAGTGTTTGACCTAAGCTTCTATAGGCAAGGAAACTCCCTGAGATGGAAGTGGATGGGAGTGAGGATGCTGTGACTTGGTGCTCTTGGATATGTAGAATGAGCTTGGAGAGCAAGGCCATAATCTTCTCTTGATCTTTTACAAAATAGATATAGTAGTGGGAAGAATCGATTCCTAGGTGTGAGGAGCAAAGGATAGGCTCCCATGTATTTATAGATGTGTTAGGAACCCTCAAGAAGGCTTAAGAGAGGCCTTATAGCCATTGGGAACAAATCCCATATGATCAGGCCAAAATCCCATTGAGATCAAGGTCATGATTAGGTCTGATGGCATAATCAGATGGCTAATTTTTGGGTCAGACGTTTTATCAGACATTTAATATAAGTTTTAAACATCTAATTCTATAGGGTGTGTTTCTAAAATTGACTAGATCCAAATAGGGATCTTCTCAACAAGAGTCAAACATTTGAATGTCAATTTCAAGATGTCTGGGTAAAATAATGGACATCTAATTTTGTGGGGGTTGGTTCCTGGATTCAATCAAATTCAAACAAGGTTCTAGAGTGTATATGTCAGACGTCTAATTGGACATTTGATCTAGAGTCTGGACATCTGAAAAAGGTGTTCCGCGGGAATTGATTACCAAGAGGCTAATGATCATTAGATTTGACAAATCTCGATTATGGGTTTAACATTCCGTAATTGGAAGTCTTGGGTCATGTCTAAACGTCTAGAAGAAGGGTAAAATCTCCAATGGTTAGATTTTATTCTGACAAAGGCGATTTGGTGATAATCAATCGTAATGGTAGCATCTTTGGATGACTAATGGCTTGACTAGATGTCTGCAAAGATATATCGACGTTTGTAAAGGTATTCTATCATCTAGAACTAACTGTTTAGATTTTAAGGTAGGCTACTTGGCCATTGGAAGTCTGATCTAAACATATGACAACTTAAAAGACAAGATCATATGTCTGGTACATATGCTGGACGTCTGAATAGGCAGTCTAATTCCTATTTTAGCTTTCTACATTGGTTCTAGGATTTTGCCTAAGTGTCCTAAGGTTGTGTAAGTATTCCTAGGACTAAGGGTATTATATTTGGGCTCTTTAACATGAGTCTAAGAAAATAAAGAGCTAAAATATAACAAGTACATGGAATAGATGGACTCTATCCTATTCTTCCTTCTCTAACTTCTTTACACTTTAGCCCTAAGTTCCATCTTCACATTCCTTGATGCTTCTATTCTGCACCATCATCCTCCATTCTCCTTGATGGAAAACTCCTCACGCTTGAAAGTTTGTGCTAGGTAACCTCGCCCTAGACTCCAGGCCCCAAGCTACACGGAATCACCTCACGCAACTTTAGCCAATCGATTGGCTCTGGAGGCCATAGTAGCAGCCACAATTGAACGCCTTCGGTTGCTGGTGCATGCAAGAGGAAGGTGGGACATTTAGTCCCACCTCGAAAGATCAGGAGCAGGCATAGTCGAATAAAAGGAAAAAGTCACATAGGCTCATTGGCTCATGACCACGGGGTGAGGTCCCTCCCACCCGACCGACTGGCCTCATCCACGACTTATGAGGCACTCATCATGATCTCTAATTACCCCTAATTAATTAGTCTTCCTAGTTAATTAGATAAGGTTATGAACATATAAGTGTTAATTATAAAATAAGGGATATTTAGTAAAGGACCTTAAAATAAGTTAAAAATGACATTTTATCATTCAATTAGCATTATTAATAACTTATATATTAATTGGACTTGAAAATCTATCAATTATTCCCTTAATTAATAAGTTAAGTAACTTAAATATAATGTATACCTAACTATATAATAACTTAAGTAATTTTACTTAATCTAATAAATTAATCTAAAAAGGTCAAAAATGTAAATTCAAGGTGAAAACATAATATTTACCTTATTTACTAACATATATAAAAAGTTGAAAAAGATCTAAGTTAAAATAAACCTTCAAAACCTGAGTTTATTTTTTGGTCCTTAATATTCATTACAATCGGGTCCTTATTTCTTACACAGGTCCTTAAGATTTATTACATTTAAGTCCCTCTTCATCTTCTTTTTCTTCAACCGAATGAACGGCTGGCGGCAAAGAGTCACGCCACCGCATGATCACTGCCCTGCCAACATCAACCTTCTTTGTCCAAGCTCTTGCAGCTTGCGCTCACCACCTCCTCTTCATCCACTGGTCTAGATTAATCGGAAATCCTATTTTTTAGTGGGAAATAACCTCACCGTCGTCGGACACGATGACGGAGGTTAAGCTCCTCAAGCTCCTTCTTTTGCCAGACCCCGCCATTCTCTTCACCACCAACTACTATAAATACCCCCTCACCCCTTCGATTTTTCTTAAGTTGGCTCCCTTCCCTCTTCTAACATTGTAGCCGACATCGATAGGCTATTCGTTCAAAACTCCGGTGACTTTCCATTTCACTTTCCGACTTCCTCCATCCATCTTGATCAGCCGAGGAGATCCGCCATGGTCTTTCGGGTCTCTTACACAGGCACCGACCAAAGGAATCCTCCGCTCCACCTCAAATCCGCCTGCCAGAGATCTTTCTTCCACCCTCTAATTTCATTGTCCGCTATGAACCTTCGGTGGAACCCTATTGACCCCTTCATCCAGGTAACAGTAGATTAGGAGTAGGAGTAGGAGTAGGAGTAGGTTAGCTTAGTTAGGTAGGTAGGTAGTTTGATTAGATGTAATTTTAAAATTTTAGTTTCATCTTCTCCGACTCCGGTGAGCTCCTTGAGCTCGCCAGAGCCTTAATTTCATCTTTTGAAATCACTGTTCACTTCCTCCTTTCTCTCATGACCATTTCTAATTCACTTTAATATGTAATTGATCACCTAATCGCCTAATTCACATTTCACCTCCACTGACTGCTGTCACTGTCCATGGTGTTAGTAATCGACCTAATTCCACCTTCACTGGGTTCTTCCATCATCTATTCACCACTTATGAACCGTAATCAACACTATAATACCAATTATTATCACATATTAATTAAACACCCAAATATAATTAAGCTCCTAAGCTCGTTGTCAGTGGCCGCTCAGGAGAAATTCAAATCTTAAATTAAATATATATTTATGAATATAAACATCTGTTGACTTGTTGTAACCTCTCAATTGAGTGGCTAAACAAGTCCTGAGCTTATTTCAAATCAGATTTTTAAACAAATGATTCCACTATCAAATCTTACATGTAAAGAAACAAATGAGGAATTAAATGTGATACTGAGGTTCCTTGCAACCTCCGAATCCTTTCTAAATAAAAAATGGTAAGTTTTCACAATCTGTACACAAATTTCACATTTTCTGGACTCACCGGAGCTCCGGCGAGCCAAATCTGTGCTTTAGCCTGTGAAACTTGTTGAGAAGCTCCAGAATGATATATTGTGGATCATTGATTATTTTAAGGATGTTTATTTGAGGATTTAGCCACTGGGGCTATAGATATGACTTCATCTTCTCCAACTCCAGTAGAGTTGGAGAAGTCTGATAAAGAGATATAAGAAGCATTGAAGGAACCTAGAAGCTTCAGTGCAATGCACTGAAGCTGTTTAAACCCTTAGAATACTGTAACAACCTTCCAATTGCACTGTCGAACAAACACATTTTGAAACTCAGGCGATGAGCCTGTAACCCTAGAAATTAGGATCAGAGCATCAATCTGAGAATCTGAATGAGTTTCTAAGGTTAAGAAGATCCTATTCGAGGCTTTGATTACCTTTGGAGAAGCTTTTAACAGAAAGTCAAACTTTTGTACCTTCATAGTCAAACTGAGTCTGATAATCGAGTTCAATTTGGACTATCATAACTTTAAATCACTCGATTTGGAGCTCTGGGTAGGAAGTTATGATGATTTGAAGTTGGGTCTGGGAGGGGTTATGATAGTCCAACATCATCAGATTCTGAGCGTGTGCATGGGGATAAAACGATCTTGTTACATTGGCTCTTCAATCGTCAGTGCTCGGTGCACCGGTTACCGATCTGATTATCTAAGCATGTGCATGTGTGTGTGTGGGCTTGTGTGCCTGCGGGTGTGCGCCCTTGTGGGCGTAAGCGAGTGTGCCCTGGGAGGGCGAGGCCTGGGAGGCTGGGTTGAGCCGAATTGGCTCGAGACTATGAACCGAAATGAAATAAACCGAAATTGAACCTAATTGAGATTAGGCAAGGATCGAGTAGGGTCTGGTCCCAACCTATTCTCAGGGTGATGTGTATCTTCGAAAGGTCCTCGCCACAAATAAAATAATTTTTGGTTAAAAACAAAAAAAAAACCCAATTCAGCTGAAAGTCTAAGGGAATTGAAAGAGAAGTCGATGGTTGTTAAATGCTAATTGCTGAGCTGATGGCTAAGTACTGAAAACTAAAGCTAAGGTTGAGTTGAAGAGCTGAAACAAAGGAACTAAGACAACAGGCACTAAGGGAAGAGAAGGCAGGAGAAGACTAAGGGAAAGAGAATAAGTGACAGGAAGAGAAGGCAGGAATAGAAGAAGAGAGGTAAGAAAAGAGCTCGAGAGAGAATAAAAATAAAGGAAAAGAAGAGAAAGAAAAGGAGAAGAAGATAAGAGGCTGAAGAAAATAAATGAAGAATATTATTTCTCTTGCATCATTTTAATTACTTTTTGTTCTTAATTGTAAAAAGGTATGTTTTAATAGAACAACTCTTATTGCCTTAATTTCTTTTGAAATAAAATTGAAAAACTAACATGTATACTTGTTAATAAAGTACATCATTGAAGTAAATATGTTTTTCATATGGAATTTTTTATATTCTTTATAGTTTAAATATTTTGGCAAAATTCATGTTCTAAAATCAAGCTAGTTATATCTCCTAAAGTTATAAAGGAAAATAAAAGAAAATTGGCGAATGTAGAAAAAATTATACCTCTCAGTGAACGACCTGGACTCAACCAGTAAAAATTTCTAAAATGTTAGGTTAATTCGCCCCTATACTGCACAACTGACACAATTTCGAGTTAACCTAAGTGACTTTTTTCTACTCTTAATTAAGTGAAATTAACTTAATTACTGAGTTGAGTGAAAAGCACGCATCAGCAACCACGCCTTGCGGACCTGGTCTTGACCCAACCCAACTAGCACACCTCACCCACCACCGCACGCCAGTTGGCCTGGTCCCAGGCATGCGTATCCGACTCGTTAACCTGAGAAGGCTCTGGGAGAGTAGAACCTACGAGAGAAAGGAGAGGAGAGTTCGTGTAGGTAGGGGGTAGGGTTTGCTCTTGCAGGGAAAGGAGAAGAAGAAGAAGCCAAGGGTGAAGCCAAGGAAGGAGGAAGCCAAAGAAGAAGCTAAGGGCTGAAACAGAAATCAGAAGAGAGCTGAAGAGGAAAAGAGCCACAGAGTAGCTAAGGAAAGAGGAAGAAGAAAGAAAGAAAAACGAAGCCAAAGAAGAAGGTAGAGGCTGAGGATCACAAGGAAGAAAGAAGAAGGAAAGAAGAATAGATAAGAAAGAAGAGAATGAGAGAAAGGACCCAAAGAAAGAAGAAAAAGATAGAGAAGGTAAAGAAAAGAGAAGACAAAGAGAAGAAAGAATCAAAGCCAGAGAAAGGAAGAAGAGGAAAGATTGCAAGAAAAATCAGAGAAAGAAGAAGAACTGTAGCATTTGATTTTAAGATGTCTGATTTTATAATTTGACATCCAATTTATGTAAGTCCTCATTACATCTCTTGCTACATTTATTTCTATTATCTATATACTCATGCTTTATAATTTTCATTAGATTTTTGAGTAATATTATGTGTCCAAATTGTATTCATTGAGTTTAGTGCATGAATTCCATTTGCTTCCTGTGCTCGACCTCGGACTTCAACTTTGAATAATAAAATCTATTTGTTTTCAAAGCGATTTCAACTATACTACGACATATTTATTTTAAAACCCAATTTCGCTTTGACAAACAACGAGCAATTTCCGCTTTTTCACAAAAACTCGGGGAACCTTTTCTGGAGTCTTGGGAGAGATTCCAAGACCTACTCAAGAAAAGTCCACACCACAAGGTGCCCTAATGGCAACTCATGCACATATTTTACCACGGGCTGTCTAAACAATTATGAAATCATGTGGATACCTTCTGTGGAGGTATGTTCCTCAATAAGGATGCAGATAGTGCATATAACTTGCTTGAGGAAACAAGCAAGAACTCTATAAATCATGCCTCCATGGATACCTACGGTAGATCCGCACAACGTAAGTTGACTATGAATGAAATCTAAGATGTTTCAACTAGGTTTGACATGGAACTTGTTTGCAAAAATTTTGCTAGGGTGGACTTAGTGACCAGAAGATTGAATGATTGGATGACATAGCAATCCAAGAACACATTTAGGTCCATATTTTAGTAAGGGACAAGACTCACTTCTTTCCAAACTTCCTACGGAAGGAAGTTTGTGAACAATCTAGAGTCAGCTTAGCCCATGAGAAAGAACTATTAGGAACCCCTGGAGATCCACACTGGAACCTTTGATCCTATTTACATAGATTCTTCCTATCTCCTATCTATAATTCCCTATGGGAGGGGGTGAGATATGCATGACCTAATAAAATACGAAAATATAATAGCAATATTAAACAATAGAAGCAATCACACAAGTACACCAAGATATTTAGGTGGAAACCCAAATCCAAGTAAAAACCACCACCTAACCCTCTCGAGTTAGGATTTCTGATCGACCTAGTCGATCAAATCCACTAAGCAAGTCACTTAAAATGAGGGTGACTTAACCTCTTACAACCACACTACTTTGAACGAGGGTAGTTGTTGATAGCGAAAAACTATGCGATCGAAATTGGATTTTGAAAACCCATCATTGTAGTTTGATTTGTGAAGCAATCAGTCAACAGATATAATTTACCGAAATTCGTAAAGAGATTCTGGGTTGAACACAGGGAGGTAGATATTTGATTAAAAATACACGTTTCTTTTGTTTGTCACGAAATAGATTAGCTGGTCGAAAACTAACTATCTATTTAACAAATAATAAATAGAGGAGAGAGAATATTACAAATAAAGACAAAAGTGAAGTAGAATAAACATGGATTTCATCATCAAATGCTATTCATTACACTAATCAGTACAACTAGAAGGAAGGAAATCTACGCTAGAAAACAGTAAATCTACTCTAGAAAGCGGTAAAGTGAATGGAGAGAGAAGTATCCTCCTCGACGATTGCTTGGAGGACGAGCCAGACGAAGTGATGCTTGGAACACAGAGGATGCGAGAAGCAGGAGGATGAAGCGGGAGGAACCCGGGGTGAGGCAGAACGATGTCGTCGTCGTGGGATTCGCTTCCTGAATGGAGTGAGAGGACAACCGTGGGATGCTCCACGAAGGGGGGAGAAGGTGGAAAATTTCTAATTTTTACTCTAGAGGAGTATCCCGGGTTTGGGACAAGCTCTTAGAGCTTTGGAGGGGGTGAGAGAAGAGAAGGGATGAGAATTTCATAAGGTAGGGGTCACCTCTTATAGTTGCAAGGATTAGGGGCAATTTGGTCATTACATATTCAAAATGTTAAATGAGGGGTCTTTAGAAATGAATTTAAGCATCACTAAAGACCCCATGTCACTACTGGCACAATCTGCATCCGCTCGTGTTCTTGCAAGATCAGTCGTCCGATCTTGAGATTGGACAGCTTAAAATGCTCCTCGCCAGCACCTCTTCGTCAGCTCAACACACAACGCATGCCTCTTCTTAGCCATCCGATCTCGCACCCAATGGCTTAGAATGCATCGTGCCCCCCCACGTCTGATCGGGTGCTTGAATCTACATAGGAGCACGTCTGCGTGAACCACGCACATCCATGGCACCACATCACCCGCTCCTCCCTTGCACGATCTGCTCGAACGGCTGAATTGAATGCGCTCCACATCTTAAGCTCAATTTGAGGCTTGCGGGGATTCGACCCCGTGACCTTTGCCTCGTGATAGGATCCACGACCAATATGCTACAGGCACTACTTAGTCTCATTAAGAATTAGGCACATGCACATATGGCCATTGGATCAAGATCCAACGGCCTAGATCGTCCGCACATTGGCCTTCAGAAGTGCAGCTGCGGGTCACTGGGTCAATTGGGCGGCTGGGATGGCACCACGTGGTGCCATCTTGGCCGTCCATCTTCTATGTGTTGTAGACGGTGCCATGGATGTCGGATTGGACTGATTTTAGCTTCGTTAGGCTACGATCGTCAATCCGAACCCATCCGTGTGGTCAGATTTGTCATCTGAAGTGTGGATTGACACCATCTTGGCTATTTATTTCTGAGCTGAGGCCCTGATTAAAAGTCTCCCTATCCATGGGCATAAAAAGAGATAATTACTATACAATTTGTACAATTTGACGTAAATGCATGATTATGCGTGTTATGTAATATTTACAATGCATGATGCTAATATGGTACTAAGAATAAGCATTAATAGACATTTTTGTCTATTTAGATGTATGCACATCACACCCCCATGCCTATCTTTTGCTAGTCCCTAGCAAAAACAACATGCTATTTATAAAAGAATTAGGATTGGATTACTCGGGCAAAATACATTTTCAACATTAAGAAATTTTTACTTACAACCTGAACGTCAAAGACACAACAGCACCCAGGTATCTGCCAACATGCAGATTGCCTCAAGCCCTCGCCTTATTCAAAGAAGGATCTCTTTTTCTCTTTTTCTTCTTTTCTAAGTTTTTTTTGATTTTTGAGTTTAGGGTTTCAGACAGGCTTTCTACAGCCACTCAACCTACCCAAGACTTGATAAGAACCCTAAGTTCAAATCATCTTTTTGTGAATGTGATAGACTTGTTGATCGGCAATCAGAATGGACTTTGAGTTTCTACGCCCCTATGTGAGCTTAAAAAATATTCTGCCTAAAGGTATATCTATACGATCGGTAGCTTTCTCTTTACTTCTATTTTTATGGGATCAACATAAGGGTGAACCCAATGTATATCTCTCCGACTTATTCTACTTCTTTTCTTCTTCCTAAGTGTTTTAGGAATTTTATGTGTATTTCTTGAGCTGGGTTCTGGGCAACCTACCAATGGGCTATTACCCACGATAACTTGCCAGCCATACTCATGCGGTAAAGTGTGGCTTATTTCTTTTGTTTCTTTTTCTTTTCTTTTCTCCTTTTCTTTTTCTTTTTTCTTTCTTTTCTTTTTGGACTTTCATTATCTTTTTTAAGTAGGTGGCTTCCTTGGTCTAACATTTACCTAAAGGCAGTAGGAAAAGAATGGTCCTGTGACTGGGCTCTAGATAACTTACCAATGGACTGTTACCCACGCTAACTTGCCAGCCATACCACCCTAGAAAGTTCATTAGCTACCCAATTTCCATTAAAACCGTCGAACAATAAGTCAGTGCGAATAGTGTGTAGATGCTTAAACTTAAAGTTCCCTCAAATCAGAGGGCGGGTTGATAAGTCGTGTACTTATCACCTAAACTTATTTAATAAAATTGAAATAGAATTCAGGATGGCGAGGACTCGATAAAAAAATCCACATTTTATTGGATACCCGGGCTGATTAAGGCCAAAGACCTGAAGGGTTTTAGTGTTCAGATCCTACTGTAATATTTCCTAAGATTGAAAAGTCCTAATGCCCAATTATTCTTTCCTAATTATTTTTTTTTTCAAAATAAAAAGAAAATAAAAAGAATCAATGGAGCTAACAAGATGATTCAGAAATGAATACCCACCCCCCCATGCCTATCTAATGCAATGTCCTCATTGTATTAAAAGACATGAAATAGAGTGGAATAGAGAAGAAAGCATTTGAATTGCGTGAATAATAGGTCGGCTCTGAGATGAAAAGAACCTGTATGTGTGGTAAAGTTAGTGCCTTCAGCTAGGCACACTATACAAAGAAGGAAGAAACAAAGAATTCACAGGTGCAGGTCAGAATCAAAATAAAAAGATTCACCTCAAGACCTGCTAGTAGATATCCACAGATGTGGACTAGATTGTGGTGCAGACCCATACCCTTTGGTCAAGTATATCTACGATTTTGGATAAAAATTATCCAAAACCTGAGATCAATATGCAAGCGGGGTCGGGCCTATGATTTGTGAGGATGCAACCTAAGATGAAAAAGTCAGGTTACAGAGAAATCAAGCTCAAAAGGATAATCAATGAATTTGCGCTTGGGTTGTACATCCTCTAAAAAGATGTCATAAGGGTCCTGGTAGAATGTTGGGAGTTTTAGACAAATTGGAACCCTTAGACTCGATCTTTTGCTTCCTCCGAAATTAACTTCCCATATCAATATTTCCCAACTCCTATCCTCCCCAATCAGGATTTCAAATTCCAGGACCTCCTGCATATTAATCACCCTATCTAAAATTTCCACGTTTAAAAGATGTGATTGAATCAGAATTGACTTGGGTCAAATGATCTCAAAATCAAAATCATCAATACACTCAAAGGAGTGTAATTGAGGATCGGGGCTAGGAATTGAATCTTTCCTAAAGTAAGGATCTAAATCCGCCATGTGAGCCCCAACAAGATCGAAGTCCTCAGTTATTGGGCCATCATATGGTTCATCAAATTCCTTAGGCCCAGTCGTCTCATAGAAATCATGTTCTGTAAACTCATGTGAGACTTCGCATAATGATTCTTCACCTTCAAATTCAATGAAATCTGAATTCGCATTAATATATGTCTCAAAATTATCAATCACTTTTTGATCCATGGAGACATACATTTCTTCGTACCCTGGCTCAGAGATCTCAGGTGAAGAAATCATTTCATCCTTAATTGGTTGCTCTAGACTAATCTAGTCAATCCTGATCTCATAACACGTGTCCCCCCCAAAAGGTGCCTAAGTTGGTTCTGACATTAGCTCTCCTAAAGGGGGTTCATCTTGGGAATCATCCCAGTATTAAACTAAAGCAACCATCAATTCATCCTCAATTTAGATAATTTCCCAAGTAAAGACTCTCCCATGCCATTACCCTTAACATCCTGGAGCCAATCCAATAAATACTTGTTAAGATCGTCAATCATTTCAATCAGGGGCTCCAATTCTTCAGGGTAAGGCATTGGTTGAGCTTCTAAAGATTGTATGGTATTCCTCAAGTTAGCCAACACCTTCTCTTGGACCTGGTTAACCTAAACCAGATGGTTTGGTTCAGGGTTGGGTGGGTTTAGATTTAGTGTAGAGGAGTCAACAAATTGAGGATCTTGATACCCTCCCTAATAATAGGGCATTTTAGGTTGTTCATAAGGTGGTAATGACCTAAAGGCAATGTATTCTGGGGAGGGGTAAGGATCAGTGTATCCTTCTTAATTGTAGATCATATTAGGTTATCCAAATGAGGGCGGTGATCTATAATCGATGTAGCTTGGAGAAGGATAAGAATCAAGATTATGGTGTCCAGGGGTAGACATTGAACACGAAGGTTCAAAACTGTTTCCCCAATTAGGATTATCCCAACTAGAAGATGGATGAGAATAAGTCTGGTTGGAATAATAATCATTTTGGGAATAAGATATATTAGTAGGATGGGAATGCATGTAGAATGTGGAAGGATCCATGACAGAATGGGAGGATGAAAGGTGCCCTGCAATACAAACAAACAAGCCAGTCCTTAAGTTGGTTAGCCTAAAGACCTATAGACTCCTAGAACCCACCTTGAGATAAAGAAACGATTGGATCTACTTCTTTCCGATCAATCCAACTAGTTAGAGGGAGGGACTGGGGAGAAAGTTCTTCCTTTGGCTTGCACCTCCAGTTCCTAGTGTACCCCCCAGCCGTGATCGTTTGATTCTACTCCCCTAGCTGGACATCAGATTGAACAGTAGAAACAGACTAATCGAAAATAATCTCGGTCTGGGCTTCGAAGAGCGAGTCTAATCCTTAGGGCCAACGTCCACTTTGTTTTAATTAGGGTTAGGTTTGAATGTGCTTTTGAATGTGATGGGCCCTTTTTCTGGGTTGTACTCTTAATGATCGATTGATGTGTGTGCATACACAACCAATGGTTTTCAAGCAAGATTATTTTTGGATGTGGTGAATTTTAGTGTTTAAATCTTGCTTAGTAGCTTTTAGGATTCAACTTTATGTGTATTCAATCAAGTTTAGTTGGCACACCAGATTTTGAAAGCACAGGTGAAGATGTTTTCCTTTGAAACTTAAAAGAATGTGGAGTGCTTGGTAAATCGCTAAAAGTTGAACCAATGAGGCAGCTACTTGATGAGTTGATTTTAGTTGAAATGGTGCAACCCAAACAACTCAAACAATTGGCCTGATGCACCACTTAATTAGGTATGCAAATGATTACTTAATTTGATTTCTACTCAATTATGTGTTTGGGTGTATGTATAGATTCCAAAGATCAGTTTACTATTTGAGTTTGAAAATCAGAAGAGGTTGTGTACCTTTGTGAGATTTTTTTAAAAAATTTTTCTTTTATATGTGGAGGGTAAGGTGGGTGGAGGAGACAACCAAACAATCAAAACTAACCTTAGGGTTTAAGAGAACTCCTAGGTTAATTAGGGTTTGTGTTATTAAGTGATGGAATGAAATCTAGTGGGTGGGGAGGTAGGGGTAAACTTACAAACCCTTCAACTACACTTTACTCCAATCTACTGCTTTTTCTCGGCTCGTAAGAGTACTTGAAATCACAATAAAAGAGGAGAGAAGTGAGGTAAAAGAGAAGTAAGGTGGGAAAATGTGAAAAATCAAAGAGCTTCACCTCCCCGGCAATGGCACCAAAATGTTGATAGTGGAAAACTATGCGATCGGAATTGGATTTTGAAAACTCATTGTTGTAGATCGATTTGCAAAACAATCCATCAATAGATAAAATTTATAGAAATTCGTAAAGAGATTTTGGGTTGAACATAGGGAGGCAGACGTTTAATTAAAAATATGTGTTTACTTTGTTGGTCGAAAACTAGCTATCTATTTAACAAATAATAAATAGAAGCGAGAGAGAATATTGCAAATAAAGACAAAAGAGAGGTAGAATAAACATGTATTTCATCATCAAATGTTTCTCATTACACTAATCATTACAACTAGAAAGAAGGAAATCTATGCTAGAAAGTAGTAAATCTACACTAGAAAGCAGTAAAGAGAATGGGGAGAGAAGTATCCTCCTCGATGATTGCTTGGAGGATGAGCTAGATGGAACGACGCCTAAAAGACAGAGGACAGAGCGAGAGGAAGGAGGACAAAGCGGAAGGAATCAGGGAAGAGGCAGGACGTCATCGTCGTCACGGGATCTGCTTCCCAAATAGAGTGAGAGGACAATCGTGTGATGCTCCACGAAGGGGGGAGAAGGTGGAAAAATTCTAATTTTTAGTCTAGAGGAGCATCCTAGGTTTTGGACAAGCTCTTAGAGCTTTGGAGGGGATAAGAGAAGAGGAGAAGGGATGAGAATTTCGTTGGGTAGGGGTTGCCTTTTATAGTTGCAAGGATTGGGGGCAATTTGGTCATTACATATTCAAAACATTAAATGAGGGGGTTTTTAGTGATGGATTTAAGTGTCATTAAAGACCCCACGTCGCTGCAACACCACGTGCACTCGCCCGTGCCTCCTCACACGATCTATGTCTGCTTGTGTTCTCGCAAGATCAACTGTTCGATCTCAAGATTGGAGTACTTGAAACGCTCCTTGCCAGCACCTCTTCGTCAACTCAATGCACAACGCATACCTCTTCTTAGCCGTCCGATCTCGCATCCAACTACTTAGAATACATCGTGCCCCCCGCGTCTGATCGGGAATTTGAATCTGCGTAGGATCACGTGTGCGTGAACTACGTGCATCCGTTTCGCCACATCGCCTGCTCCTCGCCCGCACAATCTTCATTGAACGGCTAAATTGAATGCACCCTACATCTTCAGCTAAATTTGAGGCTCGCGAGGATTCAACCCTGCGACCTCAGCCTCGCAATAGCATCCATGATCGACATGCTACAGGCGCTACTTAGTCTCATTTAGGAATTAGGCTCTTGCACCTATGGCTGTTGGATCAAGATCCAATAGCCTAGATTATACGTGCCTTTGCCTTCAGAAGTGTAGTTGCGAATCATTGGGTCAATTGGGCGGCTAAGATGGTGCCACGTGGCGCCACCTTGGCCGTTCATCTTCTATGTGTTGTAGATAATGCCACGGATGTCAAATTGGACTAATTTTTGTGCCGTTATGCTGCGATCGTCAATTCGAACCCATCCGTGCAACTGGATTTGTTGTCTGAAGTGCGGATTGACACCATCTTGGTGCTTAATTTCTTAGCTTCCTTGGACTATATCTGCTGCTACAGATGTCCAATCGGGGCGATCTTGGAGTCATTGAACTCCAGTCATTACCCTGATTAGATCTGTACGGTTGGATCCTCGGTCCAAGGCCCTGATTAAAAGTCACCCTGTCCATGGCCATAAAAGGAGATAATTACTATACAATTTGTACTATTTGACCTAAATGTATGATTATGCGTGTTATGCAATATTCACAATTCATGATGCTAATATGGTACTAAGAACATGCATTAATAGACATTTTTGTCTATTTAGATGTATGCACATCAGTAGTGTACCTTAAAACCCCTTCTCTTCACAAGAATAATTTTGTCTCACGAAGGAGACAGGAATTTGCATTGCGAATACCCAACCAATAACAAAGAAAGATTTCAAAACAACCTATAGAGCCAACAATGGTTAACCTAGCTACTATAGGTAAAGATACTTTCCTCTGTTGGAAGCACGTCAACAAAAGATGCGATGCGTGAACCACGCTTTGGCACAATGACGCTCTCATAAACTTTGGCGGGAGAGCAGGTGCACAACTGGATGAAGCTCTCAAGTGTGGAACGAATGCTTGGAGAGCTAGAGCTTCTTCTCAAGATCAATTTGACACAAAATAGTGGAAAGTAGTTTCACTAGGTGTGTCTTCACAAGGCAAGCATCCTCCTCTATTTATAGAGGGCCTTGGAAGGCTTTGGAAGGCCTTAGAATGCTTCCATAGCCGTTGGGGTTGAACCCAATTCAAAACAGGCCATAATCAGAATCATTTATGATTCTGATAGGATCATCAGACGTCTGGTCCAGGTATTAGATGTCTGGCAAACTTGTTTAAGACGTTTGGGAACTAACTCAGACGTCTGATTCTAGATGGGTTCCCTTACTGACTTTCATCAGACCTAAACAAGGTTCTACTATATAACCATCAAACGATGTACAGGACATTTAGTAGTAGGTTTGGATGTCTGGAAACCTAATAAAGTGTAGAAATGGATTCCCAAGATAGGTTAATGGCTAGAATATCTCACAAAGTGATTTTGGATCAGTTGAGCTAAAACGGTCACATATTAGATGTCCGGGATCCTCTATAGACGTCTGATAGAAGCCTAATGGTCATTTTCCTCAACAATCACTTTGTTAGCTAGCATTCCACTAATTGGATGTCTAGTAACATCATCAGACATCATGTAAGATGTCTGGACTAATGTTTGGACATCTAATGTCAACAGACAGAACCTACTAAGTCCAGCTTAAGTTATTAGACGTCTGAGTCAACAGTCAGACTTCTTAAAAGTCATTATTAGATGCCTGATATTTAGTTTAGACGTCTGAGAAGGTTGTCTGAAGCCTAACTTGGTTTTCTAAGTTCTCGAAGAAATACCTAAGTATCCTAAGGTTGCGTAAGTGTTCCTAGGACTACTTTGAGGGTACTTTGAGGCTCTTTAATATAAGATCTAAGAAAGAAATAAAGAGCAAAAACAAAGTACAAAATACAAAGTACAATGAAATAAGAAAGGAAATCTATTCTATTCTTCATCTCCCCCTTCTTCTAGCTTTCGCTCCTTGCGAAGCTCCTTCTCCTCTGTCAAGCTATTCCAATCCGCCATGGATGCGAGCTCAAACTCTGTCTAAACACATCTTCATTTGCAAATATACTAAAACCTAAGACTTCAAATGCAAATGTTAAATAACACGTGTTTTGTTACCATCAAAATAAATGATCGTGGCCCTCTAGCGCGAACACTATCCTCCTCTTACGAGGATGTTGAGGCCATCTATGAAGGCCAAAAAAATAACCTGTACTTCAACTTGTACAACCTAGGTTGGAGGAACCATCCAAATTTTTCTTGGAAAAGCAACGGGCAAGAGAACCACAAGGAAACATAGACTCGACCCAAATTTGGTAACCTAGTACAACAAAGGCCAATGGGTCAAGGTCAAGTCTACACCACTTTGCCCCTCAGTCATCTCAAACACCCCACTTGCAATGCTCAAAAACTTACAAGGAAGGTTGAGTTGAACATGAAATTGGTAGAGATGTAGGGGACCATAGCCCAACTTATGCAACAAATGAAAACCTCTATTGATAACCTGTAGATTGGTCTTATTGTCAATTCTTAACAACCTGGATATCTACCATCCCAACCGATACTAAACCCTAGGAATGTACAGAATCAAGGTGTTGGGCCTTAAGGGTTTGTTAATGTTGAGGAGACACAAGCTCATGCCCATGCAATTTATCAGGATACCCCAACCCCTCGATGTTAACCAAGTACCTACCATGACTAACTAGGAGACACTTGTTTTGCCCAACCCTCCTCAAGGTACTAACCAGCAATACTATGCCACAACAAATATCATCGCCTTAAGGAGTGGTAGCAATCCCAAGGGTCCTGCCCAACCCTAGGCAAATAACCTTAGGACCCATAATAAGCAAATCAAACTCCTAAACAAAAA
The DNA here is from genome assembly GCA_037157565.1 of Thalassia testudinum. Lineage (NCBI taxonomy): Eukaryota > Viridiplantae > Streptophyta > Magnoliopsida > Alismatales > Hydrocharitaceae > Thalassia > Thalassia testudinum. The sequence goes on from JAZHRO010000036.1 coordinate 11,929,324, forward strand.
TATTATTGAAAGAAAGCTTAAGTCTGAATCTGACTTGGAAGTAAGGTGTTGTTGTAAGGGCAAACAGAAAAAGCTAAAGGAGAAACTTTAAGCAAGAATATCTATGCCATATAGATTCAAATTGATAATTACCCGACTCATCACGGCTATCGGATCAATTCTTGACTACGCTGGATGTTTGATGAGTTCATATATGGAAAAGGGTAGGGCAAAATTTGAAAACATTAGGAAGGTAGTATTGTTTGACCAAACTAGCTCATTATTCTTAAATAAGCTAACCCCTAAGAAGTAGGACCTGGGAGCCTTGCTCATTTCCTGTACCATAGGTAACGTTACTTCTAATCGAGCCTGCCTTGACTTAGGTGCTTCAATCAATATGATCCCTACCATACTCTTTGAGAAACTCGATATGAGAAACTTGAAACCCACTAAAATAACCCTACAATTGGTTGGTCAATCAATTACAACACCTAAGGGTCTTCTAGAGGATGTTCTAGTCAAGGTAAATATTATTTACTATCTTATTGACTTCTTCATCCTTGACATGGAAGCACCAGAACAACTCAACCACACCCCAGTCATCATAGGATGACCATTCCTAGGCACCACCAAGGCTAAGATTAATTGTGAATTGGGAAATAGAGAGATTACCTTAGGGAATCAACAAATTAATTTAATATTTTGGAGGTATCAAATAAAAACAAAATCAAGTGTGGTTCAATCAAGGAGCCAGGCAGAATAGAAGAGGTTAGGGCCATACACATTATAGAAAACCCCACAATGGCCAATTCAACCCAAACTTAAGCAAAAAATCATGATGGTGCAAATATGATTGAGGGTAGAAATGATTCACACCACTTTAAAAAATAGGGATGGTGATTATCTTAGTGAAAGGTGATAAATATACATTATTTCATGATAAGATGCCTATTTATGCATGTTCCTAGGTTGATAGATGTATCTAGCATTATAAATATTACATAATATTCACCATCATACATTTAGAGTAGATTCTGTAATTTGTATATTAATTCATCCACTTTAATGGATAAGGAATTGGGCAACACATTTTTAGTCTTTCGACAGAGAATCTAACTATATGGATGTGATCAAGGTGACGATCGAAGTCCAACGCATCTAAAATTGCCTGATCAGACCTCTGTAGCATATTCTACAAGCCAAAGAAGGTCCATAGCTAAGGGACAAGGTGACACAAATCCAAGCATCAAATGACAAATTCAACCATATGGATGGGTTTGGGGCAACAATCGCAGTCCAATGACATGAAAATTGACCCAATCGGACATCCATAACATAAGCAATAGAACATGGATGGCCAAGATGGCGCTATGTAGCACCATCCTAGCTGCCCAAGGATGCTTGCACAAGCTAAATGCATGTCCATCTCACAACCTCAGCTATTGGATCACCATCCAATGGCTGAGGATCAGCCACGTTGCCCCTCTAGCTTGAGCTTCACAAAGTACAAAGGAGAACCCAGCATTTAATCCCATCCATTGGATCATCATCTAATGGCTAATTCATCACCACATCACCTGGCCACGAGCCCCTCCTAAACAAAGGCTAATCATAGCTGTTTGATAGTCATCCAACGACCACGATCATCCAATCACAAATGTAGCATAGTAATGGAGGAGGCACATTCTCAAAGGGGTGATACAGGCTTGATTCGCAATTATTTAAGGCAAATTCATCGTTGTTAAAGAGATACGTCATAGTATAGGACAAAATCGCTTAAATTATTTAAATTTATAAGTCAGATTCACAAGAGTCCATGGTCGAACATAGGGAGAAATTAATGGCAATTCTATCTCACTAATCACAAGAAATATAAGCAATTATGACCAAAACTTTATTTAGGACAATTCAAAATGATATAGATATGAAATCTAGCAGCAAAGTGCAAAAGGAATGGATTAAAATGGTGATTTGAATCACCAAATTAACCCTTGAAATTAAGCTCAAGTATCTCAAATAAATGAACAGTAAATCCAACCAAATATTCCATGCCGACCAGATTTAAATGATTCAACAATAGTAGCTTCAGAACTAGCAGAACACAACTCCATAGAAGAGGTAAAGGCCTCCTCTCTCCTTCCTTTATGCCTCATGGAAGAGGCAAGCACATTACAGAACAGAGGAAAAGGCCTCTTAGAATCTGCTAAGTGTAGAGAGTAGTAGAGGGCAAAAACCCTCCTCTCTTTCTCTTTTTCCTCTTCTTTCTCTCAGAGACCCAAGTTAAGCTAGGTAATCGGTCGGGTAAACAGGCGTGAAAAAGACCAGGCTTGTAGGCGTGGTCGCAAGTAAGGAGTGCAGAGGCGGGTAAGCAGGTGAGGAGGCTGGGGACCTGATCCCCGTGACTTGGACGAGGGGTTGGGAGCACAAAATCCCTTTATGCTCATGCATGGCTTCTAATTTCCATGATGTAGGACTATCTGCTCCCCTTTTTGTCGTAATGCAGCAGCAGTTGGTGAATTCTTCGACTGAGGAAGTAGGTGTGGACACAGCTGTCGATTGGGAACCTGGACATGCACCTGGAGGTAGTCTGTAGCATCTGTGGGTGTTGCTTGGAGGAGTCATGGCCAGAGGACTGTGGCTGTCATCAGAGAAGCTGAGGGTAGTAGCACATTTGAGTGGGCATGTTCAGTCGCCTAAACTCAAGAACACGGCCTAGTGGCCCAATCAAATTGGCTCAGAAATTCTCCAGACTTTGGCAAGTTCATTGATGGTGGTGGCGTCGCATTTGAGTGGGTGTGGAGGTCTGGCAACCTCAGTTAGGGTGTGTAAAAGCGACGATGGTCAGTAAGGTGAAAGCCCAACTTAGGAGAGGGCTTTTGATGAGGGTGGCGTAGCGAAGCTCGTGGAGGTGGCGGCGAGGCATTTGGTGAAGTGTAGCGAACTAGAGGCTACGCCAGAGCGTTGCCGAAAGCAGGGAAGACAAAGGTCGTGCAAGTGATAGTGTGCTTGTGAGTGATTTGTGAGTATAAGGGAAGAGAGTAGAGGGAGAGAGGAAGGGATAGAGAGGCTTAGAGGGGAAGGAGATGGACGGAGAGCGCTGGCGTTGGTGAGCTGGAGTTGAAGAAGATGCAATTGACGGTGAGTTGGTGGCAATGATGAAGAGGTGGAGAGTAGTCTCTCTTTGGCTGGAGAGATGCGAAAGTGATAGAGGAAGGCAGAGGGCCGTCCAATTTAATTGTTGGATGGCTGGAAGGGGAGAGTGGAGAGGGTCACCGGAGCAAGGTGCGAAGATGGCTAGAGAGGGAAGGAGGAGGGGTTTCTTTGGGAAAAACTTGCTAACGAGCTCGATTATGCATTAAGGAGGGTTTTATAGTGCTTCAGGAAAGCTTCCAAGCTTGGAAACAAGCTTGAGAAACTTGAATTTTTAGGAGAAAGATCCTTAAAATCCAAGGATTCATACAAGGTTGTTGAGGGGAGTTGGATCTAGAATTAGGTTTAGACGAATTATGATTTCCTTAAGATCATCCGTTCCAATTTTGGAAGGGATTGACCAAGCAATCGAGGAGGAATCCTTGATTGGAAGCTCAAATTCATGGGTTCACACCTGCCATGGCAGCAAGGACCCATTTGAAGAAGATGAAGAGAAGTTAGAGGCTATTTGTAAAGTTTCAAAAGTTAGGGGCATGATTGAGAGAGAAAGAGTCAGATTGGACCAAAATGCAAACTTGGTCAAGATGGACGCTGATTGGGCATAAATTTTGGTACAAACCTAGTTTGGATCAAAGGAATCTAATGGTGAAGTTGGATTTTAATTTGATCAAGTTTTACTTAGCAATTTGTGCAAAAATCCAAAATAGGGTAGAATTGTGTTTATGACTCTGTTTGAGATCAAAATGGGTTCCAAAGGTTAAATCAAGGGTACCAAACCTTATGGAATATTTTTCTATGAATTTTCAAAGGTTTAGATGAATTTTATCCTAAATAAAACCTCAGTAATTTAAGCGGGTCTGAAATTAGTGTTTTGGGTTCTATATTAGCTCTCGAAATGCATGAAATCCCGTTTCTGTCTGCATGGACCAACTTATTAGACTTTAATGCTCATTTGACCTTTATTTCAACCCTAGATAGCCCCTCAATTACTCAGTGTTCATGGTATGCTGTTAAAATTATAGAATTGACCTTGGTTTCTTGTTCTCTTATGAAAGCATAATAAGGTGGAGATATAACCCTTAGATGAATATGTAGGAGCTTTTATCTTTTATTCCAAACTAAAATGGGCTAGTTAGGTCCTATGATGGTGTTCCCATCATGCCCCCATGCCTACCTTTTGCTAGTCCCTTAGCAAAACATCCTATGGATCAACTAGGCCTCTAGGTCGGATGCAACCGTCAGGGTGTCTTATTAAGCTGAATCTCTAGAAATCAGATCAGAATACCAACAATAGACCTAGAGGTACTCAAGAATCATCCAAGATCCAGACCTGACCGGCTTTAGCCTGAGTCTACCATGAAGGTTTCTAAGGCTCGCAAAAACTTCCTAGAGGTTCGTTCACCGCAGCGGTTAAAGCAATCGTGCATAGACATAACATGTACAGGTTCAGTGTATTAGTGCATTTTTGTAAGAAAGAGATAGAGAAGGATTTTTTATTTGGAGAGTTTTCTCTCTTTTCTTTTTATTTTCCCTAAATCCATTCTCGAATTGGCCCTAAACATGGTCTGTATCGGATTCCTTGTCCCCACCATTAATCCTCGAAGGGTCCTTGGCTTTCGATGCCATGGGATAGCATCACCTGATTATGTTGGATTTGCACGCGGAAAGGTTCGAGTTTCAAAAACTCGTCATCGTAGTTCGATTTGCAAGAAAATCCATCGATCAGATAAAATTTATAACCGAAACTCGAAAAGTGACTCTCGGATTGAACACGGGGAGGCGAACATTTGGTTGTGAAAGATACGCATTTCACTCCTATTGATTTTCGTCATTTTCATCTTTTCTAATTTCTTTGGTATTTTTATTAGGGCAAGAGATCAGGTCGATGAAATTTTTATCTAGCTAATCTACTTGCAAAATATAAAAGAAAGAGAGAGAGAGAGAAATAGTCATATATTTCGAAGCAAATGTTTGTTACAAATACGAAAGTAGGAAAACTACACTAGAGAGTGGTAAAGATAGAGATGAGAAGAATCCCCCTCAATGGTCGCTTGGAGGATGACTCTCTCTGACGGCACTCGGATGAAGGTTGTGAGGAGCGAGACGAACGAAGATGGAGCCGAAGGATGGAGGACTGGGTAGGACATCATCACGGCAAGGATCTACTTCCCAAAGTAGGTGAGAAGACGACCACTGGATGCTCCACGGATGGGGATGAGGAGAGGGAAAAATATTTGCTTTTCTACTCTAGAGGAGCATCCTGGGCTTGGGACAAGCTCTCTTTAAAACCTTGGAGGTGGTGAGAGGAAGAAAAGAAGAGATGAAGAAGAAGGCAAGGTGTAGGGGTCCTTTTATAGTGGAGGAGAGGGGCCGAAACAAGTAAGGGATAATTAGCGACAACAAAGGTGTCGCTAAAGTTCCAACTCAAGCATCGCTGTAGCCTCTAGCTCAAGCTCCCACATACGTCTAGTCACACCTGTAGAAGTGTGGTCACCATACGACCGTTGGATCATGATCTTGCGGTTGAAGATTACGCGGAGATCGCGCCTTTGGAAGGCATGTTGGATGGCGTGTGAGAACTTGCGTTGATGCCCATGTGATCTCATTAGGTCATCCACTACGCCACATGGAAGCACACATACCGTCAATCACCGATCGTGCTACTAAGTTTGCACGCGCGTTGCCACAGAGCTGGATTTGAGGCTTAGGGGGATTCGAACATGTGCCATTCGTTTGAGAGCACCTCTCACGAACAATGCACTGTGGCATCGTTCGGAACCTTAGCTGTTGGATCTTGATCGAATGGATGTGGTACGAGATCTCCGATGATGAGGGGGCGCCTGTGGATGCTACTAGCCAGTGTTGGGTAGCCTAGATGGTTCCACGTGGCACTATCTGGGCCATCCATCTTCTTTCTATCGCAGAGGGTGACACGGTGCTTAGATTGAGATGATTCTCGCATTGCTGGACTGCGATCGTTGCTTCGGATCCATCGATAGGTTGGATATTTCATCTGAAGCCCATAAGGATGTCGCATTGCCCTCATGGCTGTTGATCTTCCTCGGATCGCATAAGGTGCTACGGGACTCCGATCTAGATGATTTTAAAGGCGTTAGACTTCGATCGTCATCCTGATCAGTTTCGTATGGTCAGATCATCCATCCGAGGCCCTAAAATAAGTCTCCTTCCCTACTAGCCATAAAAAGGACATAATTAACCTAAAATATACACAACTGCTCTAAATGCAGAATGATGCATACTATACAATATTTATAATATGAAATGTAAATCTAAGCCTAGGAACATACATGAATAGGCATTTTACCCTCAATAATTGTGTCTACATCAGCACCCATGGCAACCCCCAGAACCTTGGCTTTCGACACTTCGGGATAGCGGTGCCCATGGCATTCTGTAGCTAAATTTAGGCCTTGGCAATCAACATTTCAGGATAATCCTGCCCATGGCACTTGAACCAGAAGAAGGTGCTTATATGCCCCCGGTATGATATTTAGATATCCTAGGAGACAAGCACTGAGGAGATTATATGTTATTACGCATCTTTAAGGGGAATTTCTCACCTTTCCGTGTTGGGAACTCATCCAATTAACTTGTGTTGTCAAGCTGCTCCTAAGTTAGATCTTCAAGATGGCTTTTTAGAACAAAACACTTTTGGAATGATTTTTATTTATTATGTGCATTGAACTAGACTAACTGTGTGATTTTGGGTGCTTAGGTTACCAAGTCCCGCAAACTAGAGGGTAGGCAATGGGGCCGAATACTCCTTAAGCCTTAGACCTACTACATCTACCTCGCATTTTCCTCAACCTCTTAAGGATTAATCTAGATCTTAATAAATACTTGAGTGTTTAAACCCTAGAATATATCCAAGCGGCCTAAGGTAAGTATCCACCACTAATTTCCTAAGTTTTAGCCTTCCAGGTCTTAATTCATCATCCAATCCAACCTAGAAGTTAGGTAGGTTCCATATTAATTGTCAAGGGACTACTTCATTTTCTTTACTTTTTGTTCGCTCCTTTTTGTTCTTTCTTTTCTTTTCCTTCCCTTCTCTTTTTTCATTCATCTCAAAATGACCTCTCCTTTCCTCTTTTCTCCTTTCTTTTTTTTTGTGATGAAACCCTTTCATGCATTGATTTCATAGCATTTTGCATTTTAATACCCCCCCATGCCTAAGATTTGCAATATTCTCATTGTAAATTAGGTGGGTTTGACTTCAATTCAGATTGTACATTAGAACAGGTGGGTGGTGAACATGTCAGAGTGACTGTTGCGGATGATTTCTAGCTCTGATACAAGTATCAAAGGTGGAGTCGGCTGTTCTAATGGAGAAACCCTAAAGTGCAATATGAATTTAGCAAAGAGATATGTCAGGAAGTTTTGATTTTTTCAAAAGATGACGGGTTTCCTACTGTTAAGTGCTAAGTTTAATGACATCAGCTGGGCACAAGGAGCTCAAAAGGATATGTCAACTGACGCATTATGATGAGTGATAGGGAAAAATATGTGATTGTGATGGATGAGAATCAAATGGCCACAAATGAGTACCAAATTATGATGAAAAGTCATTCCAGAATGTTTATGATATGGGTCAAGTTGATTCATTTCTAGGTGGCTTTTATGGAGTTTCTACAGAGGAATCACTTCGAAGATGTAGTGATTGTGGAGTTCTGAAGTAAGATTGTCATGGGTCCAGGACCCAATAGAGGTGAATCTAATCAGCATATCCTAGATTTGTGGATCCTCTTGTGCAATGTGGCCTAATAGATCCTTTTCTAATGTGTCATCTTGTTTTTTCTCTAATGGGTGTAAGATCAATTCCTCAAAAAATGAAACAAAGATAGGGTTGTCTAATGATTCTTCTCTATAGTTTTCATCCCAGTAAAAAATGAATGCCTAGAGAGTGCCTTTGTGATCATCCAATTCCAAATCTATGAAGGATTCATACTCTAGGTTGTGGTCACTCTCGGTATCTACCATGCCCAATTCCTAGATATCCTTAAAACAATTATCATAATGAAATGTCACTAGATCCATGGAATAAAAATCTAAATCCTATCGATTGTTATCTTGTTCCCCAAAATCCATGTATGTTTCCTCAAGATCAAAGGTGAAAGCCGCCAATACTTTCAATTTGCTGGAATCATGCTTGGCTAAAATGAGATCCTCCATCATGTGGAAAACTTTCAATTCTGGCTCTAGGTTTTCTACTACTGAAATAGTCACGAGATCCTGAATCAAACATAGTTGTTTTGCTGAGTGTTTTCCTTTTCCTTTAGATGATTCCTTGAAAATATTGATTCCAGTTTACTTTTCTCCAGAGGCAATTACCTTGTTCCCTGATTCACAATTAATTATGGCACCTGTAGTAGCCAAAAAGGGTCTTCCCAAAATCAAGGGCATATCTTGTTTTGGTTGTGGCGCAACCATGTCAAGAACTAGGAAATTAGCTAAGTAGCTGAAATCTTTGACTCTAACTACCACATCCTCTACCAGCCCAATTGGGGTGATTACGGTTCAGTCAGCCAATTGCAGAGTGACATAAATGGTCTTAGCTATCCAATCTGTAGTTTCTCAAATAGGGCGGTTGGGATTAGGTTGATTGAAGCTCCATGATCCAGTATAGCCTATTTGAAATTTGTACCACCGATCTTGTAGGGGATCAGTGAGGTGCCTGGATTGGATTTCTTTGGAGGTAGACTATTTTGGATTATGGCACTCACACTTTCAGACAATACTACCTTCCCTTGTGATGGATCTTCCACCTCTTTTTTAGATAAGTTAGGTGAGGTGGGATTGAGAGTGAGGATATGAAGTATCGGAATAGTGACTTGTGCATTCCTCAATGGTCCCATTACATCAGATTTCAACAGTCCTCTAGTCTGGAGGTGGGATAAGATTTGGGATAGGGGAATGGATTGACTATCTTGGGGCATGGGTTTCTATTTCAACCTCTTGGTTTTGTCCTCGACCTTGCTATGTTGATCATAGGTTGGGTGAGATTTAGGAGATGCGACTCGGGGCTTGGGTTTGCAATCTTTTCTCATGCCAACAACATTGATCATAGCACAATCATGATGTAGAGGTGGAGGAGAGAGAATTGGTCCTTGTTACTGAATAGTAGGATAGGTCGTGGTGTCATTCGGATCATCTAAGGTGGATGAGGTAAACACGCAGGTATGAGTGGATGGGCCTAGCTGAGTGTACCTTGCTTGACTTTGGATTTGATTCACTACGTGTTTTTGAGTTGACATGTTGTTTGGATTTGGCAGAGGTTGGGAGGGAAGTGCTCTAGGCTAGCGAGTCCATGCCATTTGTGCAAGCTGATTTCAAACCTTTGTGATCTCGCCTTTGTGTTATTTCTACGTAGCTGTGTTAGTCTTCTAGATGTCAGCCAGGGCTTGCAAAATCATGCTCATTTGCGCTTCCTTTCTAGGCCTAGATTTGTAATTTAGATTGGGCATAGGTTGATGTTCTGATGTGAGTGTGGAGCCTATGGTCGGGGTTGGAATTGAGATCTCAGATTATGATTATTCCTAGACCACATGAAATTGGGATGATTATGCCATCCAGGATTATAAGTGTTCGAGAATGGATCATTTTGGATGGCGTTGAGGTTCTTGTAGGTCTGAGGAACCTTAGAGAAGTTAGAATACGAGGGTTCAAAGTTCCCCTAACTAGAGCAGGAGTTTCAGAGTTTCCTCTGAAACCAAGATTAGACGGGGGTGGATATGAGTCCATCCCCTAATGAGATTGGTGATAAATGTTATCCACGATCTCCCTACTAGAGGGTGGTTGCGCATATGGGTTTTGGTGTGTTGAGGCAGCTCTCTGCAAGTGTCAAGTCAAGTCATCCACCTTTTCCTCGTTAATCGAGACCTTGTCTAGGAGATTGGCCAATAGTTCTAGATCGACGGATGTGGACAAGCCTTGGGTTTCTTGTGCCCCCTGAGTGTTTGTCAATGCACGGGTAGTCGTCCTGTCGAACATGCCCATGGATTCATTATTGATGGAATTCTCACACATATTCTCCAGGATCTCCTGCATGGTGTCCTCATGTTGACCCATGATGTTGCCACCATATGTTGCATTAACGAAAAATCTAATATCTTTATGGAGTCCCTGGTAAAAAGACTGGACTTGTTCTCATTTAGGAACTCCTTAATGGGGGCATTTCCTCATGAAATCCAGAAAGTGATCCCATGCCTCATGAAGTGGTTCTCCCATATTCTGAGTAAAGTGCATGATCTGGTGCCTCAAAGCATTTGTCTGACCAACAGGAAAAAACTTCCTCAGAAATTCAGATTGAAGTTCAGCCCATGTGTTGATCGAATGAGTTAGGGTTTGATACCAGTGGGCAGCTTGTCCATGAGAGAGAAGGAGAACATCTTCATGAGCAGGATGTCTCGATCTTGAGTAGCTGTCCCAAAGGTCCTGGCCAGATGCTTCAGCTGTTTGATATGCTGGAAGGGTTCCTCCAAGTTCAGCCCATGAAATTTAGGGATAGCATGAATTATGTTGGGCATGAGTTCAATATCAGGTCCTCGAGAAGGGATTTGAACTCTAGATTCGATTGCTACTACAGTGAGATTGTAATGATCTCGCATCATAGGACACTGTGGTGTATTCATGAATGCATGGAATAGATCATTGAGGCTCTGAAGCTGATTTTGGAGATTGGGTTCTTCTTCTGCTTGGTGTTCCATGGCTATGGATGAAGGAGATCTAGGCCCAGATGAATCAGAAGAGATATTGATCTGGTTAGGAGGTAGCACAAACAAGTGAGTCGAGGCTTGGCCTCGACGAGAATGAACAACTAATGGATGCCTCAAGGGTCGTCTTAAGGACCTGCTCTTGAACATGCACTAGGGAACCAGATGAGGGACAGAACATGTGATGGACCTAATCGAGGCACCCAAAAAATCACTGGATGACTAAGGAGGTTAGAGGCATATGATACCTCTTGATCAGAAAGTCGTCCACCCGAGAAATACGTGGGTAGCCAGGAAGGGAGAGTCCTAGAAAGACCCCAACATGGTAGAGCGTCCCATGGGTTGTAGGGTTTCCCCCACCCGACCTTCCTTATCACCACTAATCCAAGTAGATCGGAATGAATAACTTGACCTCTTAAGTCTACCAAATGTTAATCCTGAATTAAGGTGCTTTGAATTTCACTTGAACTTTAGATTTGATTTGTGCTTGGTGAGCTAATTTGAAGGTTGGTTGACCAACAAGGTGGATCAGCTTCACCTAACCTACCCTAAGCTTGAAGATGAGTTGGGTAATGAGCCCAAAATCACTCTAAGTGATTTGCAAATAGGTTGTTAAGTCCAAAGTTTTAGAATTCAAATGGATGATTAAAGCCTAATTTTAGGGTTCTCTTGATTAGGTCAATTCAAGCAAGGGTTTAGGTGACACATATTGTGGGAAAATCAATTTTTGTTCTTTTAGGCAAGTGTGTTTTCTCAACCCTTAAGATGGAAACCCTAATTTGGCTCTTTTGGTCCAATGAGTTCTTTCCAAATGTGGCACCTAGGATTCAATCATGAAGGTGAATAGCCTAAGGTACCTTAAGTCCCTACTAGGTGCAGAAATCTAGAAGGGGATCTCTAGAATGAATCAAATCAGGCAACTTAAGGTGATTAAGTCTAATAATAAATGCGAGTTGATCCTAATTGATTTCTCTTTTTAATTCTTTTCCAAAAATAGGGGCATACGAAAAAGGAAATGAGATTACCTGCCCCTGGAGTAGTTGCCGTGCGGCTGATCTTTCGCTTTGTACCTCGCACAACCACAAGAAATCAAATGAAGCAAGTTACTATCTAATCAGAAATTGTAACTAGTAAAATCAAATTGTGCATTGCACCCCAGCAACGACGCCATAATGTTTAAGGTGAATTCATCGTTGTTAAAGAGATACGTCGTAGTATAGGAGAAAATCGCTCAAATCATTTAAATTTATAACTCAAATTTACAGGAGTTCAAGATCAAACACAGGGAGCAATTAATGGTAATTCAATCTCACTAATCACAAGAAATATAAGCAATTATGTCGAAAACCTTTTTAGAACAATTCAAAATGATATAGATATGAAATCCAGTAGCAAAGTGCAAATAGAATATGTTAAAATGGTGATTTGAATCACCAAATTAACCCTTGAAATTAAGCTCAAGTATCTCAAATAAATGAACACGAAAGCTAACCAAATATTTCACATCAACCAAATTTAAATGATTCAATAGTAGTAGCTACAGAACCAGTAGAACACAGCTCCATAGAAGAGGCAAAGGCCTCCTCTCTCATTCCTTCATGCCTCAAGGAAGAGGCAAGCACAGCACAACATAGAGACAAAGGCCTCTTAGAATTTGCTAAGTGTAGAGAGTAGTAGAGGGCAAACCCCCCTCTCTTTGTCCTCTTTCTTTTAGAGACCCGGGTTAAGCTGAGTAATCAGTTGGGTAAACGAGCGTGAACAGGACCAAGCTTGCAGGCGTGGTCGTAAGCGAGGAATGCAGAGGCAAGTAAACGACTAAGGTGGCTGGGGACCTGACCCCATGTCTTAGGCGAGGGGTCGGGAGCACAAAGTCCTTTTATGTGCATGCGTGGCTTCTGATTTCCATGATGTGGGACTATCTAGTCTCCCTTTCGTCGCAACGTAGCAGCAGTTGGTGAAGGCTTCGATTAAGGCAACAGGTGCAAACGCAGGCATTGATTGGGATCCTAGAGACGCACTTGGAGGAGTCCGCAGCATCTGGGGGTGTTGTCTGGAGGAGTCATGGCTGGATGACTACTGCTGTCATCGGAGAAGTCGAGTGCGGCAGCAGAGGTCCGGTCAGTCACCTGAAATCAAGAACACGGACTGGTGGCCCAATCAAATCGATTTAGAAACTTCCCCGAACCACGGTGAGTGTGCTGATGGTGGTGGCATTGCATTTGAGTGGGCATGGAGATCTGGCAACCTTGGTGTGGGTGTGTGTAAGCGACGGTGGTTGGTGAGGTGATTAAGTGAGTGAAAGCCCAAATTAGGAGAGGGCTTTTGATGAGGGTTGCATGGTGAAGCTTGTGGATATGGCAACTAGGTGTTTGGTGAAGTGTAGCAGGTTGGAGACTACACTGGAGCATCGTTGGAGGTAGGGAAGATGAAGGTCGTGCAGATGATAGTGTGGTGAGTGATTTGTGAGTATGGGGGAAGAGAGTAGAGGGAGAGAGGAAGGGATGGAGAGGTTTAGAGGGGAAGGAGATGGACGGAGAGTGCCAGCATTGGTGAGCCGGAGTCGAAGAAGATGGAGTCGACGGTGAGTTGGTGACGACGATGAAGAGGTAGAGAGAAGTCTCTCTTTGGCCAAAGAGATGTAGAAGAGATGGAGGAACTTAGAGAGCCATCAAATTTGATTGTCGGACGGTCAGAAGGGGAGAGCAGAGAGGGTCGTCGGAGCAAGGTGCGAAGGTGGCCGAAGAAGGAAGGTGGAAGGATTTCTCTGGCCAAAACTTGCTAAGGAGCTCGATTATGTGTTGTGGAAGCTTTTATAGAGCTTCAGGCAAGCATCCAAGCTTGGAAACAAGCTTTAGAAGCTTGGATATTTTAGGGAAAGATCCTTGAAATCCAAGGATTCGCATGGGTTTGTTGAGGGGAGTTGGAGTCTAGAATTACGTTTAGACGAATTTGGATTTCTTCAAGATCATTCCTTCCAATTTTGGAAGGGATTGACCAAGCAATCAAGGAGGAATCCTTGATTGGAAGCTTGGGTTCACGGGTTCACACCTGCCATGGCGGCAGGGACCCATTTGAAGAAGACGAAGAGAAGTTAAGAGGCTATTTGTAGAGATTTCGAAAGCTAGGGGCATGAATGAGAGAGAAAGAGTCAGATTGTACCAAAATGCAAACTAGGTCAAAATAGAATTTCATTTAGCCTAAATTTTGCTACAAACCTAATTTGAACCCAAGAAATCTAATGGTGATGACAGATTTTAGTTTACACCAAGTTTTACCAGGAAATTTGCATAAAAACCCAAATTAGGAAAGAACTATCTGTGACTCTATTTGAGGTCAAAATGGGTTCCAAAGGTCAAATAAGGGTACCAAATCTTATGGAATATTTTTATATAAATTTTAGAAGGTTTAGATGAATTTTATCCTGACCATAGCCTTAGTAATTTAAGCGGGTTTGAAATCAGGGTTTTGGGTGCTATATTAGCTCTCGAAATGTGCGAAGCCCCGTTTCTATATACATGGACCCACTTATTAGACTTTATTGCTCATTTCACCTTTAGCTCACCCCTATCCAACTACTTGGTTACTCTGTCTTCATGATATGCTGTTAAATTTACAGAATTAACCCAGGTTTCTTGTTCTCTTCTCAAAACAAAATAAGGTGGAGATATAACCCTCAAGTGAATATGTAGGAGCTTTTATCTTTTATTCTAGACCAAAATGGGCTAGTTAGGGCCTATGATGGTGTTCTCATCAGCAATCGCCACCAATTCTCAATGCGGGCCCACTCAATTGCGATCATATGATCGCAATTAAGCTGCTGTAGGAATACCATGTCGTCGAGGCACGGATGAATGCGTATCTGAGGCTTGGTCAGTGGTAGAGATTGAGCCATGTGGTTGCACAGATCATCTCGAATAGTGTACGCGCGATGTCACACGCACTTAAGGAGCAATCTTAGATGTGCGACCTAATGTGCTCATAGCCCTCCGATCCACATCCAAAGACTGTAGTGGGCTTCTCATTGCACCAGCATTACACTAGCACATATCACGGCTACACATGCGCACTGCACACAACACGTGCCATGCATGGCTAGATGCTTTATTTTGCACATTCCTTCATCTATAAATACCCACCATCGCTATTGATGGTAACACCATCATCTGTCATAACTAGCTTAAATTAGACAAAATCAACTGATAAATGCTCCTGAATAACCTTCTGAGGGTCGTAATTCCATTCTGAACCAAATGTGAGAAGTTAGGAAAATAAGTTAATTCTATTGTTTTAACACCTAATCACTAAATGCTAATTAACTAAGGGGATAATTGGTGTCAAATCAATGGTCAAATGAGCTCATTTTCCAAATAAGTGGGCCTGAGCTGACTGTTGATGTGTATTTCCATTATAGCTTTCAGAGGAGAGAATCACATTATATTATAGTGACGAAAATTGAGTCAACATTTAAATTTGTAAGTGCTCGAAAAATGTGAGTTCCGAGGTTGTTCGCAGGAAGCAAAATTGGAATTCAAACACTAGTCAAGTAATATAAATGAGCACAATAATCAACAATCACAAGAAGAATATATGCAATGAATAATCAACTAAGCATATATTCAATAATCAAATTGTATCTCAATAAAAAATATAATGAAAATCTGAAAAAGTGGTGGTTGAAGCCACCAATTAATAAGTTAACATGGAGGCTTAATTCCCATCTCAAGATCAACTTCTCAAAGGGCATCAGAAGCCTCAACTAAATGTTTAACTCAAGCCTAACAAAAAACTTATCCTTTTAAAGCCAAATCCTCTCAAATTCTCCTAAGTGCCAGCAAACCCCCTAACTCTCTCAGAAATCCTCTCATTTCTTTCTCCTCAAATCTGACCAGCCCGATCCAGACCTGGTTCAACATAAGGGGCTCTACACTCGCATGGTGTGGGTGAGTGTGTGGCAAGCATGTGATAATGGGGACCTGTCCCCATGACTCGAAGGTGATAAAGCAATAGGTGAAGAGGGTTATGAATTAACTTCAAAATTGAGCTCCCATGATGTTGGACTAAGATATCTTCTCATGCATGCAGCAGCTGGAAGCTTCAAGCCAATCAAGTTGCTGCTATTGTGTTTATGTCAAATTAAAGGTATAAGAAACTCTAGGGCCTTATCCTGCATGTCCTTGAGATGGTGGTGAAGTGTGCAACGAACGACGACCATTGATGTCAGAGAAATCAAAGTCATCGACGATGTCCTGTCACAAGAAATATGGGCTTAAAGCCCCAATTAAAATGTTCATAAGGGTCTTCGAAGTGTGAGGAGCATAGTGGTGGTGGTGATTTGTTGTATGGAGGTGGGATGATGTCGGACGGCATCAGTAATGGTAGCCAATGGTGGGTTTGTTCGATTGGGTGAAAAAATGATCAATGCCCCAAATTTCTTTGGGGATTTTGATCTGTGGGTCTTGGCAGAAGTTGTGGAGGTCGTTGCATGTTGTTTGGTGCTATGTAGTACCGATGCAAGCTCATTGGAGCTCACATCGAAGGTGAAGAAGACAAGGGGGACAAGGTGATAGCGTAGCCTAAATTACAATTTAAACACCTAAACCTAACCTAGGAGTCAAGGGAAGAGAAAGGCCTAAACTATTGGATGAAAGAGGGAGGGATTCCATGCTGGCTTGCCTCACTGGATGCAGAGGAGATGAACTCTCTGATGAGATGGAACACCGACGAGAAAGGAGGAAGGGGCCCTAGCGATGGTAGGCTAGAGTTGGAGGAGCTTGGGGAGGAGTTTGGTGCTGCTCTTTGGCCGGATGCAAGCATGGAATAGGGAGAGCATGAGGGTCATCAAAGTCGAGCCGAGGAATGGTTGGAGAAGAAGAAAGGTGATTTGTGGCCTAAACTCAACTGGGAAATATGTTGGGAGATGCCAAAGATTAAATAGAAGAGGAATTGACCCTCAATTGCAAGGAATCATCACGATTTCCTCATAAATTTGGCTACTCAAATCCATGAATTTTGAACTCATCGCTGGCGACGTGGGGAGAAAGTCGATCCTCATGGCCTTTTGCATTTGGTAGGGGATCACTTCAAGATCAATCCCTCCAAGTTTCGAGGGATTTGATCTTGAGATGCACACGTAATCATCGTGCAAAGCTCGTGTGGTTTGAGTCATGTTCATGGCCTGGTTTCCTGATTTGGAGAGGATGAAAGTGATGCTTGGGGGACCTCTTTGCAATAAAGATGAAAATATGGGGGTGCATGTGTAAGAAAAAATAGAAGATAGGGGCTCAAGTGTAATGAATAGAGATCTTGAGGACTAAATTGCAAACTTTTCAAGGTGAACTTTGATTGGGCCCAAATTTTGGTGTTAAGCTAATTTGGATCCAAGGAATCTAATGGTGAACTTGGATTTGAGTTTTTACGACATTTAGTTAGGTAAATTGCACAGAAGTCCAAATCAAGGCAAATTCCCATCTAAATCTCTATTCTTGTCAACATGGGTTCAGATGGTCAAAGTGAATGTACCAAACCTCTTAGATTATTTTTAAATTAATTTTAGGAGATTTATATTAGATTTATATCTACGAGATCCCTTTCAATTTGAGTATGGTTAATAATTAAGGTTTTTAATACTATTTTACTTGTTGAAATTCATGAAACTTTGATTCAGTCATTGTGAGCCAACTCGTTAAGTTCATTTGACCTTAAATTAATCCTTGATTAACTCGTTGGTTAATCTGCATTAATGATGAGATGTTAAAATGGCAGAATTAACATTGATTTCCTATCTTCTTAAATCAGTTCAGCACGGATTAGTGATCCCCAGAAGATCATTTAAAAGCATTTAAAACTTGATTCTAACTAATTCAAGTTATTTATGATGAATGATGGTGTTACGATCACTAACTGAATCAGGGTTTTCTACGTTTTGAGGATTATTTTATTAATAAAACCCTAAAATCAACCTCTGTTCAATTAAATAGGTTCTGGTAGAAATAAATGTAATCTAAACCTCCTAAAAAACATGAAAAAATATTTAAAAAGGTTTGGAACCTTTACACTGACTAAAGGGACCCATTTTGACCAAAAATAGACTAAGACGGGAATTTACATTATTTTGGGCTTCTGTGAAAATTTCCCAATCAAATTTAATCAAAATTTAAATATAAGGTCATCATTAGATTCCTTGGGCTCAAATTAGGTTAACCCTAAATTTTAAGCCCAATCAAAGTTTATCTTGACCTAGTTTGCATTTTAGCCCTACTCTATCTGAATATTGCATAATTACCCCTATGTTTCAATTCTTTCTTGCATTTAGGTCCTCTCTTCTTCTCCAAATAAGGAAATAACAGCCAACATCACATCCAAACCAACATTCATTGCACGAGGATTTCTTACTTAATCCTTAATCAAATCCCTCCAAATTTAGAGGGAATAATCTTAAGTTGATTCTCCTCCAAATGCATAAGATCTTGTGCTCTAATTTGGAATGGAGAGCTCCAATGAAGATCACGAAATCCATGGGTTTCCTTGACTAAATTTATGAATAATCTCATGAAATATTGGCAATTAAAGGCCAATTCCAGCTTTGTATAAGCTCTCCCATTCTCCAATGTGTTTCTAAGTCAAAATCGGCCAAAAAATCCCTCTTTTCTTCTCTCTCCGACCATGCTCCAATGACTCCAGTGACCTCCTCTAACCACTGTCTTTTGCACGTCCAACAACCAAATTGGATGTGCCAACTTCTTCCTCGAGCTCTTCCGATGCTAGTCAACCATAGCTAGGTCATCCTAGCCTCTTCCTTGTCACCATTTTTCCCACCAGAGTATTCGTCTTCACCACATCCAGCCTGCCAACTATAAACATTTTTCTCCCCCTTTTTGTCCAAATAGGTAGTGCTTCTTCCTCCTATCTTCTTCTAGAATAGGTCTAGATCCTTAGGACTAGGTTTTGATCCCTCCTCTCCATTTCCCCCTTTCTTCCTTGCCTCCAACGTGAGCTCCGGTGAGCTTGCACCACCACCACAGGCCTCCGTTCATCAAAACAACCACCTCAGAAGCACCCTCACACCTTGGGGAGCAAATGCCCTCAAGAAATTTAGTCTTTTGACTCCTCAATCGACCAGTCGACCAACCCACCTTGCGATCACCTCCATCGTTACCGTCCAACCTCTACAAGCACTCAAACACCACCACCACATTCTTCACCTCATGATGAACCTTGCTATTGATCGGGAGATTTTGCTTGGCAAAAATATATGTCAGAAAAATATGTTGTCATAGTAAAATGGCATGGTGGAAAAATCCCAGATCAAAAATATTTATCAGTGAAAACTAACCTTGAAGAGTTAGGTCATCTCCACAGGGAGGAATAGACCAATAACCCACCAATATTTTCAATGCATTGTTTGAATACTTTGTACGAGGCTAATATGATGCAAAATAAATTTGGTAATAATTTGAAGCATCAAATGAGATAAAGAGTGGCTTGAATGAGTATTAATGAAAAATAGATAGAATTAGGAAGTCACACAAGCAAATGCTACATAATATAAAATATTATATCCAAAAATCCTCTCTTTGCAATGGCATGAAATGTAAATTAAAATTCAACCCAAAACAGAGGACGTAATCCTCTTGCCCATGTGCACATTTGAAGCCATGGCGGGTGGTGAGATTTTTAGTGAAGGTTGGCCGGCGCTAGGGGATTCCGTTGGTGATAGCGGCATCGGCAATGGCTGTCGGAGGTGGTCAGCCGCAGCTTAGAGGTCACCGGTGGTGGGTGGTTTCGGTCGATGTGTGGGTAGTCAATTGGTGGCATAGATGGCGTGGAAGCACTCATGAAGGTGTGGGGAGCACGTTGGCATTAATGGTGTGAATTTTCATGGCTGGTGGTGGCAGCTGCGAATGGGGTAGCAGTGTCAGCATTGAGTTCTTCTCTGTTGGAGAAGATGAAGAAGATGATAAGGAGACTGGGCATGTGCAGGTGCGGTCGAGGGGAAGGCTACATGCAAGGGCTCTTGCACACGTAAGTGGTTACACGAGAGGGCATGGTTGCATGCAAGTGTGGCCGCACGGTGAGGCTCGCATGTGGGTCTGCTGTAGAGGTTGGAGCACAGAGTAGAGGAGGCAGGCATGGTCATGGTGGCTTCTACCGTGGTCGAGTGGGAGGAAGAAGATGAAGGGTAGTCCCCTTCGTGCATGCGTTGGAGAGTTAGAGGATAAAGCTGCTTCTACAACCACAAGAGGAAGATGAAGGCGTGGTGGTGCTTTATGGTGATGAATGATCTTGGTGAAGAAGACTCACAGTCAGAGGTTGAGGCGATTCCTCAGATGTCCGGGAAGGTTCCCAGACAACTTAGATGAAAGGGATCATGCATGGTGGTGATGTTGGAGACGTGGTCACAGTCATGGACATGGTGTCGAGGAGCTTGTTGTCACCACACTTGTAGAGAGGAAGCATGGTCATGGTCGGATGGCTCATGGTAGAGGTTGCTAGAGTGCGGCTGTGGGGAACTTGCAATCATGGCAAGGGAGAAGTCGTAGTGTCGACGAAGGCTTGCGGTTGGAAGGAGATGAAAGTGGAGGCCATGCTCCCACGTTGTGGGAGGAAGAAGATGGTGAGGGAGTTTCCCCCCATGGAGAGGAAGATGCCTATCCTTTCATCTTGCTTGGCTATATAAGGAGAAAGGAGAGAATGAGAGAGAGATATTTGAGGGAGAGAGAGAATAAGGAAGGAAATCATAGAGAGAAGTTGGCATTGATTGGAAAATATATGAGACCACTCATTTCCTAACTTGTTAAGAATTATCAACAAGGAAACAATCTTTCAAGAGACAATCCATACTGATCTCCTAGGGAAATTAATTGGAAAATTAAATGTCATGATGATAAAGTTGGACTCGTAAAATTTACTCCTACCTTAAAAGTAATTAATCAATTAACATACATGAATGCAGGAAATCCAAGGCTTAATCAACTTGATCAACATAATGCATGCTCTAATTTAAATTCCTATCCAATAATAATGCACTTAGGTACTAAATTAGTCTGCTAAAGTGGACCTATCACATATGCTTTTAATTAGGGCCAATAGCCCATATGTTTGTTTCAGGTGAACGTCTTGCCAAGCCATCTTCTCCGACACTGTTGGACCATCTACTGGTGAGTAAGCTTTAAGAGAAGCACCTCAATAGGTGCAGTTCACCACAAGGATCACATCTGGGCCCTTGCCTTTGCAAAACAAGGACTAAGATCCATCAATCGAACCTCAACCTTCTCAGACCGTGAAGTCAAGAAAGAATGAAGAAGAAGGCACTCTTTTGTGCCACATCGTGGGAAGAAAAACAAATTTTGGCAATGAATTGAATTGTGCACATGGGCTATTTGCCCATGAGCACAGAGGGTTGGGTCCCCTAGCTCTCCCCATGTGCATATGCACACACACACACGCTCGCATGCACGTGAGGGCATGCCTAGGCGAGAGCCTTGGTTGGATTTTGGGTTCGGTATGGGATTGAATTGGGTTTGTTTTGAAGAGAAATGGAGAGGGTTTGGCTGAGAGAAGGAAATGGGGGGTTCTTTCTCATGCACGCTTTGAGTTAGACATCTGAATCCTAACTTTAAGTCATCAAATCATAATTTCTAGATGTTTTGCTAGGTTGTGAATTGCATTAAGTGTTGAGTTGACCTTATTTGAACCACATTTTTGTTACTCAACCACTTACTTTTATTTTTGGACTTTTGATATTGCAATTAATTAAGCATATATTCTTTTTATATCAAGCTCCCTATGCTTCATTCTTATTACTTGATTAGTGGCTTAATTTGTGATCATTTGCTCCCTAAGACGACCTCAGAACTCTTTTGATTTCAAGATTACAAATTTTAAATGTTGATTCGCTTTTGTTGACTATACTACGACACATATTTCAAACTCGATGAAAGCTCGTCAACACCTCTCCTTTGATCCTCATCTCTACCTATGCTTCCCTCACCTAGTCTAGAGCTCTAGAAGCCTTCCTAAGCTCCTAAGAGCTTGTTCCCATAGGTCACCTATTATTCTAGGTAATCCTTCCTCTACCAACAATTCTTTCTACTCATCACCACCTTCGTAGGAGACCTAAAGGTTGTCCTCTCACCCCCATTCAAGTAGAAGATCACCACCACCTTCTTATCCTCATTCTCTTTGGTTAGAAACTCCCATCTCCTCATCCCAAATTCCTATTAGCTTGGACTAGCATTCCACTACTCGGTTTCCTTTGGCATGTCATCCCTGTTGTCTAGCCACAGTCAAACACCGTCGTCTCATCGGGAAATCATCTTTCGAGATTTCTCTCACCTCACTCTCTCTCTTTTATTGTATTCTCCTTATTTGTAATAAAACTTTTTTTAGTTATAATATAAAACTTCTCTCTCCCCCTTTAATTGGTTTGTTTAACTAGATTAGTGTTGACCTAATGTTCTACTTATATCAAAAACCCACAAAAATTACAAAAGATGAAAATACCAAAAATAAATAATCAAATGCAATTTTCAATCAAGTGTTTACCTCCCTGTGCTCTACCCGGGACTCATTGAGTCTTGGTTATAAGATTATTTGATAGCAAAATTCTACATGTACTACAAGGGTTTCCCTTTCTCGAAACCCTAGCTCTTTTCTTCACATGAATTTTCGCTCATTAAAAGGATATTCATGAACCCAAAATTTTGTTGGAGGATTTACCTGACAAACCAAAAACCCAACAAAACCTTTATCCTAAATTATTGGAGTTTGTGGATCAACACCAAGATAATATTGAAGATCAAATTCCAAATGGTTGGATTCGGTATCCAAAGATTGAAATACAAGAGGAAGAATGAGAAGGGATCTTTAATTTGGGGAGCAACTCCTAAGAAGCCTAATCTGATTATTGAAATCAATTTAAGCATCCTAGGATCTACACTTATAACACCATTAAGAACCCTCGATACCTTCTGAAAGCATGACAATCCTCACCCTCCCAACCATTACGTAATTTCTGCACCTACCAAAGCCTTCCATATGAGCATCTAAGAAAACACCTATTGGAGACCATTCAGGCTTGCCCAACACCATCAGCTTGCCACTTTTCTTGTCTTTTTGGCAAGACCAATACGATTGATCGAGACCCATATGTTAGCATCCATAAATTCAACTATTGTATCAAAAATTGGTAGAGTAAGTAGATGTTGGATCGTGCCTAGCTAGAGGTAATAAACTTAGTACTTGTTGGGAGGAAACCTAATGCCCTTTTAGGATGTAAATACTCTCCTTTATGGATGCGTTAGCTGACCAAACTCATTGCAATTTTCAGGTGCTATCCTCACACTCTACTCTTGCATGTTAAATTGCACTAGAAGGGGTGAATAGTGAAATTGAAATATAATATGTAAATAAAAATTCAATCACAAAATGAACACCATGATTTTTAGGTGGAAACTGAAACCAAGGGAAAACCACCACCTAAGTCGACCCGACTATGATTTTCGATCACTGAGTGATCAATCCACTAACCATACCACTTCTAAATTGAGGGTAGTGTTCCTCAATTACAAAGCCCACCTCCGATCCCTCAATGGAGGTTTCTCCCTTCATAAGGAAGAGACAAGGATTCGATAGGCTTGATGTAGCAAAAATTCATTGCAAAAAGATTTGAGTTTAGAAAACCCATCGTTGTAGTATAATTCGCAAGAAAATACGTCAATCAGCTAATTTTTTACCGAAACTCAGAATGAATCTCAGGTCGAACATGAGGAGGCTATGTCGATTCGAAATTCGCAGTTATATTTTTTTTATAATTTTTGTTTATAATTGAGACATTCATAATGATCGCTATTCTACTCGCAATATAAACACTAAAATTAGAAAGAGAGAGAGAGAAAGAGATAAAGAGAAAAATAACTTTTATACTAACAATAATGCCATTACAACTACAACTAGTAAGCGGAAAATCTAATCTAGAAAGTGATAAAGAGAAGGGGGTGAGAAGTTATCCTCCACGACGGCTGCTTGGAGGCTGAGTCAGACGGATGTCGCCTGGAATAAGGAGAGCGAAGATGGAAGATAGAGGATGGATCGGGAAGAATTGGGGGTGAGGCAGGGCATCGGCATCATGGGATCTACTTCCAGAATGGGGGCGAGAAGTTGGCTAGTGAGAGCTTCGTGAAGGGGATGAGAGCTGGAAAAAATTGTATTTTTACTCTAGCGAAGCTTCCCGTAGATTGGGAGAACTAAAGTGAGCTTTAGAACTTGAATTCTTAGCTCTTAGAGAGGGAGAGAGATGTTGGAAGGGATGAAGAAAATGTGGAGGGCGTAGGTGACGATTCGATTTTCGATTAATAAGATGATAATTAAAATGATTTGTCATTTGTATTTCTATGTGGTGGAAAATCGACTAATCAAAGTATTGAATTAAAATAAACCACTCGAGAAGAGCGGGTCATATCCACAGGGAGGTAATGGCCTATTAAAACTCATACAGGTTAAAAGTAGATGTTCATGATAAATTTCATCAGGAAACCAAGTCAAAATCACTTTTAGATTAAGTAAACAACAAGAGCTAATGCTGAAATAACAATTATGCACATCTAAAGGATATATTTTGTAATGTGGCATAATATAATACTAATAAAATTTCACAGTGGCAGCCAATGTAATTATTAATTGAGAGTAGAATAGGGGATTCCCTTCGTGCTTGGCATGCATGCATGGCAGGCCACAGCTGGAGGCGAGATTCACGGTGAAGGATAAGACCTCCGAGTCACTTCTGATGGCGTTGGTGGTTTGAAGAATGGCGGCAGCGAGGATGAATGGATGGTGGGTGGCTAGCTGCAACCCCTGTTTGTTGTCTGCAGATAGGAGGGAAAGGAGATGGTGGCGTGTACAGCTGCAAAGCCGGTGGCACATGCTGATGGAGGACCGCACGAAGTTGCACGAGCATGCAGCTGGGGCTACAAGCGGGTGCTGGTAGCGTTGCAGTAGCGCATACATAGTGCGATGGTGGTAGCTCTTAGCGTGCGTAGGTGGCAGTGATGGCGGCATGCTACTACTGTTGAAGTCGAAGGAGAGGTGCGTGCGGAGAGGGCTGGCTGCTGGTGGTGTGCACACGGTCGTGGACAGGGGTCTGGACGGGCGCACACAGGGTGAGAGGAGGTGTGGAGGTGGTTGCTGTAGGTACTTTAGATGTTTGGAAACATTCCCAAATGACTTAACCAGCAGGCAAGATGAAGGTGCAGGTGGTGCGTGGAGGTAGCGGTAGTGTTGACAGAGATGGTTGCATGGCCATCAGAGACACATGCGCACGGCGATGCGAGGCTATGCAGATGACGGTGCCGGCTATCACCCGCACGTCCACGGTGGCAAAGCTCTCGCCGTGGTAGAGGTCGGCAATGGTGAGACGGAGGAGCTTGAAACTCTGCACAGTGATGGAGTGAAGGTGGTGGCCTCCCGAGCATGGCAGCTGCTCCGCCTCTCTTGTAGCCATCTACAATTCAAATGGAGTGATGGAGATCCGCTTCTGTCGGTCTTGGTCTTCAATGGTGGCCAGCCGATCCCTTCTGCCATTAACAAAGAAGGGAATAAATAAATAAAATGAAAAAGAAATGATGGGTTAATTATGCATAGACCCTTGACTTCTATGTTAAACCAAAATGATGCATGTAATGCACCTAATTGGTTAACTAATTAAATACTTGGAATTCTATGTTAATTATAAATGTATTTAGATATGAATGCAATGCATGAAATATGCAAATAAGTGACTAATTAGACTAATCTATTTACATCTTATTATATGCTATTTATATGTCAATATTAATCTAAGGTCTAGGCAATTAAGTAACTAATTAGCCCATAAATATGAGCTCATCAGTAGGGCCTTTATATAGTTGCATACATTGGGGCAAAAGAGGCATTTTAGCTTTCAACATTAAACTCTGCTGCCTTTAGTGATAGATACGTGTGCCATTGTAGACACACGTCACTGTAGTCGCACACCTCATGTCCGCCGCTTGCTTCTGATCAGATGCTCCACAATGCACCATGTCACCCGATTCTTCTTCTTTAGGCGTTAAGCGGGCCTGCCACGTTCTTGAGATCTCAGCCATTCGATCTCTTGATCGGATGGGTTAAAAAACACGTGCACTCTTTGCCTCCTCAACACACACAATGCCAGCGTGTACGGTTGCACGTGATCGTGCGTGTATGTGTATGGTGCTCATTCACCGCACCGTGTCACCACCATCATCACCTTTCAATGAGCATCTGATGGCTAAATTCCATCCATGCTCGCTCATCGCTTCGATTTGAAGTGCACCACACTTCAAATCGGCACCCACCTCTTCAAAAAGGGGAGAGCAACCAACACGCTACTCCCCACCTTTAGTCAAGTTTTTATTTTAAGGTGCATTCGCTCTTGACCATTGGATGGCGATCCCACGGTCGAGATCAAGCATCCTTTTCCTTCAAGTGATGAGAGCGCCACTTGGGGAGTGATGTGGTGCATTCTTGACCGTTGGATCAAGATCCAAGGGCTGAGATCAAGTCTTCTATGATGAGGACAGGAGCGCTAGTGCCTTCAAGTGGCTTGGATGGCACCATGTGGTGCCATCTAGGTTACCCAACTTCTTTTGCTTGTAGGAGGTGCCACGATTATCGGATTGGACAGATTTTCACATTGTTAGTTTTTGATCGTCGATTCGAACCCATCCATGTAGTAAGATTTGTCATCTAAAGTCTAGATTTTACACCACCTTGCCCATGGCCTCTGGTCTTCCTTGAACTGTATCAGATGCTACAGAAATCCGATCGAGGAAATCTTAGAGTCATTGAACTCCGATCGTCGCCCTAATCAGATCTGTTCAATTGGATGTTCAATCCTAGGCCCCGATAAATATTACCCTGTCCCTAGCCATAAAAAGAGGTGAATTACTATACAATTTATACAAATTAACCTAAATGCATGATGATGCATGTTATGCACTATTTATGATGCATGATGCTTCTATGATACTAAGAACATGCATAAATAGACATTTCAGGCTACTTAGATGTATAGACATCATGGTCAAACACCCAAATACAATAGCAAGAAAATAGACTAAAATAAAACCATAACCTATATAGCACCATAGATAGATAATTATATGGTCTAGCTGCTATAGGTGATTAGGAAACTCCCTATGTAGAATGATTACAGTAGAGTAGTGAGGAGACAGAGTATTTGCCTAAGTATTAAAGAGCATAATAGTAGGGAAAGTATATAAGGAGTAATATGGTGTATAGAACTTGTGTTTTTATCTCCAATGGGTGTGTCTTGCCTAATGGGGGTTAAAAGGTATTTGTAGGTGATGGGAACGCCATCATGAGCCCTAACCAGCTCATTTTGACCCAATGAAGTGAATAAAAGCTCCTACATAATCAACTGAAGGTCCTAATTCACTAAATAACCTTTCTGAGAGAAAAGTAAAAAACAAGGGGTAAAACTATAATTTTACCATTATAGGACAACAATGGGTTTTCTCAAGGGCTAAATAAAGGTCAAAGGATCTTAACAAGATAAAAAGTGGGTTGGATTTGACAGAAAAGGGTTTGTGTGTGTCATGTGAATTAAATGACTTCTTGAAATCCTAAAACAAATCAACTTGTTTAATGAAGGTTTTGGTCAGGATAAAATTCACCTAAACCCTCGAAAAATCATAAAAAAATATTTTCTAGGATTTAGAACCTTTAAATTGGCCATTGGAACCCATCTTGACCAAGAATGGTGTCTTAAACAGATATTTGCCCTAAATTGGGTTTTTACAAAAATTTTCTTGTCAAACATGGTCAAACCCAAAATCCAACTTCACCATTGGATTCCTTAGGTCAAAATTAGATTTTTACCAAAATTTGGACTCAAGATGAATTTGCCTTGACCTAATTTGCAAAAAGGTCCAACGTGATTACATTTGTACCCCTATCTTTCAAAAACCTTTGCAAAAGCCCCCTAGCTTCTTCATCGTTCTCACAATTAGGTCGCTCCACCATTATAGTAGAGGAATCCTACTCCGGCAAGCTTTAGAAGGTGATTTCTCCCTGATTTCTCAGAGAATCCCTTTCAAGATTGGAAAGGAGATTCACTAAGAAAATCCCTCCAATGTGAACCCAGTTTGATACCCTAATTGTTACCAAATCTCTCATGCGAACGCATGAGAGATTTGGGTCGCTTTTGAAGTTGCCATCTCCGGCGAGCATACCTTGTTTGGAAGCTTGGCTTCCAAGCACAAATCCCCCTCCAGAGGTTTATTTAAGAAGCCCCAGATCCAACCGACTCTTCCAAGCTTGAAAACGACCGGAAACCTTTTCAATTTCTTCTCCCCCCCTTCAGCTGATTCGCCCATCAAGCTCCGGTGACCTTCCCTAATCACCCTTGTCGCCTGACCACAATACTAGTGGCAGGTTCTTCTTCCTTGCATTCGTCCGCATCGCGCAACACCCATCGACGCTCGTGTCTCCCCTTCATCCTCTCCGACCATGCCTCTCTGAGCACCTTCGCCTCCAACGTCGACAGTACGTGCACGACACCATCTTCACCTTCCCTTCGTCCACTATCACCCTAGATAAGTCTCCTTCATCCTCTACATTCTTCTTCCCTCTTTATTTCGCTAAATCGACTACTACCGCACTCCACCACCATCATCTCCTTCACCTCTGGCTACCACCTACAGCAAGACCTCTCCACCACCACAGACCATCCTACCCCTCGCCGACAAGTCCATCAGCACCCCTGCATTCCACTCAACATTTTCCCTCACCCATACCACCACTCTAGTCACCCAAACACACCCCCGAACACACCCACACATATGCACACAGTGTGCCCTAGGTACGCTCACACAGGCGTTCTCATGCTATGCCAACCACCGCAGCACACTTGTCATGCCTCAACGAAGCTCCCTAGATGATTTGACGTGGCCGCGAGGCCATTCCCATGTTTTCAAGTATCTGACCACCTGCCGCCATTGATGGACCTTGAAGCTTGCTTACTGCGCTCCAGGTGCTACTGCTCCAGGTGATAGTCCCAGGTGGTGCAGACTTGAGGCACGGACACACCCAAGCCTTTGATTGGAGTAGAGAGCAGCTGTAGCCTCGCAATTTGAAGAAGACATCTACTGCTGCAGTGCACAAGGGAGGTGGGACATTTAGTCCTACCTTAGAACTAGAAGAGCGACCGTGTGTGCATAAGTTGAATTTACGCCAGTAGCTTATCGCCTCTGAATCACGGGGTGAGGTCCCTCTCACCCGAACCAAACCAGCCTCGTCCATGCTCACCCCCCACGGACCTAGCCTTGACCCGACTCGACTGCATTCCTCGGCCACCACAGCACGTTGGTGGGCCTGGTCCCGGGTACGTACCCGACCCGATTACTCGATAACGTGTGGCTCTAGGAGAGCGGAACCTAAGAGAGAAAAGAGATGAGAGGGCGTGCAGGTAGGGGGTAGGTTTTGCTGCAGGTTGAAGAGGAGAAGAAGTGAAGCTGAAAAAGAAGGAGAAGATAAGGATGCAAAGAAGCTAAGGTAGAGAAAGAAAGAGAAGGAAGAAGCTGAAGCCAAGGCAAAGTAGGAAGAAGCTGAAGGAAGAGAGAAGGCAGCCGGCAGAGAGAGAAAGAAGAAGAGAAAAGCCAAAGAAGAAGAAGGGAGGAGAAGGCAGAGAAAGCTAAGGAAAGAAAGAAGGGAAAGAAAACTTGCCAAGGTAAAATAAGAAGAGAAGAAATTAGAGAAAGAAAAAATCAGTAGGAGCACAGTTTAAGACATCTAATTTACAAATCAAATATTCAATTTTTAATTCATATTCATATACATTGAGTCCTTGAGTATTTTGTGATCTACATTGCCAATTACTACTATATTTTTGCACTATGATATTGATATTATTGCATATTCCTTTAATTGTGATCTTGATTTCTAAAACACCAATTTGCTCCCTGTGTTCGAGCTCAGACTTTAAATTCAAGTAATAATATTGTATTTGTTTTGAATGCTCTTTCAGCTATATTACAACGTGATATTCTTAAAACACCGATTCAGTGATCATAAACAGTAGGATTCAAGAGAACCTTCAAGAAGTCTTGGGAGCCTTCTCCTAGCTGTTGGAGGCAAATTCCCATTGAATGGGTTGAAGTCCAAATCAAATCAGACAATCAATGTTTTGGACAGCAGAATCTGACATCTAAAAAATGGGTTAGATGTCTGATAATAGGTTATTGGACATTTAACAAAAAGTGTGGATGCCTAAAAAAAGAGACTCAGGGTTGCTGGACTCAATTGGACCTAAATACTGCACTTGTGACTAATGGTCTAGCGTCTGAAGGCTCATTATAAGACATTTGAGGGAAATTTTGGACATTTGAAAATGAACGGGTTCGTTTCTAGATTTGATTAGATCCAAATAGGGATCTAATGTATAATGGTAAGACGTCTATTGGATGTCTACCCATATTCTTGGATGTTTGATGGTCATAATGGCCTCGGATTTTGGTTTACTTGCAAATCTAAAATTTGAGATTGTGTCTGACAAATTTTACTTTAAGTCAAATCTAACCAAACATTCCAATATTGGATGTCTAGGACCAGATTTGGACATTCGAAAATGATGTTAAACTATTCCTAACTATGATTATGACGATTTTGTTTTGATCAGGGCAGATTTAGGCTTAACAGTTAGGTATTTAAACGATCGAAGGTGTGACCAGATGTCTATAGTGACCTATGGACATCTGAAGCTTAAGTGTTTAATTTCTTAAGGTAGTTTGTATGGTATTTGGTCATCTAATATAAGTATTAGATGACTTAACTTTCCATATCAGACATCTAGATGCACCATCAGACGTCTGATGCTATGGTATATTTTAGGTTGAAAATTAGATTTTGTTTCTATCTTTTTCCTAAGTGTTGAGCACCTAAGTCAAGAAATTCTATATCTAGATGGAGGCTTTTTACAACTTTTCTAGACTCAATAAATAGAAAATTACAACTCTTTTCAAGAGAACATATAATCTTAAGACCTAGACACTGACATTTGTTATTACCCTTATTTTGATATAACAAAATTATGTTTTTATTGACTAACCATTACAGATTAAGTCAAATTAAAGCATGGATGTGTCCTCATCAAGATTATTCAAATGCATCATGTGAAGAAGAAGACTTGAAGACTATTTTATCTTTATTGAGTCTATAATTATGTAAGGAACCTCAATAAGATAACAAATGTAAGTTTTCTATATTTGCAAAAATCATTCTCTTTTGGACCTAAGTCAATTCTACTCTTGATTGACCAAAATACATTTTTGATGAACCAACTCCTAGTTTTAATCAACCAAATTCCTCTAACGATCATATTCCCTTTTGATAGATCAATCCATTTTATTTAATCAATCAAAATATTCAAATGGTCAAATTTCTTTTGAAATTGTTAAGTCCATCAATATACCCTTTTAATCGATCACATTAAATTGATCAATACTTTGATTTAATCAATAAAAAGTATTTTTGATCAATCAAACTTTTATTTTGATCTATCAAACCCATCTTTTCAGTATTTCAAAAATAGGTCAAAAAATACCTATAAATAAGACCTTCGAAACCCCTCTTTTAAAGACACCTCAAGTGCTTTCAAAAAGCAAAAGATGAATATTCTCTCTGATGCTTTCGTGCTTCCAAGCCTACAACTATTACAATTCAAAGCACGCTCCTTTGCGATTCAAGAAAGGTTGGTTTGTTTTATTCTTGTTGAGGTTCCATAGGAAATATTTCTATATTCATTTTATTCACTTGTTCTTGGTATGGAAATCCGAGTTGTATTGGAAGTCACCTTGTTCTTCTCTTGGTCAGGTGTAAGAGAAGACATTTGTAAGATGTTGTGCCACCCTCATTCAAGTGGTACATGATAGTGGATTTGACTAGCGTTGACTTGTCGAGAAAATACTAAGTTGGGAGGCTTAAATAGTGGTTTTCACCTAGAAGAGTTTCCACTCTAAATCAGGTGTTATTTTTTGGTCTGTGCTTATTTAATTTTTTTTTATCTATGGTAAATGAGTTTTTAAGGTCTCATAGAAATAGATATTACACTATTCACCTCCCTCCACTGTATACTTGATCCCTTACGCTTCGCACACACTCACATCTAGTATCAAAGCCCTCTTCTACTCTAGCCAGGATGTCAAAGTCCTCTGAGGTATACGCTGAGGGTCAATCTGCTGTCAGACCACCACTATTCTATGGCACCAACTATGGGTATTTGAATATCAATTAGAGCAATTCATTTTCTGCATATCACTTATTGTGCTCAATTTATTGTGCTTATCTATTCTGAATGAAGATTAATGTCAGAATACCATATTTGCTCCCTGCGAACGACCTTGAACTGCAATTAGAATCTGAGTTTTATAAATTTAAATGTTTTGTTGTGCGATTTAGGAGTGTACTATAACGAACTCATATTTAAATCTCCTCAATTTGCACTCAACAAAGATGGGTTATGGATAGTGGTTGCTCAAAGCACATAATAGGAGAAGAAGACCTGTTCCTCAACCTTAACCGTGAGGAAGGTGGTTTAGTCACCTTTGGCAACAACCACAAGGGCCATATTATTGGTATTGACCAAATTGGTAAATCCAAAACCTCTTTTAATAATGTTCATCATATTATTGGCCTAAAACATAACTTTCTTAGTGTAAGTCAAATATGAGATAAAGGCTATAAAGTCACTTTTACATCAAAAGGCTTTAAAATTAGGGATAAGAGTTCAAAGGAAATCCTTTCGATTGAAGACAAATCAAAAGACATCTACACTATTGACTTTGATAAATGCAACAATCTTAATTGCTTAGTTGCGTCAAATGATGAGTCAATATTGTGGCATCATCGACTCGATCATGTTCACATGTGAGATATAAACAAGCTTGTGAAACACTTCTTATGAGGCTTGCCTAAGATTTCCTTTAGAAAGAAAAATCTCTGTTCATGTTGTGAACTATGAAAACTTTATAAAACTTCTTTTAAATCGAAAAACAGGGTCAGTACTTCCAATCCACTTGAGTTGATCCACTTAGATCTCTTCGGATGAACCAAGTCTGAAGTCTAAATGGGTGTAGATATTGTCTTGTCATTATTGATGACTTCTCCCAGTTCACTTGAGTATTATTCTTAAGGTCTAAATATTCTACCTTCGAGGAATTTAGAAAATTAGCAAGAAAATTCAAACCGAATCTGGCCTATCCATCAGTAGGATTAGGTGTGATCATGGAGGAGAATTTGAAAATAAAAAATTCCAAGATTTCTACGCTTATGAGATAAAATGAGAATTTGCTTTTCCTAAAGCAACTCCTCAAAATGATGTTGTACAAAGAAAGAATAGAACCCTACAGGAGTGTGCTTGCACCATGCTGTACGAGTCAAAGCTACCTCAGTATTTTTGGGATGAGGCTGTAAACATGACTTCTTATATCCAAAATAAGGCCTTTATTAGACTTATCCTTCATAAAACACCTTTTGATCTTTAGTTTGATAGGACTCC
This sequence comes from Thalassia testudinum, assembly GCA_037157565.1. Lineage (NCBI taxonomy): Eukaryota > Viridiplantae > Streptophyta > Magnoliopsida > Alismatales > Hydrocharitaceae > Thalassia > Thalassia testudinum. The sequence goes on from JAZHRO010000036.1 coordinate 11,962,753, forward strand.
TAAAATCTCTTACTTCAAAGTACTTGGCTACAACTGTTTCATACTAAATCCAAAGGAAAACTTGGATAAGTTTGAAGGAAAAAGTGAGGAAGGAATCTTTCTAGAATACTCCTCTAGAAGTAAAGCCTACAGAATCTTTAATAAGAACTTGGTAGATGAAGAGACTCTGCATGTATCTTTTGATGAATCAGATCAATTAGATAAAGCATCAACCAAAGATGATAATCAACCTCTAGATGATCCTTCAAACATTCCTAAAGGCATCATCTCTAGTGAACTTCCAAAAGGTCTAAGCTACACGAAAGATCATCCTAAAGAATTGGTGATTGGTGAAGTCTCAAAAGGAATTCAAGCCATAGTGTCTTTTAATAACCTTGCACTTAGTGTTTTTGTATCCCAACTAGAACCCAAATCCATGAAAGAAGCTTTCAATGATGATTGTTGGATTGTAGCTATACAAGAAAATTGAACCAATTCGAAAGAAATGATGTTTGGGAATTAGTTCCTAAGCTAGAATCTCAATCCATTATTGGAACAAAATGGGTCTTTAGAAATAAGCTTGATGAATCAGGAAAAGTTGTAAGAAACAATTTTAGACTTGTGGCTTAAGGCTACAATCAGGAAGAAGGAATCAATTTTGGTGAAACTTATGCTCCTATTGCTAGACTAGAATTCATTAGAATGTTACTATCTTTTGCTGCTCATATAGGATATAAACTATTCCAGATGGATGTCAAAAGCACATTTCTCAATGGATTTCAAAAAGAAGAAGTCTATGTGGAACAACCCCCTAGCGTTGAAAGTACAAATAACCCTGATCATGTTTTCAAACTAAACAAAGCTTTATATGCACTTAAGCGAGCTTGGTATGAAAGACTAAGAAACTACTTAATAGAAAATGACTTAAAAATTGTCTTAATTGATCCAACCTTATTTACTAAAGGAAAAGACAACCAACTAATTCTAATCCACATTTATGTTGATGACATAATATTTGGTATTACTGATGATCTTCTATGCCAAGAGTTTCTGTAATTTATGCAAGATCAATTTGAGATGAGCCTGATGGGAGAATTAAGGTTCTTCCTAGGGTTGTAGATTGATCAACTAGAAGATGGAATCTTCATTTCGAAGACCAAGTACACAAAGGAGATTGTGAAGAAGTTCAGAATGGATAAAACAAAAGGAAAAGACACACCAATGGCTACCACTACACAACTCAAAGAAGATGAGTAAGGTAAGTGTGTAGATCAGAAGTTATATAGAAGTATGATAGACTTTGCTATACTTGACTACTAGTAGACCTGACAGACTCTTAGTGCTTGTCTTTATCTTAGATTTCAAGTAAATCCTAAAGAATCTCTTTTAAATGACTTAAAACGGATACTTAGGTACCTACTTAACATCGTTGATCTTGGTCTGTTCTATCCCAAATCAACAGCACTTGACTTACATTCCTATTGTGATGCTGATTATGCGGGAACTCAAACTAATCACAAGAGTACTAGTGGAACATGTAAATTTCTTAGAAATTCCCTAGTATCTTGGATCACCAAGAAACAAAATAGTGTTTCCTTGTCCACAACTAAAGCTGAGTACATTGCTGCCTCCTTAGCATGTTCACAGATCATAGATGAAACAAACACTAGGAGATTTTGGACTAAACTTTGAAAATACTAGGATTCTCTATGACAATACTAGTGTAATAAGCTTGTCCAAAAATCCCATTCAATACTCTAGGACAAAACATATAGATATTAGACATCACTTCCTTAGAGATTATTCCCTGAAGAAGGAAATAATCCATGAATTCAATCAAACGGAGAAATAATTAGCTAATATCTTCACAAAATCTCTAGCAAAAGAAAGATTTTAATTAATAAGAAGAGGCTTAGGCTTAATAAGACTTGCTGAACTTTGATTGATAACTATTGTTTTGTCTTGCAAGCCATTAGTCAATCAAACAAATTATTTTGATCGATCAAATATTAATTCTGATTAATCAAGCTTTGAAATTTTGGTTGGGAAATTTCCCTCCAAAATTTTCAAATTTTGATCGACCAAACTTTCTTTTGATCGATCAGGTTTTGGGCAAGAACTTTCCCTCTACTCGAAATTCAATTTTTATCGATCAACTTCTCTTTCTGATTGACCAAAATTGAATTTGGTCGACCAATATGTGTTTTGATCGACCAAATCTGGGCAAATCTCTTCTCGCGATATTCTTGTATGGTGAATCTAATCACTTGATTTGATCACTAATCACTCTCCAATCCCTGATTTCAGTCAGTAACTTTTATCTACCTTATTTGCTTTACCCATTCCCTACAAAAACAAACTTTTTACCACTTCTTTTTATCACTTCCATTAACCAAACCACACCAACATCATCCAGAACCCAAGGTCCCCAAACAAGCAAATCGTGGTCCCCCTCTCCACCTCCATCAACCTCCATTCCTCTTCCTATGACCAAAATGCCACCACCAACTCTGACCAAATGTTGGTTGACCACCCCTGGTGCACCTCCTATTCGACGACTTTTCCCTCACCGCCATCCCCTCAGGATGTTTGACCACCTCTAACGACCATCTTCGATGACTGACGACCACTCCAGCCATCCATCCTCCTCCTCGCTGCTGAGCATATCGATCCTTGTCGATCCATGGTATATTTGTCTCCTATACCTTTTTTTCTTGTCACATTTTGTCATTTTAATCTTGTTTTGATAAGATTTACTTGTGATTTTTCATGTTTTCCGACCACTATTCTTCATGTTTATCCTTATTCTTCATTTTGTTCTTCACATTCTTTTCATTTGATCCATTCAAATCTAATTTTTATCCAAATTATCTATTTTTTATCAATTTATTTTTTATTTTTGATCGACAAAAAATTATCGTGTTCAAACTCCTATAAATTGATTTCGATCGAGCACTTATTGATTTTGATCAACCAACCTATGATTGATCAAACCTAAAACTTAATTGACCAAAACTGTAACAGACTTATTTTCATGGCTCCTAAATGATCTCATGCCTCCACCTCCACCCCCAAGGATGACACCTTTGAGCGTTTCTTTATCAGTGACGAGGTGCGTCACTACTTTTCTCTTTACGCTCACCTCACACCTCATGTTGGTCGACCCATTGACCTTGACTACTTCATGCGCATCTTTTTGGGTCTTAGAGACCGACTTACCTATCATAGGATAGGTCGTCACTTTGATCCAACATTTTGTGTAGGTGCAAGGGGTAGTTGCATCAAGGGCGTTCACCCTATGGCTTGTCACCTCTTTCACTCTAACCTTCATAACATAGGTGAAGGTTTTGACATTCAACTTACGTCCAATGTCTACAGTATTGAGGTTCTCGCTAATGCCAATGTCTTATCTGAGGTCCATGGTTGTCCCTCTGCTAATCCCACCTACCTTAAGTTGCACTATGATACCCCCTCCGAGGTTATTAGGGTGATGTTAATGACTCTCGAATCCTTTGACTTGGGAAAGCCCACCAAGTCACCTTATTTTTGTTCTCTCCTATAGTTCTTCAGCCACATCTTCCTTTGGAACTTCATGTCCAAATCTACCTCCTTTGAGAATTGTCCGGGTCCCATGCTCGTGGTGCTATACGCCTTCATGACCAATATGGTGTTTAATTGGAGCCACTTCATCGTCACCTTCATGGAGAGGAAACCCACGAGCATCTTCCCTTTTGGCACCCTTCTCTCCCATTTCTTTCTGCATTTTAATGTCCCCATGGACACTAATCATAAGCAATTCATCTCTCGTGCTTTCATTTTTGGAGAGGTTACCTACTCCAAAATGGAACAAGAGCACCAGGCTCATTAGGATCCTCCTTAGGCAGCAGCTTCCTCCTCTCAGCCTCCTTCTCAGGCTGGTCCTTCCTCTACTCTACCTCCTTGCTCTCCCTACTAGCATTTTGATGCTTACTACCAGTCTCTTTTTAGACCCTCTCATTCATTCTATGACATAGAGTGGCCCTACCTTGATAGGAAGTTTACTAGATATGACACTTTGGGAGTTCAGGAAATGACATACGACATCTCTTTGATGATGCATCACCAAAGAGAGACATGACAGATGATGATGGAGCATGGCACTTAGATTTCTACGTACCTGAGTGGGTAGGGTCAATTTTGGATCAGCTTGGTGAGCAAATCCACTCTCTTACTATCCGTGGCCAGAGACCCTCCCGAGGCTGACGTTCAATAGTAGTACCTCCTCCAAGTACTTCAATACCCTTCTCCAAACAAACTCAGCACATTGGCCCTTTAGTGCAGTCGTCCTATAAATCTATTGACCTTTAGATCTCACCAATTTCAGGGTGCAGATGATGCTTCTCTTCCACTGCAGGATCCAGCACCAACACTCCTCTATTCTCTCTAGATTACTTCTATATCGATGTGGAGTTTCTATCGGATATCTACACCATTCTTACTTTCTTCTAGATATGTTTACTTGTTCTGACATGTAGTACATTATATTTTATTTTTGTCTTTGGATTGTGGAACTATATATTTATCTTGCTGTATAGTCCTTTTTATATGTGAGCTCTTTAGCACTTTCATTTGACATATCTTGCTTGGAAATTATGTTGCCTATCTATCTTGCTTATTATAAATTTGACATTAAGTTGCATATCTTGCTTATTATAAATTTGACATTATGTTTCCTATCTAGCTTGCTTATTATTCTATCAATTGTATAGCAGCATGTCCTAAATTGCATGAAAATTTCAAAAAGGGGAAGCAACACTTGTCAATTTTATTGCGTAAAAGCTTTTAGTTAATAACAAAGGGGGAGAAAATTTTAATCATGCATTTTTATACTTGTGCATACTTAGTTATAATTTTGTTATCATCAAAAAGGGGGAGAATCTTAATACCCTTGTTTTGATATAACAAAATTATGTTTTTATTGAAGACTAACCATTAAAGTTAAGTCAAATTAAAGCATGGATGTGTCCTCATCAAGATTATTCAAATGCGTCATGTGAGAAGACTTGAAGATTGTTTTATCTTTATTGAGTCTAGAATTATGTAAGGAACCTCAATAAGATAACAAACATAAGTTTTTGATATTCTTAAAAATCATTTTGTTTTGAACCTAAGTCAATTCTATTGTTGATCAACCAAAATACATCTTTGATTTGCCAACTCCTTGTTTTAAATGATCAAAGTCCTCTAATGGCCATAGTTCCTTTTGATCTATCAACCCATTTTATTTAATCAATCAAAATGTTCTAACGGTCAAATTTCTTTTGAAATTGTTAAGTTGATCAATATACCCTTTTAATCGATCAAAATTGAATCAATCAATACTTTGATTTAATCGATCAAAAGTACTTTTGATCCATCAAATCTTTATTTTGATCGATCAAAGCCAAGTTTTTAGTATTTCCAAAATAGGTCAAAAAGTACTTATAAATAGGACCTTCAACCCCCCTCTTTAAGCACACATCAAGAGCTTTCAAAAAGCAAAACACGCATATTCACTCTAGTGCTTTCGCACACTAAATCTTAACCATATTTTTTCTTCTTTCTTGATTACTGATTTAATATGGAGGATTTGTCAGGAACCACTCCCCCCATGGGATTCTTTGTGGCAGAATTTTTTAATTTTGGAGAGACTGTAGCTGCACATGGCTGCAGCTCTTTGGTGCGTGTGGAGGGCAAGAAATGAGTGGTTATTTTAGGAGAGACTAGTATGCTGTGAGCAAATTGTAAATGAGTGCTGGTCCCTCATACATTGATGGGGATCAAATTTGTAATTTTTTATTCACCTCTTTATCAATAAAATATCCTCCGAGATTGCTATCGTAATACGATAGCTTTCCTTTTAGTTTCAAAAAAAAAAAAGAATAAGCAAAACATGCATATTCACTCTAGTGATTTCACACCTCTGCACCTACAACTATTGCGATTCAAAGCACGCTCCCTTGCAATTCAAGAAAGCTCGGTTTGTTTTATTCTAGCTGAGGTTCCAAAGGAAATATTGCTATATTAATTTTAGTATGTTGTTCTTGATCTGGGAATCCAAGTTGTATTGGAAGTCCCGTTATTTTTCTCTTGGTCTGGTGTAAGGGAAGACATTTATACAAGGTTGTGCCACCCTTGTTCAAGTGGCACGTGGTAGTGGATTTGGCTAGTGTTGACTAGTCGAGAAAATCCTAAGCTGGGAGGCTTAGGTAGTGGTTTTCACTTGGAAGGATTTCCACTCTAAACCAAGTGTTATTTTTCTAGTCTATGCTTATTATTATTTTTTATCTGTGGTGAATGATTTTTTAAGTACTCATAGAAATATATATTACACTATTCACCCCCTCTCTAGTGTATACTTGATCCCTTAGTCTCCATGCACACTTACATCATCTTCATCCTTGATGTTTCCTTTTGAGATGATAATGAGATGAAACTTGCAATTTAGTTATGATAGAGATAGGAAAGAGTGATAGATGTTGGTGCAAGTACACCACGATCATTGATTTTGATGATAACAAAATACTTGAGTATTAACATTTATATTTGACAATAAGATTTCAGGTTTATGCAAATGGTAGCAAGTGTAGCTTCATGCCTGCTTCAATGGCAGTGGAGGTCTAAACCTGCAATCATGTAAACAGGATTGCAGCCTTGTCAAAACATGAAGGAACCTTTGCTTGAGCACGGTGAAGGTGGCACGGTGGTTGGCGTGGTGCGAGGTGACTTGAGCATGTGTGGCTAGGTCACTCTACGTGTGCGCATATGGGTGTGTTCGAGGGACGTGTTGGGGGTGTATGGTGATGAATGGAAAGAGGAGTTATGGTTAGTGCGGCGTGGTGGAGCTCGTGAGGTGGTTGGCAAGGTGGATGGATGCGTGGAGTGGTGGGAACACCTCACCGGTGGACTGCTGGAGGTGGAGACGGTGGAGGTGATTTGCAAACGTCGAGGTAGATTTTAAGAAATAAATGTGAGAAAAGAGATGAGAAGGGAGAGAGAGAATTTATCTGAATATAAATGGATGAAGGGGGGTGCAGAAGAGGTGACCGACTCGTATGTGTCGTCGCTAGGGACGAAAGCCCAGTGAGAGGAGGACGATGATGATGAGAAGGTGGCAGAAGCGTTGGCTGGTGTGGCATGACGTGGATGGAGATAAAGGTAACTCTGCCACTGGTATTGTGGTAGAGCGACGAAAGAGGGAGATAAGTGTCGCCGGAGCTTGCTGGGTGGTTGGTCGAAGGGGAAGAGAGGAAATTTGGGGGTATCTCAAGCCAATTCAAGCTTGGGTCTTGCAGAATGTTCTAGGGACCTTTTTATAGCCCCTGGCAGAGGGCCTTGTGCTTGCAAGCCAAGCTTCCAAGCACGGCAACCTTGCCAGAGTTGGAAGGTCAAAAAGACCCAAATCTCTCATGCATTCGCATGAGAGTTTGGGTAGAAATTGGAGCTCCAAATTAGGTTCACATGAAAGGGGATTTCTCAGAGAATCTCCCTTTCAAATTTGATGGGGATTCTCTGAGGAATCAGGGAGTTCCTTCCCTTGAATCCTCGCTGGAGTAGGATTTCCTCCACTGTAATGGCAGAGGGACCTGATTGTAAAGAACAACGAGGAAGCTAGGGTGTTGTCTACAAATGTTTCCAATAGTTAGGGGTAGAAATGTAATTGGGCTAGATTGGTTTTCAAAGTTGGTCAAGGTGAATTCCCCTTAGGTCCAAATTTTGGTACAAACCTAATTTGGACCTAAGGAATCGAATGGTGAGGTTAGATTTTAGGTTTGACCATATTTGACTAGGTAATTTACACAAAAGCTCAATTTAGGGCAAACATTTGACTGAGACCCCTATTTAGGTCAAAATAGGTTCTAAGGACCAAATTGATGGTTCTAAACCATAGAGGATATTTTTCCATGAAGTTTAGAGGGTTTAGGTGAATTTTATCCTGACCAGAACATTGTTAGATTAAGTGGGTTTGTTTTGTGGTTACAAGAAATCATTTAATTCCAAGATTTCACATGAACCCTTTTCTGTTTGTACCAACCCACTTTTTATCTTGAAGGAACATTTGACCTATGTTTAGCCCATGAGAAATCTCGTTGTTTCTCTGCAATGGTAAAATTGCGGTTTTACCCCTTGTCTCTTACTTTTCTCTCATACTGGTTATTCCTTGAGTTAGGACCTCCATTTGGTTATATAGGAGCTTTTGTTCTTTTTTCTGGGTCAAAATGAGTTAGTTAGGGCACATGATGGTGTTCCCATCATAACCCCATGCCTAGCTTTTGCTAGTCCCTTAGCAAAATTTTAAGGTTTTAACTTATGTTCTAGACTATAAATTCCTTTGATGTTCAGAGATTATGATGATTGTACTTTTCTTTTTGATTAGGTTAGAATGTCGACAGTAGACCTAGAGGTACTCAAGTACCAACCAAGATCTGGACCTGACCAGCTTTAGCCTCAATCCTCTACGAAGGTTTTTAAGGCCCGCAAGAGCTATCCTAAGGTTCATTGGACTCCGCAGTTAAAGCACCCATGTTTGTAATGTATTTTAGCCTCAGTTCATTTTGCAGTGCATTCTTTGTAAGAGAGAGATAGAGGATTTATTTGTTTAGAGAGTTTTCTCTCTCTTTTCTTTTTATTTCTATCTTCGGATTGGCTTCTCAACACGATCTGTATCAGATTTCTCATCCCCATCATCAGTCCTTGAAGGGTCCCTGGCAATCGATGCTTCGTGATAGTATCGCCCATGGCAACCCCCAAAACCCTGGCTTTTGATATTTCAAGATAATCCTTCCCATGGTGTTCTGTAGCTAAATCTAGACCCTAGCAATCGACATTTTGTGATAATGCCTCCCATGGCCTCTGAACCAGCACAGGGTGCTTACATGCCCCCAGTAGGATATGTAAATATCCAAGGAGACAAGCACCGAGGAGACGATATGTTATTACGCATCTTCGAGGGGAATTTCCCTCCTCTCCATGCTGGGAACTCGTTTAAATCAACTTGTGTTGATCGGCCACTCCTAATCTAGGCGACTTTTTTAGAACATTTAAATACTTTTGCGTGATTTTGATAGTTATGCGCACTAAACCAGACTGTGTGTGGATTGGGGTGCTTAGGTTATTGAGTCCCGCAAGCCAAAGGTCAGTTAATGAGATCGAATACTCCCTAAGCCTTAGACATAATACTTAAGCTTTGCATTTTCCCCAACCTCTTGAGGACTATCCAGATCTTAGCGGATACTTGAATTTTTAAGCCTAAGAGTCTAGCCCAAGAGATCTAAGATCAGTGTTCCTACTAATCTCTTTTGTGTCTCATTAGCACTTTTTCCTTCATTTTTCTTTTTCTTGATGTGGTCTAGAACTTCGGTTAATCCCTTAATTTCTTACTAATGACTATCTCTTTTTTGTTTTTCATTTTGTGCTCCTTTTTTGACATTTTGCTCTTTTCCTCCTCTAATTTTTGTATGGCCTCAAAATTGTCTCTTCTCCAATTTTTTTGCTCTTTTTCACAATTTTCTATTTTTTGGTATTTTTGGCATATGTGATTTTTTGTGAGAACCCTTCTGAATTTCTTGATTTCTATATGTTTACACTTTACCACCCCCCATGCAAAAGTTTTTGCAATGTCCTCATTGTAAAAGGAGGGTGTGGAACGGTGTTGGGTTCAGGGACTTAGAACAAGATTTATTGGGTGGGCACCAAAATGTTTGTCGAAGCAAAATTTGGTTTTAAAATAAATACGTCATAGTATAGTTCAAATCTCTTTGGAAACAAATAGATTTTATTACATGAAGTTGAAGTCCGAGGTCGAACACAGAGAGTAAATGGAATTCATGCACTAAACTCAATGAATACGGTTTGAACACATAATATTACACAAAAATATAATGAAAATTATAAAGCATAAGTATATAGATAATAGAAATAAATGTAGCAAGAGATGGAAAGAGGACTTATAGAAATTGGACGTCTGATTATAAAATCAGATGTCTGAAAATCAAATGCTACAGTTCTTCTTTCTCTTATTTTTCTTGCAATCTTTCCTCTTCTTCCTTTCTCTGGCTTTGATTCTTTCTTCTCTCTGTCTTCTGTTTTCTTGGCTTGAAATGAAGGTCTCCTTCTCTTTCCTTGAATGGTCCTCCAAGGTGGACGCTCTCCACCTCAATTCTTTCCTCCAAGGGTGTGTGTGCACCACCCTTTCTCCTCCAATGCCTAGCTATCCTCCTAGTGGTGAAGATCCTCCTCCTTCTTGGCATGGCACAAAAGGGAAAGAATGGGGAGAAGGCACCATGGGGGCGGGTGATGTGCCCCCTTAATCTTCTTCTCTATTCCTTCTTGGACATAGGTTTAGGTTGAAGTAAGGTCAAAATTCTCTAATGGGAGGATGGGAATTATGTGGTGGTAGGGTAGGGTATTTATAGGATGGGAAGGGGGTGGTTATGGTTTTTTTTGGAGGGAAATGAAGGGGTGCTTGGATATTTTTGGAGGGAAAAATGGGAGGGAAATGAAGAGGTGACTTGGTTTTACCTCCAAAAATACCTTCTATAAGGTATTGATTTTGGAGGGAAAAATCGAGGGTGGAGATGGGTTTTGATGGTGGAAGTAGGGTGGTGATGGAAGGGATAGTTGGCACCAAAATAAAGTAGGAGTAGGTGGTCTTTTTGCTGGAGCTTAGGTAGTAGGGTAGTACGGTAGTAGGCTTTAGTGCCATGGAGGTGGACTAGCTAAGATAAGCTAGCTTAGCTATCTTAGCTAGTAGGAAGTAGGGTTGGAGACATTTGGAGCTAGGGTTTTGAGGGAGAAGAGCTGGAGGTAGTCATCTTGAGCTACACTGGAGCTGGTGGCTACTCAAGAGAGCTGCAAGGAGCTACCTTAGTTGTCTTAGCTTGCAAGTTCTTTGCTAGCTGTGAAGCCAAGCTAAAGCAAGCTAGCTTTTGGTAAAAGGAGCTGAGGTGAGCTGGGTCTGATGCTTTCGAGGAGGACCTAGCTAGTTAAAGTAGCTAAGGTAGCTTAGCTCAACTAAGTTGAGCTAAGCTAAGTTCCCTGGAGTTGGACTTGAGCTTTCTAAGCTAAGATGAAGTCATCTTCAACTGGCTGGAGTTGAGTGGTGCTGGACATAGCTAGTCCTGAGCTGAGGTGCACTCCAGTCAACTCAGCTGAGCTAACAAGAGCTCCCAATGAACTGATGGGAGCTGAGATGACCTAGACCTAGCTAAGTTGAGATAAATCTAAGCTGACTTGAGCTAAGGTGAGCTAAGATGAGCTCTCTTGAGCTGCCATTTAGCTGAGATGAGCTGAATGGAGCTAGGATGAGCTAACCCTAGTTTAAGTGAGCTGAATTCCAGCTATGGTGAGCTAGATCAAGCTGAGTTCCAGCTAGTTTAAGCTTCCCCTTCACAAGTTGCCTTCATGAGTGCTAGGGTTCTAGGGATTTGACAATCTATTTATCCCTAACACTCACAAAAACACATCAAAAATACAATAAAAAATGCAATGCATGCCTAACCTAATTAATGCCTAAATGCAACCCAGAAACCCATTTGCGGAGCAAAATCCTAAGAGTTAGGTTTGTGTTAATGCATAAGAATGATGGTAAACTGGCATTTATCACTTCTTCCTCACTTTCCATGGTGGCCCTCTCACCTACACCGTGATCACCAAGCGCACACCATGGTCTTAGCTCTCTCCACTTTTGACCTCGCAATCTCCCTCGACTTGTGGTGCCTTGTGACAGAGGGTATCACCATCACCATCATCACTGCCAAACCCAAGCCAACCCCACAGATGCACGGCCATGCCATCCCCCCATGCACGCACGCCACTAGAGCCCTTGTGCATCGATCGCCCTCTCACCATGCTCAGCTACACACACATCACCCAACTTCATGCAAATGACCAGCAACAACGGGCCTTCTCCCGTATGTTGACACCCACGCACACCCTCCTCTTCTTCTCTAACAGAGAGGAATCCAAACGTAACACCGATTAACCTCCTTGTAGCCACCTCCATGAACCTCCAATCTCCGCTCCATCGACACCGTTGAATTCACCTTGCCCTCACAAGTCCGCCTGCGACCACGACTGCTGTTGTCAACCACTCACACGACAGCCAGCCGAACCCATCGCCACCTGCTCCCCCTCATCGTCGACGAGAGCTCCAATCGCCATCTTCAAAGCCATCACCACCACCGAGTTCCTCGCCGTCAGGCAGACCTCCCCCGAGCTCCTGGTCGATGACGAGCCCTCCTACCTTGTGCACGAGCCACCTCGAGCAAATGCCCTATTTTATGTCATATTAAATTTTACATTTGAATGCCATTGCGGGAGTTTTCATTTTTAGATATTAATATTTTATTTTATGGATTTTATCAGCATATCCCTCTTGTTCTGCATAACTACGATTCCAGCATATCATGTCATTGATTAGTTAGCATAAAGGGAATCTTAACTTGATTTTTGAGAGAAATAAATAGTGAATATTGGATTTTAATAGTAAAAAGTTTTAATAAGCCATTGCCTCTCTATGGACACGACTCACTCATCTTGAGTGGTTATATTTAATTATTTTGAAAGCAATTTTCCACCACTTTGATATTACTTCGACACGTCATTTTATGGGCAAAACAACAACAAAAGCGAAAACTTCCTTGTCAAACTATAAGTAGTAAGTACCAGAGTAACTATAAGTAGCTAGTTCTGGTACCACCACTTTAGTATTAGTACCAATTAATCATTGTGCCAAATCTGAATGGCTATTTTATGGTTAATCTTAATTATAACACCCTTAATACTCCCCTAAGGGCTAGGGAGCTTAGTAGGGTTATTTGGTGGTTTATGAAAGGACCCTTCTAAATCATTTTTACAACACACAAGATTTACACTCTACCCTTGCTTCCATATCTCATTCATTCTCTATTATTACAAGGAGCTTTTACTTGTTGCCTAATGCTTCAAAGAGTTTTTCTGACTTTGCAACAAGTGTTTTGGCACTATATTAAGCTCTCTACAATTTTCTTTGCACACTGATTTTCACGCTAGTTAAATTTGCTAAATATATTCTTGTTTGAGGCTTAGGATTCTAGTTATAAGCTTTTAAATTTCTTTCTTACACCTGTAACTTTTTTTTTCTCATTTGTTCATGTAATTGGGTTGAGGTAACCCACTAATTGCCTCGTTATTTAGTAAATTGATTTCCTCTGGGTTGAGGGAATCAGGTTAAAAATCCTAAGTCACAAGACTTAGGCAGTGGAGTACCAAAGTAAGGGGAACCACTATATATTTAGTGTTCATTTTTGAGGCTTGTCTTATTTGCAAACTTTTTTTCAATCTATTCATCCCCCCTTCTAGTTTGCTTGTATTCTTAAGATCCTACATCCAATTCACCTAAGAGGGTAGTTATGACAACCAGAGTCATCCCAAGAGACGAAACCCAAGTGGTCACAAATGGTATCAGAGTAAAGTCGCCCCATTAAGTCATAAGATGGTCTAGGAAAGCCATACAGACATTCGAAATGCATTAAATGATGGGTACCCATCAATTGATTGATAGGAAACCTGATTCACATGATTTCCGCATATCCTGGATTTGTTGTAGACTTATGGTTGCTGACAGTTGGTTTTCACCTGACAGAGAGAGATGGCTCCATGTAGGTCCAGGTAGGTTAGTGCTACAAGCCGAACTGATGGAGACTAATGAACAGATTCCCTTCAGTAGGCTCTGGATCTGGTCGCCCAGTTTCAGGCCTTTACGAAGACCTTCTTCAGGATGCTAGAGCAGAGGTTACCACTCGCATCTCAGGCAAGGGGAGGTGGTGGTGGGGATCAGGAGATGATTGCACAACAATCATTGATAAACGGTAGTTTATCACCATTCTCATGCATTAAAACAAACCTAGCTCTTAGGATTTTACTCTGCAAATGGGTTTTTGGGCTGCATTTAGGCATTCACTAGGTTAGGTATGCATTGCATTTTCTTTTGTTATTTTAATATGTTTTTGTGAATGTTAGGGATGAATATATATACAGATCCCTAAAACCCCAGCACTCAAGAAGGCAATTGGTGAAGAAAGAGTTAAGACTAGCTGGAACACAGCTAATCTAGCTCACCACAGCTGGAACCTAGCTCACTTGAACTAAGGTTAGCTCATCCCAGCTCTATTCAGCTAATCTGAGTTGAATGGCAGCTCAAGAGAATTCCTCTTAGCTAACCCTAGCTGAAGTCAGCTCAGATCCAGCTCAACTTAGCTGAGTCTAGCTCATCTCAGCTCCCACTAGTCCACAGGGAGCTCTAGCTAGCTTAACTGAGTTGACAGGAGTTCACCCCAGCTCAGATCCAGCTACATCCAGCTCCACTCAACTCCAGCCAGCTGAAGAAGAACTCATCCCAGCTCAGGAAACTCAAGTCCAGCTCTCGGGGACTCAGCTTAGCTCAACTCAGTTGAGCTAAGTTACCTTAGCTATCTAAACCAACCTGATCCTCCCCAGGAGAACCAGACCTAGCTCACCTCAGCTCATTATGGTATAAGCTAGCTCACTTTAGCTTGGCTTATCAACTAGCAAAGAACTAGCAAGCTAAGCCAACTAGAGTAGCTCCATGCCAGCCACTTCAGCAGCAGCCATCTCCAGTTTTAGCTCCAGACTTCTCCTCCTCAACTCCACCCTCCAAACCCTAGCTCCAACACCTCCTTCTCTACTCCTCCATTAGCCAAGTAGCTTAGCTTAGCTTAGCTTAGCCATGCTCCAACTTCCTTGGCTTGTACCACCCAAAAACCCTACCTAACAACTCCACCAACTAGCTCCACCTACTTGGCGCCAAACTATCCTACTCACCACCTCCAAAAGACACCTAAAAGTGGCGCCAAAACCACCCTAACCACCCCCTTGATGGAACCACTTTTCCCTCCAAAAACCCCATTCATCTCCACCACACATCTCCCCTTAAACCCATCTCCACCCTCCACATAACCCCACCTTCTCGAAGACTTAAAGTTGGCGCCAACCCATGGCACCTTTCCATGGTTGGCGCCACTTTTAGGTGCCTCTTGACCAACCCTAACTACCCCCCTAGCACCCCTTAGCTGGTGCCAACCATCCTTAACCCTAGGATCATCTAACCACCTCCATCCAACCATCTTAGCCCTCCATTTCAAGAGGCACCTTAACCCCTCACCCTACCCTATAAAAAGACCACTACCCACCACCATTCAATCCATCCTTGGCTAGCAAATTCACTCTCATTTTCCACCTAGAAGCCCACATCAAAGAGAGAAGAAGAAGAAGAATAAGGGGATATTTTGTCCCTTTGGTGCCTTCCCCTCTTCCCTTCTCTCTTCAGTCACGCCAGCCAAAGGAGAAGCCAGGCAAGGAAGATCTTTGGAGGAGATCTTGAAGGTGGTACACACCACCTTGGAGGAGCTTTTGAAGGTGGTGCACGCCCACCCTTGGAGGAGAGCATTAAAGGTGGTAGCTTCCACCTTGGAGGAGCTCTCAAGGAAGCAGAAGAAGGAGGCCCTCTTTTCAAGCCAAGGAGCAACTAGGCTTGGAGCATGAAGACCCCCATCTCCACCAATTTTTGCAAGAGGATTTGTGTTTCTTTCATTGCTTTTATATTTTTTTATTTCTAGTAGAAGAATTCCTCTACTTGTCTTGGAAAAAGAACACAAATTCTAGTTAATCAATTTGCCTTCTTTTACTTTCTATTGCAATTGTTGTTTTGGCTCTAGCACTTGTTTCACCTGTTCTTCCTAATTACTTTAGGCCTCCACTTGCCTAGAGTGAGCTTAGGAAGAAGATATATCTATCTTTTAAGTTTTAGTTAAGTAATTATAGGTTTTAGTACTTTCCGCTTCAATTCTCATTTTGCCCTTGTTTTTTCAAAACAAAAAAAACTACATATTTAAAATACCAAAAAGAAAGTTGAGATCTATTT
Organism: Thalassia testudinum; assembly: GCA_037157565.1. Taxonomy (NCBI): domain Eukaryota; kingdom Viridiplantae; phylum Streptophyta; class Magnoliopsida; order Alismatales; family Hydrocharitaceae; genus Thalassia; species Thalassia testudinum. Next base: position 11,978,672 of record JAZHRO010000036.1, read on the forward strand.
ATAAGCAAGCGGATTAATTTTGTAAACATTTGGCCTCCTTGGATGACCCTAGATACTTCCCCTATCTAGGATATAAATTTAAAAGCGAAAGTGGACTTGCGCGTTACAATGACACTAAAATACCTAATTAACAAACTGCGTATTTTCGCTAGCACTTTTTGGCACCATTGTCAGGGAGGCACGGCTTTGGTATTCTTTCTCATCTTGCTTGAAGTAGATCTCATCCCCTTCTCTTTCTTCTCTTTCATGTGTGCAGGATCTATTGCAGGAAGAAAGCGGGATTCTGGAAGCAAGAGCTCATGGTTCCTTTTCTTCCGGCGAAATTTAGGTTGGTTCCTCTTTCTGGTCACATAATTAAAACTATTAAAAACATATTAAACTTGGCTTTCAGAATCCCAAACAACTTGATTAGGTGGGGTGGTGCATTTTAAAATCCATTGTTTGCTTGAATGCTTCTTTAACACCACTCCATTGCTAGTATTGGTGTTCTATTTTTCGGGTTCAGATTTCTGTCTAGACTCGAAAACTTTATTCCTAACACCAAAGGCCTTCTAAAATCATAAAATTTCATACAGTGATTTCAAATTGAGTTAGCAACATCTGTTCCAAATTTCAGATCAATTGGATTTATATTTAATTTTTTAAAATTCGTGACTATAGATGGGTCACACCCTCTAATCTTCCTATTTTGCTATTGTTTGTGAATTTTTATAATTTTTGTACTCATCCAATTTATGTAAAATTTAGCTTTCTGGAATCCTTATGAAATTTTACACATCATATAAAATTATCAAAATTTTCTGAGGTCTGTGGTAATACTGAAAAGTCTAAAATACCCACAAGTATCATTTTTGGACTTGGACACCAGTACAATTAAAAATTCAAAACAATTATCAAACAAATTCTTAAAATCTTAAAAAAATATTTTATGAAATCCTTGTTTGATTTCACTCAAGGTAGTGGTGTTAGTTGCATTGTTTGGACCACTATCTATTCAGAAAGCCTAAAAATAACTCATTCGTAGTTAAATTTCTGTCTTAAGGACAATTGGCTTAGGATTTCCTTCTTTCTTTTTAGAGACTCAACTTAAAGGAAATATACAATCACCCATACAACTTGTTTTTCCTTTGGTTGTTAATTTTCAAACTTGTTTGAAAATTTAACTAGAGAAACCCTAAAACACATTCAATTAAATTGAATCCTAAAAGACATAAATTCAAAAAATTTGTGTGACAACTTGATTTTCATTGGAGCCACTCTCCAATTCCTGCACACACACCAAAAAAAAAAATTGAAATAACAGGGCAACAACCAAATTAACGCCCTCCACATTCCGTGTGCACTGTAGTATCCTAGACCTAATTAAAACTTATAGCAACTTGACCCCTAAGGCTTCATCAACTTAGGCTTGCTATCTAAGTCTTAAGTTTTCTTTAGTTAGTACCAATTCTGTCATTTATATCTGGTGTTCAGGTTGAGGGGCCGTGTCAAACGACCAGGCACGGGTTTGTACAAGCACCTGGGGTTTTCCCTAGGAAACGTTTGGGCCCAAACCTCCCCTTAAGCAACTTGGCTAGATTTGTTGATAGAGTGGGTATTCACTATTGACTACTTATTTCCTACATAGAACAAGTCTTAAGTTATTATTAGGGAGTCGCATTTTAGTTAGGTCTAGTTTTGTTTGTTTGAATTGTACACTTTCTCTCATCTCTTTCTCTTCTCCTCCCCTCCAATTCTTCCCAACTAGTGCATGCACGGGTGATGGTCCCAAAAACCACACCTCGAGGAACCATCTGATTTCGCCCCCCATAGTAGAAAATCATTGTTTTCTTCCCCCTCCTCTTCTAGAAAAATGGAGAACCCAGGAAGCCGTCAAAAAAATTCTGCTTTCACTTCTAACTCGTCAGCCGACCCACAAGCTAACTTCACCCACCCTCACCTCCGTAACTTGGAGAACAAGAAAGACCAGCAGGGCCAGGTGGCCCTCCAATTATAACCCAAAATACAAATCCCTTTGCATTAATGGTCGACCATTTGGCTCGAGTACAACAAAATCAAGAAGATCTAGCTAGGATTATCACAAACCTAGCTAACCAAGGACAAAATCCACCACCCCGCCAATAGCCTATCGTTCCTCTTAAGGATTTCTATGATCCTTCCAATTATGAGGAAAGACCAGGGGTGGTCATACCACAAGGGGATTTCGAGATCAAACCAGCCATTCTAAACCTTATCAAGCATTTTCATGGTCTTCCAAGAGAGGACCCTTTTTCTCATCTAGAGGAATTAACTATCCTCGCTCGAACCACTCGTTCCCACAATGTGCGGGATGACGTGTGGATAATGAGACTTTTTCCTCTCTCTCTTAAAGACAAAGCATCTCATTGGTTTAGAACGGTTGGGTGCCCTATTACCACCTGGCCCCAATTAAAAAGCACTTTTCTTAAAAAAAAATTTTCGATCGGTCGAACAAATGCATTAAGAAGATCCATAACGACCTTTCAACAAAAAATTGGTGAACCCCTCCATGAAGCCTGGGAAAGATTTCAGGAACTACCAAGAAGTTGCCCCCACCATGAAATTTCACAATGGCAGTTAGTGCAGATCTTCTATCATGGATTAGAAGATCAATTGAAATGATTTGTGGATGCCTCATGTGGGGGCAATTTTCTTAACAAAGACGCTGAAAGTGCCTATCTTCTCTTAGAAGAAATGAGTGAAAACTCATTTAACATGACTTCAATGGACACTTTTGGCAGATCACAAAACCCCAGACACGGAGTCCATGAAATTGACTCCAAATCCACCTCTATTCCAGTCACGCAAGATGATCTATATATGTTAGCTCAACGACTGGACCAGATGCAAATTCACCAAAAGAAAATGGAACAAAAGCTCATAAAAAAACAAGCTCCACACGTCCACTCTCCACACACTAACCCCCCACACATTCTTCGAAGAGAAAATCTACACAATATTGATGCCACATCTGCTGGCCAGCAATTTCCGGTTGATTTTCCGCAAGATTTGACCAGGAATTTTGATCAAAATATTTTTGATCCCACCTCGGAAAATATTTATGTTCTCTAGGAGCAATTTAGAAATTCCTCTAACACTTCCAATCAAAACTCGAGGACTAACCCAAATCACTCCTGGAAAAACCTAAATCCGATTCCTTTTCCCAAGCAAAACTATTTTGAGAATTATGGGCAACCTATGTACCAATATGGACCATCCCAGGATGATATTAATAATCAGGTCATGAAAACTCTCCAAGGAATGCAGACCCAAATGAAAGAAGTAACCTGCATGATTACCAACTTGCAACACCAAGTTAAGGTTACTCCTGATCATCGACCTATTGGGAATTTACCTTCCCAACCCATGCCCAACCCAAATAATCAAAGGAGTCAATTCCAAGGTGGATATCTCAGTCAACCCATTTAGCCAGCACCTCAGCATCCACCGGGTCTCAATAACAGCCAGGCCCCCCGTCCTCATCCTAGAAATAACCAGACTGCAAATGCAGTTTCCTTGAGGAATGGGAAAACCACTCACAACACCCTGCCTATTAAAGAAACCCACTCTAATGACACACAGATTAACTCTTCCCCTCCTATTGTTCAGGAACCAATTCAAGCAAAGCAGGGAAACCCTGCCCCATTTCCACAAGCCCTCTACTCTTCAAAAAAGAAAAAGACGAAATCCGACCCACTGAAAAGGAATTAATGGATTTATTTGGGCAAGTAGAAATTAATATCCCTCTCCTAGATGCCATTAAATATATTCCTGCTATGAAAAATTCTTAAAAGATTTATATACTCCGAAAAGGCAACCCAAAAATTTAGGAAAGGTAATTCTTCCAAAGACAGTTAGCTCAGTTGTGCAGAGCCGACTGCCTCTTAAGAGAAAAGATCCTAGCACCCCCCTAATCCAAGTTATCATTAATGATACCTCATTTGATCGCACTTTGTTGGATCTTGGTGCCTCAATTAATCTTATCCCCGCAGTTGTTTTTGAGGAATTTAAGATCGGTGAATTGAAGCTTGTTGAGGTTACTCTTCAATTAGCTGACTGATCTACGATTAAACCAAGGGTAATTGTTGAGGATGTTCTTGTCCAGTTCAAAAATTATCTATTCGCAGTAGACTTTTTTGTCCTGGACATAGAGGTACCTGAAGCACTTAAATTTGCCCCCATTATTCTTGGAAGACCATTCTTAGCTACCGCCCGTGCCAATATTGGTTGTGATTCTGGAAAGATGAAGATCATGTGTGGTGGTGAATCTGTAACCCTAGACATTTTTCAAGCTTCCAGGTGGTTCCAAGAACTAGATTTCTTTGATGATTCAGATTCTGAAATAGAAAACATTGTGGAGGAAACTTTGCAGATTTCCCATTTAGGTTCCTGTTTTGCTGTCAATATAGTTCCTGAACAATCCACTTTTTCTCACCCTTCCAGCCCAACCACACGTCCAGCTACCATTCCTACTAACCCTTTCACTCTCACCTCACCTCTAACCCACAAAGCAGAAACTCTTCCAGAGCCGGGCCCACAATTGGAATTAAAACCATTGCCTGACTCCCTTAAATATGTCTTTCTGGGTCCTAATCAGACCTTGCCCCTGATTATAAATTCTGGACTTATTGGGGCACAAGAGCACAAACTCCTCCAGGTTTTGAGTAAATATCGGAAAGCTATTGGCTGGAACCTTTCTGATCTTAAGGGTATTCATCTGTCCTATTATACGCATCGTATATATTTAGAGGACGATTCTCGCCCCTCCCGCCAACCATAAAGGCACTTGAATCCTATTATGCAGGAGGTGGTAAAAAAGGAGATTATTAAGTGGTTGGATGCTGATATCATCTACCCCATTTCTGACAACTCCTGCGTTAGTCCAACACAAGTTGTCCCCAAAAAGGCTGGACTAACAGTTGTCACTAATGATAATGGGGAAAATGTAGTCACTCAAACCGCTTCTTCTTGGCGCATGTGTATCGATTACCGAAAATTAAACACCGCCACCAAGAAGGACCATTTCCCGCTCCCTTTTATCGATCAAATCTTGGAGCAGTTAGCCGGACGGGATTTTTACTGTTTTCTGAATGGTTATTCTGTCTATAATCAGGTAGCGGGTCATCCTGAGGACCATGACAAAACAACTTTCACATGCCCCTTCGGAACCTTTGCTTTCCGAAGGATGCCCTTCAGTCTTTGCAACGCATCTGCGACTTTTCAAAGGTGCATGCTTGCAATTTTTTTAGACCTAGTAGGTGAATGTTTAGAAGTCTTTATGGATGACTTCTCTATTTTTGGAGATTCTTTTGACCATTGCCTCAAAAACCTTGAAAGAACTCTCCAAAAGTGCATAGAAGTTAATCTGGCCCTCAGCTGGGAAAAAAGTCATTGCATGGTCGAAGAAGGTATTGACTTGGGCCATGCTATTTCAAAACAAGGAATCACGGTAGATAAAGCAAAAGTAGTTGCTATATCTAAACTCCCACCGTCCACTACTGTCAAACTGATCAGATCCTTTTTGGGTCATGTAGGTTTCTACGGTCGATTCATGCAAAATTTTTCCCAAATCTCCAAGCCCTTAAGTCAGCTTCTCACTAAAGACTAGTCATCTGATTTTAATTGTAAGTGCCTGGAGAGTTTTTTGAGGTTGAAGAAAGAGGTTACTGAGGCACCAGTATTGTAGGGACCTGATTGGAATAGTCCCTTTGAATTAATGACAGATTTTGCTGTATGGGCCATTCTAGGGCAAAGAATTGGCAAGAAGCCTATTGTGATCTATTATGCTAGGAAAACCATTGATGACGCACAAGGGAATTACATGGTTACTGAAAAGGAACTTCTTGCCATTGTATTTGCCTTAGAAAAATTTAGATCTTATCTATTGGGGTCACATGTCACTGTTTATACCGACCACTCAACAATTAAATATTTGCTAACAAAGAAAGATGCGAAACCCCACCTTATCCGTTGGATTTTGCTGCTCCAAAAATTTGACCTAGAAATCAAGGATAAGGTCGGAATGCACAATGTAGTGGCCGATCATCTCTCTCGTCTTATGACGAATGACATAATGACCCCGCCAGATCAGTTCCCCGATGAAAGCATTTTAGCTGCTACAACCCTCCCTTGGTTTGCGCCCATCGCAAACTACTTAGCAACGGAACGAATCCCCGTTGATTGGCCAAAAATAAAATGGGATAAGTTCTTTGCTGATATTAAATATTATTTTTGGGAGGAGCCCGACCTTTTCCACATTTGTGCCGATTAAGACATTCGACGATGTGTCCCTGATTCTGAAATCCATGATATTTTGACACATTGCCACTCAATGGACTGTGGCGGACATTTTTCGGGCAAGAAAATTGCAGCTAAAAACCTTAATGCAGGATTTTATTGGCCCAGCTTGCACAAAGATGCTCATGACTTTGTTCGGTCCTGTGCGTTGCCAGAGCATCGCCAACATGACTCGGAAAGATATGATGCCCCTTAATCCTATTTTAGAGGTTGAAATATTTGATGTTTGGGGCATCGACTTCATGGGACCGTTCATCAACTCTGGTGGGTATTTATATATATTAGTCGCAGTCAACTATGTTTCTAAATGGATAGAAGCAATACCCACCCGCACTAGTGATCACCGTGTGGTTGTCGAATTTCTTAAGAAAAATATTTTCTCAAGATTCGACATACCAAAAGCCATTATCAGTGATGGAGGCTCACATTTCACCCACTCACAATTCTGTCACCTTCTTTCTAAATATGGGGTTAATCATAAAATTTCTACACCTTATCACCCCCAAACAAATGGCCAGGCTGAAGTTTCTAACCGGGAAATTAAAAATATTTTACAAAAGATGGTTAGGCCCGACCGTAAAGATTGGTCCACCAAATTGGACGACGCTTTATGGGCCTACCGTACTACTTTTAAAACCCCGCTTGGCATGTCGCCCTTCCGTCTGATTTTTGGGAAGGCATGCCATCTCTTGGTAGAATTAGAACATAGGGCTTTTTGGGCAATAAAATAACCCAATATGGATTTATCTGATGTCGGTAACCATAGAAAATTACAATTAACTGAATTGGAAAAATTACGTAGGCATGCCATCTTCTGGTAGAATTAGAACATAGGGCTTTTTGGGCAATAAAACAACCCAATATGGATTTATCTGATGTCGGTAACCATAGAAAATTACAATTAACTGAATTGGAAAAATTACGTAATTTTTCCTATGAAAATGCGAGGATTTATAAAGACCGAACAAAGAAATTTCACGATAAATATGTTGTTCGGAAACACTTTGACATTAATCAATGCATTTGGCTTTTCGATGCGAGATTATGTCTTTTTCCTAGCAAATTAAAATCTAAATGGACCGGCCCCTTTATTGTCCATAAAACATATCCATATGGCATTGTTGATCATTTTGATCCAAAAACTAATTCGACCTTTCAAGTCAATGGCCAACATTTAAAGCCCTATTTTGATCATACGCCTAAAATTCTGACTGAATCTTTTAATTTGACTGAGCCAGCCACCCTTGATCACTAATGCACATTACGCCTGGCTGAATGGCGTAAAAGATAGCACTGGATGGGAGGTAACCCATCATTCCTTCGTACTTTCCTTTTCTTTTCTTCTTTCTCCAGGTTTTGATCATCCTAAACTCGACCGTTCTTCAATAAGGTGATCCCCTTTCCCTCCTAATGCATGAGGACATGGCATATCTTAAGCATGGGGGGGTGTTTTTAAATTTTGACGATCGATTTAGGATTTTCAAAACCTAAAAACATGCATTTTTCTTTAATTTATTTCCTGCTTGCATATGAAAAAAAAAATGTTGAAAACTTTTTGATGAAAACTTTTGAAATCGGGACTTAGGTCGAAAATTTCACTTTTGGTACAATGGGATTTAATCTTTAACAAACTAAGGATGAGGATATGAATCTGATCATTAGAATTTCATGGTCTATTTTTAAATTAGATCAGATATCCTTCTCTAAAATTCCACCTGAACTCATGATTGTTCAGGTGACTTGATCCTATTTTGTAATACGAAAAGTATTTGACTTAGTTTCTGATTCAAAAGCTTACATGTCATGAGAAACTTCTTGTGTCAAATTTCACACACAAGCCAACACTTGGAAACAAATAAAAATTTGAAGAAACTCCCTTGTTTAGACTTAGTAAATGTCAGAAGCAGATCAATGGTTTGAGTTCCCACTGCTGAGAAGGAAGAAAATGCCTCCTTTGAGGACGCGATGTCAACAAGTTACCGCCTCAGTGCTGCTCTATATCTATATTTCATATCTTTAGATGGAGCATTAAAGTGCATTTTAGCAGCTCAAGTGTCTTAGACGGTGCTCTACCTATAGCGTTGGAGCAAGAGCTTGAGTTTGCGTGGAGCGCTCCTTTACACCGCATCGTGTTTTGGGGTTGTGAGCACCTAGGTGGTGTTTTGGACAGTGCTATCCAGAACCCCCTTGAGGAATGGTAACGGGAATGATTATCCCGACACATCTGTTGTAAGACTAAGCTAAAAATAAGCATAGGGGAGAAAAAAAAAGTAATAATAAATAAATTAACATGCCCTTATAATTGTTGGCTTTTCACAAGCACAAACACAAGGTTTTAAAGGGTTTTGCAAGTTGCGACTCAGATTCATGAGCTAGAAAAATCTTAAAAACAAAAATTTCAAGTCATCAGAATTAATAAGGGGTTAATTTGTGAAATTTCTGGAGGATATATTGATCCCGTTCTATCAAATGGTTGGATCCAAAAGCAAATCCCGATGTTTATCTTTAATAAATCCTGTACCTCCTGTGTTTTGATCTATCAAGGTCCCCTAATCTTTTTCCTCCTCAAAAGTCAAAAAAATTAGATTTTCCAAAAATTCCATTTTCCAAAAAAAAAAATTGAAGTTTTGCTAAGAGACTAGCAAAAGATAAGCATGGGGTGTGATAAACGGCAGTTTATCATCATTCTCATGTATTAAAACAAACCTAGCTCTTAGGATTTTACTTCGCAAATAGGTTTTTGGGCTGCATTTATGCATTCACTAGGTTAGGCATGCATTGCATTTTCTTTTGTTATTTTAATATGTTTTTGTGAGTGTTAGGGATGAACAGATATACGGATCCCTAAAACCCTAGCACTCAATAAGACAATTGGTGAGGAAGGACTTCAGACCAGCTGGAACTCAGCTTAATCCAACTCACCACAGTTGGAACCTAGCTCACTTGAACTAAGGTTAGCTCATCCCAGTTCCATTCAGCTAATCTCAGTTGAATGGCAGCTCAGGAGAATTCATCTTAGCTAACCCTAGCTCAAGTCAGCTCAGATCTAGCTCAACTTAGCTGAGTTTAGCTCATTCAGCTCCCACTAGTCCACAAGGAGCTCTAGCTAGCTCAGCTGAGTTGACAGGAGTTCACCCCAGCTCAGATCCAGCTACATCCAGCTCCACTCAAGTCCAGCCAGCTGAAGAAGAACTCATCCCAGGTCAGGAAACTCAAGTCCAGCTCCCGGGGACTCAGCTTAGCTCAACTCAGTTGAGCTAAGTTAACTTAGCTGCCTCAACCAGCTTGATCCTCCCCAGGAGCACCAGACCTAGCTCACCTCAGCTCATTATGGTAGAAGCTAGCTCACTTTAGCTTGGCTTAGCAACTAGCAAAGAACTAGCAAGCTAAGCGAGCTAGAGTAGCTCCATGCCAGCCTCTTCAGCAGCAGCCAACTCCAGTTTTAGCTCTAGACTTCTCCTCCTCAGCTCCTCCCTCCAAACCCTAGCTCCAACACCTCCTTCTCTACTCCTCCATTAGCTAAGCTAGCTTACCTTAGCTTAGCTTAGCTTAGCTTAGCTTAGCCATGCTCCATCTTCCTGGGCTTGTACCACCCAAAAACCCTACTTAACAACTCCACCTACTAGCTCCACCTAAGCTCCACCTACTTGGCGCCAACCTAGCCTACCCACCACCTCCAAAAGACACCTAAAAGTGGCGCCAAAACCACCCTAACCACCCCCTTGATGGCACCAATTTTCCCTCCAAAACCCCCTTCATCTCCACCACACATCTCCCCTTAAACCCATCTCCACCCTCCACATAACCCCACCTTCTGGAAGACTTAAAGTTGGCGCCAACCGATGGAACCTTTCCATGGTTGGTGTCACTTTTAGTTGCCTCTTGACCAACCCTAACTACCCCCCTAGCACCCCTTAGGTGGCGCCAACCATCCTTAACCCTAGGATCATCTAACCAGCTCCGTCCAACCATCATAGCGCTCCATTTCAAGAGGCACCTTAACCCCTCGCCCTACCCTATAAAAAGACCACTACCCACCACCATTCAATCCATCCTTGGCTAGCAAATTCACTCTCATATTCCACCTAGAGGCCCACATCCAAGAGAGAAGAAGAAGAAGATTAAGGGGATATTATGTCCTTTTGGTGCCTTCCCCTCTTCCCTTCTCTCTTGAGTCATGCCAACCAAAGGAGAAGCCAGGCAAGGAAGATCTTTGGAGGAGATCTTGAAGGTGGTCCACGCCACCTTGGAGGAGCTTTTGAAGGTGGTGCACGCCCACCCTTGGAGGAGAGCATTAAAGGTGGTAGCTTCCACCTTGGAGGAGCTCTCAAGGAAGGAGAAGAAGGAGGCCCTCTTTTCAAGCCAAGGAGCAGCTAGGCTTGGAGCAAGAAGACCCCCATCTCTGCCAATTTTTGCAAGAGGATTTGCGTTTCTTTCATTGCTTTTATATTTTTTTATTTCTAGTAGAAGAATTCCTCTGCTTGTCTTGGAAAAAGAACACAAATTCTAGTTAATCAATTTGCCTTCTTTTACTTTCTATTGCAATTGTTGTTTTGGCTCTAGCACTTGTTTCACTTGTTCTTCCTAATTACTTTAGGCCTCCACTTGCCTAGAGTGAGCTTAGGAAGAAGATATATCTATCTTTTAAGTTTTAGTTAAGTAATTATAGGTGTTACTACTTTCTGCTTCAATTCGCATTTTGCCCTTGTTTTTTCAAAACAAAAAAAACTACATATTTAAAATACCAAAAAGAAAGTTGAGATCTATTTGTAAGCAAGCGGATTAATTTTGCAAACATTTGGCCTCCTTGGATGACCCTAAATACTTCCCCTATCCGGGATATAAATTTAAAGCGAAAGCGGATTTGCACGTTACAACGACACTAAATTACCTAATTAACAAATCATGTATTTTCGCTATCAATCATGCAACCTAAATCACATGAATTAAGTTAGATTCTAGCATAACCTAGGAACATTGCATGCATAAATGTCGTAATTTGTATAATGGTTAGTTTGTTAGCTACATAGATAATATTATCATTTTATGACTTAAAAGAGAGATGAAATAAATTGTAGATGATTTGAGGCCATAGATGACATATAGACCGTACAGATATGATCACGATGACCACGGGAGTCCAATGCTTTCGGAATCATCTTGATTAGACAACTAGAGCATCATATGCAGCCCATAAAAGAATGGAGGTCAAGGAGCAAGATGACAAAGATCCAAGCTTCAGATAAAATTCTGAACGCACGGATGGCTCCAAATCAACTATCACAGTCCAACGGTGCAAAAATCAACCCGATTAGAGGCCTACATCACTAGTTACAAAGCAAAGAAGATGGGCGGCCACGATGGTGCCACGTGGCACCATGGTAGCCGCCCCTCTCCATGCCCCCAACTTCTAAAGGCGCCTTCCCCATGCATTATGGGTCAGTGGATCTTCATCCAACAGCCACAATATAGCCACGTAGCCCCGCCCCCATGCCTCATTAATTGAGAAAAGATCTCAGTCGTTGGATCTTCATCCAACGGCTGAGAGTAGCCATGCGAAGAATGGAAACATGCCCATCCACGTGCATAGCATAGTGGAGAGTGCGCTCACTCGAGAACCAGCAGCACAAGTTCGAGTGGTGCTAAGTGTGAAATTGGGAAAGCCAGTGGACACAGGCGCTATTGACCATTGGATCAGAATCGAAGGGCAAGGATGCGCCCATGTGTTGTGACCAGAGGCTCCTGCTATAGCATATGCTAGTAGAGGTGTGCTTAATGCGTGATCACTCATGCTCTTCAAAAGGAGGTGCGAGCAAGTTGTTTAAGCCATCCAGTCGTAAGATTGGACGGCTGAGGAGCGTTGGCATGCGATTTGAATTCAAAGCATGCATGCAAGGGAGAGAAAAGTGGTAAGAGGGAGTTGGGTGGGCACGAGGAGCATGTACAGTCGAGCGATCGCAATTAGACACTCCAGAGGTCACCACGTGTCACCACCAGGTTGAATCTAGGCATTTAAGGTGTAGGGAAGGTGATTTTGAGCCACGATTTGGTCCATAGATCTTTCGATCGACGGATCTGACCGCCTAGGGGTTGTTACATGAGTTGTAGGGCTGAAATGCTCACTTTGCCCCTCATCAAAGTTATAAAAGGTGGCCTAGGGCCCCTTGTTGAAGGCATCTTCCAGACATTTCTTTCGTCTTCCAGATACTTCCACCATCTCTCTTCCTCTGTAACTCCTCTCTACAATTCGTCTTGATGCTCTGGATTTGAAGTGCTACCGTGCTTCAAACAAGAATCCCACAAGCAGCATCATCTTATCTCTCTCTCTATCTATCTATCTATCCACCTTTTAGCATAACCCTTTCTACTTTGTAAAACTATTTATGAATGCAATACAATTCTGATTTTCTGAATGTCTGATATCTATCTATACATATATACAAAAATAAATATCTATTTAGAATGAGCTTTGTTGAAAAGCTTCCATATAAATTGTGATTGTCTCCCTGCGAACGAGCCGGTACTCTCGATTCTTATAAATTCAATTTGTTCCATCGCGATTCGCACAACAACGATAATATCATATCTTTCTAACATGTCTAGTGGCGACGAAGAAGTTGGCATCATTGTCGGGGAGGCAACAAAAATTTTTTAAGCCTTTCGGTGCTTATTTAAGATCTCTAACTTGCTATTTTTCTGTTGATTTCAGGAAGCATGGAAATCTGAGCAAGACATGACAAATGGAGAAATCACAGGTTCGAATCTCTGGTAAGTACCCATAGTTTAGATTAGTTAGATTTAGAAAAACTAGGATTCACTTAAACCTTAGGATTAGTCAGAATTTGCTTGCTTATTGAAAAAAAAAAAAATTCTCTCTTGTTAGTGATTTTCGGGCTGAAAGAAACTCTTCACTTATAAATTCAATTCCCAAAGATTCGCATGTACAAAAATTCTCAAATTTTTATTGGACGTGAGTTTTGAACTGAAGAAAAGCATATCCCAATGTTGCAAAAATTGGATTTATAGAAAAATTTTAAAAATTCATGCACTGATCTATTATCAAAATGATTATTGTTCCTAATTTTTTAGAGTTCAAAATATCATAAGAATTTTTATACAACTCCAATTGACTTGAAATTTGTGGCACTAAATTTATGAGATAATAACTAATTTAGGAAAATTTTGAAAGAAATATTTCTTACATGTTTGATTGAACGAATTATTCAATCATAAACTAGGGATCAAAATAGACTGCAAAGCCCCCAGTACACTTTAAATTGGAAAAAAAAAGAAAAACTGCATTAAAATTCTTGAAAAAATATTTTCTGAGTGCCTAGTTAGTGGTGCAATTGGACCAATTGATTGCATTGCTTGGTTCGTACCACTCATCTGATTTTGAATGTATAAGAATCATATAGAAATATCTATGCTTAGGGTTTCACATTAAGGATAGAGCACACTTGCATTTCCGTACTTAAGGGAAATCTATCAAACAAACTAGGATTTACAAAACTCTTGTGTGCCTCATCATAACCTTGGTTTAAAATATTTAATCAAGTGAACCCTAAAATTCACTAATACAAGCATTTAGACCTTAAAAGATACTTCATCATAAAAATTTGCTTGTAAATCCCTTTTGCCTACGTACTTCACACATCTGAAATCAATTTTAAGGGAAAACAACACCATAACGCCCATCATATGTCAAAAGCACATCAAACCTAAGCGTAAAATTGAGTAGACGTGCCCTGGGTAGGACTAATAATCTTGGGGACTTGAAATTAGATTGGGTCAAGGTCAAGGCCTTGTCTACTTGGACCCACTAGTGACAAGAAAGGTCAGTGCGGTAACCGCATTAACCCTTAGTGGTGTCCCACCGTGCGGGATGTCCTAGGGGGTCCCACCCTTCTGGCTAGCCAAGTAATTCAGGGGTTGACCTAACCTAATCGCATTTTTGGGAGCCAGGATCAGGTCTATTTAGGTTGACACGCTAAGGTCTAGTTTGATTGCTTGTATTGTGAGGGTGGGGTATTCTCTCATCTATTTTCTCTCTCTCATCTATTAACTTTCTTCAGGTACATGGATGCTAAAAGGTCTCTGAACCCTAATTTGGTACCACCTCTAGAGAGTAAACTAAGGAGAAGACCTAATTCTTCTTAATACATTCCAATGACTAATTGCCATGTGGAAGAACTGATTGAGGAGGAAACCATGAACCATATTCTTTTGCCTCACACTATTCCTCCTTTTCTCCCTATCCCAACCCTTCCCTTACTTCAACTTCATTAGGATGGGAGAACTCTCAACACTTGGGATTTGATTCCCTTGCCTACACCTCGTATTCCCTGGGTATAGCTAGGCCTACCTCATAGAATCGCATACAAAACTCTAGATATCAAGGATCTCTACAACCTCAAAAGACACTCTCCATGCAAGACCAGCACCTGATTGGCATGACCAATTATCTTAATCGATTCAGCCAAACTGATCTCTCCCCAGATCAGGGATATGCCTCAGAATCCTAATACCTAGAATATCATTCCTATCCTCAAAATCAGTTTGTAAATTATCCCAATTCCGCCCAAACAACTTCACCTTGTTATTGGGATAACCCTACACCACATAACCAAGGATATGATTCTTACCCTAGGTATTCAAATGATAAATATTCTTATTTGAGTGAGATTAGAAATTCTAAAAATTATTATCCTCATCCTGCTCAAATCCCTGACCATGGCAGTGATCCTGAGATGACCCAATTACTCCAAGTAGTCTAGGGGATGGGAGAAGCTAATAAAAGAAATACAAATAATCTGACAAAATAGCCAATAGAATCTGGAAAGCACAAGGTGATAAATCGAGTCCGAGTATGCCATAAATTGGTGCTATGCCACTCAATGTTGAGGATCCTACCTTAAGTATGACATCTTATCCAATCCCAACCTCTACATACACTGAGCCCACCCACCAACCCTGTGATTATGTAGAACAAATCCTACTGAGGCCTACAGTTGAACTAATAAATAATTTTGATATCGCAAAAACTAACTTTGTGGAGGAAGGCTCACATGAGGAATTATATCTTGATTTAGGCCCTGAATTGCATCCATTCTATTTTGAGGAGCCAATCGATGGTGGGCTGGAGTATGAGTCTTTTATGCTTAAGGACACACAATTGGACTACATGGATGATTTAGGAGGATCAAAGCAAGATCAAGAAGATAGAAAGATTGGGAACAGTGACACTCCCAGCCAAACACTTTTGGATGGCTCTGATGTCATCTTGTCGGGGGATTACCATGATCAGATGTGCTTAAATAATTTGATATCTGGATTTGGCGATGCTAATCATTCTAAGATATCCCATATTGAAGTCAAATATGCTTTCACTTCTGTTTTGCTAATTCGCACCCTTCTCTTCCCATCCACCAGTGTCCTGAGGAAAACCCTCACTCTTATCCCCAACATCTTGAGATTGAACAAAGCAGACAATCCCCTTATGAAAAAGATGTTTTAGAAATTGTAGAATTACTGGGGATGACTTATGAGGATCTATCTGAGGAAGTAAAGAATTTAGTTGAATCATGGAATCTTGAGGAGTTTGATTTGACTGATGAGGAATAGAAAAGCATTCCCTTAGAAGATGTAATTCAAGAGAAAGACAATTGGAATCAAATTCAGAAGTCCACAAAACTAAAAGAATTTGAGATTTTTACTAATCTAGATTCTGATCTTACACCCCCTGGGGCTGTGATTCTAAGGAATAATGAATTTTCGTCCATTATGGTTGAAGAATTACATCATGTGTTAAAACAATATTTAGGTGACTCAAATAAAATTTTTGATCACCCCAGGGATAAGATTGAGGATTCTGATAAGTCTGGAACTGGTGAGATGGACCACTAGATCTTATTCGACTCACCTACTCGACATCCATCCATGCCTAACTTGACTTGCAAAGTGGTTTCCTATACCATTTCAGACTACACCACTCGGGTTCCTCCTTTCATTTCCCATCACTTTCAATACCCGTATGATTTATTCTCCACGAACCACCCTGTATCCACCTCATCTGCCTTCCTCATGCATCACTTCTTAAGGTTGCCGCTATCTACTTTCCACTCTGGCACCCGCACTAATGTTTCTCTCTTTTGTAGCATTTGGCTGCAAATAATTTCAAGCCCATTCACTTTATTTTTCCGACCTTTTGGGCTTGTTATTCACCATCAGCTGATCAGCATTTGTGGATCACTGATCCTTGCATTGCATGATCATATCTTCATTTTAATCTGATCATTCATTTTTGGGTTTAGGTCCGGCAAATGACTCTAAACTTAGCGCTGGTTGAGAAGCAACCCAGTATTATTTACAGGTAGTTTGCATCTTATGCTTTCATGCTGACCTAGATTAACAAGCATAGTCAGGTGATATCCCTTCCTCTTGATTATTATATTTTGATTTTCTTGCATACATTGCAATGAGGACATTATAATGAATAGGCATGAAGGGGTGGACATTGCATGCCTTATTTTTATGTCAAAAAAAAAAGAAAGAAAAAAAAATTATTTATGCATAAAGAACTTTTATTAAGGTTTTATTAGGGATTTATTCTTAAGTTGACTCTTGAGTTTAGAATCTAGTACAATTTCACACTTACACGTATAATTTGCAATGGATCCGCTGTGAAGATCGATAAACATCTTTAGTTTGTCGAGAAGAAGCAACACTTCTTCTCCTAAGCCCTTCGATAGTAATTAGGAAATCAGGCAAACTATCTTCTAGCAGATCCACCAAACATGTGTAAGGTGAGAGTAGAAAGTCTACTGGTGCTCTAAGGCTAGTATGAGAAATCTTAACTTCTGGATAATTAGATAATGATACTCGGATTTAGGCATAGTTTTGCTCTTATTTTCTGCTTACAAATTCTTAGTGTGAATATTTTGAGAGCCACCAAATAAGGCAAATATGCAGAGAGTGGGTTTTGATAAAACTAGGACAAAGGTTGATGGTTACAACCATCCTTTACGGAATCCTTTGCTGAAAGAGGGTATTAATGTCAAGGTCAGAAATACATTGTCCTATCCATTCCCTTCCCGATGCCGAGAATAGGCATTTCCACCAATTAAGCCACCCGATATCCTCTTGAAGACCCCTAATCCCGAATAATGCCTCGTAAATAAAAGTTCATATGCTATACTGTGTTGCGTTAGTAGGTATTTGGATGAGAAGGAAATAAAAGAAAAAAGAAAGAAAGAGAGAAGAAAAAATATATATTTATAGAAAAAAGAGAGGAAAAAGAATAGAAAAAATATATATATATACATAGAAAAAAAATTAGAAAAAGAGAAAGCGGAAAAAATGAGTTAATGAGTTTAGAGTTCATTTCAACTGTATTCAGGTAACAACACCTACTACCCTCACGATCCACCAAATACAACCTTGACCTACTTTTCTATATTTCTGGCCATCTGAATATGGGCTGAGGAATTATAACTTAGTCATAGGTTATGAGAACCTAAACAAAGTGTTAATGCTAGGAGAGACCACCAAATAGACTGATAAATCCTGTGAGATTGTGAGCTTTAAAAGAACGAAAACAAAAGAAAGAAAAGAGAAAAAAAGAAAAAGAAAGAAGAAAGAGAGAGAATGAAGTACACAGGAACTAAAGAGAGCACAGTTTCTCTGCCTCCCTTTGAGTTGAATTATTTAATATTCTGGAAATCTAGGTTCTAAAGTACTAGTCTATATGTAGCACTAGAAGAGTATGAGCCACCAAATACAAATCTACTTGACTTAGTTATCTTCTACCTAAGCCAAAAGTCAGGGTTGAATTTACAGATTACATTATAACCCTGAGGGAAGAAGTCTGCCTATCCTAATAGAATTTTACTAAGATGTAGATTTGCTTTTTCACTTGGATCCGTTGCATAGGCTACAACAAAACACATTCACGATTATCTGGATTACTAAAATTTTGGATGAAAAGAAAAGAAATAAATCTCTAATCAAACTCTTGATAAGAAATCTGTCATATAGGACCATGTTGCATTTAGTCTTACATTTGCTAGGGACTAGCAAGATTTAGGCATGGAGCTGTGATTGCATAGCAATCATGCAACCTAAATCACCTGAATTAAGTTAGATTTTAGCATAACTTAGGAACAATGCAAGCATAAGTGTTGTAATTTGCAAAATAGTGTTGTTAGCTGCATAGATAATATTATCATTTTTTGACTGAAAAGTGAGATGAAATAAATTACAGATGAATCGAGGCCATGGAAGATAGATTAGACCATACAATCTGATCAGGACAATCACGGGAGTCCAATGCTTCTGGAATCATCTTATCAGACAACTAGAGCATCAAATGTAGCCCACAAAATAATAGAGGTCAAGGAGCAAGATGATAGAGATCCAACCCTCAGATGAAAGATCCGACTGCACGGATGGATCCGAATCAATGATCGTAGTCCAACAATGAAGGTGCCTTCCCTGTGCATTGTCGGTCGTTGGATCTTCATCCAACGGCCACAATATAGCCACGTAGCCCTGCCCGCATGCCTCATCAATTGAGAAAAGATCTCAGCCGTTGGATCTTCATCCAACAGCTGATAGCAGCCATGTAAAGAATGGAAACACGCCCATCTGTGCACATAGCACACTAGAGTGCACACTCGTTCAAGAACCAGCAGGGCAAGTTCGAGTGGCACTGAGCTCAAAATTGGGAAAGCTAGTTGGTGTGGGCACCATTGACCATCAGATCAGAGTCGGAGGGCGAGGATGCATGATGAATCCATTTTAATGGACTACTATTATGCCTAAGTTAACTTTATTCTTATAATTTATGTTTGTTAATACCAACATTAGGTCACAAAATGATTGCATTTATTATATTGCATTCTATAACTTATTTTACGTTTCATTATTGTAGGAATAATTTGTGCAAAGAAAAGGGTGGTGAAGATAAATTTCCCCTCAGCTGGCAGCCTCAACAAACACCAACATCCACTAGCTAAGTTTAGTAAGGGATTTGAAAATCCCTTGACATGAGGATGGGGTCGGAGGAGATAAAAGAGAAGAGAGGGCTCTTGGCGAGGAGGTCTCCTTCTCTCCCTTGCGTGGATTCCCTCCCTCAGGATCTCCACCTTCCCCACCATGGAGAAGGCATGCACGGTGGATCCAGCCTGCCTACAAACGCACTCCAACCTCTCCAACACCACAGCCACAAGCTCCTTGAGCGCGCGTTCTCTCACTACAAGCCTCTCCCACCATACGCCCTGTAAGCGTGCCACCATCCTCCCACAGCATCACCTGTAGCCCTTATGCATTGCACCACCCTCCCACCATGCGCCTGTAGTCGTGCCCTTGCAAGCACCCCCCCCACCACGTGCAAAGTAGACACAGCACCACAGTGCCTCACCATGCCAAGCAGCTACCATAGCCACCAGCGCCTTCACCAAGCATGCCCCCCCTCACCATGTAGCGCCCTTACCGTGTGCCCCTTCACCACACACTGCCCTCACTGTGCCTACTCCAACTCATGCGCAGAACCACCAGCAGCAGCACGCATGGCTGCCTCCACTTCATCTTCTTCATCTCCTTCGTTCTTCCACTGCTGCAACAAAAAAACAAAGAACCCAAAGTAGTGCCTTCTATAGTGCGTTCCATCCTCCGACCGCAGCCCTGCAAGCGTGCTCCAGCCCTTCCAAGCGCACCACTGCCACAGCCTCCGCGCCCTGCAAGTGCACGTAGCACCCTTATCGCACAGCCACACACGGCCCGTGCACCCTTCCACAGTAGCCAGATTTCTCCTCCACTGTCCTGCCACCGTCGGCCACCTCCAGCCGTTGCGTCACCACCATCGTAAAGCACTCGTCAAGGTGTACCATCCCGTCGACTCTCGCCATCAACCCTACACGGCCATTCTAGCAAGTAAGAGAGAGGAGAAATCCTCTATTTTTGCTCCAACTAAAATTTACATTGCATGCCATTGCCACTTTAATATTATTATTTTATTCAGGCCACATTGCATGGATGCACTTGTAGTTTTGTGAATTTACTTAATTAGTGTTATGTGCATCATTCAACATTGAAATTCAAATCGGATTTGCATGCAAGTCAAACTTACATGATTTAGCACTACACATGCATCATATACATACTTTAGGGAGCTTGATTTTTGATGTGAAAATTGCATAAATAGCCTTGAACTTTTAAGGAAATTGGAAGCTCCATTTAGAGTAGCATATTCCTCGCATTGAAGTCGCGAATTTGTCTGCAAACATTATAATCCCCTACTCATGAATTTATTGCTTCTATTCCTCCCTATTCCTCCCTGTGGATGTGACATTTTTATTGTGGTTAAATTTGATATTTACTTTAATTTTTGATTGAGAGATTTTCCACCACATAAAACATGACATATTAATTTATTGCTATCATCTTCATAAATAAGCGAAAACCTCTCCGTCAAATGGTGCCATTGCCGGGGAGGCAATAGACACAATAGATTCACTTTATTATTTTTGAGTATTCTGAGTTGCACAATTATCTGATCATTCTTTGTCTTATTGTGCGAGGAATCTAACAGGGAGACAGGCACAACAGAGCGATGACATCGACCTTGAACGACAAACATGGCAGGTGCGCACAATGGAGGCGATCTTTTTGGTGGACCTTGACACCACCTAGAGACCAGCAATAGGGGCACGTGGGCCTTGATCCCATGCACATAGGCTTACAGAGGAGCCTGCTTTTGATTTAGTCACTAGATCTTAGTTTAGATTTAGTTTAGTTAGACATTAGAACATAATTTCTGTCTTTTAGACCCGTGTTGGGTATTTTCGGGAGTGTGTTCTCATTTTACTTAGATTATAGGATTATTCAAATTATTTAGACTGCATGTTGGTTAGTTAGTTAGATTAGGTTTGTTTGCCATTTATTATTTAAAAAATATATATATTCTAACTGCCTGCTAGAAGCTTCATATCTATAGGGCGACCATCTAGGATTGAATGAGCCACGTCTAGCTTTTCTTTTTGCATTGTAAACATCCTACATTGAAGAGAGCTGGTGTAAGGTACGTCTTTTCTTATGCATTAGTTATCTGCACACGCATTGCATTTGGACATAATTAAAGACCATTTAAGCTGATTTGAAAATATTAATCAAGTGGTCACATTATTTCTTGAAAAGAAAGAAAAATATACAGTAAGTGTTTGAATAATGTGACTACGATTTTTAAAAGGAAAAATCACTTTTCACGGTGTGATGCACACTTCCTGCACTGCGCATGCACTATAGGCACTGCACTAGGACTTGGACCCTTAAGGCTATAGGCACCGATCTCTTTATCGATGTAGACCCTCCTATCGTGCTTTGTGGTGGTGGTACTATCTTTTGACAAAGCGTTTTGATACTTCATGGAGGGGGACACCCCTTAAAGGAACAAAAGGGTAGTTAAGGGGCACCGCATATGTGTCGCCTCAAAGGAAGGGTTCGCCCTACTTGCATCCCTTTGTTCATCCTTGGAGTAACTTCTCACTTGATCACCTGGGAGTATCATCTAAGCACAGTATAGGTCCTAGGGCACTTGAAGGTCAATTTAGGGTGCGTAATTGCTTGACAACTTGATTGATCACCCAAAAAGGACAAAAAGTAACCTCAACCTTCTTAACAGTCACTGACCAGAAATTTCAAGTGCCTCATTTCTCTTATACCACTTACATGGGAACGGAGAAACACTACCTTGACTAAATTTGGCCAAGCTGAAGAGATTGGAAGAGGACTTAAAGAATTTTAAAATCAACAAAAGACCTCTTGCCTTGTGTTTGCCTGGCATGTGCGTGAAAGAGCTCTCTAGGAAGTTTTCTATTTTAATCTATCTAAGTCCTAAGAGAGTTAAAAGAAATGGACTATCCTTACTTCTATCATTTTAACCAGGATCCCATGCCCTGAGAGTATCCATCCTTTGATGGATACAGTGACAATTCATGGGATCATTCTTATTTTTATCCTGGGAGTACTAGCCCGATAACTCCCACTTTTGAGCAGAGCCTGGGAGCAGGATTTTCCAACCTTGGAATCCCTACTTCTATGCAAACACCCAACCCTCCCACCCTTCATGATTTTCCGTATCGAGGTTGGACGGATGCCCCTAGGCAACCAAAGCCTGAAATTGACTATCCTCCCCAACTTGGTAGTAGTAGCCTCTCCTCTTTTATGATAGAAATGCAAAACCAACAAAAGGAAATGATGGAATCTATGGGAGAGATGTTGAGGAATAGTCAACAATTAAACAAAGAAATAAGACAGCTTAGCTACACACTTCCCAGTAATTCTAATCCCTACCCATACGATCGAGATCATGAAAATAATTTTGAGGAAACCAATGACAATAGGGATCCAGTTTTATGTGGCTATCACTTAGACTCTCCCAATGAGACACGGCCACTAGAGGAGAGCGATCCTAGTGATTGTCCACCCGAGCTATATTGGAGTCAAAAGCAAGGGAAGATGGTACCTCCTGAGGACCTCGACCCCAATGACAGTATTCTCCTTACCCCTACTAACCCTGGTTAAGGTTGTATTGTTCCTATCACTTCCCCTATTGATTATCTGATGGAATCCCATTATACCCTTAGTGAGCCTAATCTTGACCCTCCACTTAGGGAATCAACATCTACCATTTAGCATCCTGAGGATTTAACTGCACCTAATGAAGGTGACCCTAAGGGTATGGAGGATGAATTAGATCAATTTTGGTCTCAAGGATATAAAGAGTCTATTTTAGAGGGTGAGGATGCCCCAATGAAGGAACTCCGACTGAAAATCTGTAGTGAATCATAGGGGGATTATGTGTATTTGAGGACTTGCCCCCTGTGGATATAAATAATCTAGTGAAATCCAGATTCCTCCCTTCGTTCAATTTTGAGAGTCATCCTCCACAAAATCAGGAGTTGATATTTAAGGAAGGCAAACACAATAGAGAGAAGCCTAAGGGAGACTCTTAGGGACAATATACATCAATTGAGGATTTATACCCTGAGAAGAACAACGAATTCAGTGATATAGGCTTCCTCCATAACATTAAAGATGATAATCCTCCTAAAGATATTAAGGATAATGAAGTAGCACAAAAAGTCCCCGGAAAGGATGTAATTGACAAGAAAGAACCTGGGGATGGATTTGCTAATAATTCTGATCTCGCTACTTCCAAAGAAACCCAACTGTCATCTAAGCATGTTGTTCATGAGTCTACTAATGAGATATTGAATTCTATTCATGACTCATCTATTGTAGAGGAGCAGTTGGATATTCACAAAATAATGAAGCTAGGTAAGGATGTGAAATACGAATTCTTATTGGGAATGGAAGATGAACAGCCTAAGCCCTCTTTGGACTTAATAATTACCACCCAATCACTCAAGCAACCAGTAGATTCCTTACTTAATCCTCGGCTCAGATCACTGCTCATTTACATTCTTTATGGAAAACATATTTGGCCAGTAAATCCTCGGGTAGAATGGTGAGTGTGGATTGATGCTTGTACTTTTAGTCTTGCCATTCAAGGGTTTGAAATAATAATGATTATATCTTTTAAAACCCATCCTGCTTTGGAGGATCCTTGTTATCCTCCACTTATTCCATTTTGGGAGGTCTCTTTTCATATTCCTTTCGTCATTCCTAGACCTCCCCAGGTAGCCAATGAGGTTTTTTGCTTTCATACCTTCTGGCGAGATTTTGGGATTACGTTGCATCATCAGCTCACCAACATTCGTGGCTACCTGTTCTCCAGGCCCGCGCTGTTACGCATATTTTTAGGGCCTAACTTTTTTTGTCTGGAACATACTTACAGGTTCCTTATAAGTCTGGCTGCTGACAGAAAATGTAGCTCTTGTTGGGAGGCAACCCAACATTCTAAATAACACCGTCATCAGGTGATTTCCTTCCTTTCTCCCCCTGTTTTAATTTTTACAATGAAGACATTGTCGGATTTAGGCATATGGGGGTGCATTTTGCATCTTAGAAAGTATTCATGCATTGCATTTAGGTTAGCATATATATAAAAAAAAATCTTTTTTCTTGAGCTGAATGGGTTAGTCCCTAGCAAAACATCTTTGTCATGGAGGTTTTTCTTCTTGAATTATTTCTTAAGTTTAGAATCCATTACATTTACTTCATGTGCACGTAGACTGGGTTATGGAACTTTGAAGAAAACCAATAAGCATTTTTAGTCTACTGAACCGTTGGACAGTTAATAGGGAGTCAGGAATACTATTTTCTAGTAGATCCACCTCATATTTGTGAGAAGAAAGTAGAGAGATTACTGGTGCGCTAAGTCTACTGCAAGGACTCTTAAGTTTTGGACAATTAGGTGATGATAGTTCAGAGTTAGGCATAGTTTTCGCTTTTTGTTCCTGTGTGCGTACTTTGTGTGAATTCCTGAGAGTCAACAATTAAAGCAGATACACAGAGATTGAGTCTTAATAAAGCTATGACTATGGTAGATGGTTATGACCGTCCTTCATAGAGTCCTCAGCTAAAGGAGGGTAATAGTGTCAAACGTCAGAAATATGCCTGTCCTATCCATTCCTTCCCTGTGCCGAGATTAGGCACTTCCACCAAATAAGCCACACAATATCCTCTTGACCATCATCATCCCTAATAATGCCTCATAAATAAAAGTCCGCGTCATGTTATGAAGAAAGAAAAAGAAGGAAAAAAGAAACAAAAAAAAAAGAAAAGAAAAGAAAAAGAAAGCAATCCACGTTTATAATTTTATCTTTGTAACATTGTTTCTGAGGCAACAAAAACACCTATCGCGATCCACCAAATATGACCCATACCTACCTTTTAGTATTTCTGATCACTCGAATACTGGCTAAGGACATTAAATTAGTTGTAGAGTTATTAGGACTTTAATTGAACTATGAATGCCATGTGAGGCCACCAAACAGTGAGTACACTTAATAAATCTGACGAGATTTGTGACCTCAGAAAGAAAAGAGTCAGCGTCAAGGAGCATCAAGAGTTCACTGTTGTTTAGCCTCTCTCTAAGTTGACTTGTCTAATAGTCTAGAGATCTAGAGTCTGTAGTACTATACTACATGTAGTACTAGATGAGTGTGTACCACTAAATACAAATTCATTCAACTCGATATCTCCTACCTAAGCCTAAAGCCGGGGTCAATTTACAGATTATTTTTTGCTTTATCCCCAAGGGAAGTAATTTCCTATCCTGATAGAAATATTTACTAAGGGATAAGTATGAACTGCAAATGTAAGTTGGTTATTTTCACTTGGATCCGTTACCTAGGCTAGTAGCACTTGACATTTGTCTAGATCTCTAAAGTTTTGAAATAAGAAAAGAAGAAATCTTCTGATTACTTCTATTATTTTTCAGTTTTTTGCTAGGGACTAGCAGATCTTAGGCATGGGGGTATTTGATGAGTCCATTTTAATGGACTACTATTATGCCTAAGTTAACTTTATTCTTACAATTTATGATTATTAATACCTACATTAGGTCATAAAATGATTGCATCTATTATATTGCATTCTATAACTTATTTTTTGTTTCATTATTGTAGGAATAATTTGTGCAAAGAAAAGGGTGGTGAAGATAAATTTCCCCCTCAACCGCCGGCCTCAACAAACACCAATAGCTGCTAGCCAAGTTTAGTAAAGGATTTGAAAATCCCTTCACTTATGGATGGGGGGGGAGATGAAAGAGAAGAGAGGGCTCTTGGCATGGAGGACTCCTTCTCCCCCTGGTAGGGATTCCCTCCCTTTGGATCTCCACCTTCCCCACAGTGGAGAAGGCAAGCACAATGGATCCAGCCTGCCTATAAATGCACTCCAACCTCTCCAACACCACAGCCACAGGCTCCTCGCGCGTGCGTTCTCTCACTACAAGCCTCTCCCACCGTGTGCCCTGTAGGAGCGCCACCATCCTCTCGTAGCACTGCCTCCAACCCTTATGCGCTGCACCATCCTCCCATCGCGCACCTGCAGCAGCACCCATGCAAGCAACCCCCCACCACTCTTAAAGCAGACACCGCACTGCAGTGCCCTCACCGCACCAAGCAGCTACCGCAGCCACCAGTGCCTTCACCAAGTGCGCCACCCCTCACCGCGCAGTGCCCTCTCTGCATGCCCCTTCACCATGTGCTACCCTCACTATGCCTACGCCAACTCATGCACAAAACCACTAGCAGCAGCATGCGTGGCCGCCTCCACTTCGTCTTCATCTCCTTCATTCTTCCACTGTTGCAACAAAAAAAAGAACCCAAAGTAGCGGCCTTCTGTAGCGTGCTCCATCCTCCCACCGCAGCCCTGCAATCGTGGTCCAACCCTTCCGAGCACACCACTGCCACAGCCTCTGCACCTTGCAAGCGCGTGCAGTGCCCCTACCCGCAGCACCCTCACTACGCAGCCATGTGCGGCCCGTGCACCCTTCCACAGCAGCCGGCATTCTCCTCCACTGTCTGGCTGCTACCGGCCACCTCCAGCCATCATGTCACCACCTTCATGAGGCACTCGTCGAGGTGCACCATCCCATCGACTCTTGCCGTCAACACCATACGGCCGTTCAAGCAAGGAAGAGAGAGAAGTCCTCTATTTTTGCTTCGATTAAAATTTACATTACATGCCATTGCCACTTTAATATTATTTTTTTATTCAGGCCACATTGAATGGATGTGCTTATAGTTTCGTGAATTTACTTAATTAGTGTTATGTGCATCATTCAACATTGAAATTCAAATCGGATTTGCATGCAAGTCAAACTTACATGATATGCTAGTACACATGCATCATATACATACTTTAGGGAGCTTGATTTCTGACGTGAAAATTGCATAAATAGCCTTGAACTTATAAGGAAATTGCAAGCTCCATTTAGAGTAGCATATTCCTCGCATTGAAGTCGCGAAGCTATCTACAAACATTATAATCCTCTACTCATGAATTTATTGGTTTTATTCCTTCCTGTGGATGCAACATTTTTATTGTGGTTAAATTTGATATTTGCTTTAATTTTTGATTGAGAGATTTTCCACCACATAAAACACAACAACATATTAATTTATTACTATCATCTTCACAAATAAGCGAAAACCTCTCCGTCAATGCACCCACGTGTCGTGACCAAAGGCTCCCACTACAGCATGCACTAACAGATGCATGCTCAACGTATGATCGCATGCACTCTTCGAAAGGTGGTGCGGGCGAGTTCGATTAGACAGTTGAGGAGCATTGGCACATGATTTGAATTCAATGCACGTGCGCAAGGGAGAGAGAGGTGGTGAGTAGGTGTTCGGCAGGCGCCAGGAGCACGCACAACCAAGCGATCATGATTTGACACTCCAGAGGTCACCATGTGTCGCCACTAGGTTGAATCCGAGCATTTAAGGTGTGAGGAAGGTGATTTTGAGGCATGATTTTGTCTGTTGATCTTTCGATCGATGGATCTGATCACCTAGGGGTTGTTACACGAGTTGGAGAGCTAAAATGCCCACTTTGCCCCTTGTCCAAGCTATAAAAAGAGGCTTAAGGTCCCTTGTTGAAGGCATTTCTAGACATCTCTTCCATCTTCCGGATACTTCCACCATCTCTCTTCCAGCCTTTTTCTTCCTCTGCAATTCATCTTAGCAATCTAGATCTGAAGTGCGGCCGCGCTTCACACAAGAATCCCACAAGCTATGTCATCTTATCTCTCTCTCTCTCTCTCTCTCTCTATCTATCTATCTATCTAGCTTTTAGCATAACCCTTTCGACTTTGAAGAACTAATTATGAATGCAATACAATTCCGATCTTTTGAATGTCTAATATCTATCTATACATATATAGATACATAAATATCTATTTATAACGAGTTTTATTGAAAAGCTTCCATATAAATCATGATTGCCTCCCTACGAATGACCCAGTACACCCTGTTCTTATAAATTTATTTGTTCTATTGCGATTCGCATTATACCGATAATATCGTATCTTTCTAACTGATCTAGCAGCGACAAGCAGGAGCAGCCCTCGATCCAGAGTGTACATGTTCCTCAGTATGAGGAGAGTGGGGAGAACCATGGGCTTCCCCACTGAAGGATGAACTAGTGGACCCTCTGCATCAGAACCGATAGATTTTCACCAAGCTCAGGATGCTAAAGCCCCCAACCTTCAAATGGGATGAGGATCCTACAAGGCCGGAGGATAGGGTACAGGAGATTTAGAAGACCTTCGATACTATTTGCCTGCTAGAGGAGTGTAGGCTGCCCTTCGCGACATACCAGCTGGCTAGTGCAGCGTACCGCTGGCGGGTATCCGTCTGCAAGCAAGAGGGCACTCGGGTGGTGTTCTAGGGTCGCTTCCTTGAGCTTTCTAGTGACCAATACTACCCCAGGGACTGGGAATATCAAAGGAGGCTAGAATTCCACAACCTAAGGTAGGGTTCGATGACAATTAAAGAGTATCAACTCGTTTGATCGAGCTCTCACATTTTGAGCCGATTGTAGTGGCCTGTAAGGCAGACAAGCATTGGAAGTTTGTTTAGGGACTTCGACTGGAGATATAGAAGTGCATTAACTCACTTTCGTTGGACACTTTCAGCCAGGTAGTTGCACAGATATGAAGTACGAACAAGGAGATGCTAAGACCCGCAGGAGCTTTGGTGGAGGATCAAGGTGGAAGTCAGAGTTTCAGGGTAGATTTCAAAAGTGGAGGGACCAGAGGTACCAGTCGTACAGAGCACCACCACTTATACCCTAGGCCCCTCAGTAATACGAACTAACTTTGGCTTCGAGGTACACTCAATCTCATCTTGCCTCACCAACTCAAACTTAGGGCACCATGGGATGGGCACAATCAGAACCAGAATAGCTATCTTGCTATAATTGTGGTCAGCAAGGCCACCTTAAGAAGGACTGCCCAACCAAGAAATGGACTTAAGGTGGCCAGAATGATGGTGCAGCTCAAACCTAATAGACCCATATGGGGGGCTCCCAGTAATTCTGAGGAGGTGGGGTTGCTCCAGGCCATAAGCCTAGTTAGAGCATGGCTGGTTCTTCTGCACCCTCACCGGTAGGACGAGTATATGCACTATCACTGAGGAATGCGTAGGCTTCGCCATATGTGGTGGCAGGTATGGTGACAATTGACCAGCATTTGGTTTTTACCTTATTTGACTCTAACGCTTCCAATTATTATATATCACTAGAGTTTTCTTTGAAACTAAAGAAACAACTCGTACCACTAGATGAGTCGTTAGTCATCAGGGGTTCAGCATAGCAACTATGGGTAGCTAAGACCATTTTTAGGAGTTCTGAGTTGGGCATTGGGGGCTACACTCTGCTAGCTGACCTGATGGAACTCGAGATGGAGGATTTCAATGCCATTCTGGGCATGGATTGGTTTTCAGGAAACAATGCATCAGTGGATTGTTTCGAGAAGAGGATTGTCTTCTCAATTCTAGGAACACTGCAACTTGAGTATTATGGTAGATATGAGGGTAGACCAGTCGAGTGCATCTCAGCCTTGCAAGTAGCTAGGTAACTGAGTGGGGGTGCAGCAGATACCTTGCTTATGTATCTTCGATCCCAGGAGAGAAACTGGAAATGGGAAGCGTACTAGTCATATGGGATTACTTTGATGTATTTCCTGAGGATTTATTGGGACCCCCCACCCGAGCGAGAGATCAAGTTTGAGATCTCTCTCATTCGAGGGACCAATCCTATATCGATTACCTCGTATTAGATGGCACCAGCATAGTTGAAGGAGCTATAGACGCAACTCCAGGAACTCCTTGAGAAGGGATTCATATAGCCTAGTGCCTCACCTTAGGGAGCTCTGGTGTTGTTCATGAAGAAGAAAGATGGCACCTGATAAACACGTATAAATTCATCGTAAAATGCTTATTTGTGATAGTTCCTAGTCTTAACACTAACTATCATGATATAAATATCGTATAGCATGCATCATTTTGCATTTAGAGTAGTTGTTTATATTTTAGGTTAATTAGGTCCTTTTTACGGTCAGGAGAAAAGAGGATTTATTTCAGAGCCTCGGATGGGCGGTCAGACCATAAGGATCTGATTGGGATGACAATCGGAGACTAACGCATCTGAAATCGTCTAGATCGAAGTCCCGTAGCATCACATGAAGCCCGAGGAAGATCAACAGCCAAGGGGGCAATACGACATCGATACGGGTTTCAGATGGAAAATCTGACCATATGGATGGATCCGGAGCAACGATCGCAGTCCGACAACATGGGAATCATCCCAATCTAAGCACCGTGGCACCCTCTACAAAAGAAAGAAGAATGGGTGGCCCAGGTGGCACCATGTGGCGCCATCCAGGTCGCCCAACGTCGGCCAGCAGCAGCAGCACATGCGCACAGTGCACAAGCACAGCCACAGCTGCACGCAGTGCACCGCGCACAGCAGCAGCACAACGTATGCCGCGTGCACTCACACAAGGTGCGTGATGCACGTAAGCGGGGTAGGTGCCAGCTGGGCGGGTGCAGATCTTCAGCGATGCACCTTTAGTGATGCTTGCAGCTGTCACTAATGGTCAACACACTCCAGCAAGTGGATTTGAAGGGCGGATCTTCAGCAACAGCTGCAGCAATGTTTATGGACGTCAGTAATGACCCAGAAGCGAATTTGTTCTTCCTCCACTATAAAAGGACCTACCCACCACCATTCCAAACCATCTCTTCCTTTCTTCCTCTCACCACCTCCAAGGCTCTAGAGAGAACTTGTCCCATGCCCAGGATGCTCCTCTAGAGTAAAACCAAATAGTTTTCCGTCATCTCACCCCCCTTCGTGGAGCATCCCGTGGCCATCCTCTCACCGCCCTTCGGGAAGAAGATCCTCGCCGCGACATCGTCTTGCCCCATCCTCTGTCATCTGACTCCGTCCTCCTTCATCTGCTCCTCACCACCTTCCTCCAGGCGACGTTAGAGCGAGTTGTCCTCCGAACAACCATCGAGGGGGATTTCTCTCACCTCATTCTATCTTTTTATGCTTTCATAGTGCATATTTTTCCTGCTTTCGTAGTGTAACAAACAATTCTTGATGAATAGATGATTGTTTCTCTCTCTCTCTCTTATATTTGCAAGTACATTAGTAAGATAAGCATTTGTCGATCTGATCTCTTGCTTCCTAAAAATACCAAAAAAATTAGAAAAGATAGAAATGACCAAGAACAAATAAAATCGAAGCACGGTTTTCAATTAAAGTAAACGACGCATCCCTGTGTTCTACCCGGGACTCCCTTGGAGTTTCGATATAAATTTTATCTGATTAACATGTTTTGCAGCTGCGACGATAGGTTCCTTGTAACCTCGATTTCTAACACGCGAAACATGACATGGCCATTTTGGCACCGTTGCCGCGGAGGCAATGGAATTTACTTTATTGTTTATTGCATTTCTTTGCATTTACATAGCATTAACCCTACTTGTCTTTGATCTATTGTCTTGCAGGTACCCTAGCATGGAGATCCAAGTGCGGTAGACCAGAGTAAAGTGCAGGTAGAGTGTTTTGTAAGTGTCCCCCACACCACCCACACCTTAGTTTTCATTCCATAACTGAATAACTCAAACCCAAATCAACTTAGGTGCTTTTTATGAACCCTAGGAAAGATTTGGTTATTTGTTTGCCACCTCCACTCACCTCGCCATCCACATAAATAAAAATAAAAAAATAAAAAAAGAGTTATCTGATTGTGGGATTTTCTGTAAGCTACACACTTAACACCCACAACTTCTTTTCCTAAGGCACACAATCACTTTGATTCTACCACTTAACCAAGATCTGACCTATGGACCCAGTACACTTCAACTAAATACACATAAGTGAGTAGAAATCTAAATAGGTTAAGCATTCTTGTGTGCCTAAACTAAGTGGTGCAATAGGCCAATTGATTGAGCTATTTGGGCCGCACCACTCAATCTAAAACTAATCCATCAAGTAGCTTGCCACTTAGGGTTGATTCTTAGGGTTGAACCAGGCACTCCACATTATTTTTGATTTTTAAAGGAACATATCATCACCTGTGCTTTCAAAACTTGGAGTGTTCTACTAAACCTTGATTGAACCAACCTAAAAATTAAACCCTAAAAGCTACTAAACAAGGTTGAACCCTAAAAGACACATCATCAAATAACCTTGTTTGAGAACCCTGGTTGTGCACGCACACACATTTTAATTGATCATTAAGGGCACGACCCATCTAAAGGGCTCATCACATTCCAGAAGCACCATTGTCCCAAGCCTAACTAAAATTGAGTAGACATTGGCCCTAAGGACTGGTTCGCTCGTCGGGATCCAGATTGAGATTGTTCATGATTAACCTACATATACTAGTCAATCTGATGTCTAGCTAGGGGAGTAGCGTCAAACGACCGCAGTTGGGGGGTACACTAGGAACCAGAGACGCAAGCCAAAGGAAGAACCTTCTCCCCAGTCCCTCCTTCTAACTGGTTGGATTGCTTGGACATAAGTAGAGTAAATCGTCTATAATCTTAAGACGGATTCTGAGAGTCTGTAGACCTTTAGGCTACCCAAACTAAGGATAGGCTTGTATTTTTGTATTGCAGGACTCCTTTCTCTTTTGATTTCCCTCCTTACTTCACCATGTACCCTTCCACATCCTACACACATTTCACATCCTATCCTCTTACCACCACTTATCCCCAAGATGATTACTATCCCTACTTGACTTGTAATACCCATCCACTACCCGGGATGACTTTGATTGGGGATATGAATCCGAACCTCAGGGTCCAGGGCCTAACCCTGGACGACAAGACTATGATTATTATCCTTCCCAAAGCTATAATGATTATGGATCTCCATCCTTTGATTCCCAAACCAACCCGATCTACAATTAGGAAGGATATCATGATTATAACACCTACCCTCCCCAGTATTCCACTGAATATAGGTCGCCATCATCCTTTGAACAACCTAGAATGACCTACTTTCAGGGAGGGACTCGAGAACCTCGACATCTTGACTCCCCTAGATTTAACCTGAACCCACCCAAACCTAAACCGAACCAGTAGGTTCGGGTGAACCAGATCCAGGATAGGGTGTTGGCTAATTTGAGGAACACTATACAATCTTTAGAAGCTCAGCCAACACCATGCATTGAAGCACTAGAGCCTATGATCAAAATGATTGATGAACTTAGTAGTTCTCTATTTGATTTGCTCCAAAGTGTTAGGGATAGGGACTTAGGTGAGTTTCTTCTTGGGAAATTATCAAGGTTGAGGATGAAATTTGTGGTTGCACTAGTCCAATCTTGGGATGATTCTCAAGATGAACCCTCTTTAGGATAGCCAATGTCTGAACCCGCTTAGGCTCCTGTAGGGGGGGACACATATTCGGAGATTGGAGATGACCAGATTGGTCTAGAGCAACCCTTTGAGGATGAATCGATTGATTCACCCGAGATCCCAAAGTTAGGAAACGAAAAAAATTGTCTCCTTGGAAGATGGAGTGACTTGTGATGTTGAGACATATACAAATAAGGATCATGAATTCTTTGATTTTGAGGGTGAGGAATCTCTTAGTGAAGTCTCACTTAAGCTTGAGGAGAATGATTTTAGTGAGACATACGGGCTCGACGAGTATGAGGACCAATTTGGTAGCCCGACTACTGAAGACACTTATTCGGTTGGGGCTAACTTGGAGGATCCGATACCCGATGACTCAATTAGTAGCCCCATTCCTCAACCACACCCTGAAGAGCTGAATGAACATACTTTTGAGATCATTGTGCCCAAGTCAATCCTGATTCAGCCACAATTGTTGGACTTGGGTACTTTAGATAGGGTGTACAATGATCTGGAGGTCCCAGAAACCTTGATTTCAGAGGATAGGAAGTTGGAAATGAAAATTTGGGAGGTTAATTTTGAGGGAAAAATAAGTTTGGATACAAGGGTACCTATTGACCTAAAACCACCTATCTTCTATATGGACCCTTATGATATCTTTCACGTGCAACCCAAGCTTGAAATAGCTGATTATTTTTCTGAGCTAGACGTTAAGTGGACAACCGCACCTACTGAACCATCTTTACCCATTGTCCGACACTTTGATCTTGGGTTGCTAATTGCACAACAAAAGTACACCAACAATTGTGCCATCTTGTGCTATTTCCAAGCATTGTCTGTGTATATTATGTAGCCATAGTCGCATTTGTAAAAATAAACGCATGCATGCATTTATTTGAGAGGGGAGGAGAGTGAATAAAATGACCTTGAAATTAACGTATTCCTCAAGTGCTGCCTCACAAATTCACCAGCTTTATTTTTATTTTTATTTTGGCTTTGAATTTCTCCACGTGGTTGCAGGGCATGGTAGTTTCTTCTTCGTGCCATTCTCTGCATTACATGCCCTGCCAACCGCATGCACAGCCATGCACAGCCTAGAGCATGGCTGTGCTTGCCTCCATCCTCTTTAAAAAGCTCACCTCGCTTCCTTGCATGGGGGCCTGGTCCAACACAACACATACAATAGCTCCTTCTCCAGGTCGTCTCCTCCCCTCTCCCCTCCATACGTAGCCTCTCTTCCTCCTAGGGAGACATGCTACGGACAGGAGCAGCTCATAGTGGTCCTCGACCACCACTATGAGTCCCACTACCGCCCAGCTCATCAAAGGGCCGGTGGGCGTGGTGGTTCATTTCACCGTTTCATACGCTCCAAGCTCCCCCGCCATTATTGCATCTCCAAGGTCAGAAGCTCCGCAGCAGCAGCAGCAAGGCATCAGTAGCAGCAGCCGCAGCCCGCGAGCATGCAGGCACCGACCGCAGCCTCTTTCCATGCACACAGGAACCTTCCAGCACACCCGCGCACGCTGCACTGGCTATAACCGGCTGTCTAGAGCATGCGACACTGTAGCTACTATTCACGCTAGAGAGCGTGACACTATAGCTATAGTGCGGTGACCGGAAAGCTTCTCACTTATCCAATCACTGCGTGCTCTCACTCCACGCCCGCGACCACCTCCAGCATGTTCCTGCTCTACGCGCGCACCTACTCCAGCGTTCGCTAGCGCCTACGCCATCGCTCGCACCTACTCCAGCACACAGTGCAGTGCACTGTGTCACGTGCCCACTGCAGTCTCCCTCGCACCCGCTCCCTCCAACGTGTGCGTGCATCCTCGCGCACCTGCGCTTGTGCAAGCCCGCGCCATTGGACGATGGGTGCAGCCTCCAGAAGGCTTAAACGCCTGTGCCTTCACTCCAGCAGACGCTCTCTCTCTCTCTCTCTCTCTCTTTCTCTCTCTCATAGACACACACCTCACACACACAGACACACCACACTTGTACACACTCTCGTACACACACCCACTCACTTGTACACGACTATATACTTATATATATATATACATATATATATATATACATATATATATATATACATATATATATTTATATACTTTTATATACATATATATACATATATCCATACATATATTATTACCTATACAACTAAGTATAAGTATATATATAGATATATATATATACATATATATACACATATTTATACATACATACATCTACATATATACAAATATACATACATATGTACATATATATCTATAGCTATAAATACATATATATATATCTACATATATATTTATACGTAGATACTTATACTAATATATCTATAGACATATATACATACATTACTATATATATATATATCTATATCCATATAGTTCTATATATAGATACATATATATCTAATTATAAATACATATATATATATACATATACATATATATATATACATATATAACTACATATACACCTAAATAATTATAACCATATATATATTTACATATAAACATATATATATATATATTTTTTCATATCACCTACCACCTGTTGTATCGCGATAATATCTGCACCAGTTGCTGATATTCCCTGATACACGCATACAGAAAGCGTCTTCGCACACATCTTCCACCCATCCATCCTACACTCCATGTGGCACTTCGTCCTGTTGGTTGCGTCTTCCTAGACGACGATCAACTCGACACTGTGCTACATGCCATTTCCACCTCCACCCCCACCGCTATATACATATATAATATATACATATATATATATACTATATTTACCTTATTTCTATTTCTCTTTCCTGCCATTAAAAAGGTAAAAAATATATAAAAGAGAAAAGATAATCCTTGACTAGCAGGTACTCAGTCTTTCGAATAGCAAGACCAGTTTTGAAACCCTAATTTAGCTCAAAGCCAAAGAACCTGATTTTGAGGGTGTACCTCAAGGACAAAAATTATCAGAAAAAAATCTTAAATAGAAAAACACCAAAAACATAATAAACGAATGGAAGAGATTTGTTGTAGGAAAGGTGTAGAAACATATTCACCTATAATCCTGCTTCCCTGAGTTCGACCCTGGGCCTAAAAGTGGTCAAGACAAAATCAAGTAGGCCAGGTAAAAAATTTTGTAAAAAGATGGTTAGTCACGATTTAGGTTAACCACTATACTCATTTCAACGATTAAATCACCATATTGACACAACCTACCCGAGCCCGAACAAAACTTTCCCTAGTGCCATTGCCAGGGAGGCGTGCATTCAGGTAAGTTTCTACTCCATTCCTTTAATTTCTCTCTTCTCACACCCATCTCTTCACGAGTGTTTCTGTTTGTGGGTGTGCAGGTGAACCAGTTGCAGGGAGAAGACAGGTAGATGAAGACAGAGACATAGGCTGATCCAAGGCGGGAACGGGAGCGTAAAGTCTCCGACACCGCACTGGAGCTTCGCCCACGTTGCTGAACAGGTAGCAACTTAGGTCAACTTGTCACCTTAATAAAAAAAAACTAAGAAAGAAAAAAAAATTCTTTGGATCTCATCGGGCAAGTGGATTAAAAATCACTGGTTTGATTTTTTGTCATCACTCCCACTGCCTCGGGATTTCCTGCCAAACTTCGCATAGCGAAGATCCAAGAATCTTGATTCTTGAATCTTTCGTCGTGTGAAGTATTCTTCGAGGCAAAAATAAAAAGATTGATTACTATCGCTCTTTGCCTCATTTGTCTGCAATTCGGGATCACGTTTTTGGTGGGGAGACTTCGAATTGAGTTGATTCCAACCCCACCATGACTTTTCATGTTCCTAAGATTCGATCCCGAATACTTCAACCCCAACAATTTGATTTTCTTTATCTTATGGTCGAGCCTTGTGTGTGGAAGTCATTTTGGTGATTGGGAGCACTTGAATTGAAGTGCTTTGGCTCCCTTTCACACTAATCTAAAATTGATTCGTGCATCCACACATAGAAATCTCCGTCTAGGGAAGCCCATTGCATTTTAGCATGCATTAACCAACTAACATTGAAGAAGGGTTTGTTGGGCTTAGAAGAAAACTTATATTCTCTCAAAACTCGAAGATTGGTTGAATTGGTAATTCAGAGAAATCATAAAATCTATACTACTTAAGGCTGAAACTCTAAAATCCATTCACCAATTAAAGCTTCAATTCGGGGGATTTCCCCATTGCATGCTTGTTTTACACACTCAAAAAATCAATCACTTGGGCATTACCTATAAAAAACACCCTTCACATTCCAGAAGCAGTTGATCTTAAGCCTCTAACTAAAACTGGTAGCAACTTGACCCTTATTAAGGATTGGAGGTCTAACTACTTGCCTGTAGCGCCTACGTGCTGGTGAGGGTTCCCGCATGCTATCGGGTGTCTAAGACTGCGGCAAACGGCCTTTCAATCTGGCTCGGTGGTTCCGCGGTGCTCGCATTTGGTTCCGTAGGTCGTGATAGTAGGTAACTTAGATCTTTAGGTCTAAGGGCACACTGTAGAGGTTAGGAATTTAATTGTATTGATTTGTCATCAAGTGTACCTTTGCGGCGTCATTTCTCTCATCTCCTTTTCCCTTCTTATCCCCCCAATTCTTCCTGTAGTAGTGCATGTTTGGGAGGAGGTCACAAAACCCTGAACTGTGTGAATTGTCTAACAAATTTAGAAAAGAAGTCGAATCGTCCTCCTCCTCCACAAACATGGCTGCACGCCCACCCCTAAATCCGGAGGGAGGAAACCACCCTCAAAACCCACCAGGTGGTGAAGCGTTGGATCCCATAACCCACCTCTAAGCCGAAATGGAAATGTATAATGAACAAATTGAAGCCATTAGGGAAACATTGGAGGAAATCCAGAATCCTCCCGAACGGGAGGAGCCTAGGTCTCTTAGCTCCTATCAGAATCCTGCTGCTACAGAGACCGTAGGAAAAATTCGGGTCCCCATGGGTGGGGACAACTTTCAAATAAAACCTAACATAATTGGCCTGATAAATTTTCACTTCCATGGTCGTGCAAGTGAAGATCCTTTTCTCCACTTGGAAGACCTAACCCGATTGGCTGAAACAGTTAAACCAAGAAATATCGAGTTACCTATAGTCCTCATGAAAATGTTCCCATTTTCATTGTGGGATAAAGCGTCGCAGTGGTTACACACCCTTGGGAGAACCATCCACTCTTGGGAAGAGGTGCGAACAGCGTTTCTCAAGAAGTTCTTCCCAATCGGGCAAACCAATGCGCCTCGCCGTGCTATCACTTCATTTACGCAACAAAACGGCAAACAGTTTCATGAGGCATGGGAGAGATATAACGACCTCCTCAGGAAGTGTCTGCACCATGGCCTGCCTAAGTGGCATATAGCTCAGATTTTCTATTATGGGCTAAATGAGACTTTGAAGCAGATTGCAAACACTTCCTGCGGAGGGAATTTCATGAATAAAGATGAGAATGGAGCATTCGAATTATTTGAAAATATGAGCGAAAACTCAATGAACAATGCCTCCATTGTCGCCTTTAATCGTACCAGCCTACCCCGTAATGTCCACGAAGTTGACACGGGACCCTTCCATTCATCCACAGATCTCAACCTTATCGCAGAGAAATTGGATGAAGTCTTTGTCGTGCACAAGAAGCTTGACGTGCTTCTGGCCACCCCGCCCGTTCTATGGCAAAAACCTCCACCTCACCACTTCGTCACAATCCCAATTCTTCCAACACCAGGCTTATCCCTAGAAACCCCGTAAGACCTTCCTTACCGAGTGTCGCACCGAGCGTTTCGATAAGTCATGTAGATCTGGCTTCTAAAAGCCAGTATTTTGACATGGAGGACCAAGCCTCCGTGTGCTCGGATGCATATTTACATGCGGACGTGTCTTCTGGCATAGAAGATGCTTGCGCCATGGGGAACAACCCATTCTCTGCCACCTATAACCCAGGGTGGCGAAATCATCCGAACTTCGCATGGTCCAACAACCCGTAGCGCCAAAACCCCATGGGTGGACCAATGCGACCAATCCGACCATCCGCCATCGGGTCCTTGTGTACCACAAATAGAACATGCATCAAGTCATCTTGACAAATTGATGCGAATGACGACAGAAATGTCAAAGCGCCATGAAGAGAACATGACCTCTCTTCAGCACCAATTGGCGCAGCAGAATGCTGAGATCAGTCAACTACGCATTGCGACTCGATCTCAGGGCACTCTTCCAACCCAACCTGTTCCCAACCTGCAAAATTTTGTACCCTGTGGTCCTCAACTACAGGTACGACCTTCTCAGGGGCAGGTTCATTAGATTCTACAAGCTTCGTGCATTCCACCGGGATTTCAGGATAATCCCGCTGCAGCACCTCACTCTTATGTCCCTATTGCGAACCCTCTTCCGCCTTATGATCCCACTGGACCCGCATCGTCCAATGCGATCACTACGAGGAGCGGTAAGCAGACTGTCGATCCGCCTCGACCTGATCCTGGTCCATCTTCTTCATCGCCCTCTTATTTGGGATGTGCATCGCATTCGCGAGAGGATGATACACCCAAATTGGTGCCAAAATCAGTCCCATTCCCTGAGGCTCTACTGAGGGAGCCAAAAGGCAAGAAGGATACGTAGGCCTTTAATAACCTACGTAATTTGTTCAAGGATGTTGAAATCATGGTACCCCTGCTCGAGGCTATCGACCACATACCTACTGTCGCCTGATTTTTCAAAGACTACACAACACTCAAGCGACAGTAAAAAAAAACTAAGAATCCGGCGGTTCTCTCGCCTCATGCGAGTTGTGCAATATTGTCAAATCTACCACTGAAGCAGAAAGATTCGAGCACATCACTTATTTCCTATAGCATCCAAGGCTGCAATTTTAATCATGCCCTGCTTGATCTAGGATCTTCCATCAATCTTATACCAACCATCATGCTCGAGAAATTTTCCTTGGGAAATCTGAAACCCACCCCTGTCACGTTATAGTTGGCAAATCGTTCTGTCAAAATTCCAAAGGGTGCGGTGGAAGACGTGGTGGTTAGGGTCAATAGTCTCTGTTTTCCTGTTGACTTTCTTGTTTTAGATATGGAAGTTCCTAGCTCACTTTCTGATTGTCCAATCATCCTTGGTCAACCTTTCTTGGCCACAACCTGCACCCATATCGATTGCAAGTCGGGCTGTATTGAGATTGCCGTTGGATCTGAGAAGCTCAAGCTTAACTTTTCAAGGCAGCCAAGAACTTTGATTGCGATTGCATCGAGGATGACATGTCTGACAAGGACATGGCCATCAGCACATGTATCGGACTAATTGGGACCTATTCTGACTGTTGTGAACTGCCCTTAAATACTGACGATTGCTTGACCGACACATATTGTGACATTCCCCCATCCCTCCCTATTCCCATACCTTCTCTTGACCAGACTTCTGACGAGGTTTTCTCCACTTCCCATACCTC
Source organism: Thalassia testudinum (assembly GCA_037157565.1). Taxonomy (NCBI): domain Eukaryota; kingdom Viridiplantae; phylum Streptophyta; class Magnoliopsida; order Alismatales; family Hydrocharitaceae; genus Thalassia; species Thalassia testudinum. The sequence continues at coordinate 12,019,772 of JAZHRO010000036.1, forward strand.
GTGGTCTGAGTCATATCCGGGCCACTCACCGCCAGTCCACACTCTTGAACACCGGATTGCCCTTTCTTTCCCACCAAATCAGGCGGAGTTGCAACTCCACACTGGGACCTTGAGCCCATATACTACTCACTGGGGCTATTCATTTTTGGATCCATCTATCCAAGAAGCCCCTCTTCTTAGCCAATCTGAGGGCCAACTTCTTCCTCCTGACTTGTTTTCCGATCCGCCTGGCACACTCTCGTCCCAAGAAATGCAAAATCTTTCACCATCGACTCCTGAGCTGAAAGTGCAGCCTAGTACACTTAAGTATGTTTTCTTGGGACCAAATGAACCGCTCCCTGTACTCATCAATTCAAAATTGACTAGGGAGCAAGAGTGCAAACTAACGAAGGTCCTTATGAAACACAAGGCAACCATTGGATGGTCTTTATCAGACTTAACTGGCATTAGCCCCTCCTACTGCACTCACCGTATATATATGGAGGAGGCTCGACCTTCCCACGAGATGCAGCGACATCTCAACCCTAACATGCAGGAGGTCATTAAAAAGGAAATTATTAAGTGGCTGGATGCGGGTATAATCTACCCGATCAGCGATAGCCCCTGGGTGAGTCCGATTCACGTCGTGCCCAAAATGGCAGGACTCACCATCCATGTCAATGACCGGGGTGAATCCATCCCTACATGCACTCCTACATCTTGGAGAGTGTGTGTAGATTATAGGAAACTCAATGCTGCCACTAAGAAAGATCACTTTCCTCTACCTTTCATTGACCACATTCTGGAGCTGTTAGCGGGCAATAAATTTTTCTGTTTCCTGGATGGATTCTCAGGATATAACCAGGTGGCAATTAACCCCCGGTACCAAGAGAAAACCACTTTTACCTGCCCCTTCGGTACCTTTGCATTTAGAAGGATGCTGTTCGGACTTTGTAACGCACCGGCAACTTTCCAGAGATGTATGCTGGCAATATTCCATGACATGGTGGGTGACGTTCTCGAGGTCTTCATGGATGACTTTTCGATCTTTGGACCATCTTTCGATGACTGTCTTGCCAACCTAACCCGTATCCTTAGGAGATATATTGATGTAAACCTCGTGCTTTCTTGGGAAAAAAGTCATTTTATGGTACACGAGGGAATTGTTCTCGGGCATATCATCTCCGATAGGGGTATCGAGGGTGACAGAGCTAGGCTTGATGTAATTGCTAATTTACCTGTGCCTGGCTTTGTCAAACAAATCCACTCCTTCCTGGGACACGTCAGTTTCTATAGGAGATTCATCAAAGATTTCTCCAAGATTTCTCGACCTTTAACTCATCTCCTATCGACCAACGTACCCTTCGATATGGGCCCCGATTGCAGAGCAATCACGTAGCTGCATAATGCAGTCACCAAGGCCCCTATTCTCCAGCCACCTGATTGGTCCCTCGACTTTGAACTCATGTGTGACACTTCCGACCTTGCAGTCGGAGCCATCCTGGGACAAACACGCGATAGACACTCCTTCGTGGTGTATTATGCCAGTAAGACGTTGGATGAGGCCCAGCGTAATTATACTACCACTGAGAAAGAACTACTGGTGAACATCTTTGGGCTGGAGAAACTTCGCTCTTACCTTCTGGGCTCACATGTTAGTGTTTTCACTGATCACACGGCCATTCGCCATCTCATGCACAAGAAGGATGCCAAGCCTAGACTGATTCATTGGATCCTTCTACTCCAAGAATTTGACATTGAGATCCACGATAAGGCCGGAGCCCAGAATGTTGTGGCTGATCATCTTTCTAGACTAGGCCCTGACCATATTGGACTTACTCTGCCAATTAATGAGATTTTTCTTGATGAGCACCTATTGGCAATTAATGTGGCAAGTGGACCTTGGTATGCCGACATTGCCAATTACCTTGCTTCTGGATCCCTTCCATGTGGCTGGCCTAAAAACCAGCGCGAGTGCCTCATGGCAGAAGCAAAGTATTATTTCTGGGATAATCCATTTCTTTTTCAGATAGGTGCTGATCAAATCATCCGTTGCTGTATTCTTGACAGCGAATTCCCTAGTGTGCTATCCTTCTGCCATGATCAAGCCTGCGGAGGCCATTTCTCTGAGAGGAAAACTGCAGCCAAGGTGTTGCAGCGCGGTTTCTTTTGGCCCTCCCTTCACCAGGATGCACACAATTATGCCAAACATTGCACTAGATGCCAATCGTTAGGGTCAATGTCACGTCGTGACATGATGCCCTTACAACCCATCCTAGCTGCGGAAATCTTCGACATTTGGGGAATTAATTTCATGGGTCCCTTTCCTCCTTCCAATGGCTTCGAATTCAGTCTCGTGGATGTTGATTATGTTTCGAAATGGATCGAGGCAATTCCCACGTGCCGTGCTGACCATGTTATATCCACTCGATTTGTCAAAGACCACATCTTTGCTTGCTTTAGGATCCCTCGAGCCATTATCTCGGATGGAGGAAGCCGTTTTACCCATGCTTCTTTTCGGGCACTTCTGAGGAAATATGGAGTCCACCATCGTATCGCATCCCCATATCATCCTTAGATGAACGGTTAGGCAAAGGTGTCGAACCGGCAAATCAAGCATATTCTTCAGAAAACGGTTCGGCCTAACCGTAAGGATTGGTTCGACAAGCTGATTGACGCACTTTGGGCGTATCAGACTGCCTTCAAGGCTCCCCTTGGTATGTCTCCTAATAGAATCATTTACGGGAAGCCTTGTCATTTGCCCATGGACTTAGAGCACCGCACTTATTGGGCGGTTCGCCAATGTAACCTCGACCTAGACCTGTGTGGTCGACAAAGGAAACTCCAACTCCAGAAGCTGGAAGAGCTCTGTCGTGAAGCCTATGATTCTGCCTTAACTTTCAAGCAATGCACTAAGGCTTTTCATGACAGCCATATTCGGCGGAAGGAATTTGAGCCATCTCAGCAAGTTTGGCTCTACAATGCCTGGCTCAAATTCTTTCCTAGGAAATTGAAGTCCAAATGGACTGGTCCTTTCCTGGTCTCGAGACCATTTCCCAACGGGGTCGTTGAGATTGAAGATCCCAAATCTGGGCATAAATTTACGGTCAATGGGCAGCATTTGAAACCCTATCTTACTCATGAACCTACCCCCATTGGAGAAACAGTTGCCCTGCTGGAGGGTAACTAATGTTGTGCCTCATTCTGAGTCCAGCTGGGGACGTTAAATTCAGCGCTCGTTGGGAGGCACCCCAACAACACGTCGCCACTGTCACGATCACTTCACTTTTCACTTACCATCCACCCACCCTACCACCCTGTTGTATACCCTGCACCTCAGCTCTAGTTACCCAATCTTCCATCCTTCCTCTACCCTACCCTGCATGCATATGAGGACATAGCATCGTTTGGCATGGGGGGGTGGATAGGCATTCATAGGATCTGGGTATTTTATGGTATCACGTAGTTTTCATCTATCTATATATATGTAAAAAAAAAAAAAGGTGTTTAGTAATGATCTGAAGGCTGAAACAAAAAATACAATAAGTGTTTATGGATATTCAATCACTGTTTTGAAGACTTTCCAGGCCATAGAAGCTTGATTCGCTCAGGCTCGACTTAATTCACTTAAGCATTGACAAAATAGATCAGAATCTCTCCTAACTTAGGATGTATTCTTGTACCTGAGACACCAGTACAGGATTTGTTGGTTTGCTTCTACTCGAGAGCCTAAGTAATCCTGGTTCACACTACACATATCAAGAAAGACCAAGTGAGCATAAGATCCAACCCTACTGTTCATTAGGGAAGGTGGAGTCCTTACCTGTGCATGCAGGTAGACTTTTTATCCGAGTTTTTAGTCTTGTGTTTAGGAGAGACTCTTTCCACCAAAGAGGAACTCTCCCACCAAAAGAAAAGTGTGCTCCTCCAAATAATGTTGTAAGAGATATACTGACACGTGTTTCAAAAAAAAAAAAACCTGCAAGTAAGTCAGTATATCTCGCAAATGTCTGTAAAGCCTTCTCCCTACTAAAGTTCTTCAGGGCAAGTTACAAATACCCTATTTTCTTTGAGCCACAAATGTAATAAAATGGGAGTTGAGTTTTCCGACATCTTTTTAAGAGTCAATCCAAAGACATGAGCTAAAACTGGGACCAACCTGCACTTAAAAATTTGTGAAACCCTGGGCTTGAGTCTTAATGTTCATTTAGTCAGTCTTGATCCTTCACTAAGCACAAGCCATAATCTCTTGAGCTCTCGAGTATGGCGAAAACCTCCTGTGTCCTGGAAATCGTACTTAAGGTTTAAATATCAAGAGTCCAGCTTAGTTGAGAGATGGTCTATGTCATGTAAGACTTAAAGTACTGGTAGTCTTCTCTACAATTGGTTCTCACAATATCCAACAAATAAACACACCGATGTCGCCTCAGAAGAAATCTTCAGCTTAAGATCATTTCTAGATACAATACAAAAATGTTTTGCTAGGGACTAGCAAAAGATAGGCATGGGGGTATGATTGCACAGCAAAAATACACCAACAATTGTTCCATCTTGTGCTATTTCCAAGCATTGTCAGTGTATATTAGGTAGCCATAGTCGCATTTGTAAAAATAAATGCATGCAAGCATTTATTTGAGAGGGGAGGAGAGTGAAAAAAATTGCCTTGAAATTAACATATTCCTCAAGTGCTGCCTCACATATTCACTATCTTTATTTTTATTTTTATTTTGGCTTTGAATTTCTCTGCGCGGCTGCAGGGCATGGCAGCTTCTTCGTGCCATTCTCTGCACTGCATGCCCTACCAGCCGCATGCACAGCCATGCGCAGCCCAGGGCATGGTTGTGCTTGCCTCCATTCTCTTTAAAAAACTCTCCTCGCTTCCTTGCATGGGGGGCCTGGTCCAACACAACACATACAGCAGCTCCTTCTCCAGGCCATTTCCTCCCCTCTCCCCTCCATACGCAGCCTCTGTTCCTCCTGAGGAGACACGCTACGGGCAGGAGCAGCTCATAGTGGTCCTCGACCACCACTATGAGTCCCACCACTGCCCAACTCATCAAAGAGCTGGTGGGCATGGTGGTTCATTTTGCCGTTTCACCCGCTCCAAGATCCCCCACCATTACTGCATCTCCGAGGTCTGAAGCTCCACAGCAGCAGCAAGGAGTCAGCAGCAGCAGCCACAGCCTGCACGCATGTAGGCACCGACTGCAGCCTCTTTCTACGTGTGCAGGCTCCTTCCATCGCACCCGCGCAAGCCGCACCGGCTGTCTAGAGCGCGCGGTACTGTAGCTACTGTTCATGCTAGAGAGCGCGACACTGTAGCTACAGTGCGGTGACCAGAAAGCTTCTCACTTATCCGGTCACCGCACGCTCTCTCTCCATGCTCGCGACTGCCTCTATCCCGTTCCCGCTCTACGCGCGCACCCACTCCAGCGTCCGCTAGCGCCTACACCTTCGCCCGCACCCGCTCTAGCACGCAGCGTAGTGCGCTGCGTCATGCGCCTGCTGCAGTGTCCCTCGCGCCCGCTCCCTCCAGCATGCGCACGCATCCTCCCACGCCTGCGCTTACATGAGGCCACGCCATCAGACGATGGGCGTAGCCGCTAGACGGCTTAAACGCTCGCGCCTTATTCACTCCAACAGATGCTCTCTCTCTCTCTCTCTTTCTCTCTCTCACAGACACACACCTCACGCACACACACACACCACACTTGTACACACTCTCGTACACACACCCACTCACTTGTACACGACTATATACTTATATATATATATACATATATATATACATATATATAATTACATATATATATATACATATATCTATACATATATTATTACCTATACAACTAAGTATATGTATATATGCATATATATATATATATATATATACATATATATACACATATATTTATACATACATATATATATATACAAATATACATACATATATCCATATATATCTATAGCTATAAATACATATATATATATATATCTACATATATCTATATACATATATACGTATATATAACTATATACATACATTACTGTATATATATATATATCTATATCTATATAGTTATATATATATATATATACATATATAACTACATATACACCTATATAATTATAACCATATCTATATATATACATATAGAAATATATTTACATATATACATATATATATATATATTTTCATATCACCTACAACACGTTGTATGGCGAGAATATCTACACCAGTTGCTGATATTCCTCGATACACACATACAGAAAGTGTCTTCGCACACATCTTCCACCCATCCATCCTACACTCCACGCAGCACTTCATCCTGTAGGTTGCGTCTTCCTAGACGACGATCAACTCGACACTGTGCTACATGCCATTTCCACCTCCGCCCCCACCCCTATATACATATATAATATATACATATATATATATACTATATTTACCTTATTTCTATTTCTCTTTCCTACCATTAAAAAGGTAAAAAATATATAAAAGAGAAAAGATAATCCTTGACTTGCAGGTCCTCAGTCTTGCAAATAGCAAGACAAGTTTTGAAACCCTAATTTGGCTCAAAGCCAAAAAACCTGATTTTGAGAGTGTACCTCAAGGACAAAATTTATTAGAAAAAAGTCTTAAATAGAAAAACACCAAAAACATAATAAACGAACAGAAGAGATTCATTGTAGGAAAGGCGTAGAAAATTATTCACCTCTAATCCCGCTTCCCTGAGTTCGACCTTGGGCCTAAAAGTGACCAAGACAAAATCAAGTAGGCCAGGTTAAAAATTTTGTAAAAAGGTGGTTAGGCTCGATTTAGGTTAACCACTATACTCATTTCAATGATTAAATCACCATATTGACACAACCTATCCAAGCCCGAACAGTTGCACGCCACTAAACAGAAGGCCCAGCCCCACAAATACAACCTTCGGTTCTGGGTGATTTTCATCCAGAACCTGAGAACCACTTGACCCTGGGGCATGGGTCTTCACCATAATCTCATCCACGTCTGTGGACATCTTCTACATATGGGTTTCAGGATCAACCTTTTTATTTTGATTCTAACCCGCACTTGTGAATTCTCAATTTCTTCTTTGTATGTATATTATGCCTAGTTGAAGGCATTAAACTTAGCACATGTGTATACACCCTTCTCTGTGCGGAGTTGACTTGATTTTCATGACACTCAAGTGATGTTCTGTTTACTCTGCCCTTTTCATATCTTTATTTTTACAATGAGGACATTACATTATTTATGCATGGGGGGGTGGATAATCAATTCCTGAAACCATTATGTTAACTCTATAGAATTTCTTTTACTTTCATATAAAATTTAAAAAAAAAATTTGGAAATTTAGAAAAAAAATAAAAATAAAGAGAAAGAAATTAGGAAAAGAGAACTTAGGCATTTGAAAGTTATTAACTTTAGGAAATGATACGAGAGAACCTAAACACTTAGACTCTTCAGGTCTTCAGCCTTAATTAGCCCGAGTGTCCACTCGAATGTGGATTTAGTCTCGAGTCCTCACCAATTAAAATTTATTTTAATTTGGTAAATAATTTGGGATGATAAGTATGCGACTTATGAACCCACCCTCTGATTTGGGGGGACTTTAAGCCTAAGCATCTACACACATTTTTTTGCACTGACTCACTTTCTGGTAGCTTTTACGGAAATATGGTAGCTAATGGACCGACTTGGGTGGTATGGTTGGCAAGTTGTCGGTGGTAACAACTCATCGGCCGGTTATCTAGAGCCCACTCATAAGACCATTTTCATTGTACTGCCTTTAGGTAAATCCTAGATCAGGGAAGCCACCTACTCAGAAAAAAAAAAAGATAAACACTCAAAAAAAAAGGGGAAAATAAAAAAATAAATAAAACCACACTTCACCGCATGAGTATGGATGGTAAGTTGTCGGTGGTAACAGCTCATCGGCCGGTTATCTAGAACCCAACTCACAAAAAAATGCACAATAATTCCCAAAACACATAGGGAAGAAGTGGGGAAGTAGAATAAATCGGAGAGATATACACTGGGTTCGCTCTTGTGTTGACCCCATATAAAAGAAAGTAAGGAGAAAGCTACCGATCGTAAAGATAACCCTTTAGGCAAGGTCACCTAGGGTCGTAGAAACCTGAAGTCTATCTTAACGACCGTTTTGTGAGTCTATCACCTTTTTACAAAGATGCTTAGTATTTAGAGTCCTTTTCGAGTCTTGGGCGGGTCGGGTAGCCGTAAAAAGTTATTCCGGAACTCTCAAACTCCAAAAGTACAAAAAAATTAGAAGAGAAGAAAAATAAAAAATATATATATCATCCTTCCCAAATAAGGCGAGAACTTGGGCGGTCTGCATTCTGGTAGACACCCGAGTACTATTGAGTTTTCGTGGTTTAGGACCATAGTTGAAATTTTCTATTGTTAATAAACGACTTAGGCCTAAGAGATCTAATCTTAATTTTGACTTTATACATAGCATATAGTTTAATTTTGCTAGGGACTAGCAAAATGTAAGCATGGGGGTATGATAAACACATATAAATTCATCGTAAAATGCTTATTTGTGATAGTTCCTAGGCTTAGCACTGCATATCATGATATAAATATCGCATAGCATGTATCATTCTGCATTTAGAGTAGTTGTTTATATTTTAGGTTAATTAGGTCTTTTTTATGGTTAGGAGAAAATAAGATTTATTTTAGGGCCTCGGATGGACAATCAGACCATACGGATCTGATCGGGACGACAATCGGAGACTAACGCCTCTGAAATCATCCAGATCGGAGTCCTGTAGCATCACATGAAGCCCGACGAAGATCAACGGCTAGGGGGCAATGTGACATCCATATGGTTTTCGGATGGAAAATCCGACCGTATGGATGGATCCAAAGGGACGATCGCAGTCCGACAACATGGGAATCATCCCGATCTGAGCACCATGGCACCCTCTACAAAAGAAAGAAGAATGGGCAGCCTTGGTGGCGCCACGTGGTGACATCCAGGTCGCCCAACGTCGGCCAGCAGCAGCAGCGCACGCACATAGCTGCATCCGCGTGCAACGCACACGCACAGCCACAGCCGCACGTAGCGGCAGCACAGCATATGCCGCACGTGCGTGCACAAGGCGCATGATGCACGCAAGCAGAGTGCGCCAGCGGGGAGGATGCTAGCGGGGCGGGTGCAGATCTTCAGCGACACACCTTTAGTGATGCTTCTAGCTGTCACTAATGGTCAGCGCACGTAAGCAAGTGGATTTGAAGGGCTGATCTTCAGCGACAACTGCAGCAACGTTTATGGACGTCAGTAATGACATTTATAAGGCGCATATCATTAATAAAATCTGTGTGCTGAAGTATAATAAAAATGGCAGAGTATTAAAGTAAATTAACTAGGAAAGGAATGTATGTGCCCTAAGCAAAGACTAGCTATTGTTCCCAAAGAAATGTATAAGTATGGGGTTAAGGCCCCTTAATACAAGCCAACATGGAAAGATAGAAAGAAAAAGAAATGAAAGAGCTGAACTAGTCTTCTTGATCGTGGCGGCGGTGGTGGTGAGTAGGTCCTTGTCCCATCTGCAAATTATGAACGTCAGAATGAAGTTCGTCGATGTTGCGATGCATACTTCCCATATAAGTGTACATCTCACTGGTTCGTCGCAACGAGAGAGAGATGCCAGAGGAGAGGGAATCCATGGCGGGATCCCATGCCTCGTCAAAGCTTGAGCGAGGAGATTCTATTTGGAGTGGACGTTCTTCATGGAGATCCGGAAAGGGTGGAAGGGGCTCTTCTTCAGTGGGCTCTTCAGCTGGCTCAAGATGCCCTCCAAGAATGTGCATCTTGGCGGCTATGGCCCAGTTGTAGGGCTCAAACTTTTTTGTCAACTGCCTGGTCATTGATGGAGAACTGATGGCTTGCAAAAAATTTTGATAAAATGAGCCAAAAGGTAGAGACGCCCCATGGTCCTCATTCATAACACGAACAATGAGGTGGCAATATTTGAAGGGAATGTGATGTATAGTGGCAAAAAGGAGCGCCTTGTGTTGGCGCGAGATATAATCAAAACCTCCCATTTTGTTTAGAAGGTCCCACCCAGAAATGCAAGATTGTAATCATGGAAGAGGTTTGAGGTTCTTGCATGGTAAGGTGCCAAGATTTTCAACATATTTTTTAGGTAGGATTAATTCTTGATTTATGACTTCTGAGTCATATTGCCTCAGAATGTCATTGAAGTCATTTCCCTCATTAGGGATGGCAAGAAGGGTGGAAATAGAATTAGAGGTGATATGGATTTCACGCCCAAGTAAGCGAGTATGTAATTCAAGTTCATCGTTGCTTTAGTCTTCAACGATGTTGGCATAGAAAAGTCAGACAAGATCGGGAAACACACCAATAGTTCCAGTGCCAAAATGGAACTGTTGGTCAAAATAATGGAAGAGATGGAGGGTTTCAAAATGTTCCCAAAGGTTTAGATGGGAACAGTCATTCCATACAATGAAGCAAGGGCACTTGACTTTGGCATTTGCGAAGCGACGAAATCGTTGTCTAGAGATGTTGCCACGTAGTTGGTCAGCCAAATAGACAGAAGAGGAGGTGCAAGAGCCCTCGGCTTGCTTATGACGGGGAGGCATTTTGGGTGGTTTGGGTGGTTGGGTTTTGGAAGGAGAGGTTTGGTGTTATAGGATAGAACACCTACAAAGACATACATGCAAACAGCATGCCACATTAGCCATTCAACCAATAATGCCATACATGCAAACAACATTGATACCAGAAAAAAGGAAAAAATTGTATGGTAGTATGCCTTGAGGCAATACAATCTACCATGCTGTTATGGCAATATACCTTTGAATTCAAGCCACTAAGATGTCTGCTTGAATTAGTTGAGGTAATACCCTTGACATCATCAACCAAAAATGTGAACATTTATGCTACATAGAAAACATAGGTTTTTTTCTAGGGTTTTAGCTCCTTGGGAAAAAATAGGCATGATAGAAGAGGAAATCGAGTTGATCATCAAAAAGAAAAGGCAAGATGAGTGCTTTGAAGAGACTTGAGCAAAACCGTGGAGATGCCCTAAGGGTTTGAGAAGTTATACCCATAGATGAGGGTCTCCAGACACGCGGAGGAGTGGGGGCACGGGCGTAGTGGAGCAGCAGCGCTGCCAGTCATCGAGGAGGCGGAGCGGTCATCTACCGGCAAAAGGAGCAGCACCAACTGCAGCAGTCGTCCGTCGGGCAGGAGAGAGAGGCCATAGGGATTTGAGAATGGGGGAAGTGGGTGATGAGTCCATTTTAATGGACTATTGTTACGCCTAAGTTAACTCTATTCTTACATTTTATGTTTGTTAACAACAACATTAAGTCATAAAATGATTGCATGAATCAATACTTAAGTTTACATATATTCTATTTCATTCTATAACTTATTATGTAATTATTTTATATTTCATGCCGGTCTCGCACACAGTGCACCCTATGCAACTCGTCCACTTGATCCACTCCATCAGGCTAATTTAAGAGTTAACAAATAATTGGGAAAGTGAGAGGGGAGGACGATTAATTTTGCAAGAGACCAGGGGGTGAAAAGAATTTCCCCCTCCACCAACAGCCGTCGGCCTAAACAAATTCAACAGCCATCGACCAATTTTAGTAAGGGATTTGAAAATCCCATGACTTGCACCGGGGAGGAAGAGCGGATGGGGGGGAGGAGATAAAAGAGAAGATCTGGTCACCTTCCTTTCTCACTGCAAGGGATTCCCTCCCTCATCATCTCCACCTTCCCCACCACAGAGAGGGAATACACTGTGGAATTGGCATACACCGTGAACTCTGAGCATTTGCCTCCCACATTCTTCATCTTGATGGTCGCACGATGACAGCGTGCGGCCACCACCGCAAACCACCTCACTGTGCGCTACACCCTACACACAAGCCAACCACTGCCTTCACCAAGTGCGCCCCCTCATCGCACGCAGCACACAATGCACCACTAGAAAAGATCCTGCGTGCATGGTGAAGAAGGCATGCACTGTGGAACCAACAAGCACCATGCGCATTGATGTAAACACATTTATTGAGGGTAAAGTGCTTATTCATGCATGTTCCTAGGCTTAGATTTGCATTTCATGTTATAAATATTGCATAGCATGCATCATTCTGCATTTATAGTAGTTCTATACAATCTAGGTTAATTGCATCCTTTTTGTGGTTAAGAGAGAATGATATTTATCTCAGAATCTCGGATTGATGATTCGACCATACGGATCTGATCAAGACAATGATCGGAGTCCAATGCCTCTAAAATCGCCTCAATCGAAGTTCCGTAGCACCATATGCAGTCCGAGGAAGATCAATGGCCAAGGGACTAGGAGACATAATTTGGAGCTTCAAATGATAAATCCAGCCACACGGATGGATTCGGGTCAACGATTGTAGGCTAACGACGTGAAAATCGACTCAATCCGACCTCTGTAGCAGCCCCTACAACAAGAAGGATGGCCCAGACTACGCCACGTGGCGTAGCCTAGGCTGCTAGTGCACGCATGCAACACCTTACACATGCGGGCGCACAAGTGTGCATGCGCGCAGAGCCAGCGCTTGGACGCGCGTGCGCACGTGGCAAGACAGGAGCAGTGCCAACACAGCGTGAGGTGGACTACAGTGACGCATGAGCTGGAGTTATAGCGACACTTACAGCCGTCGGTAATTCATTGCATGCCAGCAAAGCTAGTTGTGGGCACCAGCGGGCATGAGCTGCCTACAGCGACGTTTCCAACAATTGCCTGGATGTCACTAATGGTCCAATACCAATTTTTGCCTCTTCTCCACCACTGTAAAAGGACCTACACCCCCTCCCTTCCAAGCCATCTCAACCTACTCTACTCCCACCTACTCCTAAGCTCTAGCAAGCCTACCAATGCTCCATTAGAGCTTGTTCTCAAGCTCCCAAGGTGCCTATTAGTATACCGAACCTCTACCCCACCAAATACTCCTCCAACTTCCCATCTCCCTTCATATGTCGCCTTGGAGCTGTCCTCCCACCTCCATTCCAGTAGTAGATCAACTTCATCTTCTCACCTCCATTTCGGAGCTATGCTGAAGCTTTCCTCAACCCAATGTCCTCCAGCATCTCACCTTCGTCGTCCCGCTCCTCACCTCCTTCGTCCGAGCATCTGCCAAGCGCCGTCGTCTCGCCGAACAGCCGATTCGAGAGATTACCTCTCACCTCCCTCTCTTTATATGCTTTCATAGTTTCTTGTAATTGACATTAGAAGTAATATATATATCATATTTGTTCCAGATCTCTATCTTGTGATACATTTGCTTGATTGCTTTTATTTCAGAAATACAAAAAAATATCAAAACCCTAAAATACCAAAAAGAAACGAAACGAAGCACAGTTTTCACGTAAAGTAAATGTTGCCTCCCTGTGTTCGACTTAGGACTCCCTTGGAGTATCAGTATAAATTTGATTTGATCGACGTGTTTTACAACTACGACTATAGGTTACTTGTAACCTCTATTTCTAACACGTGAAACACATGCGACCATTTTGGCGCCGTTGCCGGGGAGGCAGCGGAATTTACTTAATTGTTTATTGCATTTCTTTCCATTTACATAGCATTAACCCTACTTATCTTTGACTTACTATCTTGCAGGTACCCTAGCATGGAGATCCCAGTGCGGTAGACTAGAGTAAAGTGAGGGTAGAGTGTTTAGTAAGTACCCCCACACCACCCCCACCTTAGTTTTCATTCCATAACCGAATAACTCAAACCCAAATCAACTTAGGTGCTTTTTATGAACCTTAGGATAGATTTGGTTGTTTGTTTGCCACCTCCACTCACCTCACCATCCACATAAATAAAAATAAAAAATAAAAAAAAAGTGTTATCTGATTGTGGGATTTTTTGTAAGCTACACACTTAACACCCACAACTTCTCACCGTAAGGTGCACAATCACATTGATTCTACCACTTAACTGGGATCTGACTTGTGGACCCAGTACACTTAATTCAACACATAAATAAGTGAGTAGAAATCTGAATCGGTCAAAAATTTCTGTGTGCCCTAACTAAGTGGTGCAATAGGACAATTGATTGAACTGTTTGGGCCGCACCACTTAAGATAAAAGCGATTCATCAAGTAGCTTGCCAGTTAGGGTTGATTCTTAGGGCTGAACCAGGCACTCCACATTTTTTTCTTTGATTTCTAAAGGAATATATCATCACCAGTGCTTGCAAACCTTGGAGTGTTTTCCTAAACTTGATTAAATATACCTAAGATTAAACCCTAAAGGCTACTAAACAAGGTTGAACTCTAAAATACGTATCATCAAATAACCTTGTTTGCAAACCCTGGTTGTGCACACACACACATTTTAACTGATCATTAAGGGCATAACCCATCTAAAGGGCCCATCACATTCCTGAAGCACCATTGTCCCAAGCCTAACTAAAATCGATTAGACGTTGGCCCTAAGGACTGGTTCGCTTGTCGGGATCCAGATTGAGATTGTTCACGATTAACCTACTTACACTAGTCAATCTGATGTCTAGCTAGGGGAGTAGCGTCAAACGACCACGGTTGGGGGGTACACTAGGAACCGGAGGCGCAAGCCAAAGGAAGAACCTTCTCCCCAGTCCCTCCTTCTAACTGTTTGGAATGCCTGGACAAAAGTAGAGTAAATCACCTATAATCTTAGGATAGATTCTAAGAGTCTGTAGACTTTTAGGCTACCCAAACTAAGGACAAGCTTGTATTTTTGTTTTGCAAGGCTCCTTTCTCTTCTGATTTCCCTCCTTCACCATGTACCCTTCTGCATCCTACACACATTTCACATCCTATCCTCCTACCACCACTTATCTCCAAGATGATTACTATCCCTACTTGACTTGTAATTACCCATCCACTAGCCGGGATGACTTTGATTGGGGATATGAATCCGGACCTCAGGGTCCAGGGCCTAACCCTGGATGATAAGACTATGATTATTATCCTTCCTAGAGATATAATGATTATGGATCTCCATCCTTTGATGACCAAACCAACACGATCTACAATCAGGAAGGATATCATGAATATAACACCTACCCTCCCCAGTATTCCACTGAATATAGGTCACCACCATCCTTTGAACAACCTAGAATGACCTACTTTCAGGAAGGGACCCGAGAACCTCGACATCTTGACTCCCCTAGATTTAACCTGAACCCACCGAAACTTGAACCGAACCAGTCGGTTCAGGTGAACCAGATCCAGGATAGGGTGTTGGTTAATTTGAGGAACACTATACAATCTTTAGAAGCTCAGCCAACACAAAGTACTGAAGCACTAGAGCCTATGATCAAAATGATTGATGAACTTAATAGTTCTCTATTGGATTTGCTCCAAAGTGTTAGGGATAGGGACTTGCGTGAGTTTCTTCTTGGGAAATTATTGAGGTTGTGGATGAAATTTTTGGTTGCACTAGTTAAATCCTAAGATGATTCTCAAGATGAACCCCCTTCAGAAGAGCCAATGTCTGAACCCGCTCAGGCACCTGTCGGGGGTGATACATTTTCTGAGACTGGGGATGACCAGGATGGGATAGAGCAACCATTTGAGGATGAACCGATTGATTCACCCAAGATCCCCGAGCTAGGGTGCGAGGAAAAATATGTCACCACGGACCATGAAATGACATGTGATTTTGAGACATATATAAATGAGGATCATGGATTCTTTGACTCTGAGGGTGAAGAATCTTTTGGTGAAGTCTCACTTGAACTTAAGGAAGAGGATTTTAGTGAGAGAAATGGGCTTGAGGAATCTGACAAACGAGTTGATAGCCTAATTATTGAAGATTTGGATTCGGTTGGGGTTAACTTGGAGGATCCGAATCTTGATGATTCAATCAGTGACCATAGTCCTCATCTGCACCCCGAAGTGCTAACTTCTGAGATCTTTGTGCCCAAGTCAATCTTGATTAAGCCACGAGTGAATAATATGCTAGAGGTCCTGAAGCCTGAGCCCTTAATGTTGAAGGATAAAATTATTGAAATAAATATCTGGGAGGCTAATTCTGAGGGAAGTTTGATTTTGGATCTAAGGGTACCTATTGACCTAAAACCACCTACTTTCTACCAAAATCCTTACGATATCTTTCACGTGTGACCTAAGCTTGGAATAACTGATTATTTCTCTGAGCTAGATGTTAAGTGGACAATCACACCTATTGAACCATCTTTACCCATTGTCTGACACTTTGGTCTTGGGTTGCACACCACTAAACCGCAAGCCCAGCCCCACAAACATATCAACCTTCGGTTCTGGGTGATTTTCATCCAGAACCTGAGAACCACTCGACCCTGGGGCATGAGTCTGCACCATAATCTCGTCCACGTCTGTGGACATCTTCTGCAGATGTGTTTCAGGATCAACCTTTTGATTTTGATTCTAACCCACACTTGTGAATTCTCAATTTCTTCTTTGTATGCATGTTATGCCTAGTTGAAGGCATTAAACTTAGCACGTGTGTATGCACTCTTCTCTCTGCGGATCTGACTGGATTTTCACGACACTCAGGTGATGTTCTGTTTACTCTGCCCTTTTCATGTCTTTATTTTTACAATGAAGACATTCCATCATTTAGGCATGGGGGGGTGGATAATCAATTCCTGAAATCATTATGTTAACTCCACAGAATTTCTTTTAGCTTCTTATAAAATAAAAAAAAATTTTGAAAATTAAAAAAGTAAATAAGTAAAAGAAAGAAATTAGAAAAATAGAACTTAGGCATTTGAAAGTTATTAACTTTAGGAAATGATACGAGAGGACCTAAACAGTTAGACTCTTCAGGTCTTCGGGCTTAATTAGCCCGGGTGTCCACTCGAATGTGGGCTTAGTCTCGAGTCCTCGGCAATTAAAATTTATTTTAATTTGGTAAATAATTTATGATGATAAGTATGCTACTTATCAACTCGCCCTCTGATTTAGGGGGACCTTAAGCCTAAGCATCTGCACACATTTTTTTTGCACTGACTCACTTTCCGGCAGTTTTTACAAAAATTGGGTAGCTAATGGACCGACTTGGGTGGTATGGCTGGCAGGTTGTCGGTGGTAACAGCTCATCAGCTGGTTGTCTAGAGCCTAGCCACAAGATAATTTTCGTTGTACTTTCTTTAGGTAAATCTTAGATCAGAGAAGCCACCTACTTAGGAATAAAAAAGAAACACTCAGAAAAAAAAAATAGAGAAAATAAAAAAATAAATAAAACCACACTTCACTGCACGAGTATAGCTGGCAAGTTATCAGTGGTAACAGCTCATCGGCCGATTGTCCAGAACCCAGCTCACAAAAAAATAAATGCACAATAATTCCCAAAACACTTAGGGAAGAAGTGGGGAAATAGAATAAATCGGGGAGATATATACTGGGTTCGCCTTTGTGTTGATCCCATAAATAAAAGTAGGGAGAAAGCTACCGATTGTAAAGATAAACCTTTAGGCAAGGTCACTTAGGGTCGTAGAAACCTGAAGTCTGTCTTAATGGCCGTTTTGTGAGTCTATCACTTTTTCACAAAGATGCTTAGTACTTAGAGTCCTTTTCGAGTCTTGGGCGGGTCGGGTAGCCATAAAATGTTATCCCGAAACTCTCAAACTCCAAAAGTACAAAAAAATTAGAAAAGAAGAAAAATAAAAAAATATATATTTCTTTCCTTGCCAAATAAGGTGAGAACTTGGGCGGTCTGCATTCTGGTAGACACTTGGGTACTGTTGTGTTTTCATAGTTGAGGACCTTAGTTGAAATTTTCGATTGTTAATAAATGACTTAGGCTTAAGCGATCTAATCTTAATTTTGCTTTTATGCATGGCATATAGTTAATTTTGCCTGGGACTAGCAAAAGATAGGCATGGGAGTATGATGTAAACACATTTATTGAGGGTAAAATGCCTATTCATGCATGTTCCTAGGCTTGGATTTGCATTTCATGTTATAAATATTGCATAGCATAAATCATTCTGCATTTAGAGTAGTCGAATAATTTAGGTTAATTGCATCCTTTCTATGGTTAGTAGAGAAGGATATTTATTTCGGAGCCTCGAATTGATGATCCGACTGTACGGATCTGATCAAGACGACGAACAGAGTCCAACACCTCTGAAATCACCTCAATCGGAGTTTCGTAGCTCCATATGCAGTTTGAGGAAGATCAATGACCAGTGGACTAGGAGACATAATTTGGAGCTTCAAATGAAAAATCTGATCGTGTGCATGGATTCGGGTCGACGATCGTAGCCTAATGGCATGAAAATCGACTCAATCCGACCTCTATAGCAGCCCCTACAATAAGAAGAAGATGGATGACCCTGAATGCGCCACGTGGCGCATCCCAAGCCTCCAGCGCATGCATGCAACACCACATGCGCAAGCGCATAGGCGGGCATGTGCGTAGTGCCAGCGCGTGGGCGTGCACATGCGTGGCAAGGTAGGAGCAGTGCCAACGCAGCGTTAGGTGGACTACAACGACGCATGAGTTGGACTTACAGCAACGCTTACAGTCGTCGGTAATTCATCGCATGCCAGCGAAGGCAGCTGTGGGCGCCAGTGGGCATAAGCTACCTATAGCGACGTTTCTAGTGATAACCTGGATGTCACTAACGGTCCCACATTGATTTTTGCCTCTTCACCACTATAAAAGGACCTACACCCCCTCCCTTCCAAGCCATCTCTACCTACTCTACTCCCACCTACTCCCAAGCTCTAGCAAGCCTACTAACGCTCCATTAGAGCTTGTTCTCAAGCTCCCAAGGTGCCTATTAGTGTAGTGAACCTCTGCCCCACCAAATACTCCTCCAACTTCCCATCTCCCTTCATAGGTCGCCTTGGAGCCGTCCTCCCACCTCCATTCTGGTTGCAGATCAACTCCGTCTTCTCACCTCCATTTTGAAGCTACCCCGAAGCTTTCCTCAACCCGACGTCCTCCAACATCTCACCTCCGTCGTCCTGCTCCTCACCTCCTTCTTCCAAGCTTCCACCAGGTGTTGTCGTCTCGCCGAACTGCGGATTTGGGAGATTTCTTCTCACCTCCCTCTCTTTATATGCTTTCATAGTTTCTTGTAATTTACATTAGAAGTAATATATATATCAGATTTGTTCCAGATCTCTACCATGTGATACGTTTGCTTGATTTCTTTTATTTAAAAAATACAAAAAAATATCAAAACCCTAAAATACCAAAAAGAAACGAAACGAAGCGCGGTTTTCACATAAAGTAAATGTCGCCTCCCTGTGTTCGACCCGAGACTCCCTTGGAGTTTCGGTATAAATTTTATTTGATCGACGTGTTTTGCAACTACGATGACAGGTTACTTGTAACCTCAATTTCTAACACGCGAAACATGCGCGACCATGCCTCCAGCCTGCCCCACCGCATCCCTTGCAAGTGTGCAGCATCCTCCCACCACAGCCCTTGTAAGGGTGCCTCATCATCTCCCACCACGCGCCTTGCAAGCATGCCTCCAGCATCCTCCCACCGCATGCCCTGCAAGCGTGCGTCCAACTTGCCCAACCTCTCTACGCACGGTGCACCCCCCGTGCAACCTCGTCAGCCACGCTTGCTGCAGTTGCGCCTTTGTGCACGCACAGCAGACCACACGCAGCAGCCTGCCGCTCATCTCTACCGATGTCAAGCATCCAGCTGACTGCCACCGACCACCTCCAGCCATGTCTCCACCGCCGTCGCGATCACCTCTCTCCCACACTCTACTGCCGGGTCTCAGTCAGCCAGCCACCAAGCCCTCACGTGTGCAAAGAGAGAAGAAGTTTCCTCTGTTTTTTCTCACATTAAAAATTACATTGCATGCCATTGTCACTTTGATATTGTTTATTTTATTCAGGAAACATTGCATGGGTTCACTTATAATTTCGTGAATTTACTTAACTTGTGTTATGTGCATCATTCAACATTGAAATTCAATTCAGATTTGCATGCAATTCAAACTTGCATGATATGCCACTACACATGCGTCATATACATACTTTTGGGAGCTTGATTCCTGATGTGAAAATTACATAAGAAGCCTTGAACTTTTAAGGAAATTGCAAGTTCAATTTAGAGTAGTATATTCATTGAATTGAAGTTGCGAAGGTGTCTTCAAGCTTTATAATCCTCTACTTGTGAATTTATTGGTCCTATTCCTCCCTGTGGATATGACATCCTTTTCATGGTTTAAATTGATATTTATCTTAATCTTTTATAGAGAGATTTCCACCACATAAATTACAACGACACATCATTCTATTGCTATTTTAATTAAGCAAAACTCTCTATCAAATGGCACCATTGCCGGGGAGGAAACATGCCTATTAATTTTTTCAGGAATTTTATGTTATTTTTATGCTATTTTGAAAGCTTTTTGGGATTACTAACTGTGGAAATTCTTCTGTAAAAACACATGCAACGAACGCGACGGGTGCACACAACGGAGAGAATCTTTTTGGTTGACCTTGACGCCACCTGGAGGCTAGCAACGGCTGTTTGTAGGCCTTGAACCCACACACGTAGGGTTACGGAGGAGCCTTTTCTAATTCAGTTATTAGATCTTTGTTTAGATTTAGTTTAGATAGACATTAGAACTTAATTTCTGTCTTTTGGACCCTTGTCAGGTATTTTTGGGAACATGTTCCCAGTGTCTCTTTATTTCTTATTGCTCTTGTATGTGGGAGCATATTTTCAGGAGCGTGTTTCCATTTATTTAGATTATAGGATTATTCGAATTGCTTGAACTACATGTTGGTTAGTTAGTTAGATTAGGTTTGTTTGCTTATTATTATTAAAAAATATATATATATATTCGAACTACCCGCTAGAAGCTGCATATCTATAGGATGACCATCTAGGATTGAATGAGAAGCATCTAGTTTATCTTTACTGCATTGCATACATTCTTGCAAGAAAAAAGCTGGAGTAAGGTGCGTCTTCTCTTTAGCATCAAATACTTGTCATGCATTTGCATTGGACTTAACTTCAAGACCACTAAAGTGTTTGAATCAGGTTAATTCAGTGGTCACTTTAAAAATTGGGACTATTAAGAGAATGGACCATAAAATCTATGACTTGAAATTATGTCAAAAGGATCTTGTTTGAGAGATTTCAAAACTCAAAACGCGAACATGTGTTGCACACATGAGACACTGTGCACATCACACATAAGGCCACTAGATAAATTTTTACCTCTCCTCTTTTGCACCACAAGGGAAGTTAGTCGAAAATCAACAAGCCTGTCCACCAAGTTACTTCGGTTCCTCGTGTGTGGGCTCGATTTGAGACTTCCATCCCTTGCGAGTAGGTTATAGGCACCAACGAAGGTTGGCCTAGGAAGCGTAATTCTTGCAAAACTTGTTTGGCCACCAACTAAACATTTAATTCTAAGACCTAGAATCTACTAAAAATAGATCCCACTGGATTTGCATTTGTTTTGACAGTGATAGAACTCTCTTGAAAGATTCTGCTTGTGTTCTGATTTCTTCTAAATCCTAAGAGATTTAAAACTATTTGGCTTAAAGAAATGGATCACCTTTACTCCCATCATTTAGATTATCAGAGTCAATACTTCCCATCTTTTAACTAGGATCCCATGCCCCGAGCATATCCATCCTTTGATGGATACATTGACAATTCATGGGATCATTCTTATTCTTATCCTGGGAGTACTGGCCCGATAACTCCCACTTTTGAGTAGAGCATTGGAGCGAGATTTTCCAACCCTGGAATCCCTACTTCTATGCAAACACCCAACCCTCCCACCCTTCATGATTTTCCATATCTAGGATGGACAGATACCCCTTGGCAACCAAAGCCTGAAATTGACTATCCTCCCCAACCTGATAGTTGTAGCCTCTCCTATTTTATGATAAAAATGCAAAAATAACAAAAGGAAATGATGGAATCTATGGGAGATATGTTGAGGAATAGTCAACAATTAAACAAAGAAATAAGACAGCCTAGCTAGGCTCTTCCCAGTAATTCTAATCCCTACCCATACAACCGTGATCATGAAAATAATTATGAGGAAACCAATGATAATAGGGATCCAATTTTATGTAGATATCACTTAGACTCTCCCAATGAGACACGGCCACTAGAGGAAAGCAATCCTAGTGATGATCCACCTGAGCTATATTGGAATCAAAAGAAAGGGAAGATGGTACCTCTTGAGGACCTTGACCCCAATGAAAGTATTCTCCTTACCCCTACTAACCTAGGTCAAGGTTGTATTGCTCCTATCACTTCCCCTATTGATTATCTTGTGGAATCCCATTCTACCCTTAGTGAGCCTAATCCTGACCCTCCACTTAGGGAATCAACACCTACCATTCAGCATCCTGAGGATTTAAATGCACCCAATGAAGGTGACCCTAAGGGACTAGAGGATGAATTAGATCAATTTTGGTCTCAGGGATATAAAGAGTCTATTTCAGAGGATAAGGATGCCCCAATGGAGGAACCTGGATTGAAAATCTGGAGTGAGTCATAGGGGGATTATTTGTTATTTGAGGACTTACCCCCAGAGGATATAAATAATATGGTGAAATCCGGATTCCTCCCTTCTTTTGAGAGTCATCTTCCATCAAACCAGGAGTTGATATTAAAGGAGGACAAACACAATAGTGAGAAGCCTAGGAGAGACTCTCAGGGACAAAACATGTCAATTGAGGATTTATGCCCCAAGAAGAACAAAGAATTGAGTGATATAGGCTTGCTTCAAAACATTATGACTGATCCTCCTTCAGGAATAATTGAGGATATTGATCCAACTCTTCCCGTTACTGGTGAATCACACATACACCCTGACAAAAACTCAAGTGATAGAAATGATTCTGGGGATGAAATTAATGATAATGATTCTGTTATTTCAACCTTGCCATCAAAGAAAGATAATTTGGAGTCTACCATTGATTCACATATACCGAAAGGTGAAAATATGACTTCGATCATTAATTCTAGGCTGGGTAACGTGAATTTGTCTACAATTGTTAGGGAGAATACACAATCTGAATCGTTGTTGGAATGGGACCTAACACCGACTAAGCCCTCATTGGACTTAATCAATACCTTCCAACACTGCAAACAACCCTTACACTCCCTAACCAATCCTTGGCTCAGATCTCTACTCATGCACATTCTTTCTGGAGAACATATCAGGCCAGTACATCGTCTGGTAGAATGGCGAGTGTGGATTGATGCTTGTACTTTTAGTCTCGCCATTCAAGGGTTTGAAATAATAATGTTTACAACTTCTAAAACCCGTCTTGCTTTGGAGGATCCTTATTACCCTACACTTATTCCATTTCAGGAGGTCCCTTTTCATATTCCATTTGTTATTCCTAGACGTCCCAAGTAGCAATGAGGTTTTCTGCTTTCATACCTTCTGGTGAGAATTTGGGATTACGTTGCAACATCAGCTCGCCAACATCCGTGGCTACCTATTTTCTAAGCCTGCGCTATTGCGCATATTTTTAGAGCCTAGCTTTTTCTGTCTGGAACCAGACTTACAGGTTCCTTTTAAGTCTGGGTGCTAACAGAAAATGCAGCGCTTGTTGGGAGGCAACCCAGTGTTCTGAACAACACCGTCATCAGGTGATTTCCTTCCTTTCTCCCTGTATTTTAATTTTACAATGAGGACATTGTAGCATTTAGGCATGGGGGGTGCATTTTGCATTTTAGGAAGTATTCATGCATTTAGGTTAGAATAAAAAAAAAAAAAAATCTTTTCTTGAGCTGAATGTGTTAGTCCCTAACAAAACATCTTTGTCATGGAGGTTTTTCTTCTTGAATTATTTCTTAAGTTTAGAATCTAGTACATTTACATCACTTGCACGTAAACTACGTAATGGATCTTTGAAGAAAACCAATAAGCATTTTTAGTCTACTGAACCCTTGGACAGTTCATAGAGAGTCAGGCAAACTATCTTCTAGTAAATCCACCTCATATTTGTGAGAAGAAAGTAGAGAGATTACTGGTGAGCTAAGTCTAGTGCAAGGACTCTTAAGTTTTGGACAATTAGATGATGACACTTCAGAGTTAGGCATAGTTTTCGCTCTCTGTTCTTGTGTACGTACATTGTGTGAATTCCTGAGAGTTACCAAATAAGGCAGATACACAGAGATTGAGTCTTAATAAAGCTATGACTATGGTGGATGGTTACGACCGTCCTTCATAGAGCCTTCGGTTGAAGGAGGGTAATAGTGTCAAAGGTCAGAAATACGCCTATCCTATCCATTCCTTTATGGTGCCTACAATAGGCACTTCTACCAAATAAGCTACACAATATCCTTTTGACCATCATCATCCCTAATAATGCCTCATAAATAAAAGTTCGTGTCATCTTATGTTGAACTATAAAGAAAGAAAATAAAAAGAAGAAAATATTATATTAAAAAAAAAAGAAGAAAAGAGAGAGAGAAAAGAAAAGGAAAAGAGTCCAAGTTTATAATTTTATCTTTGTAACATTGTTTCTAAGGCAACAGAAACACCTATCGCGATCCACCAAATATGACCCATACCTACCTTTAGGTATTTTTGATCGCCTGAATACTGGCTGAGGACTCTAACTTAGTTGTAGAGTTATTAGGACTTTAATTGAAGTGTGAATGCCATGTGAGGCCACCAAACACTGAGTACACTTACTAAATCTGGCGAGATTTGTGATCTCAGAAAGAAAAGAAAGAAAAGAGTGAGCCCCAAGGAACATCAAGAGAGCACAGTTGCTTAGCCTCTCTTTGAGCTGACTTGCTTAATAGTCTAGTGATCTAGAGTCTGTAGTACTAGATTACATGTAGTACCAGATGAGTGTGTGCCACCAAATACGTATCCATTCAACTCGATATCTCCTACCTAAGCCTAAAGCTGGGGTCAATTTACAGATTATTTTCTACTTTATCCCCAAGGGAAGTAGTTGCCTATCCTGATAGAAATATTTACTAAGGGATAAGTACGAACTGCAAATATAAGTTAGTTATTTTCACTTGGATCCATTAACTAGGCTATTATCACATCACATTTGTCTGGATCTCTAAAGTTTTGAAATAAGAAAAGAAGAAATCTTCTGATTACTTCTATTATTTTTCACTTTTGCTAGGGACTAGCAAATCTTAAGCAAGGGGGTATTTGATGAGTCCATTTTAATGAACTAATGTTACGCCTAAGTTAACTCTATTCTTACATTTTATGTTTGTTAATAACCACATTAGGTAACAAAATGATTGCATGCATCATTACTTAAGTTTACATCTATTTTATTGCATTCTATAACTTATTATGTAATTATTTTATATTTCATGCAGGTCTCGCGCACACAGCGCACCCTACGCAACTCCTCCACTTGATCCACTCCATCAGGCTAATTTAAGAGTTAACAAAAAATCGGGAAAGTGAGAGAGGAGGAGGGTTAATTTTGCAAGAGACCAGGGGTTGAAAAGAATTTCCCCCTCCCCCAATAGTCACCGGCCTCAACAAATTCAATATATGTCGGCCAATTTTAGTTAGGGATTTGAAAATCCCTTGACTTGCGCCGGGGAGGAAGAGCGGATGGGGGGGGAGAGATAAAAGAGAATATCTGGCCGCCTTCCTTTCCCACTGTGGGGGATTCCCTCCCACATCATCTCGACCTTCCCCATAGTGGAGAGGGCATACACTCTGGAATTGTCATACACTGTGAACTCTGAGCATCTGACTCCCACCTTCATCATCTTGATGGTCGCATAGTGACAGTGTGTGGCCACCACTGCAAACCACCTCACTGCGGGCTACGCCCTATGCATAAGGCAGCCGCTGCCTTCACCAAGCGTGCCACCTCACCGCGCGTAGCACACAACACACCACTAGAAAAGACCCTGCATGCACGATGAAGAAGGTGTGCACTGTAGAACCAGTGAAAACCAAGCACCTCCAGCCTGCCCCACCGCAGCCCTTGCAAGCACGCAGCGTCCTCCCACCACAGCCCTTGCAAGTGTGCCTCATCTTCTCCCACCTCGCACCCTGCAAGCATGCCTCCAGCATCCTCCCACCACGCACCTTGCAAGCGTGCCTCCAGCCTGCCCAACCTCTCTACATGAGGCGCACCCCCAGCACAACCTCGTCGGCCACGCTTGCTGCAATCATGCCTTTGTGCGCGCGCAGCAGACCGCAGGCAGCAGCCTGCCGCTCATGTCTGCCGGCATCAAGCATCTGGCTGACCGCCACCGGCCACCTCCGGCCATGTCTCCACCGACACAGCGATCACCTCTCTCCCACACACCGCCGCCGAGCCTCGATCGGCAGGCCACCAAGCCTTCATGCAGGTAAAGAAGAGAGAGGAAGTTTCCTCTGTTTTTGCTTACATTAAAAATTACATTGCATGCCATTGTCGCTTTAATATTGATTATTTTATTCAGACAACATTGCATGGGCGCACTTATAATTTTGTGAATTTACTTAACTTGTGTTATTTGCGTCATTCAACATTGAAATTCAATTTAGATTTACATGCAATTCAAACTTACATGATATGCCACTGCATATGCATCATGTACATACTTTTTGGGAACTTGATTCCTGATGTGAAAATTACATAAGTAGCCTTGAACTTTTAATGAAATTGCAAGTTCCATTTAGAGTAGCATATTCATCAAATTGAAGTTGCGAAGGTGTCTGCAAACATTATAATCCTTTACTCGTGAATTTATTGGTCCTATTCCTCCCTATGGATATGACATCCTTTTCGTGGTTTAAATTGATATTTATCTTAATCTTTGATTAAGAGATTTCCACCACATAAATTACAACGGCACATCAATCTATTGCTACTTTAATTAAGTGAAACTCTCTCTATCAATGGGACCTCACGACTAGGATTTTATATCCCAATGGGTTGAGCAAGTCTCCCCCTAAAGTTGGGGAAATTTCCATTGCAAAGCCACTCAGAGAACAGATGTGAAGCGACAGATTTGTGCCAGATCAGACGTCTGAAGAGGTTGTTAGACGTCGAGATTGGCTCAGAGGGATTTTAACCCTTTTGTTGGCATCGTCTGTTTTAATCACCAGACGACTTATCGGATGACTAATATTAAATTTAGACATCTGATTTCTGTAGACATACCTCCCTGGAAAATGGTTTATCCTCCAGGTTATCGTCCGATTTTTATATCAGATGACCGACCTGATGTCTAAAGCTAAAATTAGACGTCTTATTTCTGCAGATAGTCCTTCCTGGATTTCCTCTAAAGCTGCAGGTTGTTGTCTGATTTCTTTATCAGACAACTTACACGACGTCTGACTAAATAATCAGACATCTGAATCCAGACATCATATTACATATTCTGATGCAAAAATAGATGTCTGTCAACACATCTGGACGACGATCCAGACATCTGTGAATCATGACGGACATCTGAAATAGCTCATTTATCAACTCTGTTGAGATATAAAATCAAAGTCTATTCCATATCTTCAGACATTGAATTTTTAAGTATAAGACATGTGCGGTGTTAATCAGACATCTGATATTGCACAGAATATGAATTTTAATGTTTGAACAGAGTTTGATGGCACTTAACTTGGTAAAATCAAGGCTCCTTCTCTGTTCATGACAAAAGAAATTCCATTAAGTCAATAAATTCTTCAAATATCACTTAGCTTACATTTGCCTAGTTTCCTATGTATATAATTAAAACGATCATAATTCTAATTCAAAGGTTTAGTGAAAATATCAGCCAATTGCAATTCAGTACAAATAAATTCAACCTCGATTTCTCCCTAAAGTATAATATCTCTCAAAAAATGATGTTGAGCATCAATATGTTTTGTACGAAAGTGATGTACTGGATTTTTTGAGAGGTTGATAGCACTAGTATTATCACATAATATTTTTATTTTATTAAATCTCAAGTTAAAATCCATCAAAGTATTTTTCATCCATAGCACTTTGGAACTTGCTAGAGCGACGGCTATGTATTCAGCCTCCGTGGTTGATAGGGCTACATTAAATTATTTCTTTGAGAACCAAGAGACTAGTGATTCGCCTAAGAATTGGCACGTCCCACTAGTACTCTTCCTATCTGTCTGGCTACCTGCGTAGTCCGCATCGCTATATGTGACTAAGTTGAATTGTGAACTCCTAGGGTAGAATAAGCCATAATCTAATGTGTCAACTAGATATCTAAATATTCATTTTGCAGCATTTAAGTGTGATTGTTTAGGGTTTGATTGAAACCTAACGCAAAAGTAGGTACTAAATAAAATGTCACATCTACTGAAAGTTAAATATAGTAAAGATCCAATTATGGTACGATAGAGCTTTTGATGTATGGGTGTACCTGATTTGTCCAAGTCTAGGGAAGTTGTGACACTCATAGGAGTGTTCTTCCCTTTACTTTTCGTCATTTCAAATCTTTTCAGCATCTCCTTTGTGTATTTTGTTTGACACACAATGGTTCTGAATTCGAGTTGAGTGATTTGTAAGCCTAAGAAAAACTTGAGTTCACCCATCAAACTCACTTCGAATTCTTCTTGCATAATTTCTGAAAACTTTCTACACATTGATTCATTAGTAGCACCGAAGATAAGATCATCTACATAATTTGAACTGATAAAATATCTTTTCCTTTTCTTGTAATGAATAATGTGGAATCAGTTTCCCCTATAGAAAATTTTGCATTTAACAAATAGTCTTTGAGCCTATCATACCAAGCTTTAGAAGCTTGCTTTAGACCATATAGTGTCATGTTTGATTTATAGAAAAAATGAGGCATATCATGAGACTCAAAACCAAGAGGTTGTTTTACAAAAACTTCCTCCTTAATGAATCCGTTAAGAAACAAGCTCTTAATGTCCATTTGAAAGTGTTTAAAGCTAAGGAAGGCAACATAAGTAAGAAGCATGCGAACTGATTCGAGTCGAGCTACAGGAGTGTAGGTCTCATCAAAATCAATTCCTTCTTCTCGATTGTACCCTTGTGCTACCAACCTAGCCTTGTTCCGAATGACTATATTGTTGAGTAGCAATCATAGGTCTTAATTGACCTAAATTAGGCTAGGACTTAGCATAAGTTAGGGTAATTCACGCATGCACAAGCATTACTTGCATCCTTACTACTTTCTTTTAGCTATGCGTAAAATAATGCTATATTATACTGATTAGGTGCATTATGACAATTATAGGTAATAAGCTGACCAGAAGGTAGATCGAAAGCTGGATCTGAAGTTGGAATAACTGGTGTTGCAGCAGAGCTGGAGCGGAAGACCTAGATAAGATGTAATAGAAAATAATGTAAGGGATTTAAGGTATGCTATTCCATTGAGTAGGAATACACCAGTAAAATATGAAGAACTTAGGACAATCCTAGCCTTAGGATAGCCTAGAAGCTTCCCCAAGCCTTAGCCACCCTTAGATTTGGTCACCGCACCCTAGGAAACCTTAAAACTCTAATTTCACCCTCTATCTGGACGTCCAAATAAGTTATAGGATGTCCAGAACCATTAGCTGACTCCCACACACCTTAAACCCACTTCTACAGTGTTATTGGACGTCCAGACACTTGGTCAAACGTCCAATTTCTGCAGAATAGCCAAGACAGAACCTAGAATCCCTCCTAACTTTGATTGGACATCTAGACAATAAGTCTGGACTTCCGATTTTTCACTATAAGACATCTGACACATTTATTGGATGCCTCGAACAGCTCTCCAGTTCCTGTTTTGAGATTCAAGCCTTGATCTTGGATCTCTAGGTCCCTAAACCCAATTCCAACCCCATAGAAACAAAAATTAAGGTGCCCTAACACTTGTACATCACCTTTAGACGTCGCTTAGGACCTAATTAGGTCCTCACTAAACCTAATTGACTTGGATCTTAGTCAATTCCATCGACCAATTCAATTGGACTCATTGAGTCCAATTGAGCCCTAATCTCAGCATCCACTATCCAATTGGACTCAGTGAGAGTCCAATTGACTTAAACCTAACTTAATTGAGTTATTTTACTCTCAATTAAGTTTTTACACACCCAATTCAACTTGTATTAAATTTAATTGCACTTTTCCTTAGTGAATTAGTGTTTACAACAATAATTTGACACCTTCCTTGGCATAAATCCACTAGAACCTAACCTAATCAACCTAGCCACCTAAGTTTCAACCCACACACACCATCCACTTGAAAGTACCTAGCCTAGAGTTCTCTAGAACTCTCTACCATATGTTGTTGCCTTGGTTGCTAAAATTAGCAACCAAGAGGCATTCAATTTTTAGATCCACATTTGGTGGATCTAAAAACTACCATCCATCCTTTCTCTCTCACTCTCCCATGAGCTCCCATCATAGGCCTCTCTAGAGAATTCCATAATTCTCTAGAGAGCTTCCCTTAGGTCTATAAAAAGACCTAAGGGGTGGCCATTTGCACCGATCCATCTCTTGGCATTCTTCACTTCCATTTAGGTTAGCTACATTCACCTCCACTCCACCTCCATGAGTTTCTCACCATGGCTACCACCATCTCCATGCCAGGATGTTGGATCACTTCTCCAATCCCTCTCCATGGGCCAGCCTGAGCACCATTGGCCACCCCTCCTCCTCTCAACCATTCGATGACCATTGAAGCCCACCTCTGAATGCCCTTATTTCTGCTAGATTAGTAGCTTAATTCTTCATAGTTTACATGCTTTTATTACTGCTTAGTAGTGTAGCTCTTTATGCCCCCCCAATGATGCATGCAAAATCCCCCCATAGATTCATGTATGCCATCATTTTCTGCTAGCTAGACTTATGTTTTCAAGCTTTCCTCACTTGTTTCATGTTGCAAACACTCACTTGAATGAATGAAAGAAAATTTTCTATATATATATGTCTATGTGTTGAGAATCACCACGAGCTTGTTGCAATATATTTTTTGTGATTAAAGTTGCCTGCTTTTACTTTTTGATATTCTTGCAACTAAGCATGTAGTGCTTAAATACGTAATAACCATAAACCGCCATGCGATTTTAAGCAAGTAGAGCTAGAAAAGATCGATTTCAAATTTGCATAAACGCCTGCCAGAGACGACCGACCAGGACTCAAGTCTCATTATCTTTACAAATCATTTTTTTGATGAGCGTTTTAGTGCGACTATACTACGATTTCTGATGACTTTAAAATGAGCAAAAAGTGATCTTCTCAAATGGCACCGTTGCCGGGGTGGTAACGTCATTTTTGATTCCGATCTTTTAAGCTATCACTAACAAATCTTCCTCTGCTTGTTTTTTGATGTGTAGGAAAAAAGGAAAAATGGGAATCTGTGCACGCAACGAGCGCAGATTAAAAAAAAGTCAAGTGCACATCTCATCTTAGATTAGGATTTCCCTTTCTGAACGCTAGGTTAGATTTGCTTCTAGCAATTTCATTTCAAAAATAAAAAATAAAAATAAGCCTATTTGTTTTCTTAAAAAAAAATCAAAGAAAAAAAATCTAGGTAGTTAGATTAGGTTTCTTTTTAAATCCTAGGTTAGTTATGAAAAAAGCAAAAAAAAAAACTTTTGAAAACCCTTTGAAAAAAAAAATTCTCAAAAGTTAAAAAAAAAAAAATTGGTGGAAAGTTTGAATTCTAAACTCAAACACCTTTTAAAAGCTTTTCCACCATTCTCTGATTTTCGGTCGAATTTCAAAGTTAATTTTAAAAATTCAATTGCCGAAAAATTAGCAAACAAAAGATTCTAAAATTTGGTTTAGGCCTTCACTTTCAAACCATCTTTCAAACAGCACTGTTCTTTTGAAAAACTTCTAAGTATAAAATTTTTAAAAAATCACGAAGTGCAAGGGGGTTAGACTGACCCAGATTTGAGATTTTTCAAAATTTAAAAAGCAATTTCGAGCAATCCACGAATCTATTTTGACTAAAAATGGTGGGGTTTGAAAGTTGGTCTTATTGGTTTTAATTTTCATATTTTTTTCTAAATTTTTGAAAAACATTTGGTGCTATTTCAACTTGAAAAATCAACCAGGGGTCAAAATTCCAGATCTGACCCCTTGACATTTAAAAATCTCTATAAATTCAGTTGAAATAGTAAAAATTACAAACAAATATTCCCTGAAAAGATAATTGAATTCAAATTTTTTTGAGAGAACTAGTTTTATTCTTGTGGTCTACTGAAGAAGAACAAAACAAAAGAACAAAAAAACTCCAGAATTGCATGAACCCTAGGTTACATCTTTAGGGTTACAATCTAAATATCACATTTGGGCTAAACTAAACTTTATGGAGTCTAGTGCTTAGACGTGAGCTTGGTCACCTTGTGGGCCACTCACCAAAAACCCCAACTAAAGAAAAATGGGCTAAAAATCAATTCTAAAACACAAATCAACCCGAATTCGTTGTCGTACTACTAGGTGCTTTCAACCTCTTCGCTAGGTTAGCTTGAGAGGCGAGAATCACTTTCAGTCGGTTGTATGACGAATTTCTCTTCAAAAATTCGAACTTAGAACAAAAAATCTGGTCACCCGATCATAAGGACCATCTGATTAACAGGGCCTTAGCCTTGTCTGGCTTGGCTACACCAACCCAGGGGTTAGGTAGTTATGCAATGACATAGGTCACTTAGACCTCAACTGGTTGGACCTTGGGAGCCACTCCCAAGGAGGCGAGTCACCTCGCCAGGACCATCTTCTCCCCCCACTTCTTCTGCTCCCTTAGCCCTAATGGCTAATCCTAGACTTGTACCTAGACCAGGTCAGGAAGATGGTAATCTGGACTTGATGGCCCCTCTAGAGGCCCGGGTTGTTGAATCTGAGGAGTGGCATCAACAGAGCGTGGACCATATCTTGACAACGCTTAACAGAATGTGGCATCCACCGCGAGGAGAACAACTTCAGGATTTCTATGATCCAGCCTCACCGATCGGCACACCCTTAGTCATTATTCCCATAGGCGGAGAAGCATTTCAGCTCAAGCCTAATGTGATCGGTCTGATTAGCACTTCTTTGGAAACTCAAGTGAAGATCTGTTCCAACAATTAAAGGAACTGAGTCGATTCACAGAAATGATTCGACCCCGGAATATTGACCTTGGGATTGTTCTGATGAAACTTTTCCCATTTCCTCATAGGGGCAAAGCTTTGTACTAGTTCAAGACCATTGGGAAGCCAATTGCAACCTGGCTAGAATTACGATGTGAATTCCTACAATAGTTCTTCCTAATTGGTAGAACGAACGCGATGAGGCACGCAATCATGACTTTCTCCCAAGGAGCTGGGGAGGAGTTGCATGACACCTGGGACTGATTTCACGACCTTCTCCAGAAATGCCCGCACCATGGTATACCCAAATGACACCTAGCTCAGATCTTTTACCATGGGTTGGATGACACACATCGGTATCTGGCCGATGCATCTAGTGGTGGAAATTTCCTCATGAAAGATGAGAACAACACTTTTGAGTTGTTCAAATCTTTGGCGGAGAACTAAATGAATGCTGCATCCATGAACCAGTTCCAGTGGCCTGGTCAGCAGCAGGTTCGTGTCCATGAGACTCACACCAAGTGTATTCGAGCCAACATGGATATCATCGTCAAGCAGCTGGATAGAATAAACCTTTTCGAGAAAAAGATTAACTAAATTAGTCAGGGTCAATCTGACCTGAACTCTCCCGCTACAAGACCCTCCTATGCACCCCGAGCCCCCCTGCTTGAGTTAATCTATTCACTCGAGATGCATCTTTTCCTTACTTACGAGATCCTGCATATCAGGATCCCTTAAACAATCCTGATCTGGCACCATATGACCAGGGTTACGCACCACCCGCAGACTATAATACGTATCCCCTTGATGGATATACATCTCAGACATCTTCAGCCTACAAGGACGTCAATGCTATTCAAGGATACAGGCATAAAACCCGTATTCAAAGACATATAACCCTAGTTGGCACCAGCATCCAAACTTCTCCTAGTCTGGTAACTCATAGAGACCACATCAGGATCCACACTACCACACCAAGCAATACGGGAATGTGCAAAACACGTACCCTAGGCAGCAGCCATTCTCACATCAGCAGCATTCCCGTTCTATATACCAGCTGCTACACTAAGCTGCCAATCACCCTCCAAAGCAGGCTGACCCTTTGGAGGCACTAATGATGAAATCTACATAGGATAGCTTACAGATAATGAAGACGATGGCTGACTAGATACATACTATACAGAACATGCAAAACCAACTGTTTCAAGAGCATAGGACTCAGGGAGTCTTGCCCTCCCAACCTGTCCTGAACCCTCGGTATGTGTATAACCAAGGCACCCCACCAAGGTTTCGGGCACCACAGGGACAGGCACACACCATGTTACAGGTGCCTCCTACACCACCTGGTTACACTCAAAGCTAGTTGCCTTTGATGGAGAACCCCACATACTCTACCCCTTTTGCTCCCCCACAACCTCCTGGACAGCAAGCCGATACAAATGTTGTCTCATTGAGGAGTGGAAGGAAGACATTCGACCAACCACATAGGCAAGTGGGTCCTGATTTTTCTCACCCTTCATCGCAGGAGAGTTCGATTCCTTCATCTCAGGAGCCACCTATGGTAGATAAGGGTAAGAGGCCACTTGACCCTGAGATTCCCATCCCTTTTCCTGAGGCCCTGACGCGAAATGTAGTATGGAAGGTCACGTGGAATTTTGAGGACCTGAAGTCAATGTTCAAGGAAGTACATATTCAGGTCCCTCTCCTCGAGGCAATTGATCACAACCCCATTGTCACTTGGTTCTTAAAGGACTGTTGTACCCTGAAGTAATACCCTAGAATTGGACAACAAGCGGTACTGTCAAAAGGAGCTAGTGCCGTGATTCTAGCTGACTTGCCATTGAAAAAGAAAGACCCTGGAACCCCACTCATATCCTGCTTCTTGCAGGATTCTCCATTTGATCGGGCCCTTCTAGATCTAGGTTCGTCCATCAACCTAACTCCCACTTCCACATTTGATCGATTTCGATTTGGGGAGCTAAAGCCAACCTCGATCACGATTCAGCTGGTTGATAGATCATTAAAAACACTAAGGAGGTGGTTGAGAATGTGATCATAAAAGTCCACGGATTCTGCTTTCCCACAGACTTTTTCGTTCTTGATATGGAGGTTCCTCCTAATCTCCTAGATGCACCAATCATTTTGGGTCGCCCATTTCTAGTGACAGCCTGAGCAAACATTGATTGTGCATCAGAGTGTATGGAGATAACCCTAGGTAATGAGTGACTTCAACTTGACATATTTAGGGCATCAAGGAATTTTGACTGTGATCGCATAGAGGAGGATGGTTAAGACGAAGATTTGACATACTGTGGTAACATTGGGCTCCTTTATGACAACCCAATGTCTCATTCGTCAGCACTATCAGGGTTCTTGGACCTCGATCCACAAGGGACTGAGACCACTGCACTGCACATATCTCCCCGAGGATCCGACTGTTTAGGGTGTGTTTCTGACCACTGCACCCCTGAGTCTAGCTATCTTGATCCATACACTCCTAGATCGCCCCTGTGGTTACAAGAAGACATGACCACAGCTAACAGGTTTCCCGTGAACACAGTCACAACCAATTATCTCATAGGAAGCGAATCAGCGGGAATTCACATGCATATGATTCAGCAGATTCCCACCATCGAGTCTGCTCCTCCTATTACCATTTCTGACTCTGACCCACTCATGATTGAATTGAAGCCCTTACCTGACTCACTTAAGTATGTGTTTTTGGGTGAAAGAGAGACATACCCGACCATTATTAGTGCCCACTTTACCCAAGAATAGGAGCATCAATTGATTTCTCCACTACAGGACCATAGGGTTGCTATAGGATGGAGCATTGCTGATCTCTGTGGTATTCGCCCCTCATATTGCACTCATCATATCTACATGGATGAGGGGGTGAAACCTTCAAGACAACTTCAAAGAAGGCTAAACACGAATATGCTAGAGGTTGTTAAGAAGGAGATCATCAAATGGCTGGATGTAGGTATTGTATACCCAATCTCTGACAGTGAATGGGTGAGTCTGATCCAGATAGTGCCAAAGAAAGCAGGACTCACTGTAGTGAAAAATGATAAAGGCAAATCCATCGCGAACTACACTACGATATCTTGGCGAGTTTGCATCAACTACAGGAAACTGAACATAGCTACCGAGAAAGATCACTTTCCTTTGCCTTTCATTGATTAGATCTTGGAACGGTTAGCTGGACGTAGTTTCTTTTATTTTCTAGATGGATACTCCAGGTATAATCAAGTAGCCATTAGCTCGAAAGATCAAGACAAGACCACATTCACATGCCCCTTTGGAATATTCGCTTTCAAGCAAATGCACTTTGGCCTCTGCAACGCACCAGCAACATTTCAGTGTTATATGATGGCCATCTTCTCTGACATGACTGAGGACTATGTGGAGGTGTTCATGGATGACTTCTCCATTTTCGGAGATGATTTCACAACTTGTCTTGATAACCTCACCAAGATCCTGAAATGGTGTATTGAGGTAAACCTAGTACTATCCTGGGAGAAAAGCCATGTCATGGTGAGGGATGGCATAGTACTAGGTCACAGGATCTCTAAAAATGGACTCGAGGTCGATCGAGCTAAATCTGAGATTATTTCCCACTTATCGGCACCTAGCTCGATCAAGCAGATCAGATCATTCTTGGGTCATGTCGACTTCTACTGGAGATTTATACGCGATTTCTCAAAAAATTGCACGACCCTTGACGAATCTCCTTGTTGTCGATGCCTCATTTGAATTCAACACCTCGTGTCTTAGCGCCTTCGAGACTTTATGAAGCATTGTCTCTGACTCCCCAATTCTCCAACCACCCGACTGGTCGCTTGATTTTGAGATGATGTGTGATGCTTTTAATTTCGTTGTCAGTGCTATTTTAGGCCAACGTCGGGAAAAACAACCTTTTGTCATATAGTATGCTAGCATATGACAAGTGTGCGAGGCTCAGCGCAATTATACTGTCACCGAAAAAGAACTGCTAGCAATAGTATTCGGGTTGGAGAAATTCAGATCTTATTAATTAGGGTCCAAAGTCATCATCTTCACTGACCACTCCACCCTCTGGCATTGCTGGCAAAGAAGGATGCCAAGCCCTGACTCATTAGATGGATCCTTCTATTGCAAGAATTTGATATTGAAATCCACGACAAAGTTAGAAAGCAGAATGTTGTGGCAAATTACCTATCCAGACTGGACCCAGGCCACATTCCTTATTCCCTGCCTATCAACGAGCAATTTCCGAATGAATCTCTTTTGGCAATTCACTCTATTGAGTTCCCCTGGTACACGAATATCGCAAACTATCTTGCCGTAGGCAAGAGTCTCGTGAACCTATACAAGGACCAAAAACTCAAATTAACTGCGAAGGCCAGATTCTACCTTTAGGATGACCCACTGCTCTTTTGCATTGGAGCGGATCAGATTATTTGAAGATGCATCCCAGATTCTGAGATCCCCAATGTGTTATCTTTTTGCCACAATGTTGCTTGTGGTGGTCATTTCTCGAGATGGAAAACCGCTGCAAAAATTTTGCAGTCGAGATTTTTTTGGCCAACCATTTACAGAGATAGACACCAATACGCCCAACACTACAAACAATGCCAGTCGGTCGATTCTATGACCAGGAGAGACATGATGCCACTCCAGCCCATCATGGTTGTAGAAGTGTTCGATGTTTGGGGCATCGATTTTATAGGGCCTTTTCCGAACTCTCATTACTTCGAGTATATATTACTACCCGTTGACTATGTCTCAAAGTGGGTTGAGGCCATCCTGATGAGATAGGCTGATCATAAGACCATCATTTCTTTCATACGGCAATACATCTTCACGAGATTCGGAATACCCCACACTCTGATTAGCGATGGGGGAAGCCACTTCATCGACGCCCACTTCTGGACATTATTAAAGAAATATGGGTACATCACCGTATAGCCACCCCGTATCACCCACAGACCAATGGGTAGGCTAAAGTGTCTAACCGTCAGATCAAGCTGATTCTCTAGAAGACAGTTAGACCAAATAGGAAGGACTGGTCCGATAAATTAGTTGATGCACTCTGGGCATATCGGACCACGTACAAGGCCCTACTTCGAATGTCACCATATCGTATGGTATATGGCAAAGCCTGTCACATTCTTGTAGAGCTGGAACACTGTGCCTTTTGGGTGGTGCAAAAATTTAACCTTGACATCGATGCAGGAGGTCAAGAACAGAAACTCTAGCTTAGCGAATTAGAAGAGATTCAGCGGGAGGCCTATGAGAATGCATTGATATACAAGGACAAGACCAAGGCCTTTCATGATAGCCACATCAGGAGAAAAACATTCACAGCCAACAAGTAAGTCTAGTTGTTCGATTCACGCTTCAAACTTTTCCCAGGGAGGCTCAAGTCCAAGTGGACTGGCTGATGAGAACCTCATCATGAGCCCTAACTAGCATATTTTGACCTAACAAGGTGAACAAAAGCTCCTACATAACCAAGAGAAAGGCTTAATTCAAGGGATCACTAATCTGGGAAGAGAACATGAAACAAGGGTAAAACTACAATTTTACCATTGCAGTGCATCAACAGGATTTCTAAGGGTCTAGACGTAGGTCAATTGGACTTAATAAGAGAAAAAGTGGGATGGTTTAGTCAGAAAAGAGTTATTATGAAATTTAAGAATTAAATGACATTCTATAACCCTAAAACAAATCTACATTAATTCACAAGGTTCCAGCAAATATAAAAATCAACTAAGCCCTCCAAAATTTATAGAAAAATATCCCCTAGGGTTTAGAATATTCAATTTATCCTTTGGAACCTGTTTTGACCTAGATTGGGGACGAAGCCCAATATTTGACTTAATTTTGATTTTTATGAGAAATGTCTAGTCAAATGAGGTCAAACCTAAAATCCAATTTCACCATTGGATTCTTTAGATCCAAATTAGGTTCATACCAAAATTTGGACTTAGGGGAAGGTCATTTTGACCTACTTTGCAAAATGATCCACCCAATTACATTCTGACCCTTAACTTTTCAAAACCATTGCAAATCCCCCCTAAACTTTTCATCACTTTCTTCATTTTGGTCCCTCTACCATTGCAGCAGGGACCCATACCGTTGGTGACTTTGCAAGGAGGTGTTCTCGTTTCCAAGGAGAGCCGCTCCCAGATTTGAAAGGGGAGCTCTCTGCGAAGCCCTTTACCGCATGAGCAGCTCCCCATGCCCTGAATCGCCCCATACCTCTCGTGTGAATGCTCGAAAGGTATGGGTCTCACCCCAGCCATACCTCTGATGATGACTTCGGCCGCTTCCTTGCCATTCTCCCTCCGCTTGTGCCTATTTAAGCAAGCCCAGAGCCCTCCGCGTCTCCCAAGCCTCATTTGGTTGAAGAAATCCCCTTAAATTCGTCTTCTCCTGCTCTGGCCATCTGCTTGCAGGCTTCGGTGACTCTCCCTCCCTCTTCTCGTTGCTCTACCACTGTACTAGTGGCAAAGCCATCTCCACCTCATTCCTCCGCACCGTGCTGTACTAGCACGCACCCCTTCGACCCCTTCCTGATTGCTATCATCCTCACCTTAGGGCCTTTGTCTCCAGCGATGGCAAACATGCGTCAGTCGCCCTCCGCCTCCCCCCTTCGCTCCAAGTCCCACAGATAAGCTTCTCTCTCCCTACCTTTCCTTTTCCCCCACTTTATTTCTATTTTCGTGCCTCGACTGCCACTGACCACCACCATTGTTCCCACCTCCGACCAGACCATCGGCGAGGTCTTCCTGCCACTCCATGACTCCATCCACCTCGCCAGACCCCTTAAAACCTCCGCCACCATCCACTGAGCACTTTCCCCATCTCCACTGCCCGCCACACACACTCCACACCTCCACCGACCTTACCCACCTTCACGGCCACAGAGCGACCTAGGCACACATGCCTAGGTCGCCCCGCAGCCAGCCAACCCTTGCCTCACCTTCGCCATGATATGGCGAAGGTTTTCCTATGGTCTAACAAGGCCCTGAGGCCGTATTCGTAAATTTCAGGTTCGCTCCTTTGCCACCATTAGCAAAGGTGTGAAGGAGCTCCCTCGCTCACTCAAGGACAACCCACTCCAGGCAGACACATCCCAGGTGCGCAGAATCCCTCTACAAGCCTTATGCACCTAGAAATCAGGGCTTTCATCGACCCCAACTATGCCAATTGCACAGACCTTCCCCCTACGGGCACCAACAGAAGCGGGTGGGACTTTAGTCCCACCTCGGAAACACCTAGCGCAGGCGAGCGCCTTTTATTATTTTTGTGTTTTCTTTAGCTTGCCTCAGAACTCAGGGGTGACATCCCTCGCCCTCACTTACTCATGCCTCGCCTGCGACCTGCCCCCACGGATCTAGCACCCAGACTTGACTACCTCTCCGACGAACTCCTCGCCCACCACACACATCGGTGGACCTGGACCCAGGTGCGCTTGGCCCGACCAGATTACTTGGCTCTGGGAGAGCATTCCTAAGAGCAAAGTAAAGAGAGAGAGAGATGCGGGGGAGGTGGCGTGCGGACTTCCTCTATAGTTTTATTATTCCGTCGTAGTATAGTATAGAGGGAGGTGATTACCAGTTTAATACAATTTGTTACTCGGAAATAAAGAGTTCCCGAGGTCGAACTCAGGGAGCAAGTTGTATTCTAGGGGTACAAGTTTCTTTTACAAAAATAAAGAAAGAGAGAGAGAGAGAATTTGTTGGCTTCTTTCTTCTTCTCTTCTTTTCTCTTTGCCTATCTTCCTCTGCTTGACTCTTCTGCTTTATCTGCAGCTGTAGTGATGCTTTTCTTCTTCTTTCAGTTCTTGTTTCTGCTCGTCTCTTTCTTTTTCTTCTCCCTTGCGGTCCTGTTCTTCTTCTTCTTCTTTCTTTCTTCTTTTTCTTTCTTCAGACCTTCTTCTTCTCATGCTCTTCTTCTTCTTTCAGTTCTTGTCTTGGCCTCTCTGCGTTCTCCTCTGCCTCGCCTTCCTTCTCCTTCTTTGCCTTCAGGACGTCGTCTGATTTTCCAATCAGATGACTTAAACCGCAGCTGCTACAGTGCCGCTCGGTGATCCTCCTTCCTTCAGCTTTCGTCTTCTTCCACGGTTCTTCTTCACCTGTGCCTGCACACTTACACAGCTTGATCAGAGAGGGGCAAAACCTATCTCTACCCTCCCCCGCGTCTCTCTCTCACAGAATCCACTCATGGGATAGCTCTCCCAGAGCTGTCGGGTAGCCGAGTACGGGTCACGCCCGGGTCCAGGCCCACCGGCGTGCGTGGTGGGAGAGGAGTGCAGGTCAGTCTAAGTCGGGTCGGGCCAGGTCCGCGGGGCGTGAGCGCGGACGAGATCGGGTAACCGGGCGGGTGAAGGGGACCTCACCTCGTGTGCTGAGGCAATAAGCCTCCAGCACTTTTTCGCTTTATACCGCTGCATTCCTTCCGAGCCTTCCGAGGTGGGACTAAATGTCCCACCCTAATTTCGCGCCTGCGCGGAGGAAGCAGCCGGTAATCGCAGCGTTACGCGAGACCTTCACGCGAGGGCTTCGACTCGACTGCAGCCTGGTGCTTCGCAAAGGCGCCTTATGCTGTCTGGGAGCGTAACCTGGGCGTGACTCACCTGGGGCATCAGGTGAAGAAGCTGCTTTGCTTCAACAATGGCGGCGACGAGCGCAGGTACCTGCCCACAGAAAAATGGCCTCTCGGCCCAATCAGAAATGCGGAGGACCTTCGCCATGGCACGGCGAAGGTGGTCGGGGGGTGTGCAGGCGGCGGGGCGGAGCCTAAGGGCTGCCCTAGGTCGGACTGTGGGTCGGGAGATGGGTTTGTTCGGTGGAGTTGCAGGGGGTGATTTGGGGGAAGTGGAGGGGCGGAAATGGATCGGGGTGAGGAGGCGGAGATTATGTGCAGGTCGGCGAGCCGTGTGGGATGCTGGAGTGATGGGAGCGGCTCGCCGGAGGATGGTCGGAGGCGGAGAAGGTGAGGGTGATTGGTCGGAATCGAGGGCGACAGTAGATGTTTAAAGTGAGGAAAAGGAAGAGGGGAGGAAGAGGAGGAGTTCTACCTACTTAGCAGGACGAGGAGGGGCCGGAGCGGGCGACAGTAGTATCGACTGTCGCCGAAGAAGAAGATGCCCGGGGGAAGGGGCGGCGGCGAGCAGAGGGCCGGAGAGGCGCCAGCTGGGTACGGCGTGGCGCGGGAAGAGTAGAGGAAGAAGTATCTGTTGCTGGTATTGCGGCAGAGAGAAGAGGAGGAGGAGGAAGAACCGCCGGAGCTGGTGGGCATCTGTCGGAGTGAGAAGAGAGGAAAGTTGGGGGTTTTCTCCGTCAGATCCAAGCTGGGAAGAACGGTGGAGCGACGGGGGTATTTATAGGGACCGAATCAGGGAGGAAGGCGGAGGGAGACGACGTGTCTCCCTCGCCGGAGGACGCCGGAGATGGAAACCCATACCGTCCGTGCGTTCGCACGGCCGGTATGGTGGGTTACAGTGACCAGGGGGGTGTCCCTACGACGGCTGACGACGCAGGGCACCCCCGGTTTACTTGCCAGACTCTCCCCCTCACCCTGCGCGGCGCCATGCTCCGCGCAAGGTCGCCGGAGCATGGTGCTGGCAGGTTTTGCAGGAGGACCCGAACGCAAAGAACGAAGGAGAGTTTGGGGCCAAAATGCGAGGGTTCAAAAGTTGAGGGCCAAAAAGTAAATATATGAGGACCAAAGTGTAAAGTTGGTCAAGAAGGTTTCTTCTTAGGCTCAAGTTTTTATACATGACTAATTAGGACCTAAGGAATCTGATGGTGAATTTTATTTCTAGATTAAACCTTCTTTGACTGGTCAATTTATGTAAAAACCCAAATTAAGTTATTAATTGGGTTTGGTTCTCAATGTAGGTCAAGATGGGTTCCTAAGGTCAAATTGAAGGTTCTAAACCCTAGAGATTATTTTTCTATGAATTTTAGAGGGTTTATTCCATTTTTTTCTTTGCCTTGAACCTCGTGAATTGAAGTGGGTTTGTTTTAGGGTTATAGATTATCATTTAGTTCCTTGGAATTGCTGTAGCCCTTGCCAGATCATCTCATCCCACTTTTATTCTTATTAGGTTGCTTTGACCTATGTTTGGACCCTGAATTACCCTGTATGCAGATTATACTAGTAAAATTGCATTTTTACCCCTTATGACTTGTTTTCTCCTTAAACTCAGAATTCTCTGAGTTAAGCCTTTCCTTGAGTTATGTAGGAGCTTTTATCCTTTGTATTGGGTCAAAATGAGCTACTTATGGCTCATGATGAGGTTCTCATCATACCCCCATGCCTAGCTTTTGCTAGTCCCTTAGCAAAAGCTTAAGGTTTCAACCCTTGTTCTAGACCATGAAGTTCTTAATAGCTTTAGATAAGTGCTTTTTCATTTGAGCTCAGATTA
This sequence comes from Thalassia testudinum, assembly GCA_037157565.1. Classification (NCBI taxonomy): domain Eukaryota; kingdom Viridiplantae; phylum Streptophyta; class Magnoliopsida; order Alismatales; family Hydrocharitaceae; genus Thalassia; species Thalassia testudinum. The sequence goes on from JAZHRO010000036.1 coordinate 12,063,190, forward strand.
GGTTAGAATGCTGACCATAGGCCTAAAAGGTACTCTAGTACCAATCAAGATCCAAATCTGTCTAGCCTTAGCCTTAGTCCTTAGCAAAGGTTTTTAAGGCCCAGAAGAACTAACCTAAGGTTTATTGGACTTTGTGGTTAAAGCACCCGTGCTTGAAATGATTTTAGCCCTGGCTCAGTTCGCAGCGCGTTTTGTAAGAGAGAGATAGAAAGTTATTTTGTTTGGAGAGTTTTCTCTCTCTATGTTTTTTTTTTTCTTTTTTTTTTTTTTTAGTTCTAGCCTAGGATTGGCTTTTCTACACGGTCTGTATCAGATTCCTTGCTCCCATCATCAATCCTCAAGTGTTCCTGGCGATCGATGCTTTTAGATAGCACCGCCCATGGCAACCCCCGGAACCCTGGCTATTGAGATTTCGAGATAATCCCATCCATGGTGTTCCGTGGCTGAATTCAGACCCTGGCAATTGACACTTCGAGATAATGCCATCCATGGAATCTGAACCAGCAGAGTGCTTACATGCCCCCAGTAGGATATGTAAATATCCTAAGAGACAAGCACCGAGGAGATGATGTTTTGTTACGCATCTTCGAGGGGATTTCCCGTCTCTCCGCGCTGGGAACTCGTCCAAATCAACTTGTGTTGATCGGCCGCTCCTATTCTAGGTGTTCTTTTCAGAATTTTGTGACGCTTCTACGTGATTCTGATTTTTACGCTTACTGAGCCAGGCTGTGTGTGAGGTTAGGGTGCTTAGGTTACTGAGTCCCGTAAACCAAAAATTAGTTAACGAGGCCAAATACTTCCTAAGCCTTAGACCTAATACTTCAGCTTTTCATTTTCCTCAACCTCTTGAGGAGTGTCCAGATCTTAATGGGTACTAAGAGTCTATTCAAGAATGCCTAAGGTTTGCATTCTTACTAATCTCATTGTGCACTTTTCAGTTATTTTCTTGAATGAGGTCTAGAACTTAGGTTAATTCCTTAGTTCCTTACTAATGACTATCACTTTTTTCTCATAATTTTGCGCTCCTTTTTCATTTTGTTTCTTTTCTCCTTCTCCTTCACAAAATTTCCTTCTCCTCTCTTATTCTTTTTCGAAAATTTTTAATTTTTATGGTGTTTTTGGCATATGTGAATTTTTTGTTTGAAACCTTTTCTTACCAGTTTTGCACTTTCATACCCCCCCATGCCTAAGATTTGCAATGTCCTCATTGTAACCTAGGGGGTTTTTATTTAGCTTAGTTCATTCCTTAAGACAGAAATTTGGATGCGTGAATGGGTCGGGTTGAATTTTTGCGGACGATTTCTAATCCCAGATGCAAGCATCTGAGGTGGGGTCGGCTGTCTACAAGGGTGAACCTTAAGTGCAAAAAGGTGTCAAAAAAGTTTTGGATTTTTAGGAAAATGACGGGTTGCCTCCCGTTAAGCGCTGAGTTTTACGCCATCGGCTGGGCGCAATAAGCTCAAGGGGAATGGAGGATATAAGATGCTTCAGCCAAATCAGTAGAAGTTACATCAATGAACGGCTTGAGTCTCTGACCGTTCACGATGAAAGGTTCAGAATCGTGGCTGAGTGGACTGATTTCGATTGCTCCATTTCAAAAACCCTGTCGGACCAAATATGGTCCGACCCACTTGGATCTCAGTTTTCCTGGGAAGAGTTTTAGTCGGGCATCAAAGAGTAGGACCTTCTGACCAGGATGAAAGATCTTTCTCGAGATGTGTTTGTCGTGGAAGGCTTTAACCCGCTCCTCGTAGATTTGCGAGTTCTCGTACGCGTCTAGGCGTAATTCATCGATCTCGCTGATTTGGAGTTTTCTGTGGGTCCCAGCCTTGGAAAGATCTAGATTACAGTTCCGTACTGCCCAATAGGCTTTATGCTCCAGTTCTACAGGAAGGTGGCATGCCTTTCCGTACACCAGTCTAAAGGGAGACATGCCCAATTGGGTCTTGTGGGCGGTCCTATAGGCCCACAATGCTTCCGGAAGTCGGGACGACCAGTCCTTCTTGTCAGGTCGAACAGTGACTTGCAGGATTTTCTTGATCTCCCGATTAGACAGCTCAGCTAGACCATTAGTTTGGGGGTGGTAAGGAGTAGAGATTCGGTGAGACACCCCATATTTGGTCATCAGTGACCTAAACTGAGCATTTGTGAAATTGGTCCCCCCATCAGAGATTATTGCACGAGGAATCCCGAACCTTGAGAAAATGTTTTGATGAATGAATTTGAGAACGATTTTGTGATCACAGGTTCGGGTCGGTATGGCTTCGATCCATTTGGACACGTAGTCCACAGCCAACAGAATGTATTCAAAACCATCCGAAACAGGAAAGGGGCCCATAAAATCAATCCCCCAAACATCAAAGATTTCGCATACTAGAATCGGTTGCATAGGCATCATGTCGCGATGGCTCATGTTGCCCAAAGTCTGGCAACGACTGCATGCCTTGCAGTGATTGTATGCGTCTTTGAACAGTGTGGGCTAGTAAAAGCCTCACTGGAGGACTTTTGATGCGGTTTTATGCCCGGCGAAATGGCCACCGCATGCCTAGTCATGGCAGAAAGAGAGGATATTGTTGAATTCCTCTTCCGGGACACATCTCCGGATGATCTGATCGGCACCTATGCGGAAGAGGTACGGGTCTTCCCAAATGTAATACTTGGCATCGGAGCGTAATTTGTCCTTCTTGGCCTTCGGCCAATCGGACGGGATCTGATGAGATGCCAAGTAATTTACTACATTAGCAAACCATGGAAGGCTAGTGCCAATAGTCAGCAGGTGCTCATCGGGAAAATGTTTAGTGATGGGTCCGGAAGGGTCAATTATTTCAAAAGGAAGACGGGACAAGTGATCAGCTACCACATTTTGCTTCCCCGCTTTGTCGCGAATCTCAAGGTCAAATTCTTGCAACAGCAAGATCCATCGGATTAATCGAGGTTTCGCATCCTTCTTTGCAAGGAGATGCCTCACAGCTGTGTGACCCGAGTATATGATGACATGGGAACCCAGAAGATACGATCTGAATTTTTCTAAGGCAAATACTACAGCTAGCAGCTCTTTCTCAGTAACCCTATAGTTACGCTGAGCCTCATCGAGTGTTTTGCTGGCGTAGTAAATGACCACAGGCTTCCCGTCAATTTTCTGCCCTAAAACCGCTCCTACAGCGAAGTCGGATGCATCGCACATGATCTCAAAGGGTTGAGACCAATCAGGGGACTGTAGGATCGGGGCTTGGGTGACTCGGTCACGCAGGATTTCAAATGCTTGAGTGCATTCCTTGGAAATTTCGAAAGGAACATCCTTGGAGAGAAGAGTGGTTAGGGGGCGCGCGATTTTTGAAAAATCAGGGATAAATCGTCGATAAAAACCGACATGCCCTAAAAAGGAACGGATGTCCCTGATCGAGCTAGGCATAGGAAGGTGAGAAATCAGATTAATCTTAGCTCGATCCACTTGGATACCTTTTTCCGAAATTGAGTGTCCCAGGACAATTCCCTCAGGCACCATGAAATGGCTCTTTTCCCAGGAAAGAACCAAATTCACATCGATGCACCACCTGAGTATCTGGACCAAGTGCTAGAGGCAATCGTCGAATGATGCTCCGAAAACTAAAAAGTCATCCATGAAGACTTCCAGATAATCACCTACCATATCTGAGAATATGGCAAGCATGAATCGCTGAAAAGTAGCGGGTGCATTGCAAAGACCGAAAGGCATCCTCCGGAAAGCGTATGTTCCGAAGGGGCAGGTGAACGTGGTCTTTTCTTGGTCCTCAGGATGGATTGCCACCTGGTTATAACCGGAGTACCCGTCAAGAAAGCAGAAGAACCTATTTCCCGCAAGTTTTTCGAGAATTTGATCAATGAAGGGTAGTGGGAAATGATCCTTCTTTGTGGAGGAATTGAGTCGGCGGTAATCTATACAGACTCTCCACGAGTTGGCTAATCGGGTAGGAATGATTTCTCCGGTCTCAGTCGTTATAGTAGTGAGTCTTGCCTTCTTGGGCACAACCTGAATTGGGCTCACCCAACGACTATCGGAGATCGGGTAGATGATTCCGGCATCTAACCACTTGATGATCTCCTTTTTCACGACCTCCTGCAGATTGGGGTTTAAGCGTCTCTGCATTTCACGAGAAGGTCGTGTGCCCTCTTCTGAATAGATATGATGAGTACAATAAGAGGGACTTATTCCAGTCAAATCATCGAGAGTCCGCCCGATGGCTCTGCGATGTTGCTGGAGGACAACAATCAGACGGGATTCTCGTTCAGGACTGAGGTTGGAATTGATAATCACAGGAAGGGTCTGATTAGAACCCAAAAAGATGTATTTCAAGTGAGAAGGAAGGGGTTTCAATTCGAGGATGGGGTTATCAGCAGCAGCGGGTGGTCCAGTATAGATGTGAGGTTCAAGGGTGGGAGTTACTGGGTTATTCATATCTGGATTCGACTCCTCTGTTTGCGGGTCAAGATCCTTCTGTGGTTGATGAGGCATAATCGAGTCATTCTGGAAGTGTGATTCATCAACCAAGGTCCTGAAGTCACAAATTTGTTCGATGACGCCGCAATTAATTCCTTGTTGGGCCTTAAATATATCAATTTTCAGTGTTTGATCTCCAAACTTAAGCTCTATTTGGCCCTCCTCACAGCTGATGTTGGCTCTAGCAGTAGCCAAGAAAGGTCTCCCTAGAATGATTGGTGTATCCCTAGGGTTCTCAGGTGCGTCCATATCTAGGACTATAAAGTCCACTGGGAAATAGAAATCCCGCACTCTTACGATAACATCCTCGAGAATCCCTTTTGGTGACTTTATAGATCTATCTGCTAATTGTAATGTCACCTCGGTTGGTTTTAGCTCAGATTCTTCTAGATGGTCAAGTAAGGATGTGGGTATCAGGTTTATGGATGCACCCAAGTCTAACAATGCTCTATCAAATTGGGTGCCACCTATCTTGCAGGAAATTAGGGGAGTACCAGGATCTTTTGCCTTGGGTGGGAGTCTATTGAGGATTACAGAGCTGGCTTGCTCTGACAGAACAATTGGGCTCCCTCCCTTGGTTCGCGGCTTACGCTGGGGTGTACATATATTCTTTAGAAATCGTGCGGAAGCTGGTACGTGGCGGATTGCATCCATCAAGGGGATGTTTATGTGGACCTGCTCAAAGAGCTTGACCAGGTCCTCCTCAGGGGCCACGGGTTTGGTGGTCTTCTTTCCCTTGGTCAAGGCCTCGGGAAACGGGATCTTGGTTGGTTCTTCTAGGATAGGTCCATGTTGTGGATCTGGGACAGTGGTATCTTGGATAACTATCCTAGGGTCATGGTTATCAGGCTTGGAGTGGTTTGGATAATGCGGGTCTTGAGTTGTTTTACCACTACGTGTTGTTACAGAATTTAATCCGGCCTGATTTTGGTTTGGGTTTTGTAAGAGGGGTGGCTCCTGCTGAAATCCCGCATAAGAAGTTGAAGCTTCCATCTCATCTGGAGATGGAGCAGTAGGGGCCTGATAAATCCATTGTGCGTGGCCTAAATTTGGATTCATAACGCACTTCTGGGTTGGCACGTTATTCGGGTTAGGAAGAGGTTGGGAAGGGAGTGTGCCTGGCTGGCGAGAATTTGCCAACTGGGCCAGTTGAGTTTTAACCTCTGTAAGTTCGTCCTTGTGCTGTTTTTGAATAGCCGCATTCGTTCTTTGAATGTCAGCCAGAGTCTGAAGGATTAGGGACATTTGATCCTGATTTGGCCCTGATGGATAAGTAGGGTTGGGCCGAGGCTGAGGCGGCTGGTAATGACTAGAGGGCTGTGGGCGGGACTGAAAAGGTGGTCTTTGGGTTTGGGAATTTCCTGCCCACTGAAAATTGGGATGGTTTCGCCATCCAGGGTTGTAAGTGTTGGAGAATGGGTCGTTCTGGATGGCGTTGAGGTCCTCGCAGGTCTGAGGAACCTCTTGAGAATCAGGGAAAGGGGAAATGGAGTTCCCTGGGCTGGTGTAGAAAGGATCGGATGATCCTCCGATCCGAGAATCAGATGGGGATGGATATGGATCCATCCTAAGGGAAGATCGGTGAAGGATGTTTTGCACTGTCTCCTGTGTGGGAGGAGGTTGTGCAAAGGAGTTACGCGCAGAGGTGGCTCGCTGCAAGTGCTGAGTCAGCTCATCCACCTTCTTCTCAATGATTGAGACCTTGTCCAATCGATTGGCCATTAATTCCAGGTCAACTGATGCGGACAGGCCCTGCGTCTCATGTGCTCCCTTAAGATTCGTCGCTGCGCGGGTATTCGTCCTGTCGAATAATCCCATGGAGTCATTGTTGATGGAGTTCTCGCACATGTTTTCGAGAATCTCCCATACGGTGTCTTCATGTTGACCCATGATGTTTCCTCCGCAAGTTGCATTGACGAAAAGGCGGATGTCCTCACGGAGTCTTTGGTAAAAAGATTGGACTTGTTCCCATTTAGGAACTCCGTGATGGGGGCACTTTTTCATGAGATCCTAAAAACGATCCCATGCCTCATGGAGAGGTTCTCCTGATTGTTGAGTGAAGTGTGTAATCTGATGGCGCAAGGCGTTGGTCCGACCAACGGGAAAAAGCTTTTTCAAAAACTCGGATTGAAGTTCTTCCCAAGTGTTGATCGGCCGGGTCTGAGTTTGATACCAATGGGCGGCCTTGTCCATAAGAGAAAAGGAGAACATCTTCATGAGAAGAATATCCCGATTTTGCGCATCTGATCCAAAAGTGTGGGCCAGATGCTTTAGCTGTTTGATGTGCTGGAAGGGATCTTCAGAATTAAGCCCATGGAATTTAGGTATAGCATGGATCATGTTGGGCTTTAATTCGGAATCAGGTCCTCCAGTCGGGATTCTGACTCGAGGCTCAATGGCCACCGCAGCAGGATTGTAGTGGTCCCGCATCATAGGACGCTATGGTGGGTGCACGAAGTTTTGGAAGAGGTCATTGAGTCGCTGGAGCTGGTGTTCCAGATTATTTTCTTCCTCAACTGGCTGAGCCATGATGGGGGAAGAACAAGAACTTGGTTCTGAATCAGAAGAGAGAATAATGTGAGGGTGTTGCTGCACAAACACGGGCGTCGAAGCTTGGCCTTGACGAGAGCGAATTTCTAAAGGAGGTCTTAAGGGTGGTCTTAAGGACCTCCTTCCGTACATGCACTGTTGGAAGAGGTAAGTTTAGAAGGTGCTGGACCCAATCAAGACACCCACAAATGTGTTGGGTGACTATAGAGGTGCGGGGCAGATGGACCCCTTGATCAGAAAGATCGTCCACCTGAGAATTACCTGGGCAGCCAGAGAGGGAGAGTCCCGCGAAGACCCCTACACGGTAGAGCGTCCCCACGGGTTACAGGGTTTCCCCCACCCGACCTCTCTTGTCACTACGATTCCAGGTAGACCAGAATGGGGATCTTGACCTCTTAAGTCTACCAATTTTTATTTTAAGATCAGGGTGCTTAAGGTTTCACTTGAACTTTAGTCTTTTAAGTGCTAAGAGTGACCTAATTTAAGGTTGGTTGACCCAAGGGGTCAACTTTGCCTCTTGTTTTCTTTGAGAGCTTTTAGGTCCTGTCTTTTAGGGTTCAAGTGTTTAGAGAGCCAATTGTTTTAGGTTTTCTTTGAATAGGTATTTTCAGACAAGGGCTTGGGCACACTTCATTTGGTTTTCTCAATTCTTGCTTAAGGAGTGTGTCTCTAAATCCCTAGTGTTGGATTCTAGGTTGGCTCTACTTGGTCCAGTTAATTGTTTGTTGGGTAATTAGGGCTCAAGCAAGAATGTGTTAGCCCTTAAATACCCTTAATAGTGTGCAGGAGTAATGAGTTGAAAACATGCAACACTTTATGGTTACTAAGTATGGAAGACAGGTTAGCCCTATATTGCTTGTTCTTTTCTTTTCTTCCTCTTTAGAGTTTAGGGGTTAATAGCAAGAGGAACAAAATTTTACCTGTCCTCGGAGTGGTTGTCATGCGGTTGCTTGTTTTCTTGATTTCCTGTAGTTTTCTGCACAAAAGAGAGGAGATTATCAGAAACTAAAAAGAAACAGGAATGTTTTACCTCTAGAATAGTCGTTGCTCCCCGGCAACGGTGCCAAAAACTGGCGTGAAGACTTCCTCTATAGTTTTATTATTCCGTCGTAGTATAGTATAGAGGGAGGTGATTACCAGTTTAATACAATTTGTTACTCGGAAATAAAGAGTTCCCGAGGTCGAACTTAGGGAGCAAGTTGTATTCTAGGGGTACAAGTTTCTTTTACAAAAATAAAGAAAGAGAGAGAGAGAGAATTTGTTGGCTTCTTTCTTCTTCTCTTCTTTTCTCTTTGCCTATCTTCTTCTGCTTGACTCTTCTGCTTTATCTGCAGCAGTAGTGATGCTTTTCTTCTTCTTTCAGTTCTTGTTTCTGCTCGTCTCTTTCTTTTTCTTCTCCCTTGCGGTCCTGTTCTTCTTCTTCTTCTTTCTTTCTTCTTTTCCTTTCTTCAGACCTTCTTCTTCTCGTGCTCTTCTTCTTCTTTCAGTTCTTGTCTTGGCCTCTCTGCATTCTCCTCTGCCTCGCCTTCCTTCTCCTTCTTTGCCTTCAGGACGTCGTCTGATTTTCCAATCAGACGACTTAAACCGCAGCTGCTACAGTGCCGCTCGGTGATCCTCCTTCCTTCAGCTTTCGTCTTCTTCCACGGTTCTTCTTCACCTGTGCCTGCACACTTACACAGCTTGATCAGAGAGGGGCAAAACCTATCTCTACCCTCCCCCGCGTCTCTCTCTCACAGAATCCGCTCATGGGATAGCTCTCCAAGAGCTGCCGGGTAGCCGGGTACGGGTCGCGCCCGGGTCCAGACCCACCGGCGTGCGTGGTGGGCGAGGAGTGCAGGTCAGTCTAAGTCGGGTCGGGCCAGGTCCGAGGGGCGTGAGCACGGACGAGACCGGGTAACCGGGCGGGTGAAGGAGACCTCACCCCGTGTGCTGAGGCAATAAGCCTCCAGCACTTTTTCGCTTTATACCGCTGCGTTCCTTCAGAGCCTTCCGAGGTGGGACTAAATGTCCCACCTTAATTTCGCGCCTACGCGGAGGAAGCAGCTGGTAATCGCAGCGTTACACGAGACCTTCGCGCGAGGGCTTCGACTCGACTGCAGCCTGATGCTTCGCGAAGGCGCCTTGCGCTGTCTGGGAGCGTAACCTGGGCATGACTCACCTGGGGCAGCAGGTGAAGAAGCTGCTTTGCTTCAACAATGGCGGCGACGAGCGCAGGTACCTGCCCACAGAAAAACAGCCTCTCGGCCCAATCAGAAACGCGGAGGACCTTCGCCGTGGCACGGCGAAGGTGGTCGGGGGGTGTGCAGGCGGCGGGGCGGAGCCTAAGGGCTGCCCTAGGTCGGACTGTGGGTCAGGAGATGGGTTTGTTCGGTGGAGTTGCAGGGGGTGATTTGGGGGAAGTGGAGGGGCGGAAATGGATCAGGGTGAGGTGGCAGAGATTATGTGCAGGTCGGCGAGCCGTGTGGGATGCTGGAGTGGTGGGAGCGGCTCGCCGGAGGATGGCCGGAGGCAGAGAAGGTGATGGTGATTGGTCGGAATCGAGGGTGATAGTAGATGTTTAAAGTGAGGAAAAGGAAGAGGGGAGGAAGAGGAGGAGTTCTACCTACTTAGCAGGACGAGGAGGGGCCGGAGCGGGCGACAGTCGTATCGACTGTCGCAGGAGAAGAAGATGCCCGGGGGAAGGGGCGGCGGCGAGCAGAGGGCCGGAGAGGCGCCAACTGGGTGCGGCGTGGCGAAGGAAGAGCAGGGGAAGAAGTCTCTGCTGCTGGTATTGCGGCAGAGTGAAGAGGAGGAGGAAGAACCGCCGGAGCTGGTGGGCGTCTGCCGGAGTAAGAAAAGAGGAAAGTTGGGGGTTTTCTCCGTCAGATCCAAGCTGGGAAGAACGGTGGAGCGACGGGGGTATTTATAGGGACCGAATCAGGGAGGAAGGCAGAGGGAGACGACGTGTCTCCCTCGCCGGAGGACGCCGGAGATGGAAACCCATACCGTCCGTGCGTTCAGACGGCCGGTATGGTGGGTTACAGCGACCAGGGGGGTGTCCCTGCGACGGCTGACGACGCAAGGCACCCCCGGTTTACTTGCCAGACTCTCCCCCTCACCCTGCGCGGCGCCATGCTACGCGCAAGGTCGCCGGAGCATGGTGCTGGCAGGTTTTGCAGGGAGGACCTGAACGCAAAGAACGAAGGAGAGTTTGGGGCCAAAATGCGAGGGTTCAAAAGTTGAGGGCCAAAAGTAAATATATGAGGACCAAAGTGTAAAGTTGGTCAGGAAGGTTTCTTCTTAGGCTCAAGTTTTTATACATGACTAATTAGGACCTAAGGAATCTGATGGTGAATTTTATTTCTAGATTAAACCTTGTTTGACTGGTCAATTTATGCAAAAACCTAAATTAAGTTATTAATTGGGTATGGTTCTCAATGTAGGTCAAGATGGGTTCCTAAGGTCAAATTGAAGGTTCTAAACCCTAGAGATTATTTTTGTATGAATTTTAGAGGGTTTATTCTATTTTTTTATTTACCTTGAACCTCGTGAATTGAAGTGGGTTTGTTTTAGGGTTACAGATTATCATTTAGTTCCTTGGAATTGCTGTAGCCCTTGCCAGATCATCTCATCCCACTTTTATTCTTATTAGGTTGCTTTGACCTATGTTTGGACCCTGAATTACCCTGTATGCAGATTATACTGGTAAAATTGCATTTTTACCCCTTATGACTTGTTTTCTCCTGAAACTCAGAATTCTCTAAGTTAAGCCTTTCCTTGAGTTATGTAGGAGCTTTTATCCTTTGTATTGGGTCAAAATGAGCTAGTTATGGCTCATGATGAGGTTCTCATCAAGAGGGTACGGGGTAGATTTTGCTTCTTTATGCTGTGTTGGGAAGGAGGAGGAAGCAGCTGTGGAGAAGAGAGAAGTAGAAGAAGGCAGAAGAAGCACTGCAGAGGCCAAGGAAGAAGGAGAAGTTGTAGCTAGAGAACAGAAGAAGAAGAAGCCAAGGAGAAAGCAAGGGCAGAAGAAAGGCGAAGCAGGAGCGAAAGAAAGAAGAAGAAGCTAAAGACTTAGCCACAGAAAGACAATTAAGAAGAGAGAAAAGCAAAAGCCGAGAGAAGTAGGAGCAAAAGAAAGAAGAAGAAGCCAAGGAGGAAAGCCAAGTAAAGAGGAAAAGAAGAAGAAGCATTGTAGCAAGCGTCAGTTAAGACGTCTGATTCAAAGAATTAGATGTTTGAGAAAGGAAAAATAGAGAAAGAAGAGAAGGAAGAAAAGAGAAAAATCCATTTTTTTACATTTTCCTCTCTATCATTTATATACATTGCATTTGAACATTATCTTTCAAGTAAAATTTGAGATTGTGATTTTGCTTTTGAAATACTGATTTGCTCCCTGTGTTCGACCTCGGAAGTTTCTTTTTAATTTCAAGTAATAAAATTGATAATCATTTTTTTGCGGTGATTTCAAATATACTACAACGAATATCTCTCTAAAACACGATCTCGTTGCGAAATTACTGATCATCATTTTTGGCGCCGTTGCCAGGGATCGAACCCAGGTCACCCACGTGATAGGTGGAAATACTCACCACTATACTACAACGACTATTGGTACAGGCTTCCATGTTTGCTGACATAGTAAACTACTTGGCATCACATCAGATCCCGTTTGATTGGCCGAGGGCCAAGAAAGACAAATTACTCTCCGATGCCAAGAATTACATTTCGGAAGACTCATTTATTTTGCATAGGTGCTGACAAAATTATCCGGTGATGTGTCACAGAAGTTGAAATCAATGACATACTCTCTTTCTGCCATGACCAGGCATGCGGTGACCATTTTTCTGGGCACAAAACCACATCAAAAGTCCTCCAGTTGGGCTTTTACTAGCCCACAATCCTCAAGGATGCATACAATCACTGTAAGGCATGTACCCGTTGCCAAACCTTGGGCAACATGGGCCATCGTGACATGATGCCTTTACAGCCGATTCTGGTATGCGAGATTTTTGACATATGGGGGATTGATTTTATGGGACCCTTCCCTATCTTGGATAGCTTCGAATACATTTTACTCATTGTTGACTATGTGTCCAAATGGATCGAAGCCATTTTGACCCAAACCAATGATCATAATGTTCCTATCAAGTTCATTCACCGAAACATCTTCTCAGGGTTTGGGATTCCTCGTGCGATCATTTCTGATGGAGGGACCCATTTCACAAATGCTTAGTTCAGGTCACTGATGACCAAATACGGGGTGTCACACCGAATCTCTACTCCTTACCACCCCCAAACTAATGGTCTAACTGAGCTATCAAACTGGGAGATCAAGAAAATCCTTCAGGTTACTGTTCGACCAGACAGGAAGGATTGGTCAGCCCGGCTTCCGGAAGCTTTATGGGCTTATAGGACTGCCCATAAGACCTAATTAGGCATGTCTCCTTTCATACTGGTGTACGGGAAGGTGTGTCGCCTCCCTGTTGAATTAGAGCATAAAGCCTATTGGGCAGTACGGAATTGCAACTTAGATCTTTCTAAGGCTGGAACCCACAAGAAGCATCAGATAAGCGAGATTGATGAATTACGCCTTGATGCATATGAAAACTCGTGAATCTACAAAGAGTGGGTCAAAGCCTTTCATGACAAGCACATATCTAGAAAGATCTTTCACCCTGGTCAAAAGGTCCTACTTTTTGATGCCTAACTCAAACTATTCCCAGGGAAGCTACGATCTAAGTGGATCGAACCTTATTTAGTCCGACGAATCTTTAGAAATGGAGCCATTGAGATTAGTCCACTCAGCCACGATTCCAAACCCTTTTTCGTGAATGGTTAGGACTCAAACCATTAATTGACATGACCAATACAGATTTGGCTGAGTCATCCTTTATCCTCCATTCTCCCTGAGCTTATTTCACCCAGCCAATGGCGTAAAACTCAGCGCTGAACGGGAGGCAACCCGTCATTCTTTCAGAAACCCAAAACATTTCCTGACATTGCTTTGCTAAATTCATATTGCACTTTAGGGTTCATCCATTAGGACGGCCAACTCCACCTTAGGTACCCATACCCGAGACTAGAAATCGTCCACAACAGTCACCTCGACCCGTTCACTCACCTAACACCTGTCCTAATGAATGAACCAAGCTGAATACAAACCCACCAAATTTACAATGAGGACATTGCAAATCTTAGGCATGGGGGGGTATGAAAGTGCAAAATGTATGAAAGCTCATATCAAGAAAAGATTTCAACAAAAAATCACATATCATAAAAAAAAAAACTGAGAAAAGGAGAGAAATTTTTCTGGGCTATATAAAATAGGAGATAAAGAGCAAAATGTTAAGGGAGCACAAAATGAAAAAGAAAGAAATAGTCATTAGTAAGAGATTAAGGGATTAGCTGAAGTTCTAGACCACATTAAGAAAAGTAAAGAAAAAGTGCTAAAGAGACACAAAAAGATTAGTAGGAACGCTAACCTTAGGCCTTTTTAGCTAGACTCTCAGTACTCGCTAAGATCTGGATAATCCTCAAGAGGTTGAGGAAAATGCAAAGCTTAAGTATTAGGTCTAAGGCTTAGGGAGTATTCGGCCTTGTTAACTGACCTTCAGTTTGCGGAACTTGGTAACCTAAGCACCCCAATTCACACACAGTCTAGTTCAGTGCGCATAACTATTAAAATCACGTAGAAGCATTTTAATATTCTGAAAATGTTGCCTAGATTAGGAGCGGCTGATCAACACAAGTTGATTTGGATGAGTTCCCGATGTGGAGAAGTGGGAAATTCCCCTCGAAGATGCGTAACAACATATCGTCTCCTCGGTGCTTGTCTCTTAGGATATTTACATATCTTACTGGGGGCATGTAAGAATTTTCCTGGTTCAGATACCACGAATGTCATTATAACGAAATGTCAATCGCTAGGGTTTTGATTCGGCCACAGAACACCATGGGTGGGATTATCTTGAAATCTCGAAAACCAGGGTTCTGGGGGTTACCATGCACAGTGCTATCACGAAGCATCGATTGCTAGGAACCTTTGAGGATTGATGATGGGGATGAGGAATCTAATACAGACTATGTTGAGAAGCCAATCCGAAGCTAGAATTAAAAAGAAAAGAGAGAGAAAACTCTCCAAACAAATAAATTCTCTGTCTCTCTCTTACAAAACACACTGCAAACTGAAGCAAGGCTAAAAATGTCTCAAGCACGGGTGCTTTAACCACGGAGTCCAACAAACCTTAGTGTAGTTCCTATGGGCCATAAAAACCTTCGTTGAGGACTGGGGCTTGACGTGTCTCTGTGCGTGAGTGTTAAGAGGTGTCGTTATAGTCGCACTTGATACGTCGATTTTACAAGAAGTAAACGGAGGTGAGTCCGAGTGTCGATCTCAGGGAGGCGTGGAAAGCGGATTTCTGTTTATCACTTGTTGTCACGGAAAATGCGGAGTTTTGCTTGCGAAAGATGCAGTTTTTGAAAAGCGAGAGAGAGAGATAGAGAGAGAGAGTTTAGGGTTAGAAAGCTCTTGGTTTTGATCATGCAACTTGAACAGAAATTAAAATGGCAATTGAATGGAAAATAACTTCATTAAACATGCATTCATAGTTCATAACTTACAACATTAAATACATGCTTCAATAAAAGTAATGGAAAGCTTAAGAGAGAGAGAGAGAGAGAGAGTGGAGAGCGACGAGGCAGCCACGGTGGTGCAGGAGGCCCCGTCGACGGCTCGTCGTCTCCGACGATTACAAGAGTGCCTAAAGCTAGCTAAGAGAGGAGTGGAGTAGTTGCAAGGGGGAGTGAATGCCTTGAATGGTGGTTGGAGGGGGTTTAAATAGAGTTAAGGGCTTCCTAAAAGAAGAAGGGGCTTTAGCGACATCCAGAGCGTCGCTAAAACTACTTCCAAAAGCGTCGGTGTAGCCCTCTCGCTGCCGGTCAGCCGCCCGCCCCGTTCCTTCTCCTCGCACGATCCGTGGCCGCTGAATGAGAGCCGTTCGATCGAAGATCGGACGGTTGAGTCTCCCTCGCCCGCGCTGAGATCCGCCCGGCGTGCGCGCGTGCGTGGGCACTCATGCACTGCGGTCGTGCCGCGTGGCGATATCCTAGCCGCCCGCTACTGATCAGGCAGCCCAATTTCTTCGCACCTGCACCTATCTTCAAATCTCGCTCCACGCGGCTCGAACACGCGTCGCGTGGATGCGGGCGAGCGCGCTCACCATTGCGCCACACCCTATCTTTGTCGTGGTGACCGCGGGCAGGCGCACGAATCTCGACCGTTCGATCAAAGATCGACGGTCAAGATTTGATCTCGGCTAGCTGAAGGTGTGCATGCGATGGAGGCGGGGCTGACGTGGCACAATATGGGCCATTGATCTCCATATCAACGGTTAGAACTTCTTGGGCCCATTGTAGGAGCTCCGGGTGTCGGATTTAGCCGATCTTGAGTCCGTTGGACTCCGTTCGTCGTTCTGAATCCATCCGTGCAGTTCGATTGTTCATCTGAGGCCTGCTTTGACAAATGCTTACACAAATGGCCATTAATACAGTTTATAAGCAATCTTGGTACATGATGCATGCAATGCTCCTATTCTACTTATGTTGTGCCTTTTATTCTAAAGATGGGCTATATTCAACATAATATTTACCCCGTTGTGTGGTGTTATCAGGGCTAAAGCTGGACAGGTCCGGATCTTGGTTGGTACTAGAGTACCTTTAGGCCCATTATCGGCATTCTAACCTAATCACAAAAGAAAAAAGCACTTATCACAATTGGTGAAAGAGACTCATGGTCTAGAACAGAAGCTAAAACCTTGAAAGTTTGCTAAGGGACTAGCAAAAGCAAGGCATGGGGATATGATGGGAACCTCATCATGAGCCCTAACTAACATATTTTGACTTAACAAAGTGAACAAAAGCTCCTACATAACCAACAGAAAGGATTAATTCAAGGGATCACTAATCTGGGAAGAGAACATGAAACATGGGGTAAAACTATAATTTTGCCATTGCAGTTCATCAACGGGATTTCTAAGGGTCGAGACATAGGTCAATTGGACTTAATAGGAGAAAAAGTAGGATGGTTCAGTTAGAAAAGAGTTATTGTGAAACTTAAGAATTAAATTACATTCTATAACCCTAAAATAAATCCGCTTTAATTCACATGATTCCAAGCAGGATAAAAATCAACTAATCCTTCTAAAATTCATGGAAAAATATCCCGTAGAGCTTAGAACCTTCAATTTGGCCTTTGGAACCTGTTTTGACATAGATTGGGGACCAAGCCTAATATTTGACCTAATTTAGTTTTTGTGCAAAATGCCCAATCAAACGAGGTCAAACCTAAAATCCAATTTCACCATTGGATTCCTTAGGACAAAATTAGGTTTGTACCAAAATTTGGACCTACGGGAAGGTTATTTTGACCTACTTTGCGAAATGGTCCACCCAATTACATTCTGACCCTTAACTTTTGAAAACCCTTGCAAATCCCCCAACTTTTTGTCACTTTCTTCATTTTGGTCCCTCAGGCATTGCAGCAGGGACCCATACCACTGGCGAATTTGCAAGGAGGTGTTGTCCTCGTTTCCATGGGGAGCCGCTTCCAAATTTGGAAGGGGAGCTCTCTACGAAGCCACCTACCGCATGAGTAGCTCCCCATGCCCTGAATCGCCCCATACCTCTCGTGCGAATGCTCGAGAAGTATGGGTCTCACTTCGACCATACCTTCGGTGACAACTTCTGGCTGCTTCATTGCGATTCTCCCTCGGCCCGTGCCTATTTAACCAAGCCCAGAGCCCTCTGCTTCTCCCAAGCATAATTTGGCTGAAGAAATCCCCTCAAATTCGTCTTCTCCTCCTCCGACCATCTGCCCGCAGGCTCTGGTGACTCTCCCTCCCTATTCTCATCGCTCTGCCACCGTACCAGTGGAAGAGCCATCTCAACCTCGTTCATCCGCGCCATGCCGTACCAGCGTGCACCCCTCTGACCCCTTCCTCGTCTCTATCATTCTCACCTTAGGGCCTTCGTCTCTGGCGACGGAAAGCACGAGTCGCTCGCCCTCCGCCTCCCCCCTTCGCTCCAAGTCCCACAGGTAAGCTTC
The DNA here is from genome assembly GCA_037157565.1 of Thalassia testudinum. Taxonomy (NCBI): domain Eukaryota; kingdom Viridiplantae; phylum Streptophyta; class Magnoliopsida; order Alismatales; family Hydrocharitaceae; genus Thalassia; species Thalassia testudinum. Next base: position 12,080,301 of record JAZHRO010000036.1, read on the forward strand.
TCTCTCCCTACCTTGCCTTTTCCCCCACATTATTTCTATTTTCGTGCCCCAACTGCTGCTGACCACCACCATCGTTCCCACCTCTGACCAGACCACCGGCGAGGTGTTCCCACTGCTCCATGCCTCCACCCACCTCACCAGACCCCTCGAAACCTCTGCTACCATCCACTGAGCACTTTCCCCATCTTTGCTACCTGCCACACACACTCCACACCTCCACCGACCTAACCCACCATCACAGCCACATAGCGACCTAGGCACGCATGCCTAGGCCATCCTGCGGCTAGCCAACCCCTGCCTCACCTTCACCATGATATGGCGAAGGTTTTCCTATGGTCTGACGGGGCTGCGAGACCATATTCATGCATTTTAGGTTCGCGCCTCTGTCACCATTAGTGAAGGTGTGAAGGAGCTCCCTCGCTTGCTCCAGGACAACCCACTCCAGGCAGACGCATCTCAGGTGTGCGAAATCCATCTACAAGGCTTACGCACCTAGCAATCAAGGCTTTAATCGACCCCAGCTACGCCAATTGCGTAGACCTTCCCCCTGTAGGCACCAACAGAAGCAGGTGGGACTTTAGTCCCACCTCGGAAATGCCCAGTGCAAGTGAGTGCCTTTTATTATTTTTGTGTTTTCTTTAGGTTGCCAAAGAACACAGGGGTGAGGTCCCTCGCCCTCACTTGCTCACGCATCGTCCGCGACCTACCCCTGCGGATCTAGCACCCGGACCCGATTACCTATCCCATGCACTCCTCGCCCACCACACACGCCGGTGGGCCTGGACCCAGGTGACTTGACCCGACCCGTTTACCTGGCTCTGGGAGGGCATTCCTAAGAGCAAAGCAAAGAGAGAGAGATGCAGGGGAGGGTAGGGGGTAGGTTTTGCTTCTCTATGCTGTGTAGGGAAGAAGGAGGAGGAGGAAGCAGCTACGGGGAAGAGAGAAGCAGAAGAAGAAGAAGAAGGCAGAAGAAGCACTGCAGAGGCTAAGGAAGAAGAAGGAGGAGGCATAGCCAGAGAAGAGAAGAAGAAGAAGCCAAGAAGAAAGAAAGGGTAGAAGAAAGGTGAAGCAGGAGTGGAAGAAAGAAGAAAAAGAAGCTGAAGACTTAGCCGCAGAAAGACAAGGAAGAAGAGAGAAAAGCAAAGGCAGAGAGAAGTAGGAGCAGAAGAAAGAAGAAGAAGAAGCCAAGGAGGAAAGCCAAGTGAAGAAGAAAAGAAGAAGAAGCATTGTAGCAAGTGTCAGTTAAGATGTGTGATTCACAAAATCAGACGTTTGAGAAAGGAAAAATAGAGAAAGAAGAGAAGAAGGAAGAAAAGAGAAAATTCCATTTTTTTTACATTTTCCTCTCTAGCATTTATATACAATGCATTTGAACATTATCTTTCAAGTAAAATTTGAGATTGCGATTTTGCTTCTGAAATACCGATTTGCTCCCTGAGTACGACCTCAGAAGTTTTTTTTGAATTTCAAATAATAAAATTGATAATCATTTTTTCATGGTGATTTCAAATATACTATAGTGAACATCTCTTTAAAACACGATCTCATCATGAAATTACCGATCATCAATGTCCCATATGTTGTGATTCACCCATATCTTAATGGGGTAGTCCAGATCAAGGACCCAAAATCTGGGCATATATCTATGGTAAATGGCCCGCGCCTGAAGCCTTTTTTGGCCTAGGAACCTCCTCCAACTAACAAGATTGTTGATCTTATTGATGACGTGTGATTGAGTTTTTGCCCAGCTAGAGCCGTTAAACTTAGCATCTACTCGGCATCCATCACCCTATACATATTCATTTTTATATATAGCATATTTTCCTTTAAGCATATTTTCTTTCTGCATATTGCACACTGTCAGGTTGGCTGGTGCTGAATGTATAATTTCAGGAACAATTATAGGTGATTTCTACCCATTTACTACCTGTTGTATTTATTTTCTTTTATATTCATGCATGAGGACATGCAAGAACTTAGGCATGGGGGGGTAGATACAACAAAAACTAAAAAATTTTTATGCCAACATTTAGGAAAAACCTCAGAGCTGCATGTCAAACGTATTTTAGGACCCTAAATAAAAGAATAACCGACTCCACCTTCAATGCTCCGATTGGAGCTAGAAATCGCCCGCAACAGCCATTTCCGACTCACCCACTCACCTATTGTTCTAAATTTATGGTCAAGCTGATTGTAACCCGATACAGGAATTTCACGAAATACAAATTATACGAGGTTACTTGTTTATAGTATATATACATATTGCATTCATGAATAAGATTATTTTATTAAGAGAATGCATTAGGGACTTTATCCCCCACTTGATTCCTGTAATTTGTAATCCAGCACAACTTTTCACACACACATAGAATTTGCAATGGATTCATGGTGAAGGTTGATAAATGTCTTCAGTCTGTTGTGAAGGAGTAGTGATTCTTCTCCTGAACCCCTGGACAGTGTTTTGGGAGTCAGGCAGATCTTCTTCGAAAAATCCACCAAATAGTGTGAGATGAGAATAGAGAGTATTGGTGCTATAAGATTAGTGCAAAGAATCTGGAATCCTAGATAATTTGGTGATGATACTCATAGATTAGGTATAGTTTTCACTCTCGATTCCTGTGTATACATTTTTGCATGTAATTTTGAGAGCCACCCAAAAAGGCAAATACGTTGAGAGCGAGTTTTCATAAAATTTGGACTAAGGTGGATGGTTACGAACATTCTTTACGGAATCCTCGGCTGAAGGAGGCAAGGTCAAAAATACACCATCCTATCTGTCTCTCCTAGTGTCGTGAGTAGGCACTTACACCAAATAAGCCACCCAATGTCTCTTGAGTACCACCAATCCCTAATAATGCCTCCTCAATAAAGTTCATGGATGTGTGCTAGTTGTGTTGTGTTGAAAAAAAAAAGGAGAATTTTTTTTTTAAGTAGAAACAAATATGATGAATAGAAAGAAAAATTGAAAAAATTAGAAAAAGAAAGAAAAAAAAAGAGTTTGTGAATATTTAGTGTTTATTTCAATTGCATTGAGGTAATACCACCGAATAAATTTGAGATCCATCAAATATGGTCTTAACCTATTTTTCTGTGTTTCTGACCGCCCGAATACTGGCTGAGGAATTCCGACTTAGTGTTAGGGTTATGGAATCTCAATTAAAGTGTTAATGCCAAGTGAGACCACCAAATACAAGTCATATGTGTGAATCTGGTGAGATTGTGAGCTCTAAGAAAAAGAAAGAAAAGAAAGAAAAAGAAAAAGAGCAAGAGAGAATGAATACAAAGGAATCAAAAGAGTGCATAGTTTTTCTTGTCTTTCTCTGAGTTGAGTTACGTAATAATTTAGGAATCAAGATTTTGCAGTACTAATCTCTTTGAAGCACTAGCCGAGAGTGAGCCACCAAATATATAATCATTTCCCTCTAAGATTCTCTACCTAAGCTTAAAGCTGGGTGGAATTCAAAGAATATTTTGAATACCCCCGTGGAAGAAGTCCACCTATCCTGCTAGAATATTTATTAGGGGTCAAGTATAGGGTTTAGAGGTGAATTAGTTTTTTCTCGAATCCATTGCAAAAGCTACATAGTTACACTTCTACGAATGTCTGGATTTCTAGAGCATAGGATGAAAATAAAAAGGAGAAAAATCTCTAGGCATACACTTGATAAAATAATCAATCCCTTAGGGACCCTTCTGTGAATAATTTAGTCTTACATTTGCTAAGGACTAGCAAGATTTAGGCATAGGGGTATGATTACGCAGTAATCATAGGTCTTAATTGACCAAAATTGGGCTAGGACTTAACATAAGTTAGGGTAAATAAGCTGATCAGAAGGTAGATCGGAAGCTGAATCTGAAGCTAGAATAACTGGTGTTGCAGTAGAGCTGGAGCGAAAGACCTAGATTAGATGTATTAGATAATAATGTAAGGGAGTTAAGGTATGCTATTCTATTAAGTAGGAATAAACCAGTAAAACATGAAGAACTTAGCACCATCCTAGCCCTAGGACAACCTAGAAGCTTCCCCAAGTCTTAGCCACCCTTAGATTAGGTCACCGCACCCTAGGAAACCTTAAAACCTTAATTCCAGCCTCTATCTGGATGTCCAGATAAGTTATAGGACATCCAAAACCCTTAGCCAACTCCCGCACACCTTAAACCCACTTCTGCAGTGCTATGGGATGTCCAAACACTTGGTTAGACGTCCAATTTCTGCAAAATAGCCAAGACAAAACCTAGAATCCCTCTTGACTTTGATTGGACATCCAGACAAAAAGTCTGGACTTTTGATTTTTTAGTAAAAGATGTTTGATACTTTTATTGGACGTCTGGAACTGCTCTCCAGTTCCTGTTTTGAGATTCAAGCCTTGATCTTGGATCTCTAGGTCCCTAAACCCAATTTCAACCCCATAGGAACCTAAATAAAGGTGCCCTAACCCTAGCAGTTCACTTCTGGACCTCCCTCAGTACCTAATTATGTCCTCACTAAACCTAATTGACTTGGATCTTACTCAATTCCATTAGCCTATTCAATTGGACTCGTTGAGTCCAATTAAGCCCTGATCTCAGCACACACTATCCAATTGGACTCAGTGAGAGTCCAATTGACCTAGACCTAACTTAATTGAGTTATTTTACTCTCAATTAAGTTTTCACACACCCAATTAAGCATGTATTAAGTTTAATTGCACTTTACCTTAGTGAATTAGGGTTTACAACCCTAATTTAAGACCTACCTTGACCTAAACCCACTAGAACCTAACCTAATCAACCTAGTTACCTAAGTTTTGACCCACACACACCCACACACACCATCCACATGAAAATGCCTAGCCTAGAGTTCTGTAGAACTCTCTACCATGTATTGTTGCCTTGGTTGCTAAAATTAGCAACCAAGAGCCGTTCAATTTTTAGATCCACATTTGGTGGATCTAAAATCCACCATCCATCCTCTCTCTCTCATTCTCCCATGAGTTCCCACTATAGGCCTCTCTAGAGAATTCCATAATTCTCTAGAGAGCTTCCCTTAGGTCTATAAAAAGACCTAAGGGGTGACCATTTGCACCCATCCATCTCTTGGCATTCTTCACTTCCATTTAGGTTAGCTACATTAATCTCCACTCCACCTCCACGAGTTGCTCACCATGGCTACCACCATCTCCATGCCAGGATGCTGGATCACTTCCCCAACCCCTCTCAAGGGCCAGCCTAAGCACAATTGGCCACCCCTCCTCCTCTCAACCATTCAAAGTCCATCAGAGCCTACTTCCGAATGCCCTTATTTCTGCTAGATTAGTAGCTTAATTCTTCATAGTTTACATGGTTTTATTATTTCTTAGTAGTGTAGCTCTTTATTCTCCCCCAATGATGCATGCAAAATCCCTCTATAGATTCATGTATGTGGTCGTTCTCTGTTAGCTAGATTTATGTTTTCAAGGTTTCCTCTATAAGCTTTCTATTAGTTTCATGTTGCAAACACTCTCTTGAATGAATGAAAGAAATTTTTCTATATATATATGTCTATGTGTTGAGAATCACCATGAGCTTGTTGCAATATATTTTGTGTGATTAAAGTTGCCTGATTTTACTTTATGATATTCTTGCAACTAAGCTTGTCATGCTTAAATACGTAATAACCATAAGCCATCATGCGATTTTAAGCAAGTAGAGCTAGAAAAGATCGATTTTAGATTTGCATAAATGCTTGCCAGAGATGAACGACTGGGACTCAAGTCTCGTTATCTTTACAAATCATTTTTTTGACGAGTGTTTTAGCGTGACTATACTACGATTTCTGACGACATTAAAATGTGTGAAAAATAGTCTTGTCACTATACCGGATTCATTCAACTTGTTCCGGAATACCCGTTTGTTACCTATTACCAATTGCCCTTTAGGCTTAGGTACTAGATCCCAAACTTCATTCATTTGGAATTGGTTGAGTTCCTCCTGCATGGTCATCATCCAAGGTTCTTCGGAGCATGCTTCCTTGACACTCTTAGGTTCAACTTGAGATACAAAGGCGAAAAGACCAAAAGACCAACTAAAATGAGATCGGGTTTTAACGCCATCGGAAACACTTCCAATGACTTGACTTTCGGGATGATCCCTTTAATAAAACCAATCTTTTCGAAGATTATGGATATTGGAGTTTGGAATGTTAGACAAATCAATAGAAGAATCATCTTCATCTTCCATATTGACTCGGTCAATCGAGGAAGAGTGAGGAGATTCATCGAAGGAAACATGAAGGATTTCCTCCACTATTAATGTGGTCTTGTTAAAGACTCAATATGCCTTACTACATGAAGAATAACCCATAAAGATGGCTTCTTCACCTTTGGCATCAAATTTATCTAAATTAGACCAGGTATTCAAAACAAAACACTGACATCCAAAAACTTTAAAATAACTGATTTTGGGTATTTTTCCATAGTATAATTCAAAATAAGTTTTTCGCAACTCGGATCGAATTAAGGTGCAATTTAACACGTAACACGTCACGTGAGCCGCCTCAACCCAAAAGTACTTCGGTAACCCTGAGTCTATGAGCATTGTTCGAGCACACACTTGAAGAGTATGATTCTTTCTCTCAACCACCCCATTTTGTTGAGGTGTTCGGGAAAAGAAAACTCATGAGCAATATCATACTCTTGACAAAAATCATCAAACAAGGAATTTTCAAACTCGCCCCCATGATCACTATGGATACGAGTGATTTTGTAGCCTTTTCTAGCTTGACCCTTCTTATAAAAAATAGAAGAGATGGAAAATAGTCCTTTGGATCTCAAGAAGGAGACCCATTGAAACCTTGAAAAATCATATACAATCACAAGGTAATACTTGCATCCACTAAGGCTCTCATATTTTGTCGGTCCAAACAGATCTAGGTGAAGTAGTTCTAATGGTCTTGATGTGGATATAACTTTGTTTCTAAAACTAGATTTCATAATTTTACCTAATTTACATGAATCACAGATAAGCTCATTTAAAAATTTTCCTTTAGGAAGACCTCGAACTAGTTCATGTTTAGTTAGTTTTTGAACTAGCTTCATATGAACATGTCCTAGTCTTCTATGCCATATATTTAACTCATTATTTGCTACAAGACATTCATAAGTGTTATCTTTATCGAATTCTATGATATAAATGTGTTTAAATTTAGTTCCCTTAAGAAGGGTTTCATTAGTTAATGCATGTATGATTTCAAACATTTCTGAAGTAAATACTACCTTAAACCCCTTATCACAAATTTTATTGACACTTAAAAGATTATATTTTAGTCCATTAACTAGTGAAACATTTGAAATGGGAGAGAGAGGGTTACATATTTTACCAAGGTCAATAATATGGCCCTTGTGGTTGTTGCCAAATATAACCGTTCCTCCATCCGTAGGTTGGAGGTCCAAAAATAGGTGCTTGTCTGCCGTCATATGTTTGGAACACTCGGAGTCCAACACCCATCGGCCTCCTTGATGGCGGTGGTCTCCTTATCTTCTTTCTTGTAGACCTCTTTCCTCCTACAAAAGATCTCCATTGGTGACTTGATGTTTTTATAGGTTTTTCTAATTTGAGTCGTCCATCCTTCATTTTGTATATCCAATTTTTAATATTATAATATCCTTTCATCCCTAAAGAACAAAGTGAAGGTTGTCTTTTCGGTATCCATTGCAATGTGGATCTGTATTTGTTAATGGTTTCCTTAATAGGAGGATCCTTTTTCAGCTCACTTTGACTAGGTTCATAAAAGCCTAGTCCAAATTTACTCAAGGAAGGTTTTTGATGGGTAATGAGCTTGTCCAAGTTATCTTTCCCCATTGTAAATTTGGCTAAGTCCTCAAGAAGTTGATTTGATTTTTCTTTAAGGCAATTTATCTCTATTTTTATTACGTCTAGTTTATCTTCTAGTCCCCTAATCTCCACTCTAAGTAAGCTATTCTCATCCTATTTAAAGGAGTTTGATTTTTCAAGCACGTGGATTTTGTCGAGTAATTCTTCTCTATCTAGAAATTTTTGTTCACTCGTTGCTATATACAAATCATTTGTTAATGACTCTTTTTCAATCATTAGGTTTCTTATTTGCATAATTTAAGTAGTGGTTTCTTTAGTAAGAATTAGATTCTTCTCTTCAAGATCATTCATTAATTTTTTATTCTCTAAGTTTTCTTCTTTTAGAGCTTTGCTTTTGGTCATTGTTTTCTTAAGATCTAGATAGAGTGAATCAAAAGCATCTTGTAATTCATCTACAGAATAGGAGTTTACCTTAGGTTCCTCAGATTCAAATTCAGAAGCATCATTCGTTGCCCTTAGTTCCAAGCATGCTATTTCTTCATTTGTTTCCTCCTCCTTCTTCGGAGGTGGAGTCGTCCCAAGTTGCTTGGAATGCCTTCTTCTTGAATCCCTTGGGCTTGGAGATCTTCTTGTAGTCGGAAGGCTTCTTGTACTTCTCATCATCCCTTTTGAGTAAGGGACAATCCTTCCTTATGTGACCTCTCTTCTTCCAATTATAGTAAACTAGAGGTTCTTCCTCTCTTTTATTTCCCTTGATCTCTTTTCTGTTTCTGAGAAACTTTTTAAAGTTTTAGCTAATAAAATGAATTCTTCATCATCAGTACTTACCTCATCATCCGACTTAACGTTGAAGGCTTAAGTCTTCTTCTTTGGCTCCGATGAGATAGATTTCTTCTTTTGCTCCATTTTTGATTCATAAGCCATAAGATTCTCAAGTAGATTTTCCATGTCTAGATCCTCTACTTCATTGGCTTCTTCCATTGTCATTACCTTTTGCTCCTACTCAGGTCCAAGGGAGCGAAGGAGCTTCCCTTGAAGCTTCCCGTTTATAAATGTCTTTCCTAGTGACTTGAGGTTATTCACGATTAACATGAATCGGGTGTACATGTCCCCAAGTCTGTCATTTTCCTTCATAGAAAAGGCTTCGAAGTCCTACGATAACACGTTAATATTAGAGGATTTAACTCTAGACATACCTTCCTAAGTTACCTCTAAGGTTCTCCATATCTCATGGGTGGTTGTGCATTGGCTAATGCAGTTGAATTCCTCCGAGCTGAGTGCGCAGTAGAGTGAGTTCATTGCCTTAGCATTCAGTCTAAGGTGATGAATTTGCTCCACTATGTATCTTGTTTCTAGTTTCTCAGGAATGACGTATGTAGATTTGCATTTCTCCCAAACGGAGAAATCGTTGGCTTGAAGCCACATCTTCATTCTCAGCTTCCAATAAGTGTAGTTTGTCCCTTCTAAGAGTGGTGATCAGGTGGTGGATTGCCCCTTAGATCTGCCAATGGAAATGACTCACCCCTCCATGTGATCTTTCTTCGGATGTTACTCCTAAAAGCGGAAAACCTACTCTGATACCAAATGAAATTGCACTAGAGGGGGGTGAATAGTGAATTTATAAAATATTGTAAGACGAAAAATACAATCACAAAAATAGGCACCAGATTTTTAGGTGGAAACCCAAGATGGGTGAAAACCACCACCTAAGCCAATCCCTTGACTAAGGATTTTCGATCACAAAGTGATCAATCCACTAACCACACTACTTAAACGAGGGTAGTGTACCTCAATTACAAATCTCACCTCTGATCCCTTAATGGAGGTTTCTCCCTTCACAATGAAGCGACGGGGACCCGATAGGCCAGATACCCAAACTACAAAAGTAAGAATGAAACAACACCTTTAGAGCACCCCAATAAATTGATTACTTCCTTATCTATTAAGCATAAAGAGAACTCCCTGAGAATTTGCAGAACGAAGTGCACCAGGAGTGTGGGTTTGCCATTTAATCAGACTGTTGGCACAGCACAAGGGCAAAATGAAGCTAAGAGTAGTGAGCAAGTGATTTTCTAAGGGAATTGAATCTCAAGAGGTCTGTCTTGCCTAAGAGGGATTGTAGTCTATTTATAGGCAAGTTTGGAACCTTCAAGAATGCTTGAGAGAGGTCTCTTAGCCGTTGGAGGCAAATCCCAAGAGATTAAGGCGAAATCAACCACAAATCTGGGTAATAATGAGTCTGACAGCAATATCAAACGTCTGATTTTAGGATCAGACGTCTTATAAGACATTTGACTACAACTATGGTCATATCATACTATTATCCAGGCTTTACTGGTTTCATTAGATCGAAACAGAGATGTCTAATATTTTCACATAAGACATCTGATAAAAATATTGGACGTCTAATTATGCGTGGATTCAATCCTATTTTGACCAGATAAAATAAGGTTCTATATCCCAAGGAACAGACGTCAGTATGGATGTCAGTAGGATTTCCTCGATGTCTGGAAACCTAAAAAGGACTTGTCTTGGAAATCTGACAGTAGATCATTGGTTCCTAATGAGATTTGCATAGAAATAAATGAGTAACGGTCCAAAGGTAGAAGTCTGGAGACAATTCCAGACGTCTAAAAATGTATTTTGCCCATTATTTTCAGAAGGAAGATGGGTGCTTACGTCTAACGGTTGTTCTAAGGACGTCCAGGAAAACTATTAGATGTCTGGATGAGGCTATGGATGTCTGATAGAAGGTTGCTTCAACTGATGCTAAAGAAGTCAGAAACCAAATGCAAAGCTATAGGTAATTAGACATCTGAAACACTTGTCTGACATCTTAAAGTTGAAAATCAGACGTCTGACAGTTGTTATGGATGTTTGATTTGAGTCTTATTGTTAGGTTTTTATTTCTAATTTATCCTAAGTGTAGAGAGCGTAAGTTAGCTATTTATAAGTTATGTTTGGGGGCTCTTTATAACATCTCTACGCTCAAATAAAATAAAGATTACAACGTTTGAAAGTTTACATAAAAAGCTTATGACCTATGATAGTAGTGTTGGTGCTAGAGCACCACGATCATTTGTTTTGATGATAACAAAACACATGTTATTTAACATTCGCACTTGGAGTCTTAGATTTCAGGTCAATTGCAAATGTAGACATGTTTAGACAGAATTCGAGCTCGCATCCAGGACGGATTGGAGGAGCTTGATGGAGAACAGAGGGGATTCGCGAGGAGCGATAGATTGAAGATGGAAGGACAAGAAGAATAGGATAGAATTCCATTTTATTCCTTTCATGTACTTTTGTCTTTATTTTCTTGTTCTTTATTTCCTTAGAAAATTATGTTAAAGAGCCTCAAAGTACCCTAACAGTAGTCCTACGAACACCGACACAACCCTAGGATACTTAGGTTTTCTGTAGAGAACTTAGAAAACCAATATAGGGTTCAAACAGAGTTTCCAGACATCTAATTCCCAAATCAGACGTCTGATAAAGTGTTTTAAGAAGTCTGACTGTTGATTCAGACGTCTGATAACAGTTAGGCTGGACAAGGTAGTTCTGTCTGATGAAATCAGACGTCCAGATCATAGACCAGACGTCTTAGAAGACGTCTGATGACTTTGCCAAACGTCCAATTAGCGGACCGTTGGCTCTCTTGGCAAACACTCGAGGATATGACCGTTAAAGTCTTATCAGACGTCCTTAAGCCCTTCCAGACGTCTGATCATTGACCGTTTTGCCTCGACTGACCCGAAAATCTCTTCTCAGAGATTTTCTAGCGCGTTGCAAATCCATTCCCATGAAAAAGTAGGTTTCCAGACGTCCAGACATTGTACCAGATGTCCTGTCTGTCGTCTGATGGACTTGCGCTAGAACCCTATTTAGATATGATTCAAGTCAGGAAGGAACCCGCATGAAATCAGACGTCTGACCTTGAAATCAGACATCTTAAAGTGGTCTTCCAGACGTCTGATGCCAGAATTAGACGTCTGATAACCCTGTCAGTGCAATGATTGTTCCTGATTTCGAGTTGATTTTCTTGGGCTTTGCACCCAACGGCTATAGAACCTTTCCTAAGCCTTCCAAAGCCTTTCTAAGGCCTCTATAAATTGAGGGGAACCTTTACAACACAAATATACACCAAGATACACCTAGCTACACACTTTCACACTCTTTTGTGTCCAAAAAGACTCTCTTGCTCTCCAAGCTCTAATTCTTCATCTTGAGAGCATCGAGCTTTACGCACCCGCTCTCCCGCCGTAGTTCACGAGAGCGACGTGGCGCTGTCGTGTTGTTCACGCATCCGCGTCGCCGACGTACTCCTTTCAAAGGGGAGTTTCCTAATTCCTATAGAAGCTAGGTTTAAAATTACTTTGTTGGCTCTATAGGATTATTGTTCTTTTATCTTTGTTATTTGGTTGGGTATTCGCTTTGCGAATTCCCGTCTCCTTCGAGGGACAAAATCCTTCTCGTGAAGAGAAGGGGTTGAGGAACGCTACCCTCGCACTTGTAGCGTGGTTGTATTTGAGGTTGAATCACCCTCGTTTAAAGTGATTCGTTTAGTGGATTTTGATCAACTTGGTTGATTGGAAAATCCTAACTCGAGAAGGTTAGGTGGTGGTTTTCACGCGGTTTGGGTTTCCACCTAAAAATACTTGTGTACTTATGTGATTGTCTATTTTGTGAGATTGTTTATATTTATTTCCGCAATTATTACGTCACCCGCTCCTAGTAGGGAATTTCAAGTAGTCTTCACGCTTTTAATCCTCCGGCTTGGAAAACTCCATGAAACCTGCAATTGTGTTATTACGAAGAAAAATATGCTACACTTATGTTTTATCTCGTTTTCTTCATTTTGTAAAATCATCAAAATATTATATATGAGGGGTTGAACTAACACAACCATCTTCCACCGTAGGATCCTCATAACCACCACCTAAATTCATCATAGCCATCCACCTAACCCATCCCTACCTACCCCCCTTAACTCCTCTATGAAAAGGTCCTAACCACCACCAAAAACCCATCCTCCCTTAGTTTAATTTCTAACTATAATCCACCTCATTCCTTGGCCAAGGAGAAAGAGGAGAGAAGAAGATTAAGGGGGAAACCTACCTAGCCCCTTGGTACCTTCTTTCTCTTCTCTTTTCTTCCTTGTGCCATGCCAAGAGGAGGAGCAAGCTTCTACCAAGGAGAATGGCCAAGCATTGGAGGTGATTCTTGGGTGGATGTCCACCTTGGGAGGAGTACGGGCATGCCCTATCTAGGGCTTTCCAGGAAGGACACATCTTAGAGGAGAAAATCAAGCAGAAGGAGAAGGAGAAGGGGAAGTCCTTTTCAACTACAGGAGAAGCCGCAGTTCAAGCAAGGCCCTCATCCTCTCCATCAACATCATCAGGAGAAACTTTGTTTTCAATTTTTGTATTTCTATTTTTTAGAGTAAAAGCATTCCTCTACTTGTTTACTTGTAAAATAAAATTCTCCTCAATTAAAGTTGTCTTTTCTTTATTGCTTTTGTTGCATTTTTACTTCTACCATAGTGCACTCACTCCCTCTCTCTAATTACTCTAGGTCTCCACCTACCTAAGGTAAGCTTAAAGAGAGGAATTACTTGTCACTTAGGTTCTAGCTTACTGATTTTAGGTGTAATCCTTTTCGCTTCCAATTCATTGTTGCCCAGTTGTTTCAAAACCCAAAAGAAATCTCTTATATTTAAAAACCCAACAAGAAAGTTGATTTCCAGTGTTTCAAGCAAGAGATTCTATTTTGCAAAAGTTTCCTCCTTGGATGATCCTAGATACCACCACTATCTAAGTAATAAATTTAAAGGCAAATTGGTTTTTGCACGTTATCGACTTACGCTGCAGAAGTTACACAAGATTGTCTTGTGCTCATGACGTCGATTGATGGATTGAGAATAGTGATAATATAGGCAAATTAGATAAACAAAACTGGATATGAAATAAATTGCAAACGGACGAACCTTTGGCATAGTGTCTCTTTTCTTGTACATTGATACTTTGGTTACATATCTAGTTGTTCTACTCCACTCAGTTTTCTTTGACGTATTGTATCGAGTTCCTTACTCAGGTGTTGCTAGGCAGTTGGGTGAAGTGGCTGCTGTCAGTCAGACTTCGACAGAATCGGGTCCTACCAGAGGAGACGATCTGTATTGAGCCAATGGCTCATAGTAGTAGGTTTCTTTCCACTGTTAAGATTTCCTTCTTATCATTTTGGTGATTGTACAAGAGTATTTAATTTCTGCTTTGGGGTGAATTTTTTGTATATTGTCAACACTTTAGTTTTTCTTTCATTTAATGCATTCGAATAAATGTTGGCTATTAATGTTTTATGGCTATATGTTGGGTGATTGGGATCCTGTGAGTGTTTGTGCCAGTTGTTAGCACATGGCAACCCATGTTTCATCACTTAGTCAGACTCAGGTCATCATAGTAGTATTATCTAAATAGGCTAGTTCTATTATCCTTAAAAATCTATCCTTAAGAGAGGAGACCCTAGGGTACCCCTTATTTCATGTACTATTAGGGACACCACCTTTGATAGGGTGCTCCTTGATGTTAGTCCTTCCATTAACCTGATCCTAACTAGTCTCTATGAAAAATTTCGCTTAGGTGAACTTAGACCCACCTCCATGACTCTCTAGCTAGCTGATCAACTATCACTAGACCTAAGGGAGTCATCAATGATGTGATTGTCAAGGTCCATGATTTTTATTTTCCAGTAGACTTTTTGATCCTTGATATGGAAGTGCCTAAAGAGCTCAAAATACCCCGATCATCCTTGGGAGACCTTTTCTTGCTACTACCAAAGCCCATATAGATTATGAAAATGGCATGGAGATTGCCTTTGGAGATAGAAAAAGGCAATTAGATATTTTTAAAGCCATAAAGAAATTTGAAGATTGTGATTTTCTTGATGACCAAGAGAAATTAGAGGAAATCATTAAGGAATCCATGGTAATTAATTTGATTGGAAATCTTAGTATAACCAATCACACTCAAACCCAATACCTTAACCTGTTCCCACCTCAGGAGGTATATGATTTGACCTATAACCCTTTCACCTCTTAACCTCGTGAGATTGATCACGTATTTGAGCCACCTTCTCCATCCACCCATGACACACCCTAGCTAGAACTCAAGCAGTTGCCTTCTACTCTCAAATACTCTTTCCTTAGATCTAATCAAACTTATTATTCAATGGAAGTCACAATTTTAAATAATCCATTGTAGTATAGCATAAAAATACATCGACAAATAAAATGCAACGAGAACTTAGTATGTTCCGGTTGAACTTAGGGAGGTGGAAAGATGTGCAGTTGAAACTGATATACTAGTCTCAACTCCTAAATGCGTAGTCTAATATTCAACTCGCAAATATTAATCTCACATGTTCTTTTATCTTCACGGATAATGAGCGCACTTGTTAATAAGATGTAAAATATAAATACATGCATCTTAATTTTCACAATTTGGAGGCCAAGGGAAAGGTTTCAGTTAAGGGGATATGGAATGATGGGTTTTACATGCATGTGATTTCAGTGGGATGTATTCCATGCCGGTGGAATTGCATGGGTTGGTTGGGCGGTGGACGTGAGTTTGGGCTTACGTGGGGTTTTTTTTTTTTTTTGAATTGTCGATTGAGGTGTGTGGGTGTTTATGAGTTTATTTTTCTTCCTTTTTTTATTTCTTTTTCTATTCTTTGACTTTTTTAATTTTTTCTTCTCATTTCCTCCCTCTTATTTCTTGGTCTTCTTCTTGATTTATTATTTTTTGTATGGACCTACAATCACAAGAGAAAATATTATATCATAAATAGGTCCCTTAAACAGACTGTGCTCCACTCCGCTCTTAAACCTAGCGCTCCGCTGAGTGCTTCTCCTCCTCCCTCTCCCTGCGGTGCTCCTCCTCCCTCTCCCTACTCCTTAGGTGCGTTGGTGATGTAAATACATTAGGTTAAAGTACCTATTCATGCATGTTCCTAAGCTTAGTTTGCATTTCATATTATAAATATTATATAGCATGTAACATTTTGCATTTAAGGTAGTTGTTTATATTTTAGGTTAATTGCATCATTTGCTGTGCTTAGGAGGGAAGGAGATTTACTTCGGGGTCTCGGATTGACAATCCGAATGTACGGATCTGATCACGATGACGATCGGAGTCCAATGCCTCTGAGATCATCCTAATCGGAATCTCGTATCACCTTATGCGATCCGAGGAAGATCAACGGCCAGGAGGGAAATGCGACATCTTTACAGGCTCCAGATGAAAAATCCGACCATGCCGATGGATCCGGAGGAATGATCGCAATCTGGCAGCACAAAAATCACCTCGATCCAAGTACCGTGTCACCCTCTGCAATAGAAAGAAGATGGACAGCCCTGATGGCGCCACGTGGCACCATCTAGGCTGCCCAACATCGACCATCAACGGCTACTAGTGCCCCCTTATCATCAGAGATCTCACACCACAGCCGTTGGATCAAGATCCAATGCCTGTGGTTCCTCTGCACTCTCAACTCCCATGCTATCCTCGCGACTCGAATGTGCACTTGCCTCAATGGTAGCACATGCGATTTGCAAACAAGAGGCACGGGGTCGAATCCCGTTGAGCTTCCAATCCAGCCCAGTGGCAAGGTGCGCTTAGCATTGTACTCCAAGAAATTGTCATCGATGGTAGAACCCATTTCTGCTAAGTTCCATTGCAGTAGTTGAATGTACCCCACATATGACGTTTGCTGGTCCTTGTAATTCTTCTCCAACTTGTCATAAAGGTATAATCCAAAATGGAACTCAGCGTTCAATGAATGAAATGTGGCAAACTGAGCCCTAGCTAAATTCTTGTAACTTCATCCCTACATGTGACGAATTGAATCATAAAGCAAATCTGTGTTACTGTTGTAGACGAGTGGCCGAGATGCAGCTACATGGGCGCACGAATGACTACTGATCCAATGAAGGTGATCACGCGGGCGTCGAAGCACATCTCCATTTGCATTCCAATGCCAACAAAGTAGTGCGATCTCCATGCAATCAGGATCATGCATCTTCAATCGACCAGTCCTCCTTCAATAACGCACGTGCAGCTGTGAAGCGTGGGCGTATGCGTGAGTTGGCGTAGACCTTCAGCGACAGCCTGGGCAGGCCTTTAGTGACACTTGCAGCCATCACTAATTGCCTGTAGGTGCGAGGACAGCTGCGGGTGCGAGCGGTAGGGGTGCGATCTTCAGCAACAGTTCCAGGGGTCTTTAGTGATGCTTGCAGCTATCACTACAGTCCTCTACACGAGTTTCTTCCTCTTCCCTCCACTATAAAAGGACCCCTACACCTCCATTCTTCACAATCTCTACCTACTCTTCTCCCACCTACTCCTAGGCTCTTGTAGACTATCAAAGCTCCATTAGTGCTTACTCTCAAGCTCCAAAGGCCCCCTAGTGTAATATTCCTATTTCCCACGAAATATTCATCCTTCATCCCACCACCTTCATAAGTTGCCTTGGAGCCATCCTCCCACCTCCATTCTGGTAGAAGATCACCTCCATCTCCTCACCTCCATTCCAGAGCCTCGGTGTAGCATTCCTCTACCCGACATCCTCCTGCATCTCACCTTCGCCGTCCCGCATCTCACCTCGTTCATCCAAGCTTCCGCTAGGCACCGTCATCTCGCCGAACAGTTGATTCAAGAGATTTCCTCTCACCCCTATCTCTTTATGCTTTCGTAGATTATTGTAATGAACATTTGCGTGATATATCATAGTTGTTTCATCTCTCTTGTGATATATCTTGCTTGCTTCTTCTATAAAAACAAAAGAAAAAAATAACAAAATCACAAAACACCAAAAAGAAACAAAACAAAATGCGGATTTCAACCAAAGTAAACATCGCCACCCTTTGTTCGACCCGGGACTCCCTTGGAGTTTCAGTTATAAATTGTATTTGATAACACATTTTGTGAGTTACGATGATGGGTTCTCCAAAACCCGATTTTAATTCGTGAAACACGATTCATCATTTTGGCACTGCTGCTAGGGAGGCAATGGAATTTACTTTCTTATTTTCTGCACTTCTTTGCATTACACATTATTAACGCTGCTTGTCTCTGATATACTGTCCTGTATGTACCCTAGCATGGAGATCCAAGTGCTGTAGACTGGAGTAAAGTGCTGATAGAGTAATTTGTAAGTGCCCCCCACATTCCCCCCACTAATTTCATTTCACCACATTCATAACCAAGAACTAATCTACTTAGGTGTTTCCATAAACCCTAGGATAGAATTTGTTTGTCTTATTTTCCACCTCCATTCATCTCACCTTCCCATATAAAAAAAATAAAAATAAAAGGATACTTTTTGTGGGACGAATCAACATACACACTTTATACACCCACATTTGGGGTACCTAACCTAACTTGATTTTTATCTACTCAACTAGGATTCTGACCTGTGGAACTGGTACACCAATTCAACACATAAAGTAGTAGAAATCATATTAGGTTAATCACCTTTTTGTGTGCCTTAATCGGTGGTGAATTTAGGCTGATTGATTGAATTGTCTGGGTCGTACCACCTAATCTAAAAGAAATCCATTTAGTAGCTACCCCATAGGATTCAATAATTAGGTCAAGCCAGGCACTCCATATTTCTTCTTCATTTATAAAGGAAAAACACTTGAACTCGTGATTTCAAATTTGGTTTGCCTCCTGAAAACTTGGTTGAATACACCTATTATCTAAATCTTAAAAGCTATTAAGCAAGACCTGAATCTTAAAGCTCACTTCATCCTTAATAATCTTGCTTGAAAACATCTTGGTTGTGCACAAACACACGTTCTCAAACAAATCATTAAGGGCACAACCCATTATGGGCCCATCACATTCCAAAAACACCAATATCCCAAGCATAACTAAAATTGATTAGACGTTGGCCATAAAGACTGATTCTCTCTTTGGGGCCCAGATTGAGATTGTTCACGATTAACTTGCTTATACTAGACAATCTGTCTAGCTAGGGGAGTAGCATCAAATGACTATGGCTAGGGGGTACATTAGGAATCGGAGGCGCAAGCCAATGGAAGAACCTTCTCCCCAGCCCCTCCTTCTAACTCATTGGATTGACTAGATACAAGTAGAGTAAATCATCTATAATCTTAAGACGGATTCTAGGAGTCGATAGACCTTTAGGCTACCTAACCTAATGACATGCTTTTATTTTTTGTGCTGTAGGGTCCCTTCTCTTCCCCGTCTGTCCCACTTTCTTCCAGTGTATGCTTGAAAGGAAGTCATTGAACCCTCATTTGGAAGGACCTATTGACCATTGTCGGAGGCAGAGTTTGAGTTATGGCAAAATAGAACCCATGGTTGATCAATAACCACCTCCCCCACCCCCAAACTAGCAGGAGCTGATTCAGAGGCAGTTGAAAGAATTGCAGCGGATGCAGCAATGGTTCCAATGAATGAATGGTCAGGGCGCTCGGCCCTTGAAGGATTTTTATGATCCTTCAAACTATGAGGATCGTCCCCATGTTGTGATCCCCACTGGTGAAGTTGAGGTCAAGGCCCAGGTTTTGAGTTTAATTAAACACTTTCACGGGCTTGTCTCTAAGGACCCGTTCGAACATTTGGAGGACCTAATCACTCTGGTTCAGACCACCAAATCATGGAGTGCAGATGAAGAGTAGATGCTCATTAGGATTTTCCCCCATTCACTTAGGGATAAGGTCGCACATTGGTATCGTACCATTGGAAGACCAATTGCTACCTAGATAGCTTTGAAATCGGCCTTCTTAAAGAAATTCTTCCCAATTACAAATTTTGCCCAGTGGTAGGGGGAACCATTTCATGGGGCCTAGGAGCGATTCCAGGATCTGTTGTGGAAGTATCCCCACCACAAGGTTCCTAAATGGCAACTTGTGCAGATTTTTTATCACTGGTTGAATGATCAACTTCGTAATCACATTGATGATTCTTGTGGAGGCAATTTCCTCAACAATGACACAGATAGTGCGTTTGATTTATTTGAGGAAATGAGCGAAAACTCTTTAAACCATGCCTCCATGGAAACCTTCAACCGATCCCAACAAACTAGATCAAATGCCAATGAGGTCCAAGATTCTCATACATTTGATATGGAATTGATTTGCAATAAATTAGATAAGATTGATCTGATTGCTAAACGAATGGAAAAGTGGATGTTCGGAAACTCTAATTTTTCTAGATCCACTCAATCCTAGGGCTTGAGATTGCATTCTTCACAAGCTCCTACAGGACAGGAGCTTGTGAACTAGCTGAAGTTGGCTCAACCTTCGGGCCAACTCTTCTCAGAACCTTATGGGTTCCAAACTGGAGCCTATGATCCCAATCTTTCTGATCCTTCTTCATCCTCCTCTTATGATGATGTTCATGCTATGTAGTAGAATGTTAGGTCCAACACTTACTCGAATTCTTGCAATCCTGGTTGGAAAAATCATCCTAACTTCTCTTTGAAAGATCAGGGGCAACAAACACAATATCGACCCAACAACTATGTATTGCAAAAACCAATGGGTCTGGGTCATGTATATACTTAGTTGCCTTCAAATCAAGTTAATCAATCCATGTGGAATGCTCAACAACCCACCAGGTAGGTTGATTTAAACCTAAAGATGGTAGAAATGCAAGGGTCAATGGTCCAGCTCATGCAACAAATGAAAACATCGCTGGACACCTTGCAATCTAGAATTGGTGTAAACAACCGATAGCTCGGATCTCTACTATCACAACCTGTACCAAACCTAAGGAATGTATAGAACTGAGGCACTGGGCCTCAAGGGTTTGGTAATGATGGGGAGTCGCATGCTCAAGCTCAAGCTATCTATAAGGCTACCCCAGCCCCTCCCGGAGTGAACCAAGTTCCTACCATAATTAATCGGGAGCCTCCTGTTTTGCCCAACCCTCCCTAAGGCACTAGCCAACAGCATTTCTCCATGGCAAATACTATCACCTTAAGGAGTGGTAGTAGACACAAGGGACCTACCTAGCCCCATGGCAACAACTTTAGGCCTCGTAGTAAGAATTCTAGATTGCCAACTAAGAATGTGATCAACAAAACTTCAGAGTCTGATTTGGGAGTATGTTGTTGTATGGGCAAACAAAAAAAGTCAGAGGAGAAATTGGAGGAAAGGATGTCCTTACTTTAGGCTTTCAAATTGACAATCATTTTACTCCTTGAGGTTATCGGATCAATCCCCACCTACGCCATAGGTTTATTGAATTCATATAAAGCAAAGCATAGAGCGGGATCTGAAAACATTAGGAGAGTAGTCTTGTCTGATAACACAAGCACACTAATCTTAAGCAAGCTACCTCCTAAGAAGCAGGACCCGAGAGCCTCACTGATTTCCTACACAACAGGAAACATCACTTCTGACCGGGCCCTCCTCAACTTGGGTTCTTCCATTAATGTGATCCCCACCTCACTGCACATGGAATTGGGTCTAGGCTACCTAAAATACACTGACATAACCTTGCAGTTAGCCGATAGATCCATTACAAAACCAAGGGGTGTTTTGGAGGATGTTTTAGTCAAGGTTAACGATTTGCATTACCTTGCTGATTTCATGGTCCTAGACATGGAAGCACCAAAATAGCTCAACCACACCCTAATTATTTTGGGAAGACCTTTCTTGGCTACCGCCAAGGTAAGGATTGATTGTGAATTAGGAAATATAGAAATGGCCTCTGGGAATAAAATAAATCGATTTAATATTTTTGAGGTCTCAAACAAGGATAAAATTAAGTGTGGTTTGATGGAGGAGCTTGGCAGAATAGGGGAGGTAATAGGCATACGTACCTTAGACAACCTTTTAAGGGCCAACTCAACCCAAATTCAAGAAGAAATTCACACGGTTGTAGGATTAATTGAGGACAATAAAGACATACAACAGACTGTGGCAACCCAGGATAAGGAAGATATTCATGAATTTGGAAATTTGTTGGATGATTCACATGATCAAGTTAAAACCCAACAATGCCCTCATCTTGAATTTTTAGAGTTTGACGTTCAACTTTTCGGTGGCAATCATGAGGATCAGGAATGTTGGATTAGGCACCCAGATTATGAGGATGAAATTGATCTTTGGGGAGAAACTCTTGAAATGTTAGCTATTCTAGAGTACCCACAAAGCCCCTACACATCACAAAACCCTCATCGTCCTTGTTCACCCAACCATTGCACAATTTCTATATCCACGCACACCTCCTCTGTATTGAATCAACAAAACTCCTATTAGAGACCATTTGGGCTCTCCCTGCACCACCAACTTCCCACTTTCACTGATCATCTCTTTGTCAAGTCCATTTTTACTCTCCGAGACCCATATCTAGGGGCCCAAAAACTGTGTTATTACATCCTCAATATTAGTTATTTTTTATTAAGGACCGTGCCTAGCTGAAGGCACTCAACTCTGTTGGTGCTAGAGCACCACGATCATTTGTTTTGATGATAACAAAACACGTGTTATTTAACATTTGCACTTGGAGTCTTAGATTTCAAGTCAATTGCAAATGTAGACTTGTTTAGATGGAATTCGAGCTCGCATCCAGGACGGATTGGAGGAGCTTGATGGAGAATAGAAGAGATTCGAGAGGAGCGCTAGATTGAAGACTGAAGGACAAGAAGATTAGGATAGAATTTTGTTTATTCCTTTCATGTACTTTTATCTTTATTTTGTTTTCTCTGTTTATTTCCTTAGAACATTATGTTAAAGAGCCTCAAAGTACCCTAACAGTAGTCCTAGGAGCAGCCGCACAACCCTAGGATACTTAGGTTTTCTGTAGAATACTTAGAAAACCAATATAGGGTTCAAATAGAGTTTCCAGACGTCCAATTCCCAAATTAGACGTCTAATAAAGTATTTTAAGACGTCTAACTATTGTTTCAGACATCTGATAACTATTAGGCTGTAGTTAGTGCTCTGTCTGATGAAATCAGATGTCCAGACCCTAGACCAGACGTCTTAGGAGATGTCTGATGGATTTGCCAGACGTCCAATTAGTGGACCGTTGGCTGGCTTTGCAAACAGTGTAGAATATGACCATTAGAGCCTTATCAGACGTCCATAGGACTGGTTAGAAGTCTGATAATTGACCGTTTTGCCTCGGCTGACCCAAAATCTCTTCTCAGAGATTTTCTAGCCGTTGCAACGTTTGGAAATCCATTCCCACAGAAAAAGTAGGTTTCCAGACGTCCAGACATAGTGCCAGACGTCCTATATGTCGTCTGATGGACTTGCGCTAGAACCCTGTTTAGATCTGATTTAAGTCAGGAAGAGACCCGCCCAAAATCAGACGTCTGACCTTGAAATCAGATGTCTTAAAGTGATCTTCCAGACGTCTGATGCTAGAATTAGACATCTGATAAGCCTGTCAGAATAATGATTGTTCCTGATTTTGGGCTGATTCACTTGGGCTTTGTACCCAACGGCTATAGAACCTTTCCTAAGCCTTCCAAAGCCTTCCAAAGCCTTCCTAAGGCCTCAATAAATAGAGGGGAACCTTTGCAACACAATCACACACCTAGAGACACCAAGATACACAAGAAACACTTTGTAATACACTTTCCACTCTCTTGTGTCCTAGCTAGCTCTTGCTCTCCAAGCTCAAGTTCCATTCTCTTGAGAGCATCAAGCTATTGCGCACCCGCTCTCCCGCCATTGTTCAGGAGAGCGACGTTGTGCCATCGCGTGGCTCACGCACTGCGTCATCAACTCGACGCACTCCTTGCAAAGGGGAGTTTCCTAATTCCTATAGAAGCTAGGTTTAAAATTACTTTGTTGGCTCTATAGGATTACTTGTTTATTTTATCTTTGTTATTTGGTTGGGTATTCGCTTTGCGAATTCTCGTCTCCTTCGCGAGACAAAATCCTTCTCGTGGAGAGAAGGGGTTGAGGTACGCTACCCTCGTCTAAGTAGCGTGGTTGTAATTGAGGTTGAATCACCCTCGTTTTAAAGTGATTTGGTTTAGTGGTTTTTGATCAACTTGGTTGATCGGGAAATCCTAACTCGAGAGGGTTAGGTGGTGATTTTCACCTAATTTGGGTTTCCACCTAAAAATACTTTGTGCCTTTTCTGTGATTGTTATTTTGTGAAGATTGTTTATTATTTATTTTCGTAATTATTACGTCATCCCTCCTGGTAGGGCCGAAACCTACAAACTCAACATGTGTAAAGGTTGTTTTGAGCTGACCAGAATCTCACGAAAACCAAGTGCTATTCTTCCATTTCTACTCTCCTACATGCTTTCATTTTAATAATGAGGACATTCCATTAGCTAAGTATAGGGGGGTGGATATCTTATGAAATAATCTTTTTGTCAACCGTAACAGTAATTTTCTATTATTTTATTTTTTAAAAGAAATAGACGTAGGAGAAGAGAACTTAGGCATTAGGAGTTGCAAACTCTAGGAATTGATACTTTGGGACCAGAATACTTAGACTCTTTTGGTCTTTGGGCTTAATCAGCCTGAGTCTCCACTTAAATGTGGACATAGTCTCGAGTCTTTGCTAAGTAATTTTATTTTAATTTGGCTTAATAAATTGGGATGATAAGTACACGACTTATCAACCTGCCCTCTCATTTGAGTGGACTATAAGTCTAAGCATCAACATACTATTTGCACTGACTCAGTTTTCGATGGTTTCTTCGGAAATTGGGTAGCTAATAAACTTTTTAGGGTAGTATGGCTAGCAAGTTGTCATGGGTAACAGCCCATTGGCCGATTGTCTAGAGCCCAGCTAAATGACTATACTTGATAAGATGGTTTTCGCTTTTGAATAATGTGAATAAGATGATTTGTCATTTTAGTAACAAAGTGGTGGAAAATCACTGAACAAAATATTTAAAATAAAAATTAAACCACTCATAGAAGAGCGGGTCGTGTCCACAAGGAGACAATGATGCAATAAATTCATGAATTTTTTTCTCGTATTCATCCAATCAAGTGCAAAATCCATAGTCAAATCTGACAAGAAATGCGATGAAAAGATGACACACAATAACTCGAAAATTTAAGGTTTTATGTGTAATTTTTCCTCATTGAAATATTCAATAAATATGTGATGAATCTCTGTAATTTCCAATTGACATGCATTAGAGAGAATTTGTGTACATCTTAATCCAAAACCAATGTCAAAAGATGTGAATAACAAAAGCCAAGCAATTGTGAGAAAAGATGAGCATGAAGTTGCAATTTTACTCAATATAAAATATTAAAATAAAAATGAAAATTTGGCAATGGCATTCAAATGTACATATTAATTAACCCAAAAATAGAGGATTTGGTTCCTTGGAGCGTGCATGAAGAGGAGGCGATGGCGGCTTGCAGGAAGCTCAAAGAAGGATAAGTGTGACGAGAGCTTTCCGATGGAGGTGGTGGCACTCCGAACGGCCATCGGTGGTCGCCAGCTGGAGTGGAAGAAGCCACAGGCGGTGAGGCTGTTTGACTGGCCATCGGGTGGTCGATTAGTGCAGTTGGAAGTGTAGTTGTGCCCGGGGAGTCGAGGCGAGTACGATGGAGTTCTCGACGCGAAGTTCCATGGTCGGATTTGATGGCTACATTTATGGTGGCTTTGGGTACCTTTGATCGGCATAGAACAAGAAGAAGAAGGAGGAAGTGGAGGAGCCGAGCATGTTCATAGGAGGTGACTCCTGTTGGAGTAGAGCACGGTATGCACGTGTTGTTGGTGGGTGAGGCCGGTTGCTGCTACTGGGTGCGTGGCTTTAGCTGCGAAGAGCGCACGACGGTTGCTGCGAGTATTGTGTGCACGTAGCAGTAGCGGGTGTGGGAATGGTGTTGGAGGGTGCGCTGCTGTGAGTGCTACCTGCGGCAGGGGGGTCTAAGGCGCAAGGGGGTCTAAGGCGCAGGGGGTGCGTATGCATGTAGAGGGGCGAGCAGCTGTTGCGTGCGGCAGGGGCGTGCACTGCTGGTGGAGCGCAGGTGTACGCAAGGTTCGTATTGTAGAAGGTGCGTAGGTGGGGAGCTGGCGAGGTGCATGCAGCAGCTGGGAGCTACGCGTGGAAGGGAAGATGAAGCATGGTGATGCAAGGACTCTTGGTGATGTGGGTTGTCGCACCTCACGCCCACAGTGGTGGAGTCGCACTGCTGCGGTTGAGGCCGGTGGTGAGGAGTGGATGAGAAACGAAGTTCTCTACGAAGTGAGGAAAGGAGTGGTGGCCTCCTCAACACAGCTACCTCCTCTCCCATGTAGTCGCAGTTGCCCTCCACCAGATCCATCTCTCCCGCTCCCCCATGATTGGGGTCTTTGATTAGCCCATAGTTGTGGGCTATTTAACTATTTAAGTGCCTGCACATTAGGTTGATTCTAACATTTATTTAGCATAAATTAGGATGTAAATAGATTAATTCATAGTTTTAATTTAATTACATAATCCATACATTGCATTCATATCTTAAGTGCATTTAGAATTAGCTTAGAATAGCATTCATCTAATTAGACAACCAATTAGGTACATTGTTTTCATTAACATAGAAGTTGAGGGACTGTATATAAATGACCCTAATATTTTAACATTATTTTCTTTACTCATCTCCTTGCAGGAACGGCTGGCTGCCGCTCCAACGTCGAACGGCCACAGTGAAGACCCATTCAAGGGGGAGCAGATGTGGTGGATCTGGTCGGGCGGCTAATTTCAAACTTGTGCAGGCCACTACAAAAGGAGGAGGGAGGCAGCCAAGCTCGGGAGGCCTCCACCACCGACCCACCACTGTGCAGAGAGAACTTCTCTCTTCCACTCCATATTGCTGGCCTCTACTGTGGCGGTGAGTCTCCATCACTGTGGGCGTGTGGTGTGACAAGCCACACCGCCATCCAGAGCTCGTCCGCATCACCGTGAGCACCTTAGCGTGCATCTCCCTCGCCGTCGTCACCGACCACCACCATCGAGCTACTGATTCAGCCACCCTTTCAGTAACTTAAGATGTTCGAGAAATTTCCCAGATGTCTGAAGCTACCCACTCATCTCCATCCACTCACCTGCATACCCATCTGCAGTCCACCCGCACCCGCTCTCCACGCAGCGCCCTCCACCCGCTCACCTCCAATACCCACGTCTTCGTCAGCCTGCTGCACCCTCCAAACGCACACGCTGCCACGCCCGCAGCATCCTCCAACAACGCCTGCAGACCAACCCACGCCACCTTCCAACCGCGCCCATCTCCACGTGCTCACTGGCTGCAGCACTCTCCACGCGCCTACAGACCCGTGCACAGCTGCAGACCAGCCCACGCCATTCAACAATGCCTGCAGACCCGCGCAACCATCCTCAACCGCTCCTGCACCCTCTTCCTCGCGCCTGTAGACCAGCGACCGCTCTTCCCCGCGCCTGCAGACCAGCACCCACCCTTCCCCACGCCTGTGCTCCCGTGCCCACGCCAGTCGTAGCAGCACCCACGCCAGCAGCAGCAGCCACCCCCGCAGCAGCAGCGCGCGGCTTTCCTCACGCCAATAGGCCACGTACGCCCACCTGCTACAGTACCTCCGCCGAAGCTCGTCCAGCCACCTCCGGCCGCCGCGTGACTCTCCGCCACCACTTATTCGAAGCCCTCGGTCCAAGGAACCTCCTCCGAGCTTCCTGCGCTTGGCCATCCGCTCCTCGTCGCGCAAGACAAAGGGGAAAATTCCCCTGTTTTGCTACAGTAAACCATAAATTAGAAATTACATTTTCTGCCATTGTCACCTTTTTAATGATATTTTATTGATTCTGCATTGCGGAAAATATCCTCCAGTTTCTCATAATTGCCATTTCAGCATTGTTTCATGCTTAAACGTTAGTCTAAAGGCAATCTTGTCTTGATTCTTGTCCAAACTAACTACGAACAAACGTTTTTAGTTGGTGCAAATTTTAATACGTCATTGCCTCCCTGTGGATACGGCCTGCTCCTCTGTGAGTGGTTATTTCTTCTTAAATATTGATCAGTAGATTTTTCCACCACATTAAACTGCAACCAACTTAAAAGCGAAAGATCGATGAGTCAAATGGCGCCGTTGCCTGGGAGGCAACAGACGCAATAATTTCGCCTAATTTTATTTTGATTATTTGTCAATTGCACGGAGATTTGACCATCTATTATTTTCTTTTCTGTGCAAGAAATTTTGTGCAAGAATCAGCCTGTGTGAGAGGCGACCCTTGACGTTGCCTTACGAGAAGTGGACGAACAATTTTAAAAGGAGGAGAAGGACGAGGACGTGATGGACACCATTGTATTTAGTCGCTAGTTTAATTAGACTAGAATTAAGACTGTAGACTTAATTTTTCATTGCAGATAGTTTGAAACCCTTGTTCTGGGGCATATTTTGAGGGGTTTGTTCCCCGATTTTGTTTTGGGCCCGTGTTGTGTAATTTTTGGGAGTCTGTTCCCTTTTCTTTAGATTTAGAATTATTTTTTATTTTTATTATTATTACTTTTATTTGCTTGTGCATAAGTAGTTCTAAAAAAAAATAGAAAAAAAGAAAACTAGGTGCCTGCTAGAAGCTGCCTGCCCTAGGACGAACCATTTAGGTCTGTATGAGCAGCCTCTAGATTTACTTTTCTGCATTGCGTGCATTTTTGCATCGTAGATCGCTGGAGGCAAGGTACGTATTCTCTTACTTTGCATCCTATTTTGATCATGCATTGCATTTAGGATTTAAGGCAAAGACCACAAAGTTTGTCTTGAAGCTATCTAACAAGTGGTCACATATATTCGAAAAAAGGACTAATTAAAAGATGGATATCTAAAAATCAAGGACTTGATTGTAAAACGTGGTGTGCGATTCAAAATTCAAAATCAGTTTGATGTGAATGCACACTTATATCTGTTGCACCATAGCACTCATTTAGACACTCCTAGGTCTTGAAACGACTGGGACAAAAGCCCTCCTATCGTTTGATTCTGAAGTGTTCAGAACTTGAGATCAAAGGTTTTGTAAATCCAAAGAGGGGGATACCCTATCACGGATTTTTGGGGGTAGTTGGGGAGCACCGCGAAAGCACAACTTTAAAGAAGGCTTAGGCCTACTTGCATCCCTCGATCTTCCGGCTTTGGATTTACTTGACCATTTGAGATTTAGGGAAGAATACCTAAGTTCCAACTAGGTCTTTTTAGGCATTTCGAAGGTTGACAATAGGCGCGTAATTGATTGGGCAACTTGTTTTGTCACGTACAATTTGAACTAAAGTCAAAAGCCTAAATCTGTAAAGACCAAACAAGTCCGTTTGAATTGTGTTTGTAGTGCATGCGTGGTAGGCATTCTCTTAGGAGACAACTTGTATTTGATCTTGAACCTGAAAGAATCCTAAGAAAAGACCTTCCAAGGGTAGAAATGGCTGGTCAAAGGAGCCTTAAGGAATATTTCATCCCAACCAACCAAGCTGGCCCAGCACTACGTAGATTGGAGGGGACAATCCATATGAGATCAAAAGTAGTACCATATCCTTGCTACCCTCCTTTTATGGTACTACTAGGGAAGACCCTTACAGGCATATCGAGGAATTCACCGAGGTCTGTTCCACGGTGAAGCTGCAGGGCGTTACTGATGATGCTCAAATGCGGACCCTCTTTCACTTCTCCCTAAAGGACAAAGCCAAGTATTGGGATCACACCGTTGATTATATAAATACTTGGGATGCCCTGAAGAAGGATTTTTTGAAGAAGTACTTCCCCATGA
Organism: Thalassia testudinum; assembly: GCA_037157565.1. NCBI lineage: Eukaryota > Viridiplantae > Streptophyta > Magnoliopsida > Alismatales > Hydrocharitaceae > Thalassia > Thalassia testudinum. The sequence goes on from JAZHRO010000036.1 coordinate 12,109,818, forward strand.
GCAAAACAAATCACTTTAGGAGGGAAATTATGAGTTTTTCTCAAAAGGATGGGGAAGCTTTTCATGATGCGTGGGAGCATTTTAACGATTTGCTGAGACTTTGCCCACATCACCAGGTGCCTAAATGGCAACCGGTTGAAAGGTTCTACATCGGACTTAATGATTCGCATAGGCAAACTGTGGATGGTGCCTGTGTAGGAACCTTTCTATCTAAGACTGACGATGAAGCTTGGAACTTATTTGATACTGTGAGTGAGAATTCAATTCACTTGAATTCTGCCTACATGGATAGAAAGCCCACTCTCATGCAAAGAAAGTTGGAGGCGAATGATGCAAGGGACACCGAGAATTTAGCCTATCAAATTCAATTACTGAATCAAAACATGGAAAGGCTTATGTCGAACGCGAGTTCATTCACACCTAACACCTCCACATCCCAAGCTTCCGAATGCGTAATTTGCCAAGGCAATACACACGCCACTGTGGATTGCCACTTGGCCTCCCAATTCCCTGAGCTTGTACAAGCGGATTTGAATGCTGCTCAAGGGTTCCGTCCAAGACCTCATAATGATCCTTTCTCCAACACTTATAATGAGGGATGGAGGAACCACCAAAACTTTTCATGGAGACAAGGAAATGTCTCAAATTCATGGAATTACAAACCACAATCCTTTCAAAACCATCAAATGAACCAACCTCAGACCTTTGCCCGACCTAAAACCTCTGAGATGGATGAATTGAAGGCGATGTTGAAAACTATGCAAGAAAGTCAAAGTGCCATCATCCAATCTCATGACAAGGCTATACATGAGATGAAATCACAAATTCGACACCTTGTTGAGGTCGTTAGACAGAGGGAGACTGGAAGTTTCCCAGTGCTGCTGAGGAAAATCCTAAAGGAAAAGGGATTGTCTTTAGGGAGCATGCTCAGGCGGTGACTATTCTGAGGAGTGGGAAAGAAATTTCCAAACCCGATGCTCCTATAGTCTCACACCCTAAAAAACCGTCCACCCCGACTTTCACCCCCACTAGAGAAGATTTGCCCAAATCTTCTCCGCTTGAAATCACCTCACCGGAAGAAGTTGCCCGCGTTCCACCCCTTACTCGACATGACAACCCTTCCACCCAGAGATCGAGAGTGCCTTTTCCAAAGCGCTTATCCACCTCTGGGCAGACTTCTGCTGGCTCATCTGGAGCCAAAGATAAGACGGATGAGATTATGGAAACTTTCAAGAAAGTACAGATTAACCTGCCTTTGCTTGAAGCTATCAGGCAGATTCCTTCTTATGCCCGCTTCTTAAAGGACTTGTGCACGAAAAAGCAGCAATCTACAAAACTGGTCCAATCTAAAGTTGTCCTGCCTAATTCTGTTAGCTCAATTGTTCAACATGGCACACCCCTGAAACTTAAGGACCCAGGAGCCCCATATATCTCTGTAGTTATTGGTGACTTACAAATTGATGAGGCTCTGCTTGATCTGGGTGCGGGGGTGAACATCCTTCCGAGCTACATGTATGAACAACTTGGGGGAGGCAATCTGAAGCCTAGCCCTGTAATCCTTCAAGTTGCTGATCGATCACTTAAGACACCACGGGGAATTTTGGAAGATGTCCTCATAAGAGTGGAGGATTTCTTCTTTCCCGTTGACTTCTTAGTTTTGGACACTGACCCTACCAACAAGCCAACCAAACCCTCCATCATTTTGGGCCGCCCCTTCCTTGCAACTTCCCATGCTTCAATTAATTGCAATACTAGGGCATTGAAAATGGGCTTTGGGAACAGGAAAATCCGGCTTAATGTGTTTGATGCTTACAAACAAGCTGGACTTGAGAATTGTTCTCAAGTTGAGGTGATAGATGACCTGATTGAGGAGGCAACTCCTGCAATGTTATGTGATGACCCCCTTCAGCATGTCATGCTAAATGAGCATTCCCATCTCTTGGAGGAATGTGAAGGGGATATACTAGAACTAGAGGAATTGCTAGGAGTTTCTGCTGAGTCTCTTCCCCCATCATTTCTGCCGAAGGCAGATTTGCTACCTGAGATGGGGACATCTATTATGAAACCCTCAACCATACAAGCCCCCAACCTTGAATTGAAACCCCTCCCTGACACTCTCAAGTATGGTTTCCTAGGTGCCAATGATACGCTCCCCGTTATCATTTCGGCTATGCTGTCTGAGGCACAGGAGGGAGCCTTGATTGAATGCCTGTCTAGGCACAAGGAAGCTATTTCTTGGAGCATTGCTGACATTAAGGGTATAGACGCTACACTCTACATGCACCACATTTATACTGATGATTCCATCAAGCCTTTTAGGGACATGCGGAGACGTCTGAACCCTAATATGAGGGAGGTTGTGAAAAAGGAAATCCTGAAGTGGTTGGACGCTGGGATCATATATCACATTACTGATAGTAAATGGGTCAGTCCCATTCATGTGGTGCCAAAGAAGGCAGGCTTTACTGTGGAACTCAACGACCAAGGTGAATAAGTTGTCACTAGACCTTCAACTGGATGGAGGGTCTGTATTGATTACCGCAAGCTGAACGCCGCTAGCCAGAAGGATCACTTTCCTTTGCCTTTTATTGATCAAATTCTCGAAAAATTGGCAGGGAATAAGTATTATTGCTTTCTCGATGGATATTCTAGGTACAATCAGGTGGCAGTCTTTCCTGATGACCAGGAAAAGACGACACGCACGAGTCCTTATGGTACTTTTGCATTCAGGCATATGCCATTTGGATTATGTAATGCCCCTGCAACTTTCCAGTGGTGTATGATGTCTATCTTTTCGGACATGATTGACGAGTGTGTTGAAGTATTTATGGATGACTTCTCTATTTGTTGCTCGTCTTTCGACCAGTGTCTCCTGCATCTGGAGAATGTGTTGAAACGATGTAAGGAGACTGGTTTAGTCCTTAGCTGGGAGAAAAGTCACTTCATGGTACAGAAAGGAATTGTACTTGGGCATGTTGTATCCGAGCAAGGTTTGGAAGTAGATAAAGCCAAGATTGATTCTATTTCCAAACTTCCATTGCCTACAAATGTCAAACAGATTAGATCCTTTCTGGGCCATGATGACTTTTACAGGCGCTTTATTAAAAATTTTAGTAAGATTTCTAGGCCACTTTGTGACTTATTGGCGAAGGAATCTTCCTTCAGTTTTGATTCAAAGTGTGTCGAGGCCTTTCAAAATCTAAAGGAAGCCTTGATCTTTGTTCCTGTTCTCCAAGCTCCTGATTGGACACTCCCATTTGAGCTTATGTGTGATGCTTCGGATTATGCAGTGGGAGCAGTCCTTGGACAAAGGGTTGAGGGAAGACCTCATGTGCTGCATTATGCAAGCAAGACTTTAACTGAACCTCAGTAAAACTACACCGTCACTGAAAAAGAATTGCTTGCTGTAGTTTTTGCTCTGGAGAAGTTTAGGTCTTATTTACTTGGGTCAAAGGTGGTTATTTTTAATGATCATGCAGCAGTGAAACGTCTCATTGCTAAGAAAGATTCTAAGCCACGTCTGATTAGGTGGATCTTACTCCTTCAAGAATTTGACTTGGAAATACGTGAAAAGAAAGGAGTAGAAAATGTTGTAGCTGACCACCTGTCTCACCTTCCTCTTAATGACTCTATTTCTGAAGACATTCGCGAGACATTTCCCGATGAAACTCTGATGGCGGTAACATCAACTTTACCTTGGTATGCAGACATTGTAAATTACTTGGTCACTGGACAAACTCCTGGCTCTTGGGATGAGCAGAAAAGAAAGAGATTCATTTCTCAAGCAAGATATTTTCATTGGGAAGAGCCAGAATTATTTAGAATTGGACAAGACCAAGTATTGAGAGGTTGTGTGCCTGAGGAGGAACAACAAAGTGTGCTGAGTTTTTTCCATGAACTTCATTGTGGAGGACACTTTGGTGCTAAGAAAACTGCTTTTAAGGTTCTCTAATCCGATTTTTGGTGGCCTTCCTTATTTAAGGATTCTCATAATTTTGTTAAGGCCTGTATTAGATGTCAACGGACTGGAACGATTGGGAAGAAAAATGAAATGCCTCAACATCCTATTCAATCTGTTGAAATTTTTGATGTGTGGGGAATTGACTTTATGGGCCCCTTCCCGTCGTCCCATGGTTTTGAATATATCTTGGTGGCAGTTGATTATGTCTCTAAATGGATAGAGGCCACTCCTATGCACACAAATGACCACTCTGTGGTTTTGAAATTTCTGAAGGCCAATATCATATCCCGTTTCGGCTGCCCCAAGACTATTATAAGCGATGGGGGACCTCATTTCCGAAACCACCAATTCAATCGGTTAATTAAGAGTTTGGGAGTGACTCACAAGGTTGCTACCCCTTACCACCCTCAGAAAAGTGTCCAGGTTGAAGTATCAAATAGGGAGATAAAAAATATTTTGGAAAAGACCGTTAGACCTGATAGGAAAGATTGGTCCTAAAAGCTCGATGATGCTTTGTGGGCTTATCTAATGGCTTATAAGACCCCTTTGGGTACTTCTCCCTTTCGGATTGTGTATGGAAAAGCATGCCATTTACTTGTTGAGTTGGAACATAAAGCACTTTGGGCTATTCGAAGTGTTAACATGAATTTAGGGAATGCAGGTAAGGCACGATTTCTAGAATTAAGTGAGCTTGAGGAGCTGAGGAATGATGCTTATGACACCTCTCAAGATTATAAAGAAAGAACTATGGTCTTGCATGACAAGTTTATTCTTCGAAAGACCTTTGAACCCAACCAACAACTCTGGCTTTTCAATTCCAAACTTAAGCTTTTTCCTGGGAAATTAAAATCTCGTTGGGATGGGCCTTACATAATCACCAAAGTATTCCCCCATGGAGCTGTGGAGATGAAAAATCCTTCCTCTTCAGCAACTCCCTTTATCGTCAATGGTCAATGGTTAAAACCATACATAACTTTAGATGGCCATCTGGTTGACGAAGTCACTCTTGAGGAGCCTTAGCTCCTACCTTTCTTCGCCTCAGGTAATATCTTCCTTTAGCTATTTTTTGTTTTCAATGAGGATATTGTTTGAACCAGGCATGAGGGAGAGGACCTGAGGCATTTTGTTTATAGCATATAAAAAAAAAAAAAGAGAGAAAAAGAGAAAAAAAAAAGAGAGAAAAAAAAAAATTTTAGCTTAACTAGCTAGATCTTGCAGTCTTAAGCAAATCAGAACTCTAGGGTAGACTAAATTAATTCTAGGGTCAAACTTTAGAAGCTAAATGGGCTACTAGCTTTAGACCTTTAGGGTCCTTTGTGGACTTAAAAACTTAAGTAGGAGTTAAGTTGCGGACCATTCCTCAAGAGGTTGAGGAAGGGAAACTAGGGTTTGAGTTAAAAGGTGGGGTAGTACCTGGAGTCTTATTCTACCTTTTGGTTTATGGGTCCTTGTAACCCAAGCATCCAAATTTCACACACTTGGTCTGCTAATCAACTTAATTTCTGTCTTTCTGAAAAGAGATTTGGTTCTCTTAGTTTTGACTTAAGAGAGGTTTGAAAACACATTTTGATTGGAAGAGTTCCCGCCGCAGGAGAGGTCGAGTATATACTCACCTTGAGGATGCGATGATAACATATTACCTCCTCGACGCTTATCGCTTAGGATATCCATCCTACTGGGGGCATGTAAGCGCATTGCGCGGTTCAGGTACCATGGGCGGACCTATCTCGAAGTGCCGATTGCCATAGGCCTGAATTCGCTTAAGAAATCCATGGGCGATACTATCTCGAAGTATCGATTGCCAGGAGTTCTTGGGGTCATTATGGGCGGTGCTATCTCGAAGCATCGAAAGCTAGGCACCCTTCGAGGTATGGTAATGGGGACAATGAATCCGACACAGACCGTGTTGATAGCTGATCTGAGGTTAGACTAGAAGAATCAAAAAGAAAAAAAAAAAGGTATATATATATAAAAAAAAATCCTTTAACTCAAATAACTCAGACCAATGAACAGGCACAGATGCTTTAATCTCAGGGATCAATAAACTTTAGGGTAGAGTCAGAAATCAGGGAAACTTGTGCCTGCAACTCATCTTTAGCCGACCTAATCTGTAACTTAGCAACTACTTAGCAACCTTGGGTCTAGAGCCTGAACTTAATATGCTTATGAAGGAAGACTAAGTGAGTTGACTAGTCTACTTAGAGTGCTAGGTTTCGCTTAATTTTGCTAGGGACTAGCAAAAACTAGGCATGGGGGTATTTGATTAGCCCATAGTTGTGGGCTATTTAAGTATTTAAGTGCGTACACATTAGGTTAATTCTAACATTTATTTAGCATAAATTAGGATGTAAATAGATTAATTCATAGTTTTAATTTAATTACATAATCCACACATTGCATTCAAATCTTAAGTGCATTTAGAATTAGCTTAGAATAGCATTCATCTAATTAGACAACCAATTAGGTACATTGTTTTCATTAACATAGAAGTTGAGGGTCTGCATATAAATGACCCTAATATTCTAACATTATTTTCTTTACTCTTCTCCTTGCAGGAACCGCTGGCTGCCGCTCCAACGTCGAACGGCCGCAGTGAAGACCCATTCAAGGGGGAGCGGATGTGGTGGATCTGGTCGGGTGGCTGATTTCAAACTTATGCAGGCCACTACAAAAGGATGAGGGAGGCAGCCGAGCTCGGGAGGCCTCCACCACCGACCCACCACTGTGAAGAGAGAACTCTCTTCCACTCCATACTGCCGGCCTCTACTGTGGCGACGAGTCTCCATCACCGTGGGCGTGTGGTGTGACAGGCCACACCACCATCTGGAGCTCTTCCGCATCACCTTGAGCACCTTAGCGTGCATCTCCCTCGCCGTCGTCGCCGACCACCACCACCGAGCTACTAATTCAGCCACCCTTTCAGTAACTTAAGACGTCCGAGAAATTTCCCAGACGTCTGAAGCTACCCGCTCACCTCCATCCACTCGCCTGCGTACCCATCTGCAGTCCACCCACACCTGCTCTCCACGCAGCGCCCTCCACCCGCTCACCTCCAACAGCCACGTCTTCCTCAGCCTGCTGCACCCTCCAAACGCACACGCTCCCACTCCCGCAGCATCCTGCAACAACGCCTGCAGACCAGCCCAGGCCACCTTCCAACCGCACCCATCTCCACGCGCTCACTGGCTGCAGCGCTCTCCACGCGCCTGCAGACCCGCGCACAACTGCAGAATAGCCCACGCCATCCAACACGCCTGCACACCCGCACAACCATCCTCAACCGCGCCTGCACCCTCTTCCTCGCGCCTACAGACCAGCGACCACTCTTCCCCGCGCCTGCAGACCAGCGCCCGCCCTTCCCCGCACCTGCGCTCCCGTGCCCACGCCAGCCGCAGTAGCGCCCACGCCAGCAGTAGCAGCCACCGCGGCAACAGCAGCATATGGCAGACTTCACGCCAACAGGCCGCATACGCCCATCGGCTGCAGCACCTCGGCCGAAGCTCGTCCGGCTACCTCCGGCCGCCGCGCGACTCGCCGCCACCATCGATTCGAAGCCCTCGGTCCAAGGGACCTCCTCCAAGCTTCCCGCACCCGGCCATCCGCTCATCGCGTAAGACAAAGGGGAAAAATTCCCCTGTTTTGCTATAGTAAACCATCAATTAGAAATTGCATTTTCTGCCATTGTCACTTTTTAATGATATTTTATTGATTCTGCATTGTGGAAAATATCCTCTAGTTTCTCATAATTGCCATTTCCGCATTGTTTCTTGCTTAAACCTTAATGTAAAGGCAATCTTGGCTTGATTCTTGTCCAAACTAACAACGAACGAACGTTTTTAATTGGTGTGAATTTTAATACGTCATTGCCTCCCTGTGGATACAACCCGCTCCTCTACGAGTGGTTATTTCTTCTTAAATATTGATCAGTCGATTTTTCCACCACATTAAACTGCAACCGACTTAAAAGCGAAAGATCGATGAGTCAGTCTTGAGTGTAGGTAGTTGGCAAAGATTAAATGCGCAGGCAGAGGAAGTGGAGAGGTTGCCTGCGGGAAGACGAATAAGATTTAATAAAATAAATATTTGTATTATTTATACACAAATCCTCAAGTTCTATGTTAATTAAAATAATGCATGTAATGCATCTAATGCTATTCTAAGTCAATTCCAAATGCCTTTATTTATGAATGCAATGCATGAATTATGTAATTAAATCAGAAATATAAATTAATCTCTTTACATCCTAATGCATGCTAAATAAATATTAGAATTAACTTAATGCCTAGGCACTTAAACACTTAAATAGCCCACAAATATGGGCTAATCAAATACCCCCATGCCTAGTTTTTGCTAGTCCCTAGCAAATCTAAGCAATAACCTAGCACTACAAGTGGACTAGCCAACCCAATCGGTCTACCTTCAGAAGCATGTTGTGTTCAGGCTTTAGACCTAAGGTTCCCAAGTAGTTGCTAAGTTACATACTAGGTTAGCTAAAGACGAGTTGCAGGTACAAGTTTCCCTGATTTCTAACTCTACCTTAACGGTTGTTGATCCCTGAGATTAAAGCATCCATGCATGTGCATTGGTCTGAGTTATTTGAAGTTGGTATGATTGCCAACCTAGAAAGGAAAAGGGATTCTTTTATTAATATATATATATTTGTTTGATTCCTCTATGTCTAACCGTAGATCAACTATCAACATGGTCTATGTCGGATTCATTGTCCCCATCACTATACCTCGAAGGGTGCCTACCTTCCGATGCTTCGAGATAGCATCGCCCATAGCGACCCCAAGAACTCCTGGCAATTGATTCGAGATAGTATCACCCATGGATTTCTTAAGCGAATTCAGGCCTGTGCTAATCGGCACTTTGAGATAGGGCTGCCCATGGTACCTGAACCACACAATGCACTTACATGTCCTTAGTAGGATGGATATCCTAAGAGACAAGTGCGGAGGAGGTAACATGTTATCATCGAATCCTCAAGGTGAGTATATACTCCACCTCTCCTTTGGTAGGAACTCTTCCAGTCAAATTACGTTTTCAAGCTTCTCCTAAGTCAAAACTAAGAGAACCAAATTTATTTTAAGAAAGGAATTAAGGTGATCACTTACTTACACAAGACCAAGTGTGTGTGAAAGTTGGATGTTTGGGTCACAAGGACCCATAAACCAAAAGGTAGAACTGTAATTCCCTACTCGGAGGGGGTGAGATCAGCATGACGTAAAAAATGCATAATTGAAATATAAATAATCTCACAAAATAAGTAATCACTCAAAGTACACAAAGTTTTTTAGGTGGAAACCCAAACGGGGTGAAAACCACCACCTAACCCTCTCGAGTTAGGATTTTCTGATCAACCAAGTTGATCAAAAACCACTAAATGAATCACTTTAAACGAGGGTGATTCAACCTCAATTACAACCACGCTACAAGTGCGAGGGTAGCGTTCCTCAACCCCTTCTCTTCACGAGAAGGATTTTGTCTCACGAAGGAGACGGGAATTCGCAAAGCGAATACCCAACCAAATAACAAAGATATAATAACAAATAATCCTATAGAGCCAACAAAATAATTTTAAACCTAGCTTCTATAGGAATTAGGAAACTCCCCTTTGCAAGGAGTGCGTCGGCGATGTGGATGCGTGAACAACACGATGGCGCTACGTCGCTCTCGTGAACTACGGTGGGAGAGCGAGTGTGCAAATCTTGATGCTCTCAAGATGTAGAACTTGAGCTTTGAGAGCAAGAGAGACACAAAATGGTAGAAAGTATGTTGCTTGGGTGTGTCTTGTGTATCTAGGAGTGTGCCTTGTGTTTTTGGGTGTGTAAAGGCTCCCCTCCATTTATAGAGGCCTTCGGAAGGCTTTGAAAGGCTTGGAAAAGCTTCCATAGCTGTTGGGTGCAAAGCCCAAGTGAAACAGCTCGAAATCAGGAGCAATCATTGCACTGACAGGGTAATCAGATGTCTAATTTTGGCATCAGACATCTGGAAGACAACTTTAAGACGTCTGTATGTAAGTTAAGACATCTGATTTTGGGCGGGTCTCTTCCTGACTTAAATCAGATCTAAACAGGGTTCTAGCGCAAGTCCATTAGACGACATATAGGACTTCTGGCACTATGTCTGGACGTCTGGAAACCTACTTTTTCGTGGGAATGGATTTGCAACGGCTACGAAATCTCTGAGAAGAGATTTTCGAGTCAGTCGAGGCAAAACGGTCAATTATCAGAAGTCTGGAAGGGCTTAAGGATATCTGATAAGGCTCTAACGGTCATATCCTTGAGTGTGTGCTAAGAGAGCCAAACGTCCACTAATTGGACGTCTGGCAAAGTCATCAGACGTCTCCTAAGACGTCTGGTCTAAGGTCTGGACATCTGACTTCATCAGACAGAACTAACTATATCCATCCTAAATGTTATCAGACGTCTGAATCAACAGTCAGATGTCATAAAACACATTATCAGATGTCTGATTTTGGAATTAGACGTCTGGAAATGTTGTTTGAACCCTATATTAGTTTTCTAAGTTCTCTATGGAAAACCTAAGTATCCTAGGGTTGTGCCGGTGTTCCTAGGACTACTGTTAGGGTACTTTGAGGCTCTTTAACATAATTTTCTAAGGAAATAAAGAGCAAGAAAATAACGACAAATGTACATGAAAGGAATAAAATGGAATTCTATCCTATTCTTCTTGTCCTTCCATCTTCAATCTATCGCTCCTCGTGAATCTCTTCTATTTTCAATCAAGGTCCTATAATCCATCCTGGATGCGAGCTCGAACTCCTTCTGGTCACGTCTACATTTGCAATTGACCTAAAATCTAAGACTCGAAGTGCAAATATTAAATAACACGTGTTTTGTTATCATCAAAACAAATGATCATGGTGCTCTAGCACCAACAATCTCCCCGTTTTTGATGATGACAAAATCATAAATAATAATGCAGAAAAATCCTCCCCCTTTTTGACAATATCAAAAATGTTTGATTGATTTTAAATTTCCTATAACTCCCGCTTAAAACATGCTCTTCTATGAATTTATTTTAACAAAGGTGATGTCCTCCCCCTTTTTTTATAACAACAAGATAGTTATTATTTTTCTTCCCCTTTCTAAAGGAAATTTAGCTACCTTATATCTCCCCCTTAAAAATTGACAATTAGCTTATAATCTTTTTGCTCCCCCTATCTAAATGCTTATGATAAAAGGATAGGGTAAAGGGTTTTACCTCACCTACCATGGCCAATAAAATGGCCCGAATGGTGGTGGATGCCACATCGAATGGGGCTCCCATCCATAGCTTGGAGGCCCAGGCATCGGCGCTGGTCTCCAGTCTGGTTGTCGACATGCGGCGGGTCCATCAATTGTTCGCCGTCTCGTCAGTCTTCTTATTCTCCTCCTTGGTCTACTCCTTGGTTCTCCGAACTCGAGTTGACCAGCCTTGAGCTTGTAGGTCCAGTCCTTCGTGTTGTAGTTATCTCTGAACCCTACAAAACAAGATTCCAAATTTTTCTTCGGTATCCAAGTGAGCTTGGATACGGATCTGTTAGCGGGTCTCCTTGATGGAAATCCTTTCTCAATCTTAGGGCTATACAAATCAACTAATTTGTTGATTAATTTGTTAGAGTTTTCCCTAAGACATGCAATTTCCTTTTCTATAATATTCATCTTAGTCTTTAAATCAGAGATTTCTATTTTTAGACTAACATTTTCCTCAATCAATTTATTATTTTCACTGATGAGGTTATGATTTTCTGATAATAGGTTATCATTTTTAGGACTAGCTTCTAGATCCTTAAGTTTTACTTCTAACCTGTCATTTCACTTCTAAGAAAACTAAGATTCTTTTTCATGCTTTTATTTTCTATCTTAAGTGCTTTACTAACTTCAAAAAGTTCATTAAAAGCTTCTTGTAAGTCGTAACATACCTTGTTGTCTGAGTCGCTTCCGCTTTCGCTGTCGCTTCCTCTGGCCATGAAATCGAAGCAAGCGGTTTCTTCTTCTTCCTCCGAGCTGGAGTCATCCCAAGTGGCTTGGAATGCCTTCTTCTTAGATCTCTTTTCCTTTTCCTTCTTCTTCTCCTTTCTGAGAAGAGGGCACTCTGGTCGTAGATGCCCTTTCTCGTTGCAGTGGTAGCAACGTCTCCGACTTTCCTTCTTCTCCTTTTTTTCTTTCTTTAATTCCCTACAAAACTTGGAAAATTTTTTAAGTAAAATTCTAAAGTCTTCGTCGTCGGAACTTACCTCGCTATCCGACGCAGCTCTGAAGGCGAGAATCTTTTTCGATTTAGGCTCCGGTGTATCCTTCTTCTTCTGCTTCAACTTTGTCTCGTAGGCCATTAGATTGCCTAGGAGATCTTCCATGTTGAGCTCTTCCACTTCGTTTGCCTCCTTGATGGCGGTGACTTTCTATTCCCATTTCGGCCCAAGGGAACAAAGAAGCTTCCCTTGAAGCTCCCCCTTGATGAAAGTCTTCCCTAAAGCTTTCAAGTTATTTACAATGAGAGTGAACGTAGTGTTCATCTAACATAAAGATTCGTTAGATTTCATTGAAAAAGATTCAAATTCTTGAGAAAGTAAATTAATTTTAGAGGTTTTTACCTTAGAGGTACCTTCGTGACTTACCTCAAGTGTCTGCCAAATCTCGTATGCGGTGGTGCATTGCGAGATTCTGTTGAACTCCTCCGAGCTGAGTGCGCAATACAACGCGTTCATTATTTCGCATTGAGAAAGACCTCCCGAATCTACTGCTGCGAGTATCCTCTGGCGGGTTTTTCTGGGATGTCGAAGGGGGTCTCGCACTTGGCCCATATTGTGAAATCGGTGGCTTGAAGCCATGTCTTCATCCGCAGCTTCCAGTAAGGGTAGTTGCTGCCGTCGAAGAACGGTGGACGAGTCGTAGACTGGCCCTCGGAAATCCTACCCGCGGAACTGCTCCCCTCCATAGATCTTCTTGCTGGGTTGTTACGCCGAAACAGTAAGACTTGCTCTGATACCAATTGTAATTCCCTACTCGGAGGGGGTGAGATCAGCGTGACGTAAAAAATGCGGAATTGAAATATAAACAATCTCACAAAATAAGCAATCACACAAAGTACACAAAGATTTTTAGCTGGAAACACAAATCGGGTGAAAACCACCACCTAACCCTCTCGAGTTAAGATTTTCCGATCAACCAAGTTGATCAAAAACCACTAAACGAATCACTTTAAATGAGGGTGATTCAACCTCAATTACAACCACGCTACAAGTGCGAGGGTAGCATTCCTCAACCCCCTCTCTTCATGAGAAGGATTTTGTCCAACGAAGGAGACGGGAATTCGCAAAGTGAATACCCAACCAAATAACAAAGATACAATAACAAATAATCCTTTAGAGCCAACAAAGTAGTTTTAAACCTAGCTTCTATAGGAATTAGGAAACTCCCTTCTGCAAGGAGTGAGTCGGTGATGCGGATGCGTGAACAACACGACGACGCTACGTCGCTCTCGTGAACTGCGACGGGAGAGCGGTTGCGCAAAGCTTGATGCTCTCAAGATGTAGAACTTGAGCTTTGAGAGCAAGAGAGACACAAAATGGTAGAAAGTATGTTGCTTCGGTGTGTCTTGTGTATCTAGGTGTGTGTCTTGTGTTTTTGGGTGTGTAAAGGCTCCCCTCTTTTTATAGAGGCCTTAGGAAGGCTTTGGAAGGCTTGGAAAAGCTTCCATAGCTGTTGGGTGCAAAGCCCAAGTGAAACAGCCCGAAATCAGGAACAATCATTGCACTGACAGGGTAATCAGACGTCTAATTCTGGCATCAGACGTCTGGAAGACCACTTTAAGACATCTGAAAGTAAGGTCAGATGTCTGATTTTGGGTGAGTCTCTTCCTGACTTGAATCAGATCTAAACAGGCTTCTAGCGCAAGTCCATCAGACGACATACAGGACGTTTGGCACTACGTCTGGACGTCTGGAAACCTACTTTTTCGTGGGAATGGATTTGCAACGGCTACAAAATCTCTAAGAAGAGATTTTCGAGTCAGTCGAGGCAAAACGGTCAATTATCAGACGTCTGGAAGGGCTTAAGGACGTCTGATAAGGCTCTAGCGGTCATATCCTTGAGTGTGTGCTAAGAGAGCCAACGGTCCACTAATTGGATGTCTGGCAAAGTCATCAGATGTCTCCTAAGACGTCTGGTCTAAGGTCTGGACGTCTGATTTCATCAGACAGAACTAACTATGTCCATCCTAAATGTTATCAGACGTCTGAATCAACTGGCAGACGTCTTAAAACACATTATCAGATGTTTGATTTTGGAATTAGACATTTGGAAATGCTGTTTGAAACCTATATTGGTTTTCTAAGTTCTCTATAGAAAACCTAAGTATCCTAGGGTTGTGTCGGTCTTCCTAGGACTACTGTTAGGGTACTTTGAGGCTCTTTAACATAATTTTCTAAGGAAAAAAAAAGCAAGAAAATAACGACAAATGTACATTAAAGGAATAAAATGGAATTCTATCCTATTCTTCTTGTCCTTCCATCTTCAATCTATCACTCCTTGCGAATCTCCTCTGTTTTCCATCAAGCTCCTCCAATCCATCCTGGATGTGAGCTCGAACTCCGTCTGGTCACGTCTACATTTGCAATTGACCTGAAATCTAAGACTCCAAGTGCAAATGTTAAATAACACGTGTTTTTTTATCATCAAAACAAATGATCGTGATGCTCTAGCACCAACAAGAATAAGACTCCAGGTACTACCCCACCTTTTAACTCAATCCCTAGCTTTCCTTCCTCAACCTCTTAAGGAATGATCCGCAACTTAACACCTACTTAAGCTTTTAAGTCCACAAAGGACCCTAAAGGTCTAAAGCTAGTAGCTCACTTAGCTTCTAAAGTTCGACACCTAGAATCAACTTAGTCTAACCTAGAGTTCTGATTTGCTTAGAAATGTAGGACCCAGCCAGTTAAACTCAATTTTTTTTCTTTGAATGCAATATGCATGAATGTATGCAAAATGTAGACATGCTATAAACAGATGCCTCAGGTCCTCTCCCCCATGCCTGGTTCAATCAATGTCGTCATTGGAAACAAAACAGCTAAAAGAAGATATTACCTGAGGCGTAGAGTGGTAGGAGCTAAGGCTCCTCAAGAGTGACCTCATCAACCAAATGGTCATCCAAAGTAATGTATGGTTTTAACTGTTGACCATTGACGATAAAGGGAGTTGCTGAAGAGGAAGGGCTTTTAATCTCCACAACTCCCTGTGGAAACACTTTAGTGATTATCTAAGGCCCATCCCAACGAGATTTTAATTTCCCTGGAAAAGGCTTAAGTCTGGAATTGAAAAGCCAGACTTGTTGGTTGGGCTCAAAGGTCTTTCTAAGGATGTACTTATCATGCAAGATCTTAGTTCTCTCTTTATAAGCTTGAGAGGTGTCATAAGCATCATTCCTCAGTTCCTCAAGCTCACTTAATTCTAGAAGTCATGCCTTACTCGCCTTTTCTAAATCCATGTTAACACTTCGAATAGCCTAAGGTGCCCTATGTTCCAACTCAACGGGTAAATGACATGCTTTCCCATACATAATCCAAAAGGGAGATGTACCAAATGGGGTCTTATAGGCCGTTCGATATGCCCACAAAGCATCATCGAGCTTTTGGGACCAGTCTTTCCTATCAAGTCTAACAGTCTTTTCTAAAATATTTTTTAGCTCCCTATTCGACACTTCAACCTGGCCACTTGTCTGAGAATGGTAAGGAGTAGCGTCCTAAGTCACTCCCAGACTCCTGATTAGCCGATTGAAGTGGTGGTTTCGGAAATGAGGTCCCCCATCACTTATAATGATCTTGGGGCAACCGAAATGAGATATGATATTGTCCTTCACAAATTTCAAAACCACAGAGTGGTCATTTGTGCGCATAGGAATGGCCTGTATCCATTTCGAGACATAATCAACTACCACCAAGATATATTCATAACCATGGGATGAAGGGAATGGGCCCATAAAGTCAATTCCCCACACATCAAAAATTTCAACAAATTGAATAGGGTGTTAAGGCATCTCATTCCTATTCCCAATCGTTCCAATCCATTGACATCCAATATAGGCCTTGACAAAATTATGAGAATCCTTAAATAACGAAGGCCACCAAAAATCAAACTGGAGAACCTTAAATGCAGTTTTCTTAATGCCAAAGTGTCCTCCACAATGAAGTTCATGGCAAAAATTCAGCACACTTTATTGTTCCTCTTCAGGTACACATCATCTCAATACTTGGTCTTGTCCAATTCAAAATAATTCTGGCTCTTCCCAATGAAAGTATCTAGCTTGGGAAATGAATCTCTTTCTTTTCTACTCCTCCCAAGAGCTAGGAGTTTCTCCAGTGACCAAGTAATTTACGATATCAGCATACCAATGTGAATTGGTGTTACCACCATAAAGGTTTCATCGGGAAATGTCTCGCAGATGTCTCCAGATAGAGAGTAATTAAGTGGAAATCAAGATAGGTGGTCAGCCACAACATTTCATACTCCTTTCTTTTCATGTATCTCCAAGTCAAATTCTTGAAGGAGTAGGATCCACCTAATCAGACGTGGCTTAGAATCTTTCTTAGCAATGAGATGTTTCACTGCCGCATGATCAGTGAAAATAACCACCTTAAACCCAAGAAGATAAGACCTAAACTTCTCTAGAGCAAAAACTGTAGCAAGTAATTCCTTTTCAGTGACAGTGTAGGTTTGCTGTGGCTCGGTTAAACTCTTGTTGGCATAATGCAGCACATGATGTCTTCCCTCAAACCTTTGTCCAAGGACTACTCCCACTACATAATCCGAAGCATCACACATCAGCTCAAATGGGAGTGTCCAATCAGGAGCTCGGAGAATAGGCATAGAGATCAAGGCCTCCTTCAGAGTTTGAAAGGCCTCAGCATACTTTGAATCAAAATTGAAGGAAGTTTCCTTTGCCAACAGGTCACAACGTGGCCTAGAAATTTTACTGAAATTTTTAATAAAGTGCCTATAAAAGCTAGCATGGCCCAGAAAGGATCTAATCTGTT
The DNA here is from genome assembly GCA_037157565.1 of Thalassia testudinum. Lineage (NCBI taxonomy): Eukaryota > Viridiplantae > Streptophyta > Magnoliopsida > Alismatales > Hydrocharitaceae > Thalassia > Thalassia testudinum. The sequence goes on from JAZHRO010000036.1 coordinate 12,126,821, forward strand.
TGACATTCATGGGCAATGGGAGTTTGGAAATAGAATCAACCTTAGCTTTATCTACTTCTAGGCCTCGCTCAGAAACAACATGCCCAAGTATAATTCCTTTTTGTAACATGAAGTGGCTTTTCTCCTAGCTGAGGACTAAACCAGTATCCTTACATCACTTCAAAACATTCTCCTGGTGCAGGAGACACTGGTCAAAAAAAAGCCATAAATGGAGAAGTCATCCATAAGCACTTCAACACACTCGCCAATCATGTTAGAAAAATGGACATCATACACCACTAGAAGGTTGCAGGGGCATTACATAATCCAAATGGCATATGCCAGAATGCAAAGGTACCGTAAGGACTCGTGAACATCATCTTCTCCTAGTCATCAGGGAAGACTGCAACCTGGTTGTACCCAGAATATCCATCGAGAAAGCAATGGTACTTATTCCCTGCCAATTTCTTGAGAATTTGATGAATAAAAGGCAAGGGAAAGTGATCCTTCTTGGTAGCATTGTTTAGCTTGCGGTAATCAATACAGACCCTCCATCCAGTTGAGGATCTAGTCACAACTTGTTCAACTTGGTCATTAAATTCTACAGTAAAGCCTGCCTTCTTTGGCAACACATGAATAGGACTTACCCATTTACTATTTGCAATGGGATATATGATCCCAACATCCAACCACTTTAGGATTTCCTTTTTAACCACCGACCTCATATTAGGGTTCAGACAACTCTGCATGTCCCTAAATGGCTTGATGGAATCATCAGTATAAATGCGGTGCATGCAAAGTGTAGAGTCTATACCCTTAGTGTTAGCAATGCTCTAAGCAATAGCTTCCTTGTGCCTAGACAAGCATTCAATCAGGGCTCCCTCCTGTGCCACAGATGGCATAGCCGAAAGGATAATGGAGAGTGTATCATTGGCACACAGGAAGACGTACTTGAGAGTGTCAGTGTTACGACCCGTTTCCGGAATCCCTACAGGACACGAGACCAAACCGACTTGACTGATCCCAAGGCCCAGTAGTCCAATGAGAAAGTAACCAAAAAGCAGGAAAGTAACCCACATTCACTACGTTAAGCAACTAATAGTAAAAAGGTACTGCAGTAAAGAAGCAAAAACTGCTACAGTACATATTACTACCACAACATTAGAAAGTAACAAGTACAGGAACATAAAGAACAGAAAATAAAGGTACAAGAGACTACCCACTGCATCAGAAAGAAGTACAACAAGAAGCTACAACTACTGGGGTCACCTAAGCCCAGTGCCCTTTGCAGCCGTAGGCTCTAGCAGCTCAACACCTGGACTTAAAAAGGGTTATGAGTACACAAAGTCAGCGAATGTTGAGTAGAGTGACAGCCAACTAGCTAAAGCAGTAAAAGTAGACGGGTAGTTGTTGTTTTTCAATTACTTTCTTTAACTAATTATTCTTTTTCACCACTTAGTTTATTTATCAGATCTCTTTCTTGATCTCGAATGTTCCTTGTGGGAATGATCTTGGTTGCAGTCTTTTCCAAGTAGAAGGCACACATGGTGCTCTCTTGGCCAGAAGAGTCCCCCGTGGTGATCCTACACCCAGTCAACCACCCCAAGGTCACGGACAGACGTAACAGTGACTACGGCACGGGCAATAAGCACATGGGTAGCTACCCCGCACTGGCATGCGGTTAGTCGTTTCCATTAGTGGGTGCGCCCAAAGTACAGCACGGAACTAGTATGGGGCCTAGCCTTCTTAGTAACAGGGGTCTAGCCCCTAAGAACCAAACAGGGGTCTCGCCCATCCACAGTCCGGGCACCCTCGCCTGACGACCCTAGTTTACCCAGTGGGCCTAACAAGTCGGTGTAGGGTGGCTAGCTAAACCCCGGGTCCTGTGGGGTGGCTATCTCTCTCTCCCTACACTAGTAGCTCTCCCCGATACTGTGTACACGAGGGCCAAGAAGTCGGTATAGAGTGGCCAATCCTAACCCCGAGTCCCAACCCAACGGCAGCTAGCTCCACTCTGCACTAAATAGGGGGACAGTCGCTCTCGTTGGTACTCCGTACTCAAGGGCCAGCTCACTTCCCCACTCACATTTCCATATCCATTCCATTTATCTCCAGGAGATCTACTCCTAATTCCCCGTAGGGTTCATGCTCATATTCCTCATGCCAAGCCAAACTAAGTTTCATCATTTCTATTTCCATTCTCAGGTTATACATATGCAGCTCGTATTGCTATCGTTCACATTTCCATATACAGGTTATACACAGGTAGCTTATATTTCCATCATTCACGTTACCATTCTCAATTTATATACCTGTAGCTTGTATTATGTCATTTAATGTATACAACAGGAAAATTACATGCAATGCTAGCACAAGCACTTCATATTTCACAAGTAGTTGTTATTCATTTACAGGCAATTGTTATCATTTTATCTACTCATTCAAGACTGCAATTCAATCATCCAATATAGACATTTCAAGTGTTTCTCGTCCTAGGATTCATGCCATATTTTAGGTCCTAATCGTTCATACCACACATGCATTTAGGTTATAATTAAATTAGAGGGAACCCACTCTACCATTAAACACAGGACTTTTAGGGGCTTGAAAGGCAGGCTCACGTGCTTCAGCAAGCCCTGAACCTGCAAGAGAATGAAGTCCTATCACAAGGAACAATCATAAGGGAACTATCAGGACACTATGGAAAGCCTTCTAACAAGTAGAGGAAATCACAAGGAACACATCGGTATCTTATTTGTGTAAAACAGAACTCAAACGGACCCTTAATGGGTCAAAAATAGGCTTTCTATTTCAAATCAGACATCTAGAAGAACTTCCAGACGTCTTAAAAGTGCCCAGTAGCATACCTAACTCTCTGCGCCAATCCTCAGATGTCCAAGAACTCTTCTGGATCATCTGGACCAAGGTCCAGTTGTCCGACCACCTCTCCGGACGTCTGGAAGCACTTCTCGTTGTCTGGTACGTCACCCAAAGGTCTGAAATGCGTGGGACGGCGTGTCCCTTGCCTTGCTGAAGCAACTCCTACATGAAACAATGTAATCTTCTCAGAAGGGCATGCAACAGGGTATTAGCAGAGCGGCCTGCATGGCCGTATCCGTAAAGAGGACGTACCTTCGTGAAGCCCTCACCTCTAACGTTTGGAACCACCTCCAGACGTCTACATCGTCATCTGGAGGTCACTCCAGATGTCTAATTATGGAAAAACCTAGAACCAGAACCTGCTTCCGCTACTCCCGTGCCATGCCCCCTCACCTGCAGCTCCGACTGCAGTAGTGTCAGGGATGACCTCCCCGACGTACTCCTCCGCCTTGCGCATGTACCGCTCCGACCATGTTATCACCAGTGAGCTCCCACATGAGCTCACGAGCTCACTCTCTTCCTGCTCTCCTCACGTCGCTCCTCCTTGGCGCTGCCCATGCGCTCTCTCGCTCACACTGCCTCTGTCGCTGGAGTGGAGAAGAGGGGAAGGGGATGGTGGCTGAGAAGTGAGGAGAAATGAGAGAGGAGGAGGGGGTTTTATGGATCGGTGGGTTAGGGCTAGCTTGGAGGTAGGGGAAGAGAGAGGAGGATGAAAAATGAGAGGGTACTGCTTGCGCACAGCACACGCACAGTCACGAACTCGTACCCAAAGATTTTCAATTTCCAGATGTCTGGGAAGGTGTCCAAACATCTGACCAGACTTCTGACCCACAATCCAGACGTCCTACCAGACATCTGACTCACAGTCCAGACGTCTTAAAAGGCTCAAACGGCATGGGTCTTAACATCATAACAAACTTAAAGGAAGTTTTGTCCCTGAAACTTCAGCTAGCTAGGGTGCAGAAAAAGAACAATATACACATAAGAAACTTAAAGAGGACCAAAGCCGGTTCGAAAAGATGTACCCTCAAAAAGCTCCGGGTAACGCTCTCGCATCGCTGCCTCAGGCTCCCAGGTAGCCTCCTCGTACCTCTGGCTCCTCCAAAAGACCTTCACCAGGAGTACCTACTTCCGTCTCAAACTCTGGACGGCTCTGTCCAGTATTTGCATTAGTCGCTCGGGGTAGGTCAGGTCGTCACCCACCTCGACACTCTCATGCCTTAGAACATGACTGCGATCAGCAACATACTTCCTGAGGTTGGACACGTGGAACACGTCATGTACACCAGAAAGCTGGGGAGGAAGGGAAAACCTGTAAGCAACGGGTCCTACCAATTCCAGGACCTCAAAGGGCCCCACAAACCTCGACGTGAGCTTCCCTTTCACCCCAAAACTCTGCAAGACCTTCATGGGCAAAACACATAGAAAGATGTGATCCCCAACCTCGAATTGCACCTCTCTACTCTTCTGATTAACATAACTCTTCTGTCTGCTCCTGACAGTGCGAAGTCGTCTATTAATCTGCTCAACCACCTCTTGACTCTGCTGGATCAGCCTGGGGCCAACCTCCCACTTGGTCCACTCAAGGGTGCAGTACACCTCCGTCCGTACAGAGCCTCGTAGGGTGCCACGCTGATGCTCGAGTGATAACTGTTATTATATGCAAACTCTTCCAGGGGCAAGTGCTCCTCCCAAGAGCCCCTCTAATCTAGTACATAGGCACACAAAAGGTCCTTAAGCGTCTGTATCGTGCACTCTGACTGTCTATCCGTCTGGGGGTGGTATGCCGTGCTGAACCTTAACTAAGTCCCCAAAGCCTACTGAAACTCAGCCCGAAATTGGGACGTAAAATGGGTATCCCTGTCGGATACAATCTCTAACGGAACTCCGTGCAGACGTACTACGTCGCGAATATACATCTCTACCAATTGTGCTGGTCCCAAGGTGACTCGGATCAGCAAGAAATGTGCCGTCTTTGTCAATCTGTCTACAATCACCTAGACTACTTCGTGTCGTCACTAGGTAACGGGCAAGCCCACCACCAAATCGTTGGTGATGCTCTCCCACTTCCACTCTGGCACGGGAAGTGGCTGCAACGACCCTGCAGGCCTCTGATGCTCGGCCTTCACTTGCTGACACACCAAGCACTACTTCATGAACTCACCTACATCCTGCTTCATCCCCCTCCACCAAAATTCATGTCTCAGATCATGATACATCTTTGTGTTCCCGGGATGTATGGTGAACCTGTAACCATGTGCCTCAGTCAGGAGCTCTCTCAACAACTCCTCGTCCCTAGGAACGCACAAATGTCCCCTCATGCGTAATACCTTGTCTGTAAGGGAGAAGTCTTCAAGGTCCCCTGACAATACTCTATCTCGCAATGACTACAGGTACGGATCTATCATCTATCATGTGATGATGCGGTCTATTAGCTCTGGTCTTGTCTGCTGTGTCATAGTCACTGCCCCATAGTGCCCTGTAACTCTAGTGGTCTCCAACTGCCTAACTCCTCCAAGAGTCTCCAACTCTGTGCCTGTAAACTGGCCAAGTGGGTGGGCGCCTTCCAGATCAAAGCGTCAGCCACCATGTTGGCCTTCCCGAGATGGTAGGAGATGCTACATTCATAGTCCTTCAGGTGCTCTAACCAACGTCTCTGTCTCATGTTAAGCTCCTTCTGATCAAACAAGTACCTGAGGCTCTTATGGCCCGTGAATATCTCAAAAGTCTCACCGTACAAGTAGTGCCTCCATGTCTTCAGTGCGAAGATGACAGTTGCCAGCTCTAAGTCATGGGTAGGGTAGCTATGCTCATGGAGCTTTAGTTGCCGCGAAGCGTAAGAGACAATGTGACCCCGCTGCATGAGCACACGCCCTAACCCCTGCAATGAAGCGTTCGTGTACACAACGAAACCACCACTACTTTCTGGGATGGTAAGCATAGGAGCAAAAGTCAGCCTCTCCTTCAACTCCTGAAAACATGCCTCACAAGCGCCTGTCCAAGAAAAGGTCACGTCCTTCCAGGTCAACTGTGTCATAGGACGTGCAATCTACGAGAAACCCCTGATAAACCGTTGATAGTAACCTGCTAGTCCCAAGAAACTGCTGATCTCTATCATTGTACGTGGTCTCTCCCACCTGAGCACTACCTCTACCATGGCTGGATCCACAGCCAAGCCATCGCCTGAAATCACATGACCTAAGAAGGTCACCTGCCTTAACCAGAACTCGCACTTGCTGTATTTGGCATACAGCCTATGTCGTCTCAAAGTGTCCAAAACCATTCGTAAGTGCTGTCCGTGCTACTCCTAATCCTACGAGTAAATGAGTACATCATCAATAAATACCACCACAAACTGATCCAGATACGGTCTAAACACCCAGTTCATCAAATCCATGAAAGCAGCTGGAGCATTGGTCAGCCCAAACGGCATGACCAAAAACTCGTAGTGTCTGTACCCGGTGTGGAAAGTTGTCTTGGAGACGTCGGTCTCCTTGATCCTCAACTGGTGGTAGCTAAACCTCAAGTCTATCTTGGAGAAAATCGTGGCACCTCGCAATTGGTCAAATAAATCATCAATCCTCGACAGCGGATACCTGTTCATGATGGTGACCCTATTCAGCTGTCTGTAGTCCACACAAAGGTGTAGGGTACCATCCTTCTTCACAAATAATACCGGGGCTTCCAATGGAGATGCACTGGGCCTCACAAAGCCCTTCTCTAGAAGGTCCTGTAACTAGGACTTGAGCTCTCGCAGCTCAAGTGGTGCCATCCTGTACGGTGCTGTAGAAATGGGGCTGGTACACGGTACTAGTGAAATCTTGAACTCGATCTCACACTCGGGCAGTAGTCCTGGCAGCTCCTCTGGAAACATGTGAGGGTACTCTCTGACTATCGGGATACTCTAAAAGTCTACCACAAGGCTGGGCTCTGCCACTACACAAGCCAGAAAGCCCTCACACCCTTGGCCCAAAAGTCTCACAACCTAAAGTGCAGAAATGCACCTAAAGCATCCGTCCACCAGCTGTCCATGAAACTCAAAAGATGGCATCCCCAGTATGGAGAAGATGATTTTCCTCTCAAAACAGTCCACCAATGCGTGGTAAGCAGATAGCCAGTCCATCCCCAGAATCACGCCAATGTCCTCCATCGGTATCACAATCAGATCAGCGGGAAGGCTGTGCCCCCCAACACTGACCTCACAGTCTGTGTAAACCTCCTCTGCTACAAACAGCTGACCACCCGGGCCTCTGATCACAAAAGGATCCTCTAACAACACACAATCCTGTCCCAAACTCACAGCAAAACTATTAGCAACAAACGAGTGTGGTTACCAGAATCAAAAAGTGTGCAAACTAGTCTGCCAGAAACTATAACCATACCTGCCACCACTGAACCTGAAGCTCTGGCATCTCTGTGTGTCAGGTGTGGATATGCCCCTCAGCTCTCGGTGAAATAGAAGCAACCACACTCTATGTCGGACGGGTAGCTGCTGGCCAATACCCTCCCTGCGACTGCTGTCCTCCCCCACGTGTTTGGGAACCACGACCTCCTACTCATCCTCCAGCGCTCAGTGCAGGCAGCATCTACTGACCTACAACCCTAGATGGGTAGTACCTCTTGATGTGGCCCAACTGGCCACACTGGTAGCAGAGGGGAACTCGATTCCCGCCCTCGGTAGGTCCTTGCTGATGGCTCGGCGGGGGTCCAGTTCTGGTAGCTGGCCCCTGTCGAGGGCCTCCAAAGGCCACTGAAGGCCCCGAAAAGTGTGAAGACTCTCCTGTGGGTGCCGTGTGCCTTCACTCCCGCAACCCTGTGAGTAGTCTGATTGGTAGGGCCTCTTCCGTCCACTGTCAGTCTCACGTACGGCTAAGTTGGTCTCCTCATAGGTCATAGTTGCCTCCACCACTCTCGAGAATGTGGGCAGCTTTAGGGTTTTGACATGCCCCCGAATAGTAGGCTAGAGACCCTCGATAAACCTCCACAGGCACACCTCCTCAATAGCCACAGTTGTCGCAACGAAACGAGACAGCTCCAGGAAATGCGTACCGTATGCGCTCACAGTCATCGTCCCCTGGCAGAGAGTGTGGAACTCCTGCCTCTTCTAATCCTACCATGTCTGCAGGAAGTACTGCTCGCAGAAGATGGTGACAAACTAGTCCCACGTCAGCTCTACCCCCTCCTGACCTCTGACTGCCCTCCACCACCTATGTGTCGCACTCTCCAACTGGTATGTGGCAAAGGCCACACGGCACTCTGCAGGGGGGCGAAGGGTGTTGAACACCCTCTCGATCTGCTCTAACCAGTCCTCCGCCTCAGTCGGGTCCTCATCCTCCTTGAAGGAGGGGGTCTTCAACTTCCGGAACTATCCGAAAAGCTCGTAATCTCGCTGAAGTGGGGAAACGGGCACACCTCCAGGCAGGGAGGGCTCACTTTCAGAAATGTCAGGGTGCGGTGGGGGCGGTGGAGGACCACACCCTCTCCCACGTCCAGTGCTGCATCTGTCTTGTGGTCCCACAGAGGACTCCCCATCCATGTCTCCAGCGAGAGGCACCCATGGAGGCGGGTGGAGCTTCTCTCATACTATCTTGGGTATCAGCTGGGTGAGGTCCTAGGACTGAACGCCCAGAAGAAGTGGCTAGTTCACCGAAACGTCGGGCTCCACACGTCTGCCCCTCCAACCTCATCCACAGCTATGTCCGCAGCCTGCCTCATTGACTCCACGTCGAGGCATTTCCTGCAAGGAGACGCGAACAACAGAATAGGAAGACGTCAATTTCAACGGACATTCAGCAAAACAACCTCAGAACAGATGTCAAAAGGTACGTTGTGGTGGTTACTCTAGTTACAAGCACATGAATTGGTTATTCTTAAGCTAGTTGGTTCACTTCTCGGGATGACCTTGCTCTAATACCATCATGTTACACCTTGATTCCCAAATCCCTACAGGACACGAGACTGGACCGACTCGATTAATCCCAAGACCCAGTCATCCAACGAGAAAGTAACCAAAAAGCAGGAAAGTAACCTACATTCACTACGCTAAGCAACTAATAGTAAAAAGGTGTAGTAGTGAAGAAGAAAAAACTGTTACAGTATATATCACCACCACAACAGTAGAAAGTAACAAGTACAGGAACATAAAAAATAGAAAATAAAGGTACAAGAGTCTACTCACTACAGCAGAAAGAAGTACGACAAGAAGCTACAACTACTGGGCTCTACAAGGCCTAGCACCCTTTGCAGCCGTAGGCTCCAGCTACTCAAGGCCTAGACCTGAAAAGGGTTATGAGTACATAAAGTCAGCAAATGCTGAGTAGAGCGGCAACCAACTAACTAAAGCAGTAAAAGTGGACAAGTAGCTATTGCTTTTCAATTACTTTCTTTAACTAATTATTCTTTTTCACCACTTGGTTTATTTATCAGGACTCTTTCTTCATCTGGAATGTTCCTCGTGGAAACGATCTTGATTGCAGTCTTTTTCGAGCAGTAGAAGGCACAAGTAGTGCTGTCCTGGCTGAGAGAGTCCCCCATAGTGATCCTACACCCAATCAACCACCCCAAGGTCATGGACAGATGTAAAGGTGACTACGGCATGCATGATAAGCGCATGGGTACCTACCCTTCACTGGCACATGGTCAGTCGTTTCCATTAGTGGGTGTGCCCAAGTACAGCACGGAACCAGTATAGGGCCTAGCCCTCTCAGTGACAGGGGTCTAGCCCCTAAGAACCAAATAGGGGTCTCTCCCCTCCACAATCTACCCACCCTCGCCTGACTACCCTGGTTTGCCCAGTGGGCCTAACAAGTCAGTGTAGGGTGGCTAGCTGAACCCTGGGCCCCGTAGGGTGACTTGCTCTCTCCCTACACTAGTAGCTCACCCCGGTACTGTGTACGCGAGGGCCAAGAAGTCGGTACAGAGTGGCCAATCCTAACCCCAGGTCCCAACCCAAGGGCAGCTAGCTCTACTCTACACTAAACAAGGGGACAGTCGCTCTCGTTGGTACTCCATACTCAAGGGCCAGCTCAATTCCCCACCTACATTTCCAGATCCATTCTATTTATTTCCAGGAGCTCTACTCATAATTCCTCGTAGGGTTCATGCTCATATTCCTCATGTCAAGCCATACTAGGTTTCATCATTTCTATTTCCAATCTCAGGTTATACATATGCATCTCGTATTGATATCATTCACATTTCCATATATAGGTTATACATAGGTAGCTCATTTTTCGATCATTAACATTACCATTCTCAATTTATATACCAATAGCTCGTATTATGCCATTTAACGTATACAACAGGAAAATTGCATGCAACAGTTAGCTAGCATAAGTACTTCATATTTGACAGGCAGTTGTTAATCATTTACAGGCAATTGTTATCATTCTATCTACTCATTCAAGACTGCAATTCAATCATCCAATACAGAAATTTCAAGTGTTTCTCGTCCTAGGATTCATGCCATATCCTAGGTTCTAATCATTCATTCCACACATGCATTTAGGTTATAATTAAATTAGGGGGAAGCTACTCTACCAGTAAACCCAGCAGTATTGGGGGCTTGAATGGAAAGCTCACGTGCCTCAGTAAGCCCCGAACCTGCAATGGAACGAAGTCCTATCACAGGGAGCAATCAACAATGGAACTATCAGAACAGTATGGAAAACCTTCTAACAAGTAGAGCAACACACAAGCAACACATCGGTATCCTATTTGTGTGAAACAGAACTCAAACAGACCCTAAATGGGTCAAAAATAGGGTTTCTATCTCAAATCAGACGTCTGGAATAACTTCCAGTCATCTTAAAATTGCCCAGTAGCATACTTAACTCTCTGCGCCAATCCTCGGATGTCCAAGACATCTTTTGGACCATTTGGACCCAGCTCGAGATGTCCGACCACCTCTCCGGACATCTGGAAGTGCTTGCTGTCATCTGGTTCATCGCCTAGACGTCTAAAATGCATGGGAGGGCGTGTCCCGTGCCTTCCCGAAGTGAATCCTGCACGAAACCACGCAATCTTCTCAAAAGGGCATGCAACAGTGTATCGGCAAAGTGACCTGCATAGCCGTATCTGCAAAGAGGATGTACCTTCACGAAGCCCTCACCTCAGACATCTGGAACCACCTCCAAACGTCCGCACCATCTTCTGGAGGTCACTCCAGACATTTGATTCTAGCAAAAACCTAGAACCAGAACCTGCTTCTACTGCTCCTGTACTGCACACCCTCACCTGCAGCTCCGGCTGCAGCAGTGTCAGGGAGGACCTTCTCGACGCACTCCACTACCTTGCGCATGCGCCACTCTAGTTGTGCGCTCACCGGTGAGCTCCCACACGAGCTCGCGAGCTCACTCTCCTCCTCCTCTCCTCATGCCACTCCTCCTCGACGTTTCCCATGCTCTCTCTCGCTCACGCTGCCTCTCTCATTGGAGTAGAGAAGAAGAGGGGAAGGGGCTGGTGGCTAAGAAGTGAGGAGAAACGAGAGAGGAGGAGGGGGTTTTATAGATCGGTGGGTTAGGGTTTGCTTGGAGGCAGGGAAAGAAAGAGGAGAAAAAATGAGAGGGTACTATCTGTGCACAGCACACGCACAGACGCGATCTCGTACCCAAAGATTTTTTATTTCCAAACGTCTGGGAAGGTGTCCAAACGTCTAACCAGACGTCTGACCCACAGTCCAGATGTCTTAAAAGGCTCAAACAACATGAGTCTTAACAGTCAGGGAGAGGTTTCAACTGAAGGTCGGGGGCTTATATGGTTGAGGGTTTCATAATAGATGCCCCCATCTCAGGTAGCAGATCTACCTTGGGTAGAGATGATGGCAAAAGAGACTCAATAGAAACACCCAGCAACTCCTCAAGTTCTAGTATATCCCCTTCACATTCCTTCAAGAGATGGGAATGCTCATTTAGCATGACTTGCTGAAGGGGGTCATCACATAACATTGTAGGGGTTTCCTCTTCAATCAGGTCATCTATCACCTCAACTTGAGAACAATCCTCAAGCCTGGCTTGTTTGTAAGCATCAAATACATTAAGCTGGATTGTTCCCAAAGCTTATTTTCAATGCCCTAGTATTGCAATTGATTGAAGCATGCGAAGTTGCAAGAAAGGGGCGGCCCAAAATGATGGAGGGTTTGGTTGGCTCGTTGGTAGGGTCAGTTTCCAAAACTAAGAAGTCAACAGAGAAGAAGAAATCTCCACTCTTACGAGGACATCTACCAAAATTCCCTGCAGTGTCTTAAGTGATCGATCAGCAACTTGGAGGATTACTGGGCTAGGCTTCAGATTGCGTCCCTCAAGTTGTTCATACACGTAGCTCGGAAGGATGTTCACCCCCGCACCCAGATCAAGTAGAGCCTCATCAATCTATAAGTCACTAATAACCACTGAGATGCACGGGGCTCCTAGGTCCTTAAGTTTCTGGGGTGTGCCATGTTCAACAATTGAGTTAACAGAATCAGGTAGGACAACTTTTGATTGGACCTGTTTCCTAGATTGCTGCTTTTTCATGCACAGGTCCTTTAAGAAGCAAGCATAAGATGGAATCTTCCTGATGGCTTCAAGCAAAGGCAGGTTAATCTGCAGTTGCTTGAAAGTTTCCATGATCTCATCCGTCTTATCTTTGGCTCCAAATGAGCCAGCAGAAGTCTGCCTAGAGGTGGATAAGCACTCTAGAAAGGGCACTCTCGATCTCTGGGTGGAAGGGTTGTCATGTTGAGTAAGGGGTGGAACGGGGGCAACTTCTTCCGGTGAGGTGATTTCAAGCAGAGAAGATTTGGGCAAGTCTTCTTCGGTGGGGGTGAAAGTTGGGGTGGATGGCTTTTTAGGTAGTGAAACCATAGGAGCATCAGGTTTGGAAATTTCTTTCCCACTCCTCAGAATAGTCACCGCTTGAGCATGCTCCCTAAAGACAATCCCTTTTCCTTTAAGATTCTCCTCAGCAGCACTGGAGAGCTTCCCAGTTTTCCTCTGTCTAACGGCCTCAATAAGGTGTCCTATTTATGATTTCATCTCATGTATAGCCTTGTCATGAGATTGGATGATGGCACTTTGACTTTCTTGCATAGTTCTCAACATTGCCTTCAATTCATCCATCACAGAGGTCTTAGGTTGGGAAAAGGTCTAAGGTTGGTTCATTTGATGGTTTTGAAAGGATTGTGGTTTATAATTCCTTGAATTTGAAACATTTCCTTGTCTCTATGAAAAGTTTGAGTGGTTCCTCCATCCCTCATCATAAGTGTTGGAAAAAGGGTCATTATGAGGTCTAGGATGGAACCCTTGAGCGACATTCAGATCCACTTGTACAAGCTCAGGGAATTGGGAGGCCAAGTGGAAATCCATAGTGGCATGTGTATTGCCTTAGCAAATTGAGCATTCAAAAGCTTGGGATGTGTAGTTGTTAGATACGAATTGGCTCGGGCTCGACATAAGCATTTTCATGTTTTGATTCAATAATTGAATCTAATAGGCTAAATTATGGGTGTCACTTGCCTCATTCGCCTCCAACTTTCTTTGCATGAGAGTGGGTTTTCTATCCATGTAGGTAGAATTCAAGTGAATAGAATTCTCACTCAAAGTATCAAAAAGGTTCCAAGCTTCATCCTTAGTCTTAGATAGAAAGGTTCCTACACAGGCACCATCCACAGTTTGCCTATGCGAATCATTAAGTTCAGTGTAAAACCTTTCAACCAGTTGCCACTTAGGCACCTGGTGATGTGGGAAAAGTCTCAGCAAGTCATTAAAGTGCTCCCATGCATCATGGAAAGCTTCCCCATCCATTTGAACAAAACTCATAATTTCCCTCCTAAAGTGATTTATTTTGATCATGGGGAAGTACTTCTTCAAAAACTCTTTCTTCAGGGCATCCCAAGTGTTAATATCATCGAGGGTGTGATACCAATACTTGGCTTTGTCCTTAAGGGAGAAGGGAAAGAGGGTTCGCATTTAAGCGTCATTAGTAACGCCCTGCAGGTTCACCATGAAACAAACCTCGATGAATTCCTCTATATGCCTGTAAGGATCTTCCCTAGCAATACCATAAAAGGAGGGCAGCAAGGATATGGTACTACTTTTGATCTCATAAGGATTGTCCCCTCTTTGTCTACGTAGTGTAGGGCCAACTTGATTGGTTGGAATGAAATATTCCTTAAGGCTCCTTTGACCGGCCATTTCTACCCTTGGAAGGTTTCTTCTTAAGATTCTTTCAGGTTCAGGATCAAACACAAGTTGTCTCCTAAGAGAACGCCTACCAAGCATGCACTACAAACACAATTCAAAAGGACTTGTTTGGTCTTTACAAATATAGGCTTTTGACTTTAGCTCAAATTGTAGGTGACAAGTACTGGAAGAATCTCCCCAGGTGACTTCGGTCCTCGCTTGATGAGAGCCTCATCATGAGCCATAACTAGCTCATTTTGACCCAATAAAGAAGATAAAAGCTCCTACATAACCTAGAAGAAGGCCTAACTGAAGGAGCAAGTGCTCTGAGAAGAAAACATGAAATAAAGGTTAAAACTGCAATTTTACCATTGCAGTAGATAAACAGGATTTCTTAGAGGCAAAACACAGGTCAAATGGTCTAAATGAGATAAAAAGTGGGTTGAGTCAATCAGAAATGGGTTCATGTGCAATCTAAGAACTAAAAGACACTTGGTAACCCTAAAACAGACCCGCTTAAATTAACAAGGTTCTGGTCAGAACAAAAAGCAAGTAACCCTCTACAAATCATGGAAAAACATACTCGAGGGTTTAGAACACTTAATTTGGCCTTTGGAACCTAGTTTGACCTAGATTAGGGTCCTAGCTCTTCAATTAACCTAATTTAGGTTTTTACGCAAAATATCCAGTCAAACGAGGTCAAACCTGAAATCTAACTTCTCCATTGGATTCCTTAGGCCAAATTAGGTTTATACCAAAATTTGGACCTAAGGAGAGGTCATCTTGACCTACTTTGCAATTTAGTACACCCAAATCACAAATTGGTCCCTATCTTTTGAATACCGTTGCAGAGAACCCCCTAGGTTCTTCGCCTCCTTTGCAAACCGGTCCTGCCGCCATTGCTAGGGCAGAACCGAGCTCCGGCGAGGTTCGGAGAGGGATTGCTCTCTAATCCCTCAGAAATTCCCTCCCAGAAATGGAAGGAGAATTCTCTGAAGAATTGCCTTCCATTTAAGACCAATATCGATCCCTGGTGTGAACCCAATCTCTCGTGCGAACGCACGAGAGATTTGGGTATCCTAACTCCTTTCCATCTCCGGCGACCAACCTCAGGCAATCACGTGCCCTTCACGCCCTGCACACCAAGTCCAGCGCCTATATAAGAACCCACAACTCCGGCCGAAGAGGCTAAGCTTGATTTTGACGGAGATCCCCTCCAAATTTCTTCTCTCCTATCTTCGGCCAAACGACCCACAAGCTCCGGCGACCGCTTTCCCTCCTTCTCGTCACTCTGCTGCCATACCAGCAGCAGAGTCCTCTCCGCCTCTTCCTCCCGCGGCGCGCTGTACCCTGCGCGCAAGCTCCTGACCTCATCTTCGTCGCCGCTTCCTCCCCCAGGGTCTTTCTTCCCCGACGACGGCAGTCACGAGCCGTCCTCTCCACTGCCTCCCTTCACTCCAGACAACCCCAGATACGTTCTCCATCCTCTCCTCTCTCTTTTCCCCCTGTTATCTCCCTTGATCGACCCTCGACAGACGCTAACCACCTCCATCGTCTTCGCCTCCGACCGCACTCCGGCGAGCCGCCCACACCACTCCAGCCCTCCACACGGCTCGCCAACCACCTCGAAAGCTCCGCCTCACCTCCAGGAACACACTCCACCCTCCCACTGCCACTCCAGCCCTCCACAACCACCCCCCGACCAACCCACCATCTCCGGCCACAGGTTGACCTAGGCACGCACGCCTAGGGCCGACCTGCGGCCTGCTGCACTGCCCACCGCCTTCGCCGTGCCACGGCGAAGGTCTCTATCTATTCTGATTTGGCCGAGAGGCGCATTTTGTGTACGACAGGATTCGAGCTGCTGCCGCCATGGACGACCTCTGATGAAGCTCCCGCGAAGCTCCAGGCACCCGGTCTTCCAGACTACAGGTGCTGCATACTAACGCAAGTGTCGCGAGGTGAACGAATCCAGCCGAGGAGCGCTAGCAGAGCCAGCAGCTGCGGGGCAATCGCACGACGAGGTTTCTGCAGGCGTGCGTGAAGGCGAGACCAGATAGTCCCACATCGTGGGATTGCAACCGGCAGGTACCGTATAAGTTGTTTTTACGCTTTTATTCTTATCGCCTCAGTAAGCACAAGGGTGAGGTCCCTCACTGACCCCACCCGCCTCGTCCGCGGCCTGACCACGCGGGACCTGGCGGATCCGACCCGACCTAGACCTACGCACTCCTCGCGCACCACACACCTGCAGGTGCGCCTAGTCCCGGGTACGATCCGACCCGATTGAGACTGTGGCTCTGGTAGAGCGGTTAGAGTGAATTGCTTGAGAGAGAGACACGCGCGGGTAGAGGGAGAAGGGTTAGGTTTTGTTCCCTGTGCGGCAGGCTGATTGCAGGAGAAGGACTTGGCCGCTGCAGAAGAAGGAGAAGCAAGATAGAAGAAGAGAAAGAAAGAAGTCTTCGCAGGAGAAGAAGGAAAACAGAAAGGTTAGAAGTCTTCGCAGGAGAAGAAGAAGAAGGACAAGGGAAGATTGCAAAGAGATCCGAAAGGCAAAGCAGAAGAAGAAAAAGAGAAAGAAAGATCACATTTAAGACGTCTGATACATAAATCAGACGTCTAATTCTATTTTTTTTACATCTTTCTTAAAAACTCTTTGAATCAATTATATTTGCATTTAACAGTTGTATTCTTGGGTTTTACAAAGTACTGAGTTTGCTCCCTGTGTTCGACCTCGGATACTCTAGTTGTTCGAGTAATAAAATTATTTGTTTAAACGTTTTGTCGGTTCTACTGCAACGTAATACGCCTTTAAATCCGCACAGAAACGTTGACAACACCGCTCAGGTGGTCTCTAAGCCTCTAGTGATTATCCCTAAGGTTGTGGCTGATACTAGTTATTTTTCTTTCGATGCTTCTGTGGTGAATGACACTATGATGAATGTTTCCTCCATGCTAGATTTTCATGTTTCTTCGTCGCCCACCTCCCATTTGAAATAGGTTGGGAAAGACTTGATCTCCTCTCTTGTGGCTTCTCGATCATCTGACCTTCCCTCGGTTTACCCTCACAATTTGTTGTTTTGCAAATCCTCTAGTGTGAGGGATTTTTCTAATGGCATTTGTTTTTAGACTATTTCTGCTGATGGAACTAAGGCTGCAAATTTTGATTCTATAGTTTTTGTTGCTAATAATCTAAATGGTAAGCTTTCTTGGTGTTTTTACCTCCCTCGACCCACTCCTCCCTTTGATCCTACTCCCTTATTACAAAATTACCTCAGGAGGGTGGGATTGAGGATGTGAGCAATGATGGTTACAATGATTTTTCCTCTTCTAAAGCAAGATGTCCTGATCTTCCAAGTTTTCCTATCCCCACGTCGATTACCCACCTAGATTTAGCACATGTGGCACACTCTCCATCTAGGCTAAGAGGAGTCTGTGGGGGTCAATCTTCGTCAAGTTTGACTAGGATTACAAGAAGTTGATCAAAATCAAAATCTCAATCTATGTCCCAATGAATTATCTTTTTTGGAACTGCCATGGTATTATCAACACTCCTACCCTAAATTGCTAAAAGGCTCTGATCTCATCTAATCATCTCCACGTCATCTTTTTATTGGAACATTTCGCCAACCCCTCCGACATTGATCATACTTTATTAGCTCTTCGGTTTTATCATGCCCTTTCTCCCTTGGAATGTCCTAATATCTGGTGCCTTTGGAAAGATTCAATTTCCATCTCCTTGTTCACGTACTTTCAAGCTTTAACAGTTAAGTGCTAATTTCTTGGCTATACCCTCACCCTCTCGGACGTTTACAATTCCTATGATCCTGATACTAGGCTCAATCTCTAGGCTCACCTCTCCTCAATCTATTCCTTATTTTCTTCCCTTGGATTATTGGGGGAGACTTTAAATCCAACCTTTCTGCTTCTGAAAAGAGAGGTGGTCATCCTTTCTCTTCTTCTCAATCCCTCCCTTTTCAGCACTTCATTGATACTGTTGCTCTTATTGACCTTCCTTTAGTAGGTAATCAAATGTTCTGGTGTAATGGTAGGCTTGGGCACTCTAGGATTTACCAAAAGTTAGATTGCGTCCTTCTTAATCATATTGCGATGGCTCTTGTCCCCACTAGTTGTTATCTTTTCCATCACGTTTCAAATCATGCTCCCATGCTTATCTCTTTAGCTGCCACCCCGGTGGTTCATCCAAGGCCCTTCAAGTTTGAGAACATGTGGTTGAGGGATGGTCGTCTCCGTTCCTTGGTCAACTCCATTTGGCACTCCTCTAATCCCTCTAGCCATAATCCTATTTCCAATCTTTACTCTAAGCTTCATGTCGTTAAGAGGAGTCATAAAAGTTGGAATAGATCGAGTTTCGGTAATATTCACAAGAAAGGTTGTAGATCTTGAATCTCGCTATGCTAAGTTAGACCCTAAGCTCTCCCTTCATTGGGATCCTTCCACCGCTGCTAAGCTCAATGATACTTCTCTTCTCCTCGATAATGCCATAGTAAAGCTCAATGACTTTTATATGCAGAAATCTAAAATTGACTGGTTAAATCATGGTGAGAGTTGCAAAAAATTATTATTTACCTCCATCAAAAGGTGCTTTGCTAAATGTGCTAAATCTTCTCTTACTTCTACTATTGGGGATGGTTTCTGGGATAGAGTAGCCTCTCTTTCCTATCATTATTTCAAGAACCTGCTCACATCTCAGTGTAACATTCATGTTAACTCCTTTCTTGATTCCATCCCCCTGCCTCGACTCTCTTTCTAGCATGCCCAGGAACAAGACACCGAGTCCGAATGGTTTTAATGTTGAATATCTCTCACTTCTGGGACCTTATCAAGCCGGATGTTATTGAGGCTATCACCTACATCTTCTCCTCTAAATCTGCTCCATGGGCTTTCAACAACACTTTCATCTCTCTTGTTCCTAAAACTCCTACAGCCTTGAACCTCTCTCATTATCGTCCCATCAATCTCTGTAATGTCCTTTACAAAATCATTTCTGGGATTCTGGCAAATCGCCTCTGCTTCCCTCTTCTCAAAATCATTTCCCTAGAGCAGATCGACTTAATCAAAGGCAGGCCTATCTATGATCATATTGCATCTACTTTTGAGCTTGCCCAACATATTAACCAGAAGTCTTTTGGCTCCAACGTCATTCTCCAGCTTGATTTAGAGAAAGCTTTCGATCTTGTAGAATGGAGCATCCTCTTTGAGGTTCTTCATTGCTTCGGCATCTCTTCTGATAATATTTCTCTTATTAGAGCCTTCGTGCAGCATGAAGGATCCCTAGTTCTCGTATATGGGAGTTTTTTGAAATTTTTTGCTGTCAATCGTTGTCTTAGGCAAGGAGACGCTATCTCTCATTTCCTCTTTGATATCTTCATGTAACCTTTTATTCGTGGGATCAAGGAGCTTGCCTATTTTGGTAAAATTTTCCCCTTCTCGGTTAAAAGAGATGTCTCCACCCCCACTGCCCTTCTTTACGTTGACAATATCATCTTCACTAGTGGCAGCATCTCTTCTATCTGGAACTTGGCTTCCTCCATTTGAGATTTTTAGTCTTCTATGGGACAATCTGTCAGTCTTCCCAAAAGCTTCTGCTTTCCGGGCAGGCATTTCCCCCCTTCCCATAGAGACTGCATTCTCTCTATCTTGGGCTTTAATCTGGGTTCCATCCCTTTTACTTATCTTGTTTGTCCCATCTTCTATGGCAGATACAAGATTTCTTATTTTAATCCCATTGTGGATAAGATTAGATCCAAACTTGCTAGCCGGAAAGCCCATCTCCTCTCTTCTGCTAGCAAAATTCTTATCTAACATGTCTTGACCTCTACCACTATTCATACGCTCTCTGCCATCGTGGTCCCCAAATCAGTCTTTCATAAACTCCAAGCCCTATTTGCTGACTTCTTCTAGGGCCCCTTTGATCTAGGCTCTCACCACCATTGGGTTTCTTGGTCCTCTAGAGCTCGTCCCCTTCAATATGGTGAACTTGGTATTCTTGACTTAAATCTTTTCCTCAAGTCCTTGAGAATGAAGCGAGCTTGGCTATCTTCTTTGGCGACTCCACTCACCACTCTTTTTTGAGGGATCTTTTGCTTTATCATTCCTCCTTTGAATCTTCTCTCTCTGCACTCCTGCCTGCTTCTCCAAGCTCTTCAGGAACTTAGGCCCAACATTTGCTGGGAGGTCCATGAGGGTTTCATTGACTTCTGGTATGATTTATGGATTGGAGACTGACGTGCTATAGACGCATTTGTTTAAAAGGATCATTATAGTTTGCATTCGCAACGTCGATTTTAAATGAAGAAACGGACGTGAGTCTGAGTGTCGAACTTAGGGAGGCATGAAAATCGGATTTTTCGTGTCACTTAATGTCACGGAAATGACGGGCTTTTGCTTACGAGAAGGCACGAGAGAAAAGTGAGTGAGAAAGAGAAAGAGAGAGAGAGAGTAGTGTTAAAGTCTTTTAAATCATGGCATTCACTTAGATCAAGATGGAAAACAACATCAAAACTACATTTAACATGCAATTCAAGTGCTACAAATATAGCAATAGCTAAATGCTTAAAGAAAAGGAAACTAAAGCTAGAGTAAAGGGAGAGAAAGTGAGAGAGAGGGGAGATGGTGAGGCGGCCATGGTGGTAGAAGAGGGCTCCTTCAGCGGCTCATCAACTCCAATGATTACAAGGGATGCTTACGGGAAGCTAGGAGGGAGGTATAACACTTGCTAAGTGAATTCAATGCTTTACATGGGTGGTTGGAAGGGGTTTATATAGGAAGAAGGGGTTTCTAACTTAAGTACGGGTCTTAGCGACGTCCAGGACGTTGCTAAATCCATGCTAAAGGCGTTGGTGTAGACCCCTGTCCGCTGGTCTCACACGTGCCCCCGTTCATCTTCACGCATGATCCGTGTGTGATCGTTGTAGGCCATCCGATCGAAGATCGGATAGCTGAGATATCACGAATGGTGCGCATGGATTGTGCCTCAAGCACACGTGAGCACAAGCATGGATCGCGCACATCATCATAGGCTCCCAGCATCTACATTCGAGGAAGTGCTGTGTGGCACGATCGTCGCCCTCCTCACGTCGATCCACAGCCTTAATCGGTCGCACCCGCATGAGAAGTAATTTGGCAACACGCGGGGTTTCGAATGCATGCCGCTGCCTTTGTGAATGGCGTGCAACCCGCTACATTGGGAGGCTGGATGATCGTGAAGAGGAGGCGGGGCACACGAGCGTGGAGCGCTGTGGAGCTGTTCGAATGAAGATTGATGGTCAAGATTCATCCTGTGGTGAAGGGCGGTGGAGTTGTGCTACGGTCGAGGGGAGCAGCATTGTCGACACATGGTGGCTTTCTGATCGTTGATCATCAGATCAATGGTTAGAACTTCTTGGGGCAATTGTGAGAGCTCGGGATGTCGGAGTTAGTTGATTTTATGTCTATTGGACTCCGTTTGTTGCTTTGAATCCATCCGTGTGGTCTAATTGCTCATTTGAGGCTTGTTTTGACATGAACTTATAGAAATGGCCATTAATACTGTTTAATAAGCAATCTAAATGTGTGATGCATGTCATTCTCCCATGCCCATTTCTGATGTGTTATTTGTGCACATTACCCTTAAGATAAACTCCAATTGACAGAATTATTACCCCAAAATGTAGTGTTATCATACCCCCAAGCTTACTCCTTGCCAGTCCGTAGCAAGGTTCATTCTAGCCATTATTATTAGTCAGAATCTAAGAAGTGATTACTTAGACAATTTTTTTCTTGTCAACAAGAGGAAATATACTAAGATCTTTATCTACAGAGACTAAACAGTGCCTGGGTGTTTGCCAAAATATGAATTTCCTGAATTCTTGCTTTAAGGCATGTATATATATATTTTTTACTTTTCATCTTTTCTCATTTTTAGATCTTTGGAGTTAAGAGTGTGTTGGTTACTATTTACGCTACCCAACCCACCCAAAACTTGAAAAGGATTCTAAGTGCTAAGCATCTTGGTGTGAAGATCGTGATAGACTCACTCGATGGTAATTCAGACAGACTTCGGGTTTCTACACCCCTAGGTGACTGGGAAAGGAAGTGTTTTTCCTGAAGGTGTATTTGTCCAATTGGTAGCTTTCTCCCTACTTTTGTTCTACTTGGGGTCAACAAAAAGACTTTTCCAGTGTATATCTCCTCGGCTTGCCCTACTTCCCCGCTTCTTCCTTAAGTGTTTTAGGTCTTTTTGTGCATTTAACGAGCTGGGTTCTGGACAACCGACCAATAGGTTGTTACCCATGATTACTTACCAGTCATACTCGTGCGATGAAGTGTGGCTTATTTTGTTCTTTTTTTTCTTCTCTCTTCTTTTCTTTTTTTTAGTAGGTGGCTTCCCTGACATCAAATTTATCTATAGGCAACAAAAAGAAGGTGGTTCTGTGGTTGGGCTCTGGACAACTGGCCAGTGGGCTTGCCAGCCATATCACCTTAGAAGGTTCAATAGCTACCCAATTTCTGTCAGAATCTCCGAGGAGTGAGTTAGTGCAAAAATGTGTGCAGATGCTTAGACTAAAAGTCCCTTTGAGTTAGAGGGCGAGTTGATAAGTCGTATACTTATCACCTTATTTTATTGGTAGATTAGAATAAATTAAGGTTGTAAGGATTTGAAGCTAAATCCATATTTTAATGGACACCAGGGATGATTAAGCCTGAAGGCCTGAAAGGTCTAAGTGTTCAGGTTCTTTTTGTATTATTTCCCACTGTTGACAAGTTCCTAATGCCTAAGTTCTTTTCTTCCTAAATTCAATTTTTTTTTATTTTATTCAGACTGACTAAATGAACTCAGAATCATGCAAATTACCACACCCCCATGTTTAAGTTGGACAATGTCCTGATTGACAAATACATGGATGCAACAGGGGTTCAGAAAGATATTACCTGAATGAACTAAAATACCTGATCAGTCTGAATCTTCTGGGTTGCCTCTTAGGAAGGGCTGAGTTTAATGCCTCCAGTTGGGCGGTACTTCGTGTCATCCCTCAATGAGGGTGACAACCTCCTTTGGGTGAACCTGGGCGAGGAAGTGTTTCAATCTCTGACCATTGACTATAAAAGTATGCCTAGTATTTGGATCTATGATTTCAACTGCCCCATTGGAGTAGGGCTTGACTACCCTAAACGATCCTGTCTGCTTGGACCTGAGCTTCCCTAGAAAGAGTTTTAGTCGGGCGTTAAAAAGCCAAATTTGCTAGTTAGGCTTGAAGGTCTTTCTATGGATGAGTTGGTCATGGATGACTTTCATTTTCTCCTTGTACAGTCAACTATTCTCAAAGGCATACTGACGAATTTCCTCGAGCTTGGAGAGTTGAGTGTCCACTATGCACTGGCTAACTGGGAATCCATGTTACATTGCTTAACGGCCCAGTAAGCCCGGTGTTCCAACTCGACAGGAAGGTGGCAAGCTTTGCCAAAGACTAGGAGATAAGGCGACATGCCTATTGGGGTCTTGAAAGCGGTCCGGTATGCCCACAGGACATCATCCTGTTGTGCAGACCAATCCTTCCTGTCAAGTCTCATAGTCTTCTATAGAATATTCTTGATCTTCCTGTTTTAGAGCTCGGTCTGCCCATTCATTTGTGGATGATACAGGGTGGCAATGTGGTGGGTAACCCCATATTTTCTAAGTAGGGCACGGAATTGTGTGTGGATAAAATGACTTCCACCATCACTGATCATGGCCTTTGGTATTCCAAACCAGGAAAAGATGTTCTGCTTAATAAAGTCCATGACGACCTTATGATCGCATCGGCAGGTGGCGACGGCTTCAATCCATTTGGAGATATAGTCTACAGAGACTAAGATGTACTCAAAGCCATTGGATGGTGGGAAGGGGACCAGAAAATCAATACCCCAAACATCGAAGATCTCGACGATCAGAATGGGCTAGAGGGGCATCATGTCTTTTTTGGTCATGGTCCCCAAAGTCTGGCAGTGAGAGCAAGTCTTAGCAAAGTTGTGTGTATCCTAAAATAAGGAAAGCCAGTAAAATTCGGACTGCAGAACCTTTGCAGCCATTTTATTTCTAGAGAAGTGGCCACCACAAACTTGGTCGTGACAAAAAGATATCACACTCTAAACTTCGTCCGCCGAGATACATCTCCTAGTGATCTCGTCGGCATAGAGGAGAAATAGCATGGGATCATCCAAGAAATAGTGCTTGGCGTCAGCCAAGAACTTATCCCGTTGCTGTCTGGACTAGCTATGCGAGGTCTGTCCTACAACTAGGTAGTTGACATAGTCGGCATACCAAGGTAGTTTCCTATCTTGCACAGCAAGAAATTGCTCATCGCGAAATGTGTCAGATAAAGGCAAGGAGGACCCAATGTGGTCTGGGAGTTGAAGTACGGGTGCTGTGGAGACTAAGCCCCTGAGGGTGTGGTAAGCTTGGATGCAATCAGAGGTCATGTGGAATGTGGCGTCATTGGCCAGAAGGTCGGTCAACGGTTTAGACAGCTTGGAGAAGTCTTCAATGAACCTTCAGTAAAAGCCAATGTGTCCAAGGAATGAATGGATTTGTTGGACTGAGCTAAGTGGAGGAAGTTTGGAAATCAAATCAACTTTAGCTTGATCCACCTCAATGCGCCTATGTGATATGATGTGACCGAGGATGATTTCTTCTTGAACCATGAAATGGCTCTTTCCCCAACTTAACACCAAATTAACCTCGATACATCATCTCAGGATTTTCTCCAAGTTGCTCAAACAATGGTCGAATGAATTCCCAAATACTGAGAAATCATCCATAAAGACCTCCAAGTATTCACCCAGCATCTTTGGTAAGATGGCTAGCATGCAACACTGAAAGGTAGCAGGTGTGTTGCATAACCCGAACGGCATACGACGGAATGCAAACATGTCATACAGGCAAGTGAATGTGGTCTTCTCTTGATCTTCAGGAGCAATTGCGACTTGGTTATATCCTGAATATCCATCTAGGAAGCAAAAATACTTCTGCCCTGCTAATAATTCAAGAATCTGGTCGATGAATGGTAGGGGGAAATGATCTTTCTTGATCGCTTAATTGAGCCTCCTGTAATCAATACACACCCCCCATGCGATGATGATGCAGGTGGGGATGGATTCACCATGCTCATTGGTGACAACGATGAGCCCAACTTTCTTCGGAACCACTTGAGTGGGGCCCACCCAGGGGCTATCGAAAATGGGATAGATGATGTTGGCGTCAAGCCATTTGATAATTTCCTTCTTAACAACCTCCCGCATATTTGGGTTTAACTGTCTCTGCATCCGATGGGAGGGTCGCACCCCATCTTCTATGTAGATCTTGTGGGTTCAATAGGTGGGGCTAATTCCTCTCAAATCTGAAATAGTCCAGCCAATGGTAGACCTATGTTCTGTGATAGGGTTGCTATCAATCTAAGTTCCTGATCCATGGTTAGGTTGGCATTGATAATTACTGGGAAGGTCTGGTCATGTCCCAGGAAGACATACTTGAGATTCTCGGGTAGCGGCTTTACTTCAGGTGTTGGTGGAACAATGTTTGATGGAAAGGGGAAAGGTGGGAGTTGATCAACATCAATCTCCTCGAATGGTGTTGGTTGATGGTAATCAGCCCTACAAAGGGCCACGGCCATAGATGGTGACTAGTCAAAACAATAGTTACAGGATTGGTAGTTCGAGATAGAACTAAGGGTGAGGCATTCCTTAACGAAAGGCTCCACAGGATCATGTTCCTTGATACAGTCAGAATCAAAAGACTTGGTCACCCGGAATATATCCAACTGCATCTTCTTTTCTCCGAAGGCGATTTCCATACATCCCGTGTCACAATCGATGTTTGCCTTAGCCATAGTTAAGAAAGGTCTGCCTAGGATGATGGGTGTGTTCTGTAGTTGTTCAGGGACTTCCATGTCGAGCACCAAGAAGTCAACCGGAAAATAGAATTCCTTGACCCAACACAATCACGTCCTTGACAACCCCCATTGGGGTTTTCATAGATCTATTAGCCAACTAGATGGCAATAGGTGTGGGCGTCAACTCTCCGAATCAAAATTGGTGGTACAGTGTTGTCGGAATCAGATTGGTGGAAGCACCTAAGTCCAAGAGCGCTCTATCAAATGTCATGTCCCCGATATTGTAGGATATCAGGGGTGCTCCTAGGTCAGTTCGTTTGAGCATTAGGTTGCTTGATATCACGGAACTTACTTGCTCTGAGAGCACAACCTTCCTAGGTGTTGGAGTTCTTGGCTTACGTTTTGGTGTACAGGCATCCTTTAGGAACTTGGCGTAAGCAGAATGTGCTTGACAGCTTTGAGGAGTAGAATATTAATTTGAACCTGCTTAAAGATCTCCAAAATCTCCTCAGTCTCCATAACACTTTTCTTTTTCTTGATTTCCTCCAAGGCCTCAGGATATGGTGTCTGAATGTGAATAGGGTCTATTTCTGGGTCCCTGGGTTTTTTCTGCACCTCTTCAGAGTCGGGCATTTCTGGGGGTGAAGTCACAGGAGGAGTCGGCCATTTGGGATCCTGGGTTTTGGTGTCGCTTCTCAAGGTTACCGTATTTGCAGAGGCATTGGGACCATGGGTTGATCCTTGAGAAGATGAGGAAGAAGAATCACCAAACCTAGGGGGTGTTTGTGGGGCAGGCTGGACCATGTGAGTCTATCCGGAATTGCCTTGGAACCATTGCAAATTGGGGCCTCTATTAATCATGTTTCGTGGGTTCGGTTATGGCTAGGAAAGTAGGGATCCTTGTTGTTTATAGTCTAACAGCTGGCTTAACTATCCCTTCACTAAAGCCATTTCCTCCTGGTGTTTTTGGTTCATTTTAGCCATCATTTTTATTAGGGTGTCCATTTGGTTTTGTAGGGGAGGGGCCACCCTATTCGGATTATAGGAGGGTCTAACTGGTGATCCTTGCTGATAAGAGGCAGGTTTGGCTATTGGTTTAGCCTAGGCTAGTTATGAAATTGAGGCGGTTTCTGGTTTGTCCAAGCAAAGTTTGGGTGATTATGCTAGTCGGTGTTGTAAGTGTTGGAGAAATGGTCAGGTTTGGAATAACCTTGGATAGCCTATACATCTTCAAAGATAGTAGATGTCGAGGGGGAGGGAAGTGAGTAATCAAGGGTTGAGGGAGTAAAGGTCCCTCCTTGGAATGTGGTCAAGGTTTGTTCCAGGTTCATTTGGCTTAGTGGCTAGCCAGGTCAACATCATCAGCTCTCTTTGCTAGGGAAAGGGTCTATAACAGGTTCCTAGTTTGGTTCAGTAGTTCATTTATCTTTTCATCTAACAATTCCACTCGATCCGATTTCTTAGCAATGATATCCATGTCAACCATTCCAGAATTTGCTTGACCTGATAGATCCCACCACAGGGTTGACTGGATCGATAAAACTGGGCCATGTAGTCATTTTTGAGTGAATTTTCGCTCATAGACTCAAAGAGCTCAAACGCTCACTCCTCGTCTTTATTCAGGAAGTTTCCCCTGCATGAGGCATCGATGAAGTTTCGAAGGTTGCTGTCCAGATAGCGGTAGAGGATCTAGGCCAATTGCCACCTTAGTACTTTGTGGTGTGGGCATCTCCTCAATAGTTCATTAAATCTTTCCCATGCCTCATGGAACTGTTCCCTGCCTTGGAGTGTAAAGGTAGTAATGGCTCTTCTGAGGCCATTGGTTTTTCCTATGGGGAAGAATTTCTTTAAGAATGCATGCCTCAGTTCTTCCCAAGTGGTGATGGGTCTTCCTAGGTTTCTAAGCTAGTGAGATGCTTTGTATCTCAGCGAGAAGGGGAACATCTTAATCAAAACAATGTCAGGCTAATGTCCCTGGGTTTTACAATCTGGACGATTTGGTCAAGATCCTCTAGGTGTTGGAAGGGGCCTCATTTGAGCTTCCATGGAAGTGGCTCTGAATCAAACTCAGGATGTTTGGTTTCAGCTCAAAATCATCTCCCCCTTCGAGGATCCTAAGTTATGGCTCAACCCGAATCATAGAAGGATTGTAGAAGTCATGGAGGGGCCTAGGTTGGTCCTGGAATGGTGGTGGATCAAGTGGTGGTTATCCTTGCTAGTCCTGGAAAGGTGGTGGTGGTTGCCCTTGTGGGTTCTGCAACCGATGTATGGCTTGCATGAAAGTGTGGATCTGTTACTACTGAAGTTGGTGATTTGCGTTGATCTACGCCTGTATGATGGCCATCATGTCTGGTAGGGGTTGGTCCTCAACCTCATCTATTCTAGGTTCAACCATGTTTCAAGCAAGATCAGGTCTCCTGGATTCCCATCCAAAAATAAACAACTCGAGATGAAGTGATCGTCTCCTGTGCATACACTAGAGAAGAATAGGAGGGGATGCGGAGAGCGACAGATATGAGAATTGTGTGTGCACAAGCAAGCAAGCCTAGTCCTTATAGTGTATTCCTTAGGGGACCTAGAAATCTCCAAAGGTGTAATCAAGTTCGTAGGCACTGGACTGCCCTTCCCAAAGCTAATCTATCCAGGTTGACTACGAGGGGATTATAGGGATGGTTCTTCCTTTGGTTTTCACTGCCAGCTCTGTAGACCCCACAACTGTGGTTGTTTGACACTTCCTAGCAGCCTAGTGATGAGACACTCATCATGATCTCTAATTACCCCTAATTAACTAGTCTTCCTAGTTAATTAGCTAAGGTTATGAATATATAAGGGTTAATTATAGAATAAGGGATATTTAGTTAAGGACCTTAAAATAAGTTAAAAATGACATTTTATCATTCAATTAACATTATTAATAATTTAGATAATAATTGTGCTCGAAATCCTATTAATCATTTCCTTAATTAATAAGATAAGCAACTTAAATATAATGTATAACTAAATATGTAATAACTTAAGTGATTTTAATTAATCTAATAAATTAACCTAAAATGGTCAAAAATGTAAATTCAAGGTGTAAACATAATATTTACCTTATTTACTAACATATATAAAAAGTTGAAAAATATTTAAGTTAAAATAAACCTTCAAAACCTGGGTTCACATTTTAGTCCTTAATATTCATTACAGTCGGGTCCTTATTTCTCACACAAGTCCTTAAGTTTTATTACTTTTATGTCCCTCTTCGTCTTCTTCTTCTTCAGCCGAACGAATGGCTAGCGGCAGAGAGTCACCCCATCGCACGATCATCGCCATGCCGACATCATTCCTCTTTGTCTAAGCTCTTGCAGCTTGCGCTCACCACCTCCACTTGATCCATCGGTCTGGATTAACTGAGAATCCTATTTTTCAGTGCGAGATAACCTCACCGGCGTTGGAGACGACGACGGAGGTTAGTCTCCTTGACCTCCTTCTTCAGCCAGACCCTGCCACTCTCTTCGCAGCAAACTGCTATAAATACCCTCTCACACGTCTGATTTTATTCAAGTTGGCTCCCTTCCCTCTTCTAACACTGTAGCCGAGTTCGATAGGCTATTCGTCCAAAACTCCGACGACTTCCCATTCCATCTTCCGACTTCCTCCATCCATCTTAAGTAGCTGAGGAGATCTACCGTGGTCTTTCGCACCTCTGACACAGGCGTCGACCCAAGGATTCCTCCGCTCCACCTCAAATCCGACCACCGGAGATCTTTCTTCCACCCTCTGATTTTGTTGTTCGCTATGAACCTTCGGCAGAACCCTATTGACCCCTTCGTCCAGGTAACAGTTGATTAGGAGTAGGAGTAGGAGTAGGAGTAGGCTAGCTTTGTTCATTAGTTTAGTTAGTTAGATTAGAGTAATGTTATAATTTAGTTTCATCTCCTTCGACTCCGGCGAGTTTCTTGAGCTCGCCAGAGCTTCAATCTTGTCTTTTAATTCATTGTACACCTTGTATCTTCCATGATCACTTCTAAATCATTTAATCGTTTAATTAAATCACCTAATCGCCTAATTCATATCTCACCTTCACCGACTATTGACACTGTCTATGGTGACAGTAATCAGCCTAATTCCACCTCCATTAGGTTCTTTCATCACTTATCACCACTTATGAACACTAATCAACATTATAATACCTATTATTATCATCTATAATTAAATGCCCAAATCTTAATTAAGCACCTGACCTCGCTGTCCATGGTAGCTCAGGAACCGTTCAAACTATAAATTAAATACATATTTATGAATATTAAACATCTGTTGACTTTTAATCTCTCAATCGACCAGTTAAACAAGTCCTGAGCTTTAACCACTCAAATCTTTTAGGAAAATAATTTCACTGTTAAATCTTAATTCTAATGGATAAATGAAGAACTAAATGTGATACTGAGGTTCCTTGCAACCTCAGAGTCTTGTCTAAATAAAAAATGGCTAGTTTTATCAATCTGTACATACAATTTTATATTTCCTAGACTCACCGGAGCTCCGGCGAGCTCCGACGAGTAATTATTGTGTTACAGCCTCTAAAACTTGCTAAGAAGCTCCAGAATAGTATAATAAGGATCACTGACTGTTTTGAAGATATTTGTTTGAGGATTTAGCCACTGGAGCCATAGATTTGACTTCGTCTTCCCCAACTCCGATGGAGTTGGAGAATTCTGTTAGGAAAGATATGAAGAGCATTTAAGAGCTCAGAAGCTTCAGTGCGATGCAATGAAGCTATTTAACCTTTAAAAC
The DNA here is from genome assembly GCA_037157565.1 of Thalassia testudinum. Taxonomy (NCBI): domain Eukaryota; kingdom Viridiplantae; phylum Streptophyta; class Magnoliopsida; order Alismatales; family Hydrocharitaceae; genus Thalassia; species Thalassia testudinum. Next base: position 12,157,485 of record JAZHRO010000036.1, read on the forward strand.
ATTGTAACAAACTCTGAATGATTCTGTCGAACACACACCTTTTTCAGTTCAGGCGGTGAGCCTGAGACCCTAGGAATCAAGGTTAAAACAACTTCCTGAAGATTTGAATAAGTTCTAGATGATGAGAGGACTTTATTTGAGGCATTAATATCTTGGGAGAAGATTTTAAACAGAAAGTCAAACTTGAGGCTTCCATAGTCAGACATGAGTATGATTATGGAGATATGAGCTTGAATTGAGGAATTAAGATGTGAAAACTATTTCTGGGATCTTATTTGATGATCTGAAAGTGATTGAAGTGAGCTCAGGTTAATGAATATTTGAGGATTTAGTTTCTGCCAATTTGGGTTACTTTCGAGCCCAAACCAACAGGAGTAGTATTTTGATGAAATTTAAACTTAAAACCTGCCTAGATTGTTTTGTTATAATCCTTAGAATTAATCTAATTGATTAGAAACACTTTTAAGTGTCTGTTGCACTTATTGAAGTCTGAAAAATCAAACTATGAAGCTTTTAGAGAAGTTAAGAGCTTCTCTGCATGTTCTGAAGCCCTTAAGAACTTAAAACCTATTCTAACAGATGCGGAATCACTTATAAAACATGTACAGACCTTTTAATAAAAGAGAGAAGTCCATCTGAGGACTCTCTTGACATAAATTTCATTTCCAGGATAGTAAAAACCTCGTTGGAACCCTTGATTTCATCTTTTAAATTGAAAAGGAAAACATCATTAAAACATTAAATTTACCCTGTAATTGTGTAGATTACCCTTAGAGCTTTCCAACAAACTTGAAATCACTCAATTTGAAGCTCTGGGTAGAAAGTTATGAACATTTGAATTTGGGTCTGGAAGGGGTAGAAAATTCTTTTCCCCACCCTAGATATTTGAATTCGGGTCTGAAAGTTATGAATATTTGAAGCTCTGGGTTGAAGGGCGTGTAAATCATTTATATTTAACTTTAAAATTTCTGACCTAAGCTTTCCTCTACATAGTTACTATTTATAATAATTTAAACCCAAGTGCTTTAAATCATCATAGACTTAGTTAATTTTGCGAGGGACTAGCAAAACTTTGGCTTAGGGGTATGATGAGACACTCATCACCTAGTCACGAGATTCTACTAAGGGAATGAAAGCCAAGTGCCCAGTGAATAAAACCACACCTCTTGAGACTTAACCCAGTCCTGCCTAGGGCACGTCTACTTTGTTTTAATGGGGCTAGGACAATGCTTGTGCTTGGGTTATGTGATGAGGCATTGATTAGGGTGGTGTCTCTTAGTTCTCCAATTCCAGTGTGTGTGCTCCCATCAAAACATGATTTTCAAGCAAAGATTTTAAGATGTGATATGTTTTAATGTTTGTCCATACTTTTGTGCCTTTTAGGGTTGATGTGTCTTAATGTTTTTAGGCAAGTTTCAAGTGGGCATGCCAAGTTTTGCATACAATTGGTGAGAGTAGATTTCCTTTAATGTGAAGAGGCTCTAAAACCCTAAAGTGCTCATCCTAGTGTTCATGCAACTTCTACCAAATGAGTTGATTTTAGGGATGAGTGGTACGGCTCATGTCAATTCATGGTGGCTTCGCAAACACCACTCAAGAAAGAAAGAACACTCCAAAAAGATTAGGTCATTAAGAATGTTAGAGTGTATATTTTTTTGTTGGGTGATGCATTGAGGATGTAGATCAGGCAATCATTCACCACGCTAATTTTTTTTATTTTAATATTTTTTAGATTTTTTTTTTTGGCAAGCAAACAACCACAGGTGAATAATTACTCACAATCGGTCCTTGCTGCGCTTACTCCATCTCTACCATCATGAGTTGTGCTACTTCACTGTCCAAGTGCCAATTTCATGCAACCATCAAGTAGAAGGAGAAAATGCATTAGATAAAGTGAGCATGGATGCAAAATGGAAGTGACAAAATAAATATGTTGCCTCCCCGGCAACGGCGCCAAAAACTAACATGCTATGGATGCGTTTGCTTAAAAGGATCGTTATAGTTTACGTTCACAACATCGATTTTAAATGAAGAAACAGACGTGAGTCCAAGTGTCAAACTTAGGGAGTGATTGCACCGCAAAAATACACCCACAATTGTGTCATCTTGTGCTATTTCCCAGCATTACCAGTGCATATTAGGTATCCATAGTCGCATTTGTAAATATACATGCATGAATGCATTTAATTTAGAGGTAGGAGAGCAAATAAAATGCTAGCGAAATTACATTTTTCCTCAAGTGCTGCTTTGCAAAATTCACCATCTTTATTTTTAATTTTAATTGGCTTTGAATTTCTCCACACGGCTACAAGGAATTGCCTCTTCTTCTTCTTCGCTCCATGCTCTGTAGCAAGCTTGCCCCACAGCCGCATGCCCTGCCAAGCCCTGCCAAGCCATCCACAGCCAGGGCATGGCTGTGCATGCCTTCTTCCTCTATAAAATAGGGTAGCTTCTTCTTTCCAAGGGGGCCTAGTCCACCAAAAGAAAAACCCAACGTAGCTCTTCTTCCCCAGGCTACCTCCTCCCCTCTCCCTCCATATGTAGCCTCTCCTCCTCTGAGGAGTCATGTTGCGGGCAGGAGCACCACACAGTGGTCCACAACCACCACTGTGGGTCCACCACCACCCAGCTCATCAGAGAGCCGGTGGGAGTGGTGGTTCTTTCCTTGCTTCTTCATTTGAAGCACTTCTGCCATTGCCACAGAGCTTCAAGCTTTGAAGCTCAAAGCTCCGCAGCAGCAGTAGCACGGCACAGCGGCCTCTCGCTCGGGCGCAGGCCACCGAGCATCCCTGCAGCAGCCACCCCAGCCCTTTCCACGCACGCCTGCAAGCGACCTCGCCCCTCTCCACGTGCCCTGCCACGAAAAGCTCTCCGCAAGCCAGTAGCTGACGCAGCGTCTTTCGCATGCGCGCCAAGCTGTCCATGCCTCCCGCACTCACAGCATCGACCGTACCCGGTTGTGCGGCTCGCCTTGGCACTTTAGCCATTGTTCACGCATCTCAGTGGAACATTGTGGCTACAGTGCAGTGACCGGTAAGTTTCTCACTTATCCAGTCACCTTGCGCGCCACAACTGCTGTTTGCACGCACCCGTGTCCAGCCCCGCCCCACTCCCACACTCGCCCTCGCATCTGCATCCACGTCTCCCTTCACTCACCCCCAGTGCCTGCCTTTGCCCACTCCCTTCGCCTCTCCACGCAGTGCTGTGCGCTGTGGTCCTCTCCCCACACTCACTCCCTCCCAGTGCGCGCCTCTTTGCATGCATACGCGCCTGCGCATGCATGTGAAACCATCAGACGATGCCTAGTGGCCTCAGATGACTTAACGCTCGCCTCCTTCACTTCAGCAGGAAGCGTTCTCTCTCTCTCTCTTTCTCTCTCTCACAGCACTCCCTCACTCTCTCTGCCGACACGTACACACACACACTCACACTCTCATACACAAACACACACCTATACTCTACTTTATACATATATATATATACGTACATATATATATTTATATTTATATACATATATATATATACATATATCTATACATATATTAGTACTTATATAACTATGTATTAGTCTATATACATACTTACATATATACATATATATTTACATATATACATATACTTATATACGTATAAATATACATATATATACATATATATATTACCTACATAACTAAGTATAAGTATAGATACATATAAATAGATATATACATATATATACACATATACTTATACATATATATATATACAAATTTACATACATATATGCATATATATCTATAATATATATACATATCTATCTACATATATCTATATACATATATTACTATATATATATATATATACATATATATATATATATATCTATATAGTTATATATACATACATATACATACATATATATATTTATATCTATACATATATCTACATACCTATATAAATATACATATATATATATTTACATATATACATATATATTTTCATCACTTACCACACATGGTATCATGGGAATATCTGCACCAGTTGCTGATATTCCCTGATACACGCGAACAGAAAGCGTGTTCACACTCATCCTCCACCCATCCACCTTACATTCCACATGGCACTTCGTCCTGTTGGTTGCATCTTCCTAGACGACGACCGACTCGACATCGTGCTACATGCCATATCCGCCTCCACCCCCACCCCTTTATACATATATAATATATACATATATATATACTATAGTTTCTTTATTTCTATTTCTCTTTCATGCTAGTAAAGAGATAAAAAAATATATAAAAGAGAAGATAATCCTTGACTTGCAGGTACTCAGTCTTGCGAATAGCAAGACCAGTTTTGAAACCCTGATTTGGCTCAAAGCCAAGAACCTGATTTTGAGGGTGTACCTCAAGGACAAGAATTACCAGCAAAAAAAATCCTAAATAGAAAAACACCAAAAACACAATAAACGAACGGAAGAGACTCGTTGTAGGAAAGGCGTAGAAACTTGACATCTAATCCCACTTCCCTGAGTTCGACCCTAGGCCTAAAAGTGACCAAGATAAAATCAAGTAGGCCAGGTAAAAAATTTTGTAAAGAGATGGTTAGGCTCGATTTAGGCTAACCACTATACACATTTCAACGATAAAATCACCACATTGACATAGCCTATCCGGGCCCGACCATAATCTTTCTGGCACCATTACCGGGGAAGTGCGCCTTCAAGTAAGTTTTTACTCCTTTCCTTTAATTTTTCTCTTCTCACACCCTTCTCTTCACGGGTTTTTTGTTTGTTGCTGTGTAGGTGAACCTGTTGCAAGGAGAAGGCAGGCAGACAAAGTCGGAAATGTGGGCAGATCCAAGGTGGGAACGAGAGCGTGAAGATGCTGTCACCGCACTGGAGCTTCGCACACGTTGCTGAACAAGTAGGTCTTCCCTTCTTAGCAACTTAGGTTAGCTTGTCACCTAAATATAAAAAAAAATAACTAAAAAGAAAAATTAAAACAAAACTATAAAAACTTCTTGGGATCTCTTGGGACAAGTGGATTAAAATTCACTTGTTTGATTGATTGCCTTTACTCCCACCACCCCAGGATTTCCTGCCAAACTTTGCATACGAAAATCCAAGAATCTTGATTGCTGAATCTTTCGCTGTGTGAAGTATTCTTTTAGGCAAATAAAAAGATTGGTTGCCATCCCTCTTTGCCTCACTTATCTACAATTCAGGATCACCTTTTTGGTGGGGAGACTTGGAATTGAGTTGATTCCAACCCCACCACGACCTTTCACGTGCCTAAGATTCGATCCCGAATAATTCAATCCCAACAATTTGATTTTCTTTATCTTTTGGTTGAGCCTTGTGTGTGGAAATCATTTTGGTGATTGGGAGCACTTGAATTGAAGTGCTTTGGCTCCCTTTCACACTAATCTAAAATTGATTCGTGCATCCACACATAGAAATCTCCATTTAGGGAAGCCCATTGCATTTTAGCATGCATTAACCAACTAACATTGAAGAAGGGTTTGTTGGGCTTAGAAGAAAGCTTGTATTCTCTCAAAACCCAAAGATTGGTTGAATTGGTAATTTAGAGAAATCCTAAAATCCATACTACTTAAGGCAGAATTCTAAAAACCATTCACCAATTAAAACTTCAATTCGGGGAGATTTCCCTGTTGCATGCTTGGTTTACACACTCTAAAAAATCAATCACTTGGGCATTACCCGTAAATAATGCCCTTCACATTCCAAGAAGCACTTGATCCTAAGCCTCTACCAAAAACTGGTAGCAACTTGACCCTTATTAAGGATTGGAGGTCCAACTACCTGCGGATAGCGCCTACATGCTGGTGAGGGTTCCCGCATGCTATCGGGTGTCTAAGACTGGGGAAAACGGCCTTTCAATCTGGCTCAGTGGTTCCGCGGTGCTCGCATTCGATTCCATAGTTCATGATAGTAGGTAACTTAGATCTTTAAGTCTAAGGGCACACTGTAGAGGTTAGGAAATTGATTGTATTGATTTGTCATCAAGTGTACCTTTGCGGCGTCATTTCTCTCATCTCTTTTCGCTTCTTATCTCCCCAATTTTTCCTACGGTAGTGCATGTTTGGGAGGAGGTCACAAAACCCTGAACTATGTGAATTGCCTGATAAATTTATAAAAGAAGCCGAATCGTCCTCCTCCTCCACAAACATGGCTGCACGCCCACCCCCAAATCCCGAGGGAGGAAACCGCCCTCAAAACCCACCAGGTGGTGGAGCCTTGGATCCCATAACCCACCTCCAAGCCCAAATGGAAATGTATAATGAACAATTTGAGGCCATAAGGGAAACATTGGAGGAAATGCAGAACCCTCCCGAATGGGAGAGCATAGGACAAATTCGGGTCCCCATGGGCGGGGACGACTTTGAACTAGAACCTAACATAATTGGCCTATTAAATTTTCACTTCCATGGCCTTGCAAGTAAAGATCCTTTTCTCCACTTAGAAGACTTAACCCGATTAGCTTAAACAGTCAAACCAAGAAATATTGGGTTACCTATAGTCCACATGAAAACGTTCCCATTTTCATTGCGGGATAAAGCATCACAGTGGTTACACACCCTTGGGAGAACCATCCACTCTTGGGAAGAGATGCGAACAGCGTTTCTCAGGAAGTTCTTCCCAATCATGTGAACCAATGCACTTCGCCATGCTATCACCTCCTTCACGCAACAAAATGGCGAACAATTTCATGAAGCATGGGAAAGATATAATGACCTCCTCAGGAAGTGTCCGCACCACGGTCTGCCTAAGTGGCATATAGCCCAGATTTTCTACTATGGCCTAAGGGAATTTTATGAATAAAGGCGAGAATGGCGCATTCGAATTGTTTGAAAATATGAGTGAAAACTCAGTGAACAATGCCTCCATTGTCGCTTTTAATTGTACCATCCTGCCCCATATTGTCCACGAAGTTGACATGGAACCCTCCCATTCATCTACAGATCTCAGCCTTATCGCACAAAAATTGGATGAAGTCTCCATCGTGCACAAGAAGCTGGATGAGCTTCTGGCCAACCCTGCTCGATCTTTGGCAAACACCCCCACCTCACCACTTCGTCACAATTCCAATTCTTCCAACACCAGGCTTATCCCGGGAAACCCCGTAAGACCTCCCTTACCGAGTGTCACGCCGAGTGATTTGGTAAGTCATGTGGATCTGGCTTCTGTGAGCCAGTATTTTTACACGGAGGACTAAGCCTCCGTGTGCTCGGAAGCGTATTTGCATGCGGACACGTCTTCTGGTATAGAAGATGCTTGCGCCGTGGGGAATAACCTACTCTCTGGCACTTATAACCCAGGGTGGCGAAATCATCCGAACTTCGCATGGTCCAACAACCCGCAGCGCCAAAACCCTGCAGGTGGACCAATGCGACCGTCCGTACCCGTCATCCCATGGGCCCAATCTAATCCTATGGAGAATCCACCATCGGGTCCTTATGTACCGCAAGCAGAACACGCATCAAGTCCTCTTGACAAATTGATGCAAATGATGACGGAAATGTCAAAGTGCCATGAAGAGAATATGACCTCTCTCCAGCACCAATTGGCGCAGCAGAATGCTGAGATCAGTCAACTACTCATGGCGACTCGATCTCAGGGCACTCTTCCTGCCCAACCTATTCCCAACCCGTGAAATTTTGTACCCCGTGGTCCTCAACCACAGGTACAACCTTCTCAGGGGCAGTTTCATCAAATTCTGTAGGTTCCGAGCATTCCACTGGGATTTCAGGCTAATCCCGCTGCAGCACCTCACTCTTATGTCCCTATTGCGAACCCTCCTCCGCCGTATGATCCCACTGGACCTGCATCGTCCAATTAGATCACTACGAGGAGCGGTAAGTAGACCGTCGATCCGCCTCAACCTGATCCTGGCCTGTCTTCTTCATCGCCCTCTCATTCGGGATGCCACCACATTCGTGAGAGGACGATACACCCAAATTGGTGCCAGAATCAATCCTATTCCCTGAGGCTCTACTGAGGGAGCCAAAAGGCAAGAAGAAAGACACGCAGGCCTTTGATAACCTGCATAATTTGTTCAGGGATGTAGAAATCAAGGCACCCCTGCTCGATGCTACCGGCCACATACCTACTGTCGCCCGATTTTTCAAAGACTACACAACACCCAGGTGATAGTCAAAGAAAACTAAGAATCCGATGGTTCTCTCGCCTCATGCGAGTTATGCTATACTGTCAAATCTACCACCGAAGTAGAAAGATCCAGGCACACCACTTATTTCCTGTAGCATCGAAGGCTGCAATTTTAACCGTGCCCTGCTTGATCTACGATCTTCCATAAATCTTATACCAACCATCATGCTTGAAAAATTTTCCTTGGGAAATCTTAAACCCACCCCTGTCATGTTACAGTTGGTAGATCGTTCTGTCAAAATTCCGAAGGGTGTGGTGGAAGACGTGGTGGTTAGGGTCAACAGTCTCTGTTTTCCTGTTGACTTTCTTGTTTTAGATATGGAAGTTCCTAGTTCACTTTCTAATTGTCTGATCATCCTTGGTCGACCTTTCTTGGCCATAGCCTGCGCCCATATCAACTGCAAGTCAGGCTGTATTGAGATTGCCGTTGGATCTAAAAAGATCAGGATTAACATCTTCAAGGCAGCCAAGAACTTGGATTGCAATTGTATCAAGGATGACACGTCTGATGAGGACATGGCCGTCAGCACGTGTATCGTACTAATTGGGACCTATTCTGATTGCTGCGGATTACCTTTAAACATTGACGATTGCCTGACCGTCACGTATTGTGACGTTCCCCCATCCCTCCCTTGTCCCATACCTTCTCCTGACCAGACTTCTGATGAGGTTTTCTCCGCCTCCCATACCTCGTGGTCTGAGTCATATCTGGGCTACTCACTGTCGGTCCACACTCTTGAAGATCGGATTGCCCTTTCTTTCCTGCCAAATCAGGCAGAGTTGCAACTTCACACTGGGACCTTGCACCCATGTACTACTCACTGGGGCTATTCCTTTTTGGATCCATCTATCCAAGAAGCCCCTCTTCTTGGCCAATCTGAGGGCCAATTTCTTCCTCCTGACTTGCTTTCTGATCTGCTTGGGACACTCTCGTCCTAGGAAATGCCAGACCTTTCACCATCCACTCTCGAGCTGAAAGTGCTGCCTAGTACACTTAAATATGTTTTCTTAGGACCAAATGAAACGCTCCCCGTAATCGTCAGTTCAAAATTGACCAGGGAGCAAGAGTAAAAACTAACAAAGGTCCTCATGGAACACAAGGCAGCCATTGGATGGTCCTTATCAGACTTATTTGGCATTAGCCCCTCCTACTGCACTCACCATATATATACGAGGATGAGGCTCGACCTTCCCGCGAGATGCAGTGACGTCTCAACCCTAACATGCGAGAGGTCGTTAAGAAATAAATTATTAAGTGGCTGGATGCGGGTATAATCTACTCGATCAGCGATAGCCCCTGGGTGAGCCCAATTCATGTTGTGCCCAAAAAGGCGGGACTCACCATCTGTGTCAATGACAGGGGCAAATCCATCCCTACTCGCACTCCTACATCTTGCAGAGTGTGTGTAGATTATAGGAAACTCAATGCTGCAACTAAGAAAGATCACTTTTCGCTACCTTTCATTGACCAAATCCTGGAGCGGTTAGCGGGAAATAAATTTTTCTATTTCCTGGATGGATTCTTAGGATATAACCAGGTGGCAATTGACTCCTGGGACCAAGAGAAAACCACTTTTACCTGTCCCTTTAGTACCTTTGCATTTCGATGGATGTCGTTTGGACTTTGCAACATGCCAGCAACTTTCCAGAGATGTATGCTAGCGATATTTCATGACATGGTGGCTGACTTTCTCGAGGTCTTCAAGGATGACTTTTCGATCTTTGGATCATCTTTCGATGACTGTCTTGCCAACCTGACCCATATCCTTAGGAGATGTATTGATGTAAACCTCATGCTTTCTTGGGAAAAAAGTCATTTTATGGTACACGAGGGAATTGTTCTCGGGCATATCATCTCTGATAGGGGTATTGAGGTTGACAATTGCTGATTTACTGGTGCTTGGCTCTGTCAAACAAATCCTCTCCTTCCTGGGACATGTCGGTTTCTACAGGAGATTCATCAAAGATTTCTCCAAGATTTCTCGACCTTTAACTCATCTCCTATTGACCGACGTACCCTCGATATGGGCCCCGACTGCATACGAGCATTCATGCAGCTGCGTAATGTTGTCACCAAGGCCCCTATTCTCCAACCATCTGATTGGTCCCTTGAATTTGAACTCATGTGTGACGCTTCTGACCTTGCAGTCGGAGCCATCCTGGGACAAAGACGCGATAGACACCCCTTCATGGTGTACTACGCCAGTAAGACGATGGACGAGGCCCAGCGTAATTATACTACCACTGAGAAAGAACTACTGGCAGTCGTCTTTGGGCTGGAGAAATTCCGCTCTTACCTTCAGGGCTCACATGTTATTGTTTTTACCGATCACGCGGCTATTCGCCATCTCATGCATAAGAAGGATGCCAAGCCTAGACTAATTCGTTGGATCCTTCTGCTCCAAGAATTTGACATTCAGATCTGTGATAAGGCCGAAGCCCAGAATGTTGTGGCTGATCATCTTTCCAGACTGGACCCTGACCATATTTGACTTGCTTTGCCAATCAATGAGATTTTTCCTAATGAGCACCTATTGGCAATTAATGTTGCAAGTGGACCTTGGTATGCCGACATTGCCAATTACCTTGCTTCTGGATCCCTTCCACGTGGCTGCCTAAAACCAGCGCGAGCGTCTCATTGAAGAAGCAAAGTATTATTTATGGGATAATCCACTTCTTTTTCGGATAGGTGCTGATCAAATCATACGTCGCTGTATTCCTGAGAGCGAATTCCCCAGTGTGCTATCCTTCTGCCATGATCAGGCCAATGGAGGTCATTTCTCTAGGAGGAAAACTGCAGCCAAGGTGCTGCAGTGCGATTTCTTTTGGCCCTCCCTTCACCAGGATGCACACAATTATGCCAAACATTGCACTAGGTGCCAGTCGTTAGGGTTAATGTCACATCGTGACATGATGCCCTTGCAACCCATCCTAGCTGCGAAAATCTTCAACATTTGGGGAATTAATTTCATGGGTCCCTTTCCTCCTTCCAACGACTTCGAATTTATCATCGTGGCTGTTGATTATGTTTCGAAATGGATTGGGGCTATTCCCACGCACCGTGCTGACCATGTTATATCCACCCAATTTGTCAAAGACCACATTTTTGCATGCTTTGGGATCTCTCGAGCCATTATCTCGGATGGAGGAAGCCACTTTACCCATGCTTCTTTTCGGGCACTTCTGAGGAAATACGAGTGCACCTCGTATCGCATCCCTGTATCATCCTCAGACGAATGGCCAGGCAGAGGTGTCGAACTGGCAAATCAAGCAAATTCTCCAGAAAATGGTTCAGCCTGACCGTAAGGATTGGTCCGACAAGCTGGTTGACGCACTTTGGGTGTATTGGACTGCCTTCAAGGCTCCCCTTGGTATGTCGCCTTATAGAATCATTTACGGGAAGCCTTGTCATTTGCTCATGGAGTTGGAGCACCATGCTTATTGGGCGGTTCACCAATGTAACCTTGACCTAGACCTGTGTGGTTGAGAAAGGAAACTCCAACTCCAGGAGTTGGAAGAGCTCCGTCGTGAAGCCTATGATTCTGCTTTAACCTTCAAACAACACACTAAGGATTTTCACGACAGCCGTATTCGGCGGAAAGAATTTGAGCCATCTTAGCAAGTTTGGCTCTATAATGCCCGACTCAAATTCTTTCCTGGGAAGCTGATGTCTAAATGGACTGGTCCTTTCCAGGTCTCGAGACCATTTCCCAATAGGGCTGTTGAGATTGAAGATCCCAAATCTAGGCATAAATTTACAGTCAATGGGCAGCATTTGAAACCCTATCTTACTCATGAACCTGCCCCCGTTGGAGAAACTGTTGCCCTGCTGGAGGGTAACTAATCAGTGCCTCATTCTGAGTCTAGTTGGGGACGTTAAATTCAGCACTCATTGGGAGGCACCCCAACAACACTCACTATCCACCATCACTTTTCACTTCACTATCATGCTCACTTCACTTTTTCTTCGCCACCCACCATCCACCTACCCTACCACCCTACTATATACCTGCACCTCCACTCTCGTTACCCGATCTTTTCTCCTTTCTCTACCCTTCCCTGCATGCATATGAGGACATAGCATCGTTTGGCAAGGGGGGGTGGATAGGCATCCTTAGGATCTGGGTATTTTAGGGTATCATACAGATTCTATATCTAAAAAAAAAGGGTGTTCAGTAATGATTTGAAGGCTGAAACAAAAATACAATAAGTGTTTATGGATATTCAACCTCTATTTTGAAGACTTTCCTGGCCACAGAAGCTTGATTCGCTCAGGCTCAGCTTAATTCACTTGAGCATTGACAAGATAGATCAGAATCTCTCCTAACTAAGGACGTATTCTTGTACCTAAGACACCAGTACAGGATCCGTTGGTTTGCTTCCACTTGAGAGCCTAAGTAATCTTGGTTCACACTACACATATCAAGAAAGACCAGGTGAACATAAGATCCAACCCTAGTGTTCATTAGGGAAGGTGGAGTGCTTACCTGTGCTTGCAGGTAGACATTTTATCCCAGGTTTTAGTCTTGTGTTTAGGAAAGAATCTTTCCACCAAAAAGAAACTTTCCCACCAAAAAGAAAAGTGTGCTCCTGATAAACACCAGTTTATCATCATTTTTTATGCTTTAAAACTAACCTAGCTCTTAGGATTTTACTCTGCAAACGGGTTTTTGGGCTGCATTTAGGCATAAATTAGGATAGGCATGCATTGCATTTTTTATTATTGTTTTAATGTGTTTTTTTGAGTGTTAGGGATGTACAGATTCACAGATCCCTAAAACCCTAGCACTCAAGAAGGCAATTGGTGAAGGAGAAGCCCAGACTAGTTGGAACCCAGCTTGATCCAGCTCACCATAGCTGGAACCTAGCTTACTTGAACTAGGGTTAGCTCATCCCAGCTCCATTCAGCTAATCTCAGCTGGATGGCAGCTCAAGAGAGTTCACCTTAGCTCACCCTAGCTCAAGTCAGCTCAGATCCAGCTCAACTTAGCTGAGTCTAGCTCACCTCAGCTCCCACTAGTTCACAGGGAGCTCTAGCTAGCTCAGCTGAGTTGACAGGAGTTCACCCCAGCTCAGATCCAGCTACATTCAGCTCCACTCAACTCCAGCCAGCTGAAGAAGAATTCATCTCAGCTCAGGAAGCTCAAGTCCAGCTCCCCGGGATTCAGCTTAGCTCATCTCAGTTGAGCTAAGCTACCTTAGCTGCCTCAACCAGCTTGATTCTCCCCGATAGCACCAGACCTAGCTCACCTTAGCTCATTTTGGTAGAAGCTAGCTCACTTTAGCTTGGCTTAGCAACTAGCAAAGAACTAGCAAGCTAAGCCAGCTAGAGTAGCCCCATGCCAGCCTCTTCAGCAGCAGCCAGCTGCAGCTCCAGCTCCAGACTTCTTCTCCTCAGCTCCCTCCTCCAAACCCTAGCTCCAACACCTTCTCCTCTACTCCTCCATTAGCTAAGCTAGCTTAGCTTAGCTTAGCTTAGCTTAACTTAGCTATGCTCCAACTTCCTTGGCTTGTACTACCCCAAAAACCCACCTACCAACTCTACCCAACTAGCTCCACCTAAGCTCCACATAAGCTAACCTACTTGGCACCAACCTAACCTACCCACCACCTCCAAAAGACACCTAAAAGTGGCGCCAAAAACTACCCATAACCACCCCTTAATGGCGCCACTTTTCCCTCCAAAATCTCCCCTCATCTCCACCACACAATCTCCCTTGAACCCATCTCCACCATCCACCTAACCCCCCTTCTAGAAGACCCCATGTTGGCGCCAACATGGTGGTGTCTCTCCACCACCAAAAGACACCAACACCACCATAACTACCCCCTTTAACACCTCTTGGGTTGGCGCCAACTCTCCTTAGCCATAGGATCACCAACCACCTCCATTCTTCCATCCTAGCCCTCCATTTCAAGGGGCACCTTAACCCCCCATCCTACCCTATAAAAAGACCACTACCCACCACCATTCAAGCCATCCTTGGCTAGCCATTTCACTCTCATATTCCACCAAGAATCCCACGTCCAAGAGAGAAGAAGAAGAAGAAGATTAAGGGGATATTCTGTCCCCTTGGTGCCTTCCCCTCTTCCCTTCTCTCTTGGGTCACGCCAGCCAAAGGAGAAGCCAGGCAAGGAAGATCTTGGAGGAGATCTTGAAGGTGGTCACGCCACCTTGGAGGAGTTTTAAGGGTGTTGCACGCCCACCCCTTTGGAGAGAGCATTAAAGGTGGTAGCTTCCACCTTGGAGGAGCTCTCAAGGAAGGAGAAGAAGGAGGCCCTCTTTTCAAGCCAAGGAGCAGCTAGGCTTGGAGCAAGAAGACAACCTTCTTCACCATTGTTACAAGAGGATTTGTGTTTCTTTTCTTGCTTTTAAATTGTTCAATTCTAGTAGAAGCTTTCCTCTACTTGTCCTTGAAAAGAACACTCATGCTACTCAATCAAAAATTGCCTTCTTTTAAGCTTTTTATTGCAGTTGTTTGTTTTGGTTCTAGCACTTATTTCACCTCTTCTTCCTAATTACCCTAGGCCTACACTTGCCTAGAGTGAGCTTAGGAAGAAGATATTTCTATCTTTTAGAATTTTAATCATTTGTAGGTGTTAGTTCTTTTCGCTACAATCTGCCGTTTGCCCTCGTCTTTTCAAAATACAAAAAAATTACATATTGAAAAATATTAAAAAGAAAGTTGAGATTGTATTCCAAGCAAGAGAATCATTATTGCAATTTTTTTGCCTCCTTGGACGACCCTAGATACTCCCCTATCTAGGATATAAATTTTAAAAGCGAAAGCGGATTCGCGTGTTACAACGACGCTAAAAAACTGCTTTTACAAATCACGCGCATTTCGCTATCACTTTTTGGCGCCGCTGCCGGGGAGGCACGGCTTTGCATTAACTCATTCTCTCTTGCTTGAAGTGGATCTCATCCCCTTCTCTTTCTTTCTTTTGTGTGTGCAGGAACTACAGCGGGAAAGCGGGAATCTGGAAGCGAGAGCTTAAAGATCCTTTTCTTCCCGCGAAAATTCAGGTTGGTTCCTCTTTCTAGTCACATAATTAATTAAAACTACCAAAAATATATTAAACTTGGCTTTCAGGACCCTAAACACTTAAATTAAGTGGAGTGGTGCATTTTAAAATCATTGTTTGCTTGTATGCTTCTTTAGCACCATTCCACTGCAAGTATTGGTGTTCTGTTTTTCGGGTCTAGATTTCTGTCCAGACTTGAAAAATCGATTCCTAACACCACAGGCCTGCTAAAATCATAAAATTTCATAGAGTGATTCCCAATTAAGTTTGGAACATCTGTTCCAAATTTCAGATCAATTGGATTTGTATTTAATTTTTAAAAATTCGTGGATTACAGAGGGGTCACACCCTCTAATCTTCCTGTTTTGCTACTGTCCGAGAATTTTCAGAATTTTTATACTCATCCAATTGTTGTGAAATTTATCTTGTTGGAATCCCTGTGAAATTTTACATATCATATAAAATCATAAAAATTTTCTGAGGTCGGTGGTAATATTGAAAAGTCTATAATACCCACGGGTATTATTTCTGGACTTTGACACCAGTACAATTAAAAATTCAAAACTATTATCAAACAAATTCCTAAAATCTTACAAAAATCTTTTCTGGAATCCTTGTTTGATTTTCTTCAAAGTAGTGGTGTTGTTTGACTTGTTTGGACCACTACTTAATTCTGAAAGCTAAAAATAATTCATTGGTAGTTAAATTTCTGTCTCAGGGATAATTGGTTTAGGGTTTCTTCTTTCTCTTTAGAGACTCAATTAAAAGGAAATATACAATCACACATACAACTTGTCTTTCCTTTGATTGTGAACTTTCAAACTTGTTTGAAAACTTAAAGAGAAAAACCCTAAAATTCATTTAATTAAATCACATCCTAAAAGACAAAAATATAAAAAAATTGTGTGACAACTTGATTTTCATTGGAGCCACTCTCCAATTCCTGCACACACACAAAAAAAAAAAAAAAAAAAAAACAGGGCAACAACCCAATAAACGCCCTCCACATTCCGTGTGCACTATAGAATCCTAGACCTAATTAAAATTTGTAGCAACTTGACCCCTAAGGCTTTATCAACTTAGGCTTGCTATTTAGGTCTTAAGTTTTCTTTAGTTAGTACCAATTCTGTCATCTGTATCTGGTGTTCAGGCTGAGGGGCCGTGTCAAACGACCAGGCGCGGGTTTGTACAAGCACCTGGGGTTTTCCCTGGGAAACGTTTGGGCCCAAACCTCCCCTTAAGCAACTTGGCTAGATTTGTTGATAGAACGGGTATTCACTATTGACTACTTATTTCCTATATAGACTAAGTCTTAGGTTATTATTAGGGAGTCACATTTAAGTTAGGTCTAGTTTGTTTGTTTGATTGCACACTTTCTCTCATCTCTATCTCTTCTCCTCCCCTCCATTTCTTCCAAGTAGTGCATGCACGGGCGACGGTCCCAAAAGCCACACCTTGAGGGACCATCTGATTTCGCCCCCCGTAGCAAGAAATCATTGTTTTCTTCCCCCTCGTCTTCTAGAAAAATGGAAAACCCAGGAAGCCGTCAAAAAAATTCTGCTTCCACTTCTAACCCGTCAGCCGACCCACAAGCTGACTCCACCCTCCCTCACCTTCCTAACTTGGAGCAACCAGAAATATCAACAGGGCCAGGTGGCCCTCCAATTATAACCCATAATACAAATCCCTTTGCATTAATGGTCGACCATTTGGCTCGGCTACAACAAAATCAAGAAGATCTAGCTAGGACTGTCACGAACCTAGCTAATCAAGGACAAAATCCACCACCTCGCCAACAGCCTGTCATTCCTCTTAAGGATTTCTATGATCCTTCCAATTATGAGGAAAGACCAGGGGTGGTCATACCACAAGGGGATTTTGAAATCAAACCCGCTATTCTAAACCTTATCAAGCATTTTCATGGTCTTCCAAGAGAGGACCCTTTTTGTCATCTCGAGGAATTAACTGTCCTCGCTCAAACCACTCGTTCCCGCCATGTGCAGGAAGACATGTGGTTAATGAGACTCTTTCCTCTCTCTCTCAAAGACAAAGCATCACATTGGTTTAGAACAGTTGGGCGTCCTATTACCACCTGGCCCCAATTAAAAAGTGCTTTTCTTAAAAAAATTTTTCCGATCGGTCGAACAAATGCATTAAGAAGATCTATAACGACCTTTCAACAAAAAATTGGTGAACCCCTCCATGAAGCCTGGGAAAGATTTCAGGAACTTCTAAGAAGTTGTCCCCACCATGAAATTCCACAATGGCAGCTAGTGCAGATCTTCTATCATGGATTAGAAGATCAATTAAAACGATTTGTGGATGCCTCATGTGGGGGCAATTTTCTTAACAAAGACGCCGAAAGTGCCTATCTTCTCTTTGAAGAAATGAGTGAAAACTCATTTAACATGACTTCAATGGACACTTTTGGCAGATCACAAAACCCCAGACATGGAGTCCATGAAATTGACTCCAAAACCACCTCTGTTCCAGTCACACAAGATGATTTATATATGTTAGCTCAACGACTGGACCAGATGCAAATTCACCAAAAGAAAATAGAAGAAAAGCTCACAAACAAACAAGCTCCACACGTCCACTCTCCACACACTAACCCCCCACACATTCTCCGAAGAGAGAATCTGCACAATATCGATGCCACATCTGTTGACCAGCAATTCCCGGCTGATTTCCCGCAAGATTTAACTGGGAATTTTGACCAAAATATTGTTGATTCCACCTCGGAAAATATTTATGCTCTCCAGGAGCAATTTAGAAACCCCTCCAACATTTCCAATCAAAATTGGAGGACTAACCCGAATCACTCCTGGAAAAACCCGAATCCGATTTCTCTTCCCAAACAAAACTATTTTGGGAATTATGGGCAACCTTTGTATCAACCTGGACCATCCCAGGATGATATTAATAATCAGGTCATGAAAACTCTGCAAGGAATGCAGACTCAAATGACAGAAGTAACCCGCATGGTTACCAATTTACAACAAGTTAAGGTTACTCCTGATCATCGACCTATTGGGAATTTACCATCCCAACCCATGCCCAACCCAAACAATCAAAGGAGTCAATTCCAAGGTGGATATCACAGTCAACCTATTCATCCAGCACCTCAGCATCCGCCGGGTTTCAATAACAGCCAGGCTCCCCGTCCTCACCCTAGAAACAACCAGACTGCAAATGCAGTTACCTTGAGGAATGGGAAAACCACTCAAAATACCCTGCCTGTTAAAGAAACCCGCTCTAATGACACACAGATTAACTCTTCCCCTCCTATTGTTCAGGAACCAATTCACGCAAAACAGGGCAACCCTGCCCCATTTCCACAAGCCCTCCACTCTTCAAAAAAGAAAAAAACAAAATCTGAGCCCACTGAGAAGGAATTAATGGATTTATTTGGGCAAGTAGAAATTAATATCCCTATCCTAGATGCCATTAAGTATATCCCTGCCTATGCAAAATTCTTAAAAGATTTATGTACTCCAAAAAGGCAGCCCAAGAATTTAGGAAAGGTGATTCTTCCAGAGACAGTCAGCTCAGTTGTGCAGAGCCGACTGCCTCTTAAGAGAAAAGATCCCGGCGCCCCCCTAATCCAAGTTATCATTAATGATACCTCATTTGATCGCGCTCTGTTGGATCTTGGTGCCTCAATTAATCTTATCCCCACAATTATTTTTGAGGAATTTAAGATCGGTGAATTGAAACCTGTTGAGGTTACTCTCCAATTAGCCGACCGATCTACGATTAAACCAAGGGGAATTGTTGAAGATGTTCTTGTCCGGGTCAAAGATTGTCTATTCGCAGTAGACTTTTTAGTCCTGGACATAGAGGTACCTGAAGCACTTAAGTTTGCCCCCATTATTCTTGGAAGACCATTCTTAGCCACCGCCCGCGCCAATATTGATTGTGATTCTGGAAAGATGAAGATCATGTGTGGCGGTGAATCTGTAACCCTAGACATTTTCAAGCCTCTAGGCGATTCCAGGAACCAGATTTCTTTGATGATTCGGATTCAGAAATAGAAAACATTGTGGAGGAAACATTGCAGATTTCCCAATTAGGTTCCTGTTTTGCTGTAAATACGGTTCCTGAACAATCTACTTTTTCTCACCCTTCCACCTCAACTACACAACCAGCTAACATTCCAGCTGACCCTTTCACTCTCACCTCACCTCTAACCCACAAAGCAGAAACTCTTTCAGAACCGGGCCTACAATTGGAATTAAAACCTTTGCCCGATTCACTTAAATATGTTTTCCTGGGTCCAAATCAGACCCTGCCCCTGATTATAAATTCTGGACTCACCGGGGCACAAGAGCACAAACTTCTCCAGGTTTTGAGTAAATATCGAAAAGCTATTGGCTGGACCCTTTCTGATCTTAAAGGCATTCATCCGTCCTATTGTACGCACCGTATATTTTTAGAGGACGATTCTCGCCCCTCCCGCCAACCACAAAGGCGCTTGAATCCTAGTATGCAGGAGGTGGTAAAAAAGGAGATTATTAAGTGGCTGGATGCTGATATCATCTACCCCATTTCTGACAGCTCCTGGGTTAGTCCAACTCAAGTAGTCCCCAAAAAGGCTGGACTAACAGTTGTCACCAATGAAAAGGGGGAAAATATAGCCACTCGAACCGCTTCTTCTTGGCGCGTGTGTATAGATTATCGAAAATTAAACACTGCCACTAAGAAGGATCATTTCCCGCTCCCTTTTATTGATCAAATCTTGGAGCGGTTAGCCGGATGGGAATTTTACTATTTTTTGGACGGTTATTCTGGCTATAATCAAGTAGCGGTTCATCCTGAGGACCAGGATAAAACAACTTTCACCTGCCCCTTCGGAACCTTTGCTTTCCGAAGAATGCCCTTCGGTCTTTGCAACGCACCTGCGACTTTTCAAAGGTGCATGCTTGCAATTTTTTCAGACCTGGTAGGTGAATGTTTAGAAGTTTTTATGGATGACTTCTCTATTTTTGGAGATTCTTTTGATCATTGCCTCAAAAATCTTGAAAGAACCCTCCAAAAGTGCATAGAAGTTAACCTGGTCCTCAGCTGGGAAAAAAGCCATTTCATGGTCCAAGAAGGTATTGTCTTGGGCCATGTTATTTCTAAACAAGGAATTGTGGTAGATAAAGCAAAAATAGATGCTATATCTAAGCTCCCACCGCCCACTACTGTCAAACAAATCAGATCCTTTTTGGGTCATGTGGGTTTCTATCGTCGATTCATACAAAACTTTTCCCAAATCTCCAAGCCTTTAAGTCAGCTTCTTACTAAAGACCAGCCATTTGATTTTAATAATAAGTGCCTGGAGAGTTTTTTGAGGTTGAAGAAAGAGGTTACTGAGGCACCAATATTGCAGGGACCTAACTGGAATAGTCCCTTTGAATTAATGACAGATGCCTCAGATTTTGCTGTAGGGGCCGTTCTAGGGCAAAGAATTGGCAAGAAACCCGTTGTGATCTATTATGCCAGCAAAACCCTTGATGACGCACAACGGAATTACACGGTTACTGAAAAGGAACTTCTTGCCATTGTATTTGCCTTGGAAAAATTTAGATCTTATCTGTTGGGGTCACGTGTCACTGTTTATACCGACCACTCAGCAATTAAATATTTGCTGACTAAGAAAGATGCGAAACCCCGCCTTATCCGTTGGATTCTGCTGCTCCAGGAATTTGACCTGGAAATCAAGGATAAGGCGGGATTGCACAATGTAGTGGCCGATCATCTCTCTTGTCTTATGACAAATGACATAATGACCCCACCAGATCAGTTCCCTGATGAAAGTATTTTAGCTGCTACAACCCTCCCTTGGTTTGCACCCATTGCAAACTACTTAGCAACAGAACAAATCCCCGCTGATTGGCCAAAAACAAAACGGGATAAGTTCTTTGCTGATATTAAATATTATTTTTGGGAGGAGCCCGACCTTTTCCGCATTTGTGCCGATCAGGTTATTCGACGATGTGTCCCTGATTCTGAAATCCATGATATCTTAACACATTGTCACTCAATGGCCTGTGGCGGACATTTTTCGGGCAAGAAAACTGCAGCTAAAATCCTTAATGCAGGATTTTATTGGCCCAGCTTGCACAAAGATGCTCATGACTTTGTTCGGTCCTGTCTGCGTTGCCAGAGCATCGGCAACATGACTCAAAAGGATATGATGCCCCTTAATCCTATTTTAGAGGTTGAAATTTTCGATGTTTGGGGCATCGACTTCATGGGACCGTTCATCAACTCTGGTGGGTATTTGTATATATTAGTCGCAGTAGACTATGTTTCTAAATGGATAGAAGCAATACCCACCCGCACTAGTGATCACCGTGTGGTTGTCGAATTTCTTAAGAAAAATATTTTCTCAAGATTCGGCATACCAAAAGCTATTATCAGTGACGGAGGCTCACATTTCACCCACTCACAATTCCGTCACCTCCTTTCTAAATATGGGGTTAATCATAAAATTTCCACACCATATCACCCCCAAACTAATGGCCAGGCTGAAGTTTCTAACCGGGAAATTAAAAATATTCTACAAAAAATGGTTAGGTCCGACCGTAAAGACTGGTCGACCAAATTGGACGACGCTTTATGGGCCTACCGTACCGCTTTTAAAACTCCGCTTGGCATGTCTCCCTTCCGTCTGATTTTCGGGAAGGCATGCCATCTCCCGGTAGAATTAGAACATAGGGCTTTTTGGGCAATAAAACAACTTAATATGGATTTATCTGATGCCGGTAACCATAGAAAATTACAATTAACTAAATTGGAAGAATTACGTAATTTTTCCTATGAAAATGCGAGCATTTATAAAGACCGAACAAAGAAATTTCATGATAAATATATTGTTCGGAAACACTTTGACGTTAATCAACGTGTTTGGCTTTTCGATGCGAGATTACGTCTTTTTCCTGGCAAATTAAAATCTAAATGGACCGGCCCCTTTATTGTTCATAAAACATATCCATACGGCGCTGTTGACCTTTTTGATCCACAAACTAATTCGATATTTCAAGTCAATGGCCAGCGTTTAAAGCCCTATTTTGACCATACGCCTAAAATTCCATCTGAATCTTTTAATTTTACTGAGCCAACCACCCTTGATCACTAGTACACATCACGCCCGGCTGAATGGCGTAAAAGATAGCACTGGATGGGAGGTAACCCGTCATTTTCTTGCTTTCCTTTTTTCTTCTTTTTCCAGGTTTTGATCATCCTAAACCCGACCGTCATCACTAAGGTGATCCCTTTTCCCTCCTAATGCATGAGGACATGGCATATCTTAAGCATGGGGGGGTGTTTTTAAATTTTTATGATCGATTCAGGATGTTCAAAACCTAAAAACATGCAATTTTCTTTAATTTATTTCCTGCTTGCATACCCAAAAAAAAAAAAAAAATAAATAAATAAATAAATAAAATAAAATAAAAATGCTGAAAACTTTTTGAGGAAAAATTTTGAAATCAGGACTAAGGTCGTAAAATTCACTTCTGGTACAATGGGATTTAATCTTTAACAAGCTAAGGATGAGGATATGGATCTGATCATTAGAATTTCAGGGTCTATTTTAGACTAGATCAGATATCCTTCTCTAAAATTCCACCTGAACTCATGATAGTTCAGGTGACTTGATCCTATTTTGTAATATGGAAAGTATTTGACTTAGTTTCTGATTCAAAAACTTGCGGGTCTCAAGAAACTTCTTGTGTCAATTTTCACACACAAGCCAACACTTAAAAACAACTAAAAAAATTGAAAAGCTTCCTTGTTTGGATTTAGTAAAAGTCTGAAGCAGATCATTGGTTTGAGTTCCCACCGCCGAGAAGAAGGAAAATACCTTCTTTGAGGACGCGATGTCAACATGTTACCGCCTCGGCGCTGCTCTATATCTATATTTCATATCTTTAGACGGAGCATTAAAGCGCATTTCAGCAGCTCAAGTGTCTTGGACGGTGCTCTAC
Source organism: Thalassia testudinum (assembly GCA_037157565.1). Lineage (NCBI taxonomy): Eukaryota > Viridiplantae > Streptophyta > Magnoliopsida > Alismatales > Hydrocharitaceae > Thalassia > Thalassia testudinum. Next base: position 12,180,660 of record JAZHRO010000036.1, read on the forward strand.
CTATAGCGTCGGAGCAAGAGCTTGAGTTTGCTTGGAGCGCCCCTTTTCACCGCATCGTGTTTTGGGGTTGTGAGCTCCTGGGTGGTGTCATGGACAGTGCTATCCCGAAGTACTGGCGCCAGAGCCCCCTCGAGGAATGGTAACGGGAATGATGATACCGACACATCTGTTGTAAGACTAAGCTAAAAATAAGCATGGGGGAGAAAAAAAAAAAAATAATAATAATAATAACACGTCCTTATAAAGGTTGGCTTTCACAAGCACAGACACAAGGTTTTAAAGGAATTTGCAAGTCATCTGAATTAACAAGGGGTTAATTTGTGAATTTTCTGAGGATATATTGATCCCGTTCAATCTAATGGTTGGATCCAAAAACAAATCCTGATGTTTATCTTCAACAAATCCCGTATCTCCTGTGTTTTAATCTACCAAGGTCCCTTAATCTCTTTTTCTCCACAAAAGTGAAAAAAATTAGATTTCCCAAAAATTCCATTTTCCAAAAAAAAAAATTAATGTTTTGCTAAGAGACTAGCAAAAGATAAGCATGGGGGTGTGATAAACACCAGTTTATCATCATTTTTTACGCTTTAAAACTAACCTAGCTCTTAGGATTTTACTCTGCAAACGGGTTTTTGGGCTGCATTTAGGCATAAATTAGGATAGGCATGCATTGCATTTTTTATTATTGTTTTAATGTGTTTTTGTGAGTGTTAGGGATGTACAGATTCACAGATCCCTAAAACCCTAGCACTCAAGAAGGCAATTGGTGAAGGAGAAGCCCAGACTAGTTGGAACCCAGCTTGATCCAGCTCACCATAGCTGGAACCTAGCTTACTTGAACTAGGGTTAGCTCATCCCAGCTCCATTCAGCTAATCTCAGCTGGATGGCAGCTCAAGAGAGTTCACCTTAGCTCACCCTAGCTCAAGTCAGCTCAGATCCGCTCAACTTAGCTGAGTCTAGCTCACCTCAGCTCCCACTAGTTCACAGGGAGCTCTAGCTAGCTCAGCTGAGTTGACAGGAGTTCACCCCAGCTCAGATCCAGCTACATTCAGCTCCACTCAACTCCAGCCAGCTGAAGAAGAATTCATCTCATCTCAGGAAGCTCAAGTCCAGCTCCCCGGGATTTAGCTTAGCTCATCTCAGTTGAGCTAAGCTACCTTAGCTGCCTCAACCAGCTTGATTCTCCCCGATAGCACCAGACCTAGCTCACCTTAGCTCATTTTGGTAGAAGCTAGCTCACTTTAGCTTGGCTTAGCAACTAGCAAAGAACTAGCAAGCTAAGCCAGCTAGAGTAGCCCCATGCCAGCCTCTTCAGCAGCAGCCAGCTGCAGCTCCAGCTCCAGACTTCTTCTCCTCAGCTCCCTCCTCCAAACCCTAGCTCCAACACCTTCTCCTCTACTCCTCCATTAGCTAAGCTAGCTTAGCTTAGCTTAGCTTAGCTTAACTTAGCTATGCTCCAACTTCCTTGGCTTGTACTACCCCAAAAACCCACCAACCAACTCTACCCAACTAGCTCCACCTAAGCTCCACATAAGCTAACCTACTTGGCACCAACCTAACCTACCCACCACCTCCAAAAGACACCTAAAAGTGGCGCCAAAAACTACCCATAACCACCCCTTAATGGCGCCACTTTTCCCTCCAAAATCTCCCCTCATCTCCACCACACAATCTCCCTTGAACCCATCTCCACCATCCACCTAACCCCCCTTCTAGAAGACCCCATGTTGGCGCCAACATGGTGGTGTCTCTCCACCACCAAAAGACACCAACACCACCATAAATACCCCCTTTAACACCTCTTGGGTTGGCGCCAACTCTCCTTAGCCATAGGATCACCAACCACCTCCATTCTTCCATCCTAGCCCTCCATTTCAAGGGGCACCTTAACCCCCCATCCTACCCTATAAAAAGACCACTACCCACCACCATTCAAGCCATCCTTGGCTAGCCATTTCACTCTCATATTCCACCAAGAATCCCACGTCCAAGAGAGAAGAAGAAGAAGAAGATTAAGGGGATATTCTGTCCCCTTGGTGCCTTCCCCTCTTCCCTTCTCTCTTGGGTCACGCCAGCCAAAGGAGAAGCCAGGCAAGGAAGATCTTGGAGGAGATCTTGAAGGTGGTCACGCCACCTTGGAGGAGTTTTAAGGGTGTTGCACGCCCACCCCTTTGGAGAGAGCATTAAAGGTGGTAGCTTCCACCTTGGAGGAGCTCTCAAGGAAGGAGAAGAAGGAGGCCCTCTTTTCAAGCCAAGGAGCAGCTAGGCTTGGAGCAAGAAGACAACCTTCTTCACCATTGTTACAAGAGGATTTGTGTTTCTTTTCTTGCTTTTAAATTGTTCAATTCTAGTAGAAGCTTTCCTCTACTTGTCCTTGAAAAGAACACTCATTCTACTCAATCAAAAATTGCCTTCTTTTAAGCTTTTTATTGCAGTTGTTTGTTTTGGTTCTAGCACTTATTTCACCTCTTCTTCCTAATTACCCTAGGCCTACACTTGCCTAGAGTGAGCTTAGGAAGAAGATATTTCTATCTTTTAGAATTTTAATCATTTGTAGGTGTTAGTTCTTTTCGTTACAATCTGCCGTTTGCCCTCGTCTTTTCAAAATACAAAAAAATTACATATTGAAAAATATTAAAAAGAAAGTTGAGATTGTATTCCAAGCAAGAGAATCATTATTGCAATTTTTTTGCCTCCTTGGACGACCCTAGATACTCCCCTATCTAGGATATAAATTTTAAAAGCGAAAGTGGATTCGCGTGTTACAACGACGCTAAAAAACTGCTTTTACAAATCACGCGCATTTCGCTATCAGCTCCACAAATAATGTTGTAAGAGATATACTGACACGTGTTTCAAGAAAAAAAAAGTGCATGCAAATAAGTCAGTATATCTCGCAAATATCTGTAAAGTCTTCTTCCTACAAGAAAGTTCTTCAGGGCAAATACCCAGTTTTCTTTGAGCCACAAATGTCAGAAAATGGGAGTTGAGTTTCAATCATCTCTTTAAGCGTCAATCCAAAGACACGAGCTGAAACTGGGACCAACCTTCACTTAGAAATTCGTGAAACCCTGGGCTTGAGTCTTAATGTTTATTTGGTCTGTCTTGATCCTTCACTAAGCACAAGCCATAATCTCTTGAGCTCTCGAGTACGGAAAAAACCTCCTGCGTCCTAGAAATCGTACTTAAGGTTTAAATATCAAGAGTCCTAGTTAGTCAAGAGATGATCTATGTCATGTGAGACTTAAAGTATGGTAGTCTTCTCTACAATTGGTTCTCACAATATCCAACAATAAACACACCTATGTTGCATCAGAAGAAAATCTTTAGCTTAAAGATCATTTATAAATACACTACAAAAAAATGGTTTGCTAGGGACTAGCAAAAGATAGGCATGGGGGTATGATTGCACCGCAAAAATACACCCGCAATTGTGCCATCTTGTGCTATTTCCTAGCATTACCAGAGCATATTAGGTATCCATAGTCATATTTGTAAAAATACACGCATGCATGCATTTAATTGAGAGGGGAGGAGAATAAATAAAATGGCCATGAAATTACATTTTTCCTCAAGTGCTGCTTTGCAAAATTCACCATCTTTATTTTAAATTTTAGTTGGCTTTGAATTTCTCCGCGCTATTGCAAGGAATGGCCTCTTCTTCTTCGCACCATGCTCTGCAGCAAGCTTACCCAACAGTCGCATGCCTTGCCAAGCCCTGCCAAGACATGCATAGCCGCATGCACAGCTAGGGCATGGCTGTGCATGCCTTCTTCCTCTATAAAACAGGGCAGCTTGTTCTTTGTAAGGGGGCCTGGTCCACCAAGAAAAAAACCCAACGCAACTCTTCTTCTCCAGGCCGCCTCCTCCCCTCTCCCTCAATACGTAGCCTCTCCTCCTCTAGGGAGCCACACTGCGGGTAGGAGCACCTTACAGTGGTGCACAACCACCATTGTGGGTCCACCACCGCCCAGCTCTTCAAAGAGCCGGTGGGTGTGGTGGTTCTTTCCCTTTTTCTTCGTTTGAAGCACTTCCGCCATTGCCATAGAGCTTCAAGCTTTGAAGCTCAAAGCTCTACAGCAGCAGCAGCATGGTGCAGCGACCTCTCGCCCGCGCGCAGGCCACCGTGCGTCCCTACAGTAGCCGTCCCAACCCTTTCCGCACACGCCTGCAAGCGACCTCGCCCCTCTCCATGCGCCCTGTCGTGAAACGCTCTTCGCAAGCCAACAGCCGGTGCAGCCTCTTCCGCACACGTGCCGAGCCGTCCACGCCTCTCGCACTCACAGCACCGGGCGTACCCGATCGCACGGCTCACCCCAGCAATGTAGCCACTGTTCACGCATTTCAGCAGAACACTATGGCTACAGTGGGGTGACCGGTAAGTTTCTCACTTATCCGGTCACCCGGTGCACCGCAATCGCTATTTCCCTGCACCCGCATCCAGCCCCGCGCCCGCTCCCACACCCGCCTGCGCATCTGCATCTGCGTCTCCCTTCACCTGCTCCCAGCGCCTGCCTTCGCCTACTCCCTTCGCCTCTCCGTGCAGCGCTGTGCACTGCGGTCCTCTCCCTGTGCTCACTCCCTCCCAGCACGCGCCTCCTTGCACACATACGCGCCTGCGCATGCACGTGAAACCATCAGATGACACCTGGCAGCCTCAAACGACTTAACGCTCGCCTCCTTCACTCCAGCAAGAAGCGCTCTCTCTCTCTCTCTCTCATAGCACTCCCTCACACTCTCTGCCGACACTTTCACACACACACACACACCTATACTCTACTTTATACATATATATATACGTACATATATATTTATATATATATACATATATCTATACATACATTAGTACTTATATAACTATGTATTAGTCTATATACATACTTACATATATATATATATATATAGTTAATATATATATATATACATATATATTTACATATATGCATATACTTATATATATATACGTATATATATTACCTATATAACTAAGTATAAGTATAGATACATATATATAGATATATACATATATATGCACATATACTTATACATATATATATATATACATATCTATCTACATATATCTATATACATATATTACTATATATATATACATATATGTATATATATATACTTTTATATACATACATATACATATATATATTTCTATACATATACCTATCTATACATATAGCTACATACCTATATGTATATACATATACACATATATATTTTCATATCACTTACCATACGTGGTATCATGGGAATATTTGCACCAGTTGCTGATATTCCCCGATACACGCATATAGAAAGCGTGTTCACACTCATCTTCCACCCATCCACCTTACATTCCACGTGGCACTTCATCCTGTTGGTTGCATCTTCCTAGACGACGACCGACTCGACACTGTGCTACACACCATCTCCGTTGCCACCCCCACCCCTTTATACATATATAATATATACATATATATATACTATATTTACTTTATTTCTGTTTCTCTTTCATGCTAGTAAAAAGATAAAAGAATATATAAAAGAGAAGATAATCCTTGACTTGCATGTACTCAGTCTTGCGAATAGCAAGACCAGTTTTGAAACCCTGATTTGGCTCAAAGCCAAGAACCTGATTTTGAGGGTGTGCCTAAAGGACAAGAATTATCAGAAAAAAATCCTAAATAGAAAAATAGCAAGAAAACACTAAACGAACGGAAGAGACTCGTTCTAGGAAAGGCGTAGGAACTTGACTTCTAATCCCACTTCCCTGAGTTCGACCCTGGGCCTAAAAGTGACCAAGATAAAATCAAGTAGGCCAGGTAAAACATTTTGTAAAGAGATGGTTAGGCTCGATTTAGGTTAACCACTATACACATTTCAACGATAAAATCACCTTATTAACATAGCCTATCCGAGCTCGACTAGGGAGGCGTGAAAATCGATTTTTCATGTCAGCTAGTGCCACGGAAATGATGGGATTTTGCTTGCGAGAAGACGTGGGAGAAAAGTGAGAGAGAGAGAAAGAGAGAGAGAGAGAGTAGGGTTAGAGTCTTTTAAATCATGGCATTCACTTAGATCAAGATGGAAAACAACATCAAAACTATATTTAACATGCAATTCAAGTGTTACAAATACAACAATAGCTAAATGCTTAAACAAAAGGAAAGTAAAGCTAGAGTAAAGGGAGAGAAAGAGAGTGGGGAGATGGCAAGGCAGCCACGGTGGTGGAAGAGGGCTCCATTGGCAGCTCGTCGACTCCAATGATTACAAGGGATGCTTAAAGGAAGCTAGGTGGGAGGTATAACACCTGCTAAGTGAATTCAGTGCTTTACATGGGTGGTTGGAGGGGATTTATATAGGAAGAAGGGGTTTCTAATTTATGTATGGGTTTTAGCGACGTCCGGGACATCGCTAAATCCATGTTAAAAGCATCGGTGTAGCCCCCTGCCCACTAGTGCCACGCATACGCTTGTTCTTCTTCATGCACGATTCGTGTGCATGCATTTTCGGTCGTCCGATTGAAGATTGGACGGCTGAGATCTTGCGAAGGGCTTGCTTGGATTACACCTCAAGCACACGTGAGCGCATGCGTGGATCGCACGCGTCATCATGCGTGCCTGGCATCTGCCTTTGAGGAAGCGTCGCGTGGTGCGATCGTCGCCCTCCGCACACGAATCCATGACCTTAATCGGCTACGCCCACGTGAGAAGTAATTTGGTAGCACGCAGGGTTTCGAATGCTCGCCGCTGCCTTTGCGAATGATGCGTAACTTGCTATGCCGCGAGGCTGGATGGTCACGAAGAGGAGGTGGGGCACGTGGGCGTGGAGGTCTGTGGAGCCGTTCGATTGAAGATCGATGGTCGAGATTCCTCCTGTGGTGAAGGGCGGTGGAGCTGTGCTATGGTCTAGGGGCACGATGATGTCAAATTATGGTGGCTTTCTGACCGTTGATCATTAGATCAATAGTTAAAACTTCTTGGGTCAATTGTGGGAGCTCTGGATGTCAGATTTAGTTGATTTTGCGTCCGTTGGACTCCGTTCGTCGCTCTGAATCCATCTGTGTGGTCTGATTGCTCATCTAAGGACTATTTTGACATGAACTTATAGAAATGGCCATTAATATTATTTAATAAGCAATCTTAATGTGCGATGCATGTCATTCTCCCAAGCCCATTTATGATGTGTTATTTGTGCTCATTACCCTTAAGATAAACCCTAATTGACAGAATTATTATCCCAAGATGTAGTGTTATCAGAGACTCTCCCCTCCACTCTTTCCTCCCTGAAGGATCTTTCTCCCTCTCGTATTTCCATCCATAAAGTGCTTCCTCTACTCTCTAGTGTGCCTTTTCACTCTACTATTCCCCCAAATCTACTTGCTAAGATCTCTTCCCTCCATTTAGACGATCTTAAGGACTTGTTGATTTGGACTCCGACTCCTTTCGGAATCTTTTCAGTCTCGTCAGCTTATCAATTGCAGCTTCACTCCTCCCAGATGGACTGCTTTATTGTGCCTCTTTGGGATCTCCACATGCCTCTCAAAATTTTCTTTTTTGTTTAGAGGCTTCTTAAAGGAAAGCTCCCTACCAATGATAACATCATCAAATTAGGCATCCCTATTGCCTCTAAATGTCTTTGCTGTCCCTCTAATCCTGCACCTAAAACTCTCCCTCATCTTTTCTCAAAGAGTCACTTGGTTCATGACATCTCAATCTGGACCTTTAAGCATAATTTCCAGAATGCCATTGATCCTTCCCTCTTCCTCGACATCATCACGCACTCCTTCAATACCCGTAGCTCAAAGACTATCTGTTCGAGCAATAAATCGGTGTTTTAAAACTACTTCATTGTAATATACCCAAAATAGCATTCAAACAAATAAATTTATTACTCGAATGAAAGTACGAGGTCAAACACAATGAGCAAATAGGAATTCACACACTAATCTCAAATAATGCAAATGAGCACAAGAAATTAAATGAAATAAACTACTCAAAAATGATAATCAGTGTAGAACATGAGCATAAAAAGAATTCAACATTATAAAAAGAGATCTATAATAAAATACTGATGATTTAGATCCCCAATTTTTTAGTATAGTTATATGTAAACTAAGGCAATCAATAATGCCACAGTAATCAGGACCAAATCAACCAAATATCCGCACAGTAGCTTGAATGCTACAGTAGTAATCAGACATCTCCTTTGGGGATTAGACGCCTTAAATGGCCTTTTGGTTTGTTTCTCCTTCTTTCTCCTTTCACTTTTTCCTCCATTTTCTTCCTTTCTTCCTCTTCTTAGCAGGCCTTTCTTTCTTTCTCTTTTGCAAAGGCTTTCTCCTCTTCTTTGGTTCTTCTGCTGTTATGCCTTCTCCTTTCTTCCTTTGGCCTTCTTCCTTTCCTCCTCTTCTTTTCCTTCAACTGCTCTCCTCTTTACACACAAACCTTCTTACTTCTCCCTCTCTTCAGTCTCAGAGGGCAGCAATCCCTCAATTGACTAAGTGTCACAACGAGCAAAACCCCCTAACCCCCACTCTCTCTCTCTCGTTCCTCCTCTTCTCTCTCAAATCAGGTGGATATACAGCTAATCGGTTCAAAGGCTAGACCCGCGCGGCATGGTCATGGGTGAGGGCTTTTGTGGGCACGTGCGAGGGGACCTCACCCCGAGCTAATGAGGCGATAAGGCTATAGTTGGAATTCAAATTATGCACCTCTGTTGCTTCGTCTGTTTCCAATGTGAGATTAATCCCACACCTACTATTCGCACAGCTGTAGGGTGACTTCCTGCACCAAATTGAAGTAGCAGCGAGGCGTGTGGATGCTAATTGAGAGCCTGGACACCTGGGGCACGTAGGTTCGCACAACCTGGAAGTGATGCCTAGAGCGGAAGATGCAAGAATACCTTCTTCAAGGTTGCGTGAAGCTATGTCAATGTTGGAGAAGCTGTGGAACCTGAAATCCACAAAATGGCCTTTCAGCCATGTTAAATGAGCTCGGAGGCTTCGTTGGACAATGGCGAAGGTGGTGAAGGTGATTTTGCAGGGAGTTAAGGCATGTGGCAGCCTGGCGGAGGTAGAGATGGTCAAAGGAAGTGGGATTCTTTGGCGAGTGTTTTGGGTGGATGGGAAGGCAAATAGATAGAGGGCTTTAGTAGAGTGGAGCACGGCAGAGCTTATGGAGGTGATAGCAGCACGATTCGTGCAGTGGAGCAGCGATTGGGCATCGCTGGAGCGAAAGAAGACGGAGGGAGAGACGTGTGATCGGTGATTGTTTTGAGAGATAGAATTAAGGAAAAAGGAGGGAAGTAGGGGAAGTTAAAGAACCTAGTTAGAGACTAAAGGGGTAGGGCAGCGTCGGCTGTGGTTGGCTGGTGCCATGGACGAAAGGTTCTCCGATGAGGGTGATGACAAGGATGAAGGGGCTAGGGCACACGTCTGAGTTGGCTATCGAGAGGAAGAGGAAGTCGGGGAGGAAGGAAACGCTCCCAATTTGGCCATTGGGAGGCCGTGGGACGACGGGGGAGGAGCTCGCCGGAGCTAGGTCAAAGGAGGCTGGAGATAGGGATAGGGAGGGGGTTTTTTGCCTCAAAACTAGCTGAAGAGCATGGCTGAGCCCTTAGTAGGGTTCATGAGGGGGTTCCAAGCTTGGAAACAAGCTTGGGAACCTTGGAGCTTACACACAAATAGGATACCCATTCCTTCAAAGCATTCCCATGAGCTTTTGGGAAGGAGTTGGGATCCAAGGTTTGTCCCATTGGAAAGAAAATTTCCTAAAGAATCTCTGGTTTGATTTTCGGAAGGTTTCATCAATCAATTAAGGAGATCTCTCCAAATGAAGCTTGTTGAAGTAGTATTCTTGAGCGATAATGGTGGAGGGACCTTTCTGTGAAGAAGACAAAGAACTTGGGGAGCTATTTGTAAGGAATTCAAAAATTAAGAGTCTGAATGAGATAGAAAGAGTCAGACTGGACTAAAATGCAATCTTGTTCAAGATGATCTCAGATAGGGCCTAAATTTTGGTACAAACCTAATTTGAATCCAAGGAATCCATTGGTGAAGTTAGATATAGGTTTTGAACAAGTTTAACTAGATAATTTATGTGAAAACCCAAATTACGGCAAATGTCTGTCTAAGACTCTGTTTTGGATCAAGATGAGTTCTGATGGTCAAATATTCCCTAGAGAATATTTTTATATGAATTTTAGAGGGTTTAGGTGAATTTTACCTTGACCAAAATAACAGTTAATTATGCGAGTCTGTTTTTAGGGTTTTAAAAGTCATTTAATTTTCAAAACATGTGCAAACCCTTTTCTGTTTGTTCTAGCCCACTTGTTAGACTTTTAAGGCCATTTGACCCTTAATTACCCCATAGGAAAACCTGTGATTGCATTGCATTCATGATATGGTGGTAAAACTACGATTTTAACCCTATTTTCTTATCTTTCCCTCAGAATGGTTTTGCAGTGACTTATAGCTCTCTAGTAGTTATGTAGGAGCATTTACTGACTTAATTGAATCAAAATGAGCTAGTTATGGCTTATGATGGTGTTCCCATCACTATCCAAGGTATGATTTGTTTCATCCAATTTAAAATCTGGTGGATCCAAAATGCTTTGAAGCATGATGTCTTCAACCCTGCTATGTTCCATATTCAGCTTGATAAGCACTGGAGAAATCTTCAAATAACTAATTGGCTTAAATCTTGTCAACCCTCTTCTCTCCCCCTTCACTGGGTTCATCCTTCTCAAGGGCTCAAGATCAATGTTGCTGCTTCTTTGGTTGGGGATTGTTTCAATCTTGGTTGGATTGTTAGAAATTTTGAGGGTGTTTTCATTATGGATGCTGCTGCTAGTCCTCTTGGTATTTCTGTAAAGGTTTCCTCATTAAAGACGTCATCTATGCCATTTCCTACTTCTCTAATAACTCTTTTCAGGTGGAGATGGATTCGGTCTCTCTCTATTATTGGTGGTCTAGTAAGCTTTAGGTTGCATGGCAGGTCAAAAAGATTTTCGCTTCTCTTCGTGACCACACCTCCAAGATCCACTCCTCCTTCGTTCACCCTCTACTCAATGAAGCTACTTTCAAGATTGTAGGTCTCGGTGATGGCAACTAGCGATGTTTCTCCTGCTTGGATTAGCTCCCCCCCATTATCAGAGGCATTATCAAATTGGATAGTAGTTAGATGCCATACTTGGTTCACCTGTAGCCTCCTCTGCTTTTTTGCTGCTTTTGTACTATGCCATAAATCGTGGTCCCCTTTTCTTTGTATGGGGTAGGTTTTGGTCCCCCTGCCCCCCCTTTTCTATCGCCTCCAAGGAGCGAGGGATGAATAAAATTGCTCCAGATTTCATAAAAAAAAGAAAAAAGGTCCATAAAACACGTTATCTATAAATAAGCAAGTAAACATGATGCAAATGCAAATTATCCATGGAATGAATGAAATATTTTTAACTATGCTAGAAATCAACCCTAACCAAGGAATTTTAGAACTTATCACTACTAGAAAATGGGGTATTCGTGACACTTTCAATATGACCGTTATATTAAAACTGTCGTCTAAAATGAATACAATGATATACGATGGTTTTTATAAAAATTGTCATATTATAGATGATGATTCTATTTTGTAACCGTCGTTTACAAAAATGCATACTTCAATATATATGACAGTTTAACAAAAATCGTCATATATATTGATTCTGAATTTTGGTCAGGCGGCATTTCTTCACGCCTTACCCGACTTTAAACGATGGTTTTGACAAAAATCATCGTGTAAAGTACCTATGTCTTATGACCAGCTCCCGATCCCCTATGCCCTATTCACTCATGCTCTCTGTCAACATCGATCTCTTCCTCCTCCTCCTCCTCTATCAACCTCTCCACCTCATAAGTCTCTCCTCCTACTCCTCAAACTCCTAGCCAAGCCACCTCCTCGCCGTGCACAGCCCCCTCCTCACCATGCGCTCCTCCTCATCCGCATGCATGCAACTCCTCCTTTCACGATGCGACGCCACCCCTCCTCCTCCTCCCATCTGTAGCCCCCCTCTTCCTCCACCCATGTGCTGCCGCCCCTCCTCCTCCTTCCACCCACAGCCTCAGCCACCCCTTCTCCTCCCATGCGCCATTACCCCTCCTTCTCCTCCTCCCATCTGCCGCAGCCCCTCCTTCTCCTCCTTCCATTCGTCGTCACCCCTCCTCCTCCTCCTTCCATCCGTCGCCGCCCCTCCTCCTCCTCCCAACTGCCACAGCCCCTCCTCCTCCTCCTCCCATCCGCCACCACCCCTCCTCCTCCTCCTTCCATCCCCTACCGCCCCTCCTCCTCTTCATCCCTATCCGCAAACCCTCTTCTGAGTCATCCCATTAGCAGCCCCTCCTCCTCCTGCCCGTTGCCACCTCTCCTCCTCGTCATCCCCATTCGCAGCCCCTCCTCCTCTCCGACACCACCTCTCCTCCTCATCCCCATCTGCAGCCCCTCCTCCTCATCCCCCGCCCCTCCTGCTCCTCCCATCCACAGCCCCCCTACTCCTCCTCATCCCCATCCCCAACACCCCCTCCTCCTCCCATCTACAGCCCCCCATGCCCCCATTAGCCACCCCCTCCTCCTCCTCCCATTTCTATCCCCTTAATCCCAAAATTTTTTGTATTAATTAAATATCAAATTTGGTTAATTTTTTTAATTTGTTTTAGTTATTTACTTATAAATATTTGCAATTTGATTTAGGTATCTCGTGTCATCGAACACCTTCTCTGTGATTCACGTGCTTCGTTCAGGTATGAAATTAAGTTTACTTAATTCATTTGTGAATGAATGTGGGGTGTGCCCACTTAATTTGTTTAGATTGTCGGGTGTGCCCACTTAGGATTAGAATGTCAATTTTTAGTTATGTTTAGAATGTGGGGTATGCTCACTTAGATTTAGAAAGTAAGGTGTGCCCACTTAGGTTTAGAATGTCAATTTTTTTTTATGATTGTAGGGTGTACCCAATTGATTTATTAAATTGAATGTGTTTGATTAATTGTGGGGTGTGCCCACTTTCTTTTAATTGTTTATTTGATTTTATTATGTATGTTCGATTGATTTGACAAATTGAATTTGATTCTACTATGTACCTACTTTATGTCTGTTTGATATTATTAGTTTAATGCATTAATTATATATACACACACACAAATCTAAATGCACTTAAGGCTAAACAATTGGTATTCTAACTCTTAAGTTACAGGTTTTAGGAGAGGATGATCATGTCAAAATACTTGTTCGTCGACACTTATGATCATGTTAGACGGATAATGCAAAGTGTTTGTATACCTTACTTACATTCACAATGCTTTGTCTTTATAGTATGCCATAAAAGTCGTCATCCTTTGTTCAATGAACTTCAGAACAAAGGGGGTCCTTGAAGATTTGATCACAACTTAAGGTTGCTTGTCACATGGAACTGATATGTGGAGGAATTTCAGTAGTATCCTTTCGCTCTTCTCTGATATACCAATTGATCTTATCTACGTTCCTAATGAACCCTTAAATGAGAGTTATTGCAAATGTAGTTAATGTTAGTCTTGAGGGATATATTGGAGAAGTGCGATGAGATGCTACCAAAGTTTCTCTAGACACCAGTTACATGTAACAAGTAACATTGTGATCAAATCTTCAATGATGGGCTATTAACTGAAAACCCTAATCAAAATACAAACAGTATTATAAAATCACATTATAATTATCGGGTGGTTTTATTTCATTTTTGTGGATTATCATAGATAAGTCTTGGACTAGTTTGAGGAACTTGAAATACTCTAGATACAAGAATGGAGTGAGAGAGTTCCTTGATTAGGCATTTCATGATGATAGGAAGTCATTCAGATGAGGAGAGAAGTTTGACAGGATATTTTGTCCTTGAAAGAATATTCACCTGATAGGAACACTATCTACAAGCACATGATTTGCAACAGCTGGTGGTAGCATTATACTAGGTGGATTGCTCATGGAGAGGATCTTATAGACAAAGTCAGACGATCTCCGATAAATTTCGATGAGACAGTTGTTGATATTGAAGTTGATGACATCGATGAAAAGCTTGATGAGATGAGAGCAGGAGTTGAAAATCTAGCTAGTGGGGAAACTTGTAATTAGTTTTATGATGCTAATAAGGCAGCTGATGAACCTATTGCTCCTGATATCACATCCATTTCTAAGTTGTCATTTCTTTTGAAGTTATTTTGGGTGAAGGTTATGAATAGAGCAACCTCTAAATTGATGTTCGAGGTGCTTGAATTCATTGGAGAACTTTTAAGTGATCCGAAAGGTTATCCAAAGACATGGTATGAAGCAAAGAAATATATTCGTGGACTTGGTTTAAATTGTGAGAAAATTGAATCTTGTTCAAATAATCATGTGTTATACAGAAATGAATATGCAGAGTTGACTAGTTGTCTACAGTGTGGTGTTGAGAGATTCAAAGTGGAAAATTCACTAAATACAAGGGCCAAAAGACAGCTGAAGAAAGTTCTACGTTACTTTCCATTGATTCCTAGGCATCAATGCCTTTTTATTTCATGTAGAACTACAAATTTGATGACATGGTATAAGGATAATGTCCGGTGCATAAATCACATTTTAAAAGATTATTTAGTTGTAGCAAAGCGTGAAAACATGTCGACAAAAAAATTTATAAAAGCCGGCGAGTACCATTCATTCGCAGGGAGGCAATCACAATTTATGTAGAAGCTTTTCAATAGAACTTACTCTAAATAGATATTTATATATGTATATATGTATACAAACCAGGTATCATGAATTCAGAAGATCAGAATTTTATTGTAACTAGATAGAGTTTTCACAATAGAGAATGCTACTAGAAATAGATAGATAGATAGCTAGAGAGAGATATATAGAGAGAGAAATAGAGAGAGAGATAGAAGGAGGCAGAGAGATGACATCGCTCATAGGATGCTTGTGCGGGATGCGGCAACACCTCAGATCTAGAGCATCGGGATGAAGGTTGGAGTAGAGTTGCAAAGGGACGGAAAATCACTGAAAAGAAGCTGGAAGAGATGTCTGGAGTTAATAGTACGAGTTCCCATTCAATTGGGGTGCCCTAGGCCTTCTTTTATAGCTTTGATGAGGGGCAAGGAGGGCATTTTAGTCCTTAAAATCGTGCAACAACCCCTAGGAAATCAGATTCGTCGATCGGGAGATCAACGGCTCTGAGTTGGCCTCAAAATAACTTCATATGCACACTCTACCCTCTAGGCACACGAGTTGCTAACACATGTCATGCCCGTAGCCTTCAGATCACACACGCCCATCGACGGCTCCGCTTCCTCCTCACACACGCCCATCGTCTGTTTTTCTTCCTCGCTCAAATTGAGCGCCTAATCCTCAACTGTCTAATCCTGTGATCGGACGGCTTAAAAAATGCACGTACAGCCTTCGCATCTAAGAAAAGGCATGGGATCCCACGTTCAGCCGGGGCGTGCTCTGGTCTCAACATGTGGTCATGCCTACGTGCGCCGATCCCCATCCGACGGGCAATAGCACTTGTGCCCAACACTTTTCTAATTTTAGAGCCACATGGATCAAACCCACGCTCTGCGCTCACGGTTGAGTGCTCTATCCAATGCGTTGAGGCCATGTTTGTGTTGCGTTTACATTTTAAAGCAACTTATTCTTGACCGTTGGATGAAGATCCAATGGTTGAGATCGTCTTTTCTTTAATGAGGTGTGAGGAGATCGACGATGTGGATGTATCATGGCCATTAGATGGCCATCCAATGCCCCACAATGAATGAGGAATGGCATTTAGAGATGGAGCGGCGATGAGGGGGTAGCTGTGATGGTGCCACATGGCACCATCGTGGCTGTCCATCTTCTTCCCTTATATCTGGTGATGTAGATCTCTAATCAAGTTGATTTTGTGCCGTTGGCTACCATCGTTGATCTGAATCCATCCGTGCAATTGGATTTTTGATCCGAGGCTCAAATCTTTGTCCTTTGGCTCCATGATCTCTGTTCTTCATTGGACAGCACATGATGCTCTGGTTGTCTGATCGAGATGATTTCGAAAGCGTTGGACTCCCATCGTCGTTATGATCAAATCTGTCCGGTCTAATCTGTCTTCTGTGGCTTCAAATCATCAAAAATTCAAATCATCTCTCATTAGTACATAAATGACAATATCATCTCTATGACTAATAAACTAGCTATTGTGCAAATTCCGATGCCTATGAATGCATTATTCCTAAGTTATCCTAGAATCTAGCTTAATTCAAGTGATTTAGGTTGCATGATTGTTGTGTAATCACACCTCCATGCCTAAATCTTGCTAGTCCCTAGCAAATGCAAGACTAAATGCAAAGTGGTCCTACATGACAGATTTCTATCAAGAGTTTAATTAGAGGTTTTTGTCTTTTGTTTTCATCCGAAGCTTTAGTAATCCAGAATTGTGAAGGCGTTTTGTTGTAGCCTATGCAACGGATCCAAGTGAAAAGTCGATCCTCATCTAAATCTCGTACTTGACTCTTAGTAAAAATCCATTGGGATAGGCAAACTTCTTCCCTTAGGGTTATAAGATAATATGTAAATTCAACCCTGGCTTTTGGCTTAGATAGAAAATTTCTAAGTCAAGTATATTTATATTTGGTGGCTCACACTCATCTGGTACTGCATATAGACTAGTACTTTAGAACCTAGCTTTCTAGATTATTGAATAATTCAACTCAAAGAGAGGTGGAGAAACTGTGCTCTCTTTAGTTCCTTTGTACGTGTTCTCTCTCTTTCTTTCTTTTTCTTTTTCTTTTTCTTATCTTTTCTTTCTCTTCTTTCTTTTTAAGTGCACAATATTACCAAATTTATCAATATATCTGGTGTACTCTTCTAGCATTAACACTTTGATTAGGTTCTGATAACTCTACGACTAAGTCAGAATTCCTCAGCCCGTATTCATGCGGCCAGAAATACAGAAAAGTAGGTAAAGGCTGTATTTGGTGGATCATGAGGGTGGTAGGTCTTGTTTTCTCATTACTTTGAAATAAACTCTAACTCATAAACTCATTTTTTTTTGCTCTTTTCTTTTTCTAAATTTTTTTTATATTTTTTTCTTTTCTTTTATTTTTCCTCTATTTTTTTATTTTATAAATATATAGATATGTTTTGTTTTCTCTCTTTTTTTTTTCTTTTTTTCTCCACATCCAAATATATACTAATGCAACACAGCATACAAACTTTTGTTTACGAGGCATTATTCTGAATTAAATATGTTCAAGAGGATTTCATGGAAGTGCATATTCTCGGCACTAGGAAAGGAATGAATAGGACAGCGTATTTCTCACCATGATATTAATATCCTCCTTCAGCCAAGGATTCCGTAAAGGGCGGTCGTGACCATCCACCTCAGTCCTAGTTTTATTAGAACCCGCTCTCTGCGTATTTGCCTTATTTAGTGGCTCTCAATAGATTCGCACTAAGAAATTGTACGTAGAAATCGAGAGTGAAAACTGTGCCTAACTCTAAGTATCATTATTTAATTATCTAGAAGTTAAGATTTCTCATACTAGCCTTAGAGCACCAGTAGACTTTCTACTCTCACCTCACACTTATTTAGTGGATCTTGTTAGAAGATAGTTTGCCTAACTTCCTAATTACTGTCAAGGGTTTAGGAGAAGAAGCACTGCTTCTTCTCGACAAACTAAAGATGTTTATCGGTCTTCATAGAGGATCCATTGCAGATTCTACATGTAATTGTGAAATTGTGCTGGATTCTAAACTTAGGAATCAACTTAAGAATAAATCCCTAATAAAACTTTAATAAAAATTCTTTATGCAAACTTTTTTATTTTGAAATAAAAATAAGACATGCAATGTCCACCGTCCCATGCCTATTTATTATAATGTCCACAATGAAATGTATGCATGAAAATTAAAATATAATAAGCAAGAGGAGGAGGTATCACCTGACTATGCTTGTTATCCAAGTCACCATGTATGCAAAGGATGCAAAACTACCTGTAATGGATATTGGGTTGCCTCCCAATCAGCACTAACTTTAACGTCATTTGTCGGACTTAAACCCAAAAATATGTAGTTCAAATGAATGGGTTGAGTCAAGATTAAAATGAAGATGTGATCATGTAATGCAAGGATCAGTGATCCATTAATAAGGATCAGTTGATGGTGAATACCAAGCCCAAAAGGTCAGAAAATAAAGTGAATGGGCTTGAAACTATTTGTAGCCAAATGCTACAGAAGAAAGAAACATTAGTGAGGGTGCCAGATTGGAAAGTAGATAGTCGCAACCTTAAGAAGTGATGCATGAGGAAGGCAGAAGTGGATACAGGGTGGTTCTTGGGGAGTAAATCATATGGATCCTGAAAGTGATGGGAAATGAAAGGAGGAACCCCAGTGGTGTAGTCTGAAATGGTATAGGAAACCACTTTGCAAGTCAAGTTAGGTATGAATGGATGTCGAGTAGGTGAGTCAAATAAGATCCAGTCGTCCATCTCAACAGTTCCGGACTTATCAGAATCCTCAATCTTATCCCTGGGGTGATCAAAAATCTTATTTGAGTCACCCAAATCATGATGCAAGCCTTCAAATGTAATTGATGGTGAATTTACGTGGTTTCTAAAATACGTCATTGTAACACGTAAAATCGATCAACTCTTAAATTTATAAAACCAAGATAGGGAAGTGTCTAGGGTTGTCCAAGGAGGCAACTGATGTAGACACATCTATTTAGGTTAAAATGCCTATTCATGCATGTTCCTAGGCTTAGATTTGCATTTCATGTTATAAATATTGCATAGCATGCATCATTCTACATTTAGAGTAGTTGTATATAATTTAGGTTAATTGCATCATTTTTGTGGGCAAGAGATAAAATGATTTATTTCAGGGCCTCAGATGGACGATCGGACCATACGGATCTGATTAGGACGACGATAGGAGGCTAATGCCTCCGAAATTGTCTAGATCGTAGTCCCATAGCATCATACGAAGTTAGAGGAAGATCAATGGCCAGGAGGGCAATGCAACATCCTTACAGGCTTTGGATGAAAAATCCGACTGTACTGATGAATTTGGAGCGACGATCGCAGTCCAGCAGCACGAAAATCAACTCAATCCAATCACCATGGCACCCTCTGCAACAGAAAGAAGATGGACGACCCAAATGGTGCCATGTGGTGCCATCCAAGCCGCCCAACACTGGCCAACACCCACTCTTCATCAAGGCATCACCCAAGATCCAACAGTTGAGAATGGTCCTCCACCACGCGCGCTAAGTCATCCCCTTGACCTTTTGGACGTCTTGGCGTAGTGGCTAAGCATCTGACCCTCATGGGTGGGGTGCAGGTTCAAATCCTAGCAGCCCCCCCTCCCCCAATTGGCCAATTGAGCACATGCACCACCTTCCAGGTCCATCCTCGTTTGTCCTACTACTCACCACCTTCCTTCACGCAATGTCAGAGCGAGTCGTCTTTCAAGCGATCGTTGAGGGGGAATTCTCTCACCTCTTTCTACCTTTCTTTCTCTTTCGTAGTGTAGATTTTCCGCTTACATAGTTGTAACAAATAATTCTTCATGAATAGATGATTATTTCTTTCTCTCTCTTTCTCCCTCCCTGTCTTAAATTTTTGTAAGTAGATTAGCTAGAATTCATCGACCTGATTCATTCTTGCTAAAAATAGCAAACAAAATTAAAAAAGATAAAAACGACCAAAAGTAAATAAAAGCGAAGCGTGGATGTTTCAAAACCAAACATTCGCCTCCCCGTGTTCATCTTGGGACTCACTTTTCGAGCTTTGGTTATAAATTTTATCTGATAGACGCGTTTTGCAAGTTACTATGATGGGTCCTCTAAACCTGATTTTTAATTCGCAAAGTGCACCTTCGATCATTTCAGCATCGTTGTCGAGGAAGCAACGCTCTTTGGTTTTTTTTCTTTTCGTGTTTTTTCCGCCTTACCTAACTTTTATCTCACTTTTTCTCTGATCTTACTTGATTGTAGGAACTCTTCTGAGGCGGGCCAGAGCAGTTAAATCAGAGAAAAGTGTGGATGAAGGTTTTGTAAGTTTATCCCCACCACTCCTACCCTAATTTTCATTCCATAACCTAATAACTCAAACCAAAATCAACTTAGGTGCTTCTTATAAATCCTAGGATAGATCTGGTTGTTTGTTTGCCACCTCCACTCATCTCACCCCCGCATATATAAAAAAAAGAAAAATATATATACTCTTCTCTTGTGAGGTTTTCTGAAAGCTACACACTTAACACCCACAACTTCTCACCTTAACGCGCACAATCACATCGATTCTACCACTTAACCAAGATATAACCTATGGATCCGGTACACCTTAACTCAACATACACATAAGTGAGTAGAAATCTGATTAGGTTAAGACTTTTTGTGTGTCTTAATCAAGTGGTGCAATAGGCCAATTGCTTGTATTGTTTGGGCCGCACCACTCAATTTAAAACTGATCCATCAAGTAGCTTGCCACTTAGGGTTGATTTTTAGGGCTAAACCAGGCACTCCACATTATTTTTGATTTTTAAAGGAACATATCATTACCCGTGTTTTCAAAACTTGAAGTGTTCTACTAAACATTGATTGAACCAACCTAAGAATTAAACCCTAAAAGCTACTAAATAAGTTTAAAATCTAAAGGACACATCAACAAATAACCTTGTTTGCAAACCATGGTTGTGTACACACACACATTTTAACTAATCAATAAGGGCATATTCATCTTAAGGGCCCATCACATTCCAAGAGCACGATCATCCCAAGCCTAACTAAAACTGAGTTGACATTAGCCTTAATGATTGATTCGCTCTTCAGGGCTTAGACTGAGATTTTTTTCGATTAATCTGCTTTTGCTGGTCCATCTGGTGTCTAGTTAGGGGAGTAGCTCCAAACGACCGTGGCTGGGGGGCACACTAGGAACCGGAGGCATAAGCTAAAGGAAGAACCTTCTCTCCAGTCCCTCCTAACTGGTTGGATTGATCGGATAAAGTAGACGAAATCATTTATAATCTCAAGATGGGTCCTAGGAGTCTGTAGGTCTTTAGGCTAACCCACTTAAGGACAGGATTGATTGCTTGTATTGCAGGGCTCCTTTCTCTCTTCTGATTTCCCTCCTATTCTACCATGTATCCTTCCAAATCCTACACTCATTTCACATCCTATCCTCCTACCACCACTTATCCCCAAGATGATTACTATCCTAACTTGACTTGTAATTACCCATCCAACAGTCGGGATAACTTTGATTGGGTAGATGAATCCAGACCTCAGTGTCCAGGGCCTAACCCTTGACAACAAGACTATGATTACTATCCTTCCTAGAGCTACAATGATTATAGATCTTCATCCTTTGATTACCAAACTAACTCGATCTATAATCAGGAAGGATATAATGATTATAACACCGACCCTCCCTACTATTCCACTGAATATAGGTCGCCACCATCCTTTAAACAACCTGAAATGACCTACTATTAGGGAGGGACCCAAGAACCTCGATTTCTTGACTCCCCTAGATTTAACTCAAACCCACCAAAATCCGAACTAAACCATTCGGTTTAGGTGAACCAAATCCAAGATAGGGTGTTAGCTAACTTAAGGAACACCATACAATCTTTAGAAGCCCAACCAACACCATGCATTGAAGCATTGGAGCCTATGATAAAAATGACTGATAAGCTTAATAGCTCTTTATTGGATTTTCTCCGAAATGTTGGGTGTTGAAGCTACGAGTTACTACGCTAACGTATTTGGTTTTGAAAAACCTGTCATCGTAGTTTGAAAGCGAAGAACTCGTGTTCAACAAATAAAATTTATACCAGAATAGAAATCCCAGGTCGAACTCAAGGAGGCTACGTCGATCTATATTCGCAATTATATTTTTTTAGAGTTTTTGTTGAAAACTGAAGCGACGTAATTACAATGAAATAATATTAACAGTTAGAATAAATGAGAGAGAGAGAGAGAGAACATGCACTCAATAATTCAAAATATTTATACAATAAAACAAGAGAATAATTACACTAGAAAGCGAGAAATCAACTACACTAGAAAGTAGAAAAATTCTACTCTAGAAAGCTGAAAAGAAGAATGGGAGAGAGAAGTTATCCTCCTCGATGATTGCTTGGAGGATGAGTCGGACGGGATGCCGCCTGGACGAAAGAGGACGGAGTGGGAAGAAGGAGATCGAAGCAGGAGGAACGTGAATGGGGCAGCATGTCATCATCATCGCAGGATCCGCTTCCAAAATGAGAGCGAAAATTTAACTTTATCTCGTGAGGAGCATCCTAAGTGTGGGACAAACTTCTCTCGAGCTTTGGAGAGGTAGAGGAGAGAAGGAAGGGATGCCAATTTCGTATGGAGTGAGGGCAATTTGGTCTTTGTAATCTCAAAACATTACATAAGGGATCTTTAGTGATGGATAAAACCATCACTAAAGCCCCATCATGGGCGATGTGCCCTACCCGCTTGCCTCCTGCACATGCAACACCTTTCCACGTTCGTTAAATCTCGACCGTTCAATCATGAGATCGAACGGCTGAGAGTGCTCCTCGCTGTGCCTCCTCAGCTCATGCTCGCGCGTGCGATCCATCGTCTTCACCGTGTGTCTGCTTGCGCGAGAATGCTATAGAGCATGCTTAGCCACTCGATCGCGATCGTGTGCTTAATCGTGCCCACTCGCCCTGCCTCAGCTCACACTCCTCGCAACTCGAACGCGCGTCCTCCCTTCGAGAAAGCACGTTCGACCAACGCGCTACAAGCGCGTTTGTGTCGCACTTACAAATTGTGCATGCGCATCCACAGCTGTTGGATGTGCATTGAAAGGTGGAGAATTGTCGAAGAAGAGAGGGTGCGGTAGGTGTAGCGGCCAGTTGGGCTGCTGAGATGGCGCCACGTGGCACCATCTTGGCTGTCTATCTTCTGGATGATGTAGATGGTTCCATGGTTGTCAGATTGAGTAGATTTTCATGTTGTTAGGCTGCAATCGTCGATCCGAATCCATCAGTGCAGTCGGATTTGTCGTTTGAAGTGTGGATTCACACCATATTGTCCCTTGATCTTCTAGGGTTCCCCGATCTCTATCTGATTCTACAGATGTCTGATTAGGGTAATCTTAGAGTTGTTGAACTCCAAGCATCGCCCTGATCAAATCTGTATGGTTGGATCTTTGATCCGAGGCCTCGATAAAAATTTTGCCCTGTCCCTGAACATAAAAGGAGACAATTAACCTCCATTTTATTCAAACTAATCTAAATGCAAGATGATGCATTCTATGCAATATTTATAGTTTGCAATGCAATTCTATGCTTAAGAACATGCATAATTAGACATCTTAGGTAGTGTAAACATCTTTACATCACACCCCTATGCCTATCTTTTGCTAGTCCCTAGCAAAAACTATAAGCTATTTATAAAAGAATTAAATTGGATTATTTGTACATGAGTTATTTTCAATCATTAAGAAAATGTTTACTTAGGATCTGAACTTTCAAAGACACAATAGTGCCTAAGTATCTGCTAAAATGCAGACCGCCTCAAGCCCTAGCCTTATTCAAAGAAAAATTTCTTTTTCTCTTTTTTTCTTCTTTTCTTTTTTCTTTTTTTTTTTTATTTTCAAGTTTTAGGGTTTAGGAGTGGCTTTCTACGGCCATTCAACTAACCTAAGATTTGATGAGAACCCTAAGTTCTAAGCATCTTTATTGTGAATGTGATAGACTCATTGATCGGTAGTTAAAATGGACTTCGGATTTCTACACCTCTAGGTGACCTTGAAAAGATAATTCTGCCTAAAGGTGTATCTTTACAACCGGTAGCTTTCTCCCTACTTTTATTTTTATGGGGTCAACAAAAGGGTGAATCCAGTATATATCTCCTCGGTTTATTCTACTTCTCTGCTTCTTCCTAAGTGTTTTGGGAATTTTCAGTGCATTTATGGAGCTAGGCTCTGGACAACTGGTCGATGCTCTGTTACCATCGACAATTTGCCAGCCAAACTCATGCGGCAAAGTGTGGCTTATTTCTTTTTCTTTTCTCCTTTTCTTTTTTTCTTTTCGTTTTGACTTTCTTTTTCTCTTTTTTTTTAAGTAGGTGCTTCCCTGGTCTAAGATTTACGTAAAGGCAGTAAAAAGAAAATGGTCCAATGACTGGGCTTTGGACAACCTACCTATGGGTTGTTACCCACGATAACTTGCCAGCTATATCACCCTAGAAGGTTCATTAGCTACCCAATTTCTATTAAAATCGTCGAACAACGAGTCAGTGCAAAGAGAGTGTGTTGATTCTTAAAACTCAAAGTTCCCTCAAATCAGATGGTAGATTGATAAGTCGTGTACTTATCACCCAAACTTATTTACTCCAATTACAATAGAGTTAAGATGGCAAGGACTCGAAAAATAAATCCACATTTTAGTGGATACATGGGCCTATTAAGTCCGAAGACCTGAAGGGTCTTTGTGTTCAGATCCTAATGTAATATTTCCTAAGATTGAAAAGTCATAATTCCAACTATTCCTTCCTAATTCAACATTTTTTTTTAATGTATAAATGAGAAGAGAAAAATAATTTACATCAATTTCACAAAGCTAACCAAATAATTCAAAAATGAATCCACCCCCATGCCTAGCTGATGCAATGTCCACATTGAGAAAGAGACATGAAAGAAAGGGTAGAGTATGAAAGATGTCACCTGAATATGAAGCTCATGTCAACTTTGTGTCATATGTACAACTACTGAGTTTAATGCCGTCAGCTAGGCGAAGTCCAGCCAAAGAAGTCACTGAATGGCTACAGCAACTGTGTCTGAGATGGGTTCTGGAAGAGTAAGGTCAATAACAGGCTTTAGATGTTGACCGTTGACTTTAAATGTGTTACCTGTCTTTGGGTTAGAAATATGAATGGCTCCATTTGGAAAAATCTGGTCAATAACGAATGGGCCATTCCATTTAGATTTAGGTTTGCCAGGAAAGAGTTTAAGTCTAGAATCAAATAACCAGACCTTCTGGTTCGGCTCAAAGCCCTTGCAGGAAATCAATTGATCATGTAGAGCTTTGGTCTGAGCCTTGTAGATCTTGGCATTCTCGTATGCATCATTTCTAAGCTCTTCCAACTCAGATAGTTGGAGTTTCCTAGTCTTCCCAGCTAAATTCAGATCTAAATTGCACTATTTGATCACCCAAAATGCCCTATGTTCAATCTCTACAGATAGATGGCACGCCTTTCCATACACCAAACGAAATGGAGACATGCTGATGGGCATTTTATATGCCGTACAGTAGGCCCAAAGAGCATCCTCAAGCTTTTGAGTCTAGTCCTTGCGATCAGACCTAGCCATTTTCTATAGAATGTTCTTGATCTCCCGATTGGAGATATCAGCTAGTGCATTTGTCTGGGGATGGTAAGGTGTGGAAATTTGGTGATTAACACCATATTTGCCCAACAAATTTCAGAATTTGTCATTAGTAAAATGAGTGCCACCGTCACTAATGATGGCTCTTGGAATCCCGAACGTACTGAAGGTATTTTTTTTGACAAAATCGATGAACACCTTGTGGTTGTTGGTTCAGGTAGGAATCGCCTCAATCCATTTGGACACATAATCAACAGCAACAAGAATGTACTGATGTCCAAATGAAGGGAGAAAGGGTCCCATGAAATCGATGCCCCAAACATCAAAAATTTCGACAGGAAGAATTGGGTTTAGGGGCATCATATCTCTCTTAGTTATGCTCCCGAGTGCCTGACATCGAGAACATGACCTTGAGAAATCCTAGGCATCCTTAAATAAAGACGACCAATAGAAGCCTGATTGCAAGATTTTTGCAGCCATCATTTTCCCGGAGAAATGTCCACCACACCCAGATGCATGGCAGAACTCAAGTATATTGTTGAATTCATTCTCCGGTACACATTGACGAATAATCTGATCAGAGCCAAAGCGATACAGTTTAGGGCCCTCCCAGAAGTAGTATTTGGCCTCAGATTTGAGTCTATGCTGTTGTTGCTTTGTCCAATCCTGGGTGATTTGACCAATGGCCAAGTAGTTAACAATGTCAACAAACCACGGGGTGTGGACACCTGAAACTATAAGAATAGCTTCATTTGGAAAAGTGTCAGCAATCAGAATGTCCGGACAAGAAGAATCACCTAGGAGTCTCGACAAATGATCCTCCACCACATTTTGTACCCCAATTTTATCCTTGATTTCAAGATCAAATTCTTGAAGCAGAAGAATCCAACAAATAATCTGGGGTTTGGCATCCATTTTGGCCAAGAGATGTCTCAAGGCCGAGTGGTCGGTGTAAATGATAACATGAGATCCTAAGAGATAAGCCTTGAATTTTTCCAAAGCGAACACTACAGCTAGTAATTCCTTTTGAGTAACAGTGTAATTCCTCTGGGCTTCATCCAGAGTTTTACTAGTGTAGTAGATGACGGAGGGATTTCTATCAATTTTCTAACCCAAGACAGCCCCGACCGCGTAATTAGAAGCATCGGTCATGATCTCAAAAGGGGTTGTCCAAATTGGTGGTTGCAATACTGGAGCATAGGTGACTACCATTTTCAGGAAATCAAATGCCTTTCAGCATGATTCATTGTAAACAAATGGCATTTATTTGGCAACAAGATTGCTCAGGGGACGAGCAACCTTCGAGAAATCCTTGGTGAATCTTTGATAGAATCCCACATGACCAAAAAATGATCGGATTTGTTTAACAGATGTGGGTAGAGGAAGCTTAGCGATAGCATCAACCTTAGCTTTATCCTCTTTGATTCCCCATTCAGAGATTACATGACCGAAGATGATACCTTCTTGGGTCATGAAATGACTCTTTTTCCAGCTAAGGACCAATTATGTTTTGATACATCGCTTAAGAATCATTTCCAGATTAGCCAAACAAGAGTCAAATGATTCTCCAAAAATAGAGAAATCATCCATGAAAACTTCCATAAACTCTCCCACCATGTCAGAGAATATGGCTAACATACACCTTTGGAAAGTCGCAGGTGCATTGTATAAACCGAAAGGCATCCTACGAAAAGCAAAGGTTCCATAGGGATAGGTGAAAGTAGTTTTTTCCTGATCCTCAGGATGAATAGGAACTTGGTTGTATCTCGAGTAGCCATCAAGAAAACAGAAGTACTTCTGCCCGGCTAGTCCTTCCAAGATTTGATTGATGAAAGGGAGGGGAAAATGATCCTTTTTAGTGGCTGTGTTCAGCTTCCTATAATCAATACAAACCCTCCAAGAGGAAGCTGAACGAGTTGTGACAGATTCTCCTCTCATTAGTCACAATAGTAATCCCAGCTTTCTTGAGAACAATCTGCATGAGAGATTGGATAAATCATTTCTACATCGAGCCACTTGATGATTTCCTTTTTTACCACTTCTCGCATATTTGGATTTAATCTCCTCTGCATCTAGCGAGAAGGGTGGGATCCATCGTCCAAGAATATTCTATGATTGTAGTAAGATGGCTCGATCCCACTGAGGTCATGAATGGTCAAACTAATTGCCTCTTTGTTTTCCTTCAGGACCTTGATCAATTTAATCTCTTGCTCCTTTGTTAATTTAGCACTGATAATCACAGGGAGCGTCTTCTGAGGTCCTAAAAATTGATATTTCAAATTCTCAGGCAACGGTTTCAGTTCAAGCTAGGGCAGGTTGATGATTGATGGTAAGGACGATGCTGAAGACTTTAGAAGATGGTAGGTCTGCCAAAGAGGGTTGTGGGTAAAATTCATCATCAAAGGAGGAACTTTCAATTGAAGAAACCATCAAACAAGTTTCAATGTTTTCATTATCCTCCTCAAGTTCCTCGATAAATCCACAATCCTCGAATTTATTGATCGCCTTAAAAATATCCAATTTCATTCGTTGATCCCCAAAGGCGATTTCCATGCTATCGCTTTCACAATTAATGTTGGCCTTAGCGGTAGCCAGGAACGGATGCCCCAGAATGATGGGCATGTTCCTCATATTTTCAAGAACATCTATGTCAAGGACAAGGAAATCTACAGGAAAATAGAAATCTTTGACCTTAACTATAACATCTTCAATAACGCCTCGTGGATTTGTGACCAAGCAGTCCGCTAACTATAGCGTTATTGAAGTTGGTCGAAGTTCAACTAATCCAAACTTCTCGTAAAGAGAAGTCAGAATTAGGTTGATGGGTGCACCCAAATCCAAAAGTGCTCTATCAAATGTGTAATCTCTGATGACACAAGAAATCAACAGAGCACCAGGATCTCTCTTTTTTTGAGGGAGGTGGTGCAGGATAACAGAACTAGCCTGCTTGGAGAGTACCACCTTCCTTGGAATAGATTCTCTCGACTTATGCTTTTGTGTACATAAATCCTTTAAAAATCTTGTGTAAGTCGATATGTGCTTGATAGCATCGAGGAGTGGGATATTGATCTCAACATTCTTAAATATATTCAGAAGCTCCTCATTGCTATCAACAGATTTCTTCTTCTTCTTTTTGTTCAAGGCTTCAGGAAAAGGAACATGAGTCAGATCTTTGAAATCAGGTTCCTAAGCCTTGATTTCTCCTCCAGATTTCTCATCTCTCTCCTCAGGTTCTTGAGGATTCAGTAGATCAGAACAATGTGATTGTGGATCCTGAGTCTACTTACCACTCCTCAAGGTGACAGAATTTGTAGATGCATAAGAGTTTGGGTCTTGGGGAGGGTTAGGAAAGATTGGAGGGACTTGATTAGCCAGGAATTGTTGATTTACAGAAGAAGAAGAAGAGGAGGGACCCGGCTTAACCACCTGAGCATGTGTGTGTGGGTCCCTCTGATTTCCATACCCATGGGCTTGGTTGCTCGGATTCAGAATATTTCGCAGCTTTGGTACGGGTTGGGATGGTAGAGATCCGGGTTGACGAGAGTTAGCAATGAGCCCGGTCTGCTTGTTGTCTAGCGAAGTTTTCATTTGCTGCATGAGCTGGAGCATGGATCCTTGCATCTCTACCATTTGTTGGTTCAAATCACCCTACCCTACAGGTTGACGAGCAATCCAAGCTGGCTGATTGACTGGATTTGGGGGCAACTGAGTATATACATGACCCTGACCCATTGTTCATTGCGGAGCATAGTTGCCAGGTCGGAATTGGTTCTATTGCCGCAGGTTTTTCCAAGAGAAGTTAGGGTGGTTTCTCCAACTAGGATTATAAGCATTAGAGTAAGGGTTGGATCTAACATTCTCTTGTACAACACAGACATCCTCATAGGGCCCCAGTTTGGAATCCGTGGGGTTCCGAAAAATGCTGACTCACAGGTTGAGTGGCATCGAGTTGATTCACGAACTCCCATCTAGAAGAAGCACGTGAATAATGGAATCCTAAATTTTGGGATTCTGTGGATCAAGAGTTGTTCATAGAATTTCCAGCCATCGACTCCATTCTCTTAGCAACCAAGTCCACCTTATCAAGTTTGTTACAAATCAATTCCATATCAAATGAATGAGAGTCATGGACTTCATTGAGATTTGATCTGGGCTGCTGGGACCAATTAAATGTATCCATGGAGGCATGATTGATTGAATTCTCACTCATTTCCTCAAATAAATCGTGTGCACTATCTGTTTCTTCATTGAGGAAATTGCCTCCGCAAGAAGCATCCACATGATTTCTAAGTTTCCCAGTCAACTCATGATAGAAGATCTGCACAAGTTGCCAATTCGGCACCTCGTGGTGTGGACATCTCTGCAATAGGTCCTTGAATCACTTCCAAGCCACATGAAATTACTCCCACGGCCGCTGGGTAAAGGTATTGATTGCCTGTCTCAAGGCTTTGGTATGTCTGACTAGGAAGAATTTCCTCAGAAAGGCCAATTTCAACTCATTCCAAGTTACAATTGGTCTTCCTATTATCCGGTACCAATGTGCGGCCTTATCCCTAAGAGAGTGGGGGAAGACCGTCATGATCATTTGCTCCTCATTTATGTTTCATGCCTTGGTGGTTTGGACCAAAGTGGTCAGGCCTCCAAGTGCTAAAATGGATCTTCGGAGCCAAGCCCATAATAATGTTTGAGCAACCTTAACACCTGGGGCTTGATTTCTACATCACCGACTAGAATCTGGATGCTGGGATGTTCCCCATAATTTGAAGGATAATAAAAATCCTTGAAGGGCTGAGTGCCCTACATTCTCTGGAACCATTCCTGCATTCTTTGCATTTATTCTAGCTGCCTTCAGAATTCTTCCTGTGGATCTCCAGGCAGAGGAGGTTGTTGGTCGGCCATGGGATCAATTTGACCAAAATCCAATTTGCGCCTCCTAGAATACTGTAGTGGTCCTTCCAATCAGGGATTCAATGACCATCTTCCCAACATAAACTAGGAGAAGGTCGGAAGGACTAGGGATGAGGACCCTACAGCACAGCAAAATAAGGCCATCCTTAAGTGGGGTAGCCTAAGGATCTACTGACTCCCAAAACCTACCTTAAGATTGTAAATGATTTACTCTACTTGCACCTACTCAATCCAACCAATTAGAAGGAGGGACGGGGGAGAAGGTTCTTCCTTCAGCTTTCACCTCCGGTTCCTAGTGTACCCCCCAGCCGCAGTCGTTTGATGCTACTCCCTAGCTAGACATTAGACATAAGAGACAGCAAGTTAGAAAATAATAAAGTGCGTGAAATGCGAAAAGAAGATCGGAAATCGTTGCCTCCCAGGCAATGGCACCAAAATGTTAAAGCTACGAGTTACTACGCTAACGTATTTGGTTTTTGTAATGACCCGATTCCCGAGTCCCTACGAGACACGAGAACCGGACCGACTCGACTAATCCCAAGACCTAGTCGTCCAACGAGGAAGTAAAAAAAAGAACAGTAAAATAAACCACATTCAGCATGAATATAACTAACAGTAAGAAAATACAGCAGTAAGAAAAGAAATCGCTACAGTATATACCACTACAACAGTAGAACAACATTCGTAACATGATATGAGCTGCAGGCAAAGAAAGGTGCAACAGAAACAAGAACTACTCACTACAATGGAACAAAAAGATGTACAAGAGAACAGTGGTAACTCTACTGGACCCTACTCGGCCCAGCGTCCTCTGCAGCCACTGACCCTGGCTGCTCAACACCTGGTCCTGAAAGGTAACGAGTGTAACACGTCAGCAAAACGTTGAGTAGAGTGGCAGCTAAACTAAAGAAACAGTAAAGTGTACAGTAGCTGTTTTAATTTTCTTTCATCCTTTATTTACTTCTTTCTATTGTTTCACAATTTATCTATTTCTCAGATCCTTCACTTGATCTCGAATGTTCCTCGTGGGAACGATCTTGATTGCAATCTTTCCGAACAGTAGAAGTAGCACGTGGTGCTCTCCTGGCCGGGAGAGTCCTTCGTGGTGATCCTACTCTCAGTCAACCACCCAAGGTCACTGACAGACATAACGGTGACTACGGCACGCGCGATAAATGCACAGGTAGCTAACACGCACTGGCATGCTGTCAGTCGTTTCTGTTAACGGCTGCGCCCAAAGCACAACACGGAACCAGTACAGGGCAGAGCCCTCTCAGTAACAGGGGTCCAACCCCTCCACAGTAACCAAACAGGGTCCTCGCCCCTCCACAGTCCGCGCACCCTTGCCTGACTACCCTGGTTTGCCCCAGTGGGCCTAACAAGTCGGTGTAGGAGTCTAGCAGAACCCCGGGGCCCGTGGGGTAGCTAGTACCTCCCTACACTAGTAGCTCTCCTCGGTACTACGTACTCGAGGGCCAGCAAGTCAGTACAGAGTGGCCAGTCCTAACCCCGGGTCCCTGGGGTGGCTAGCTCCGCTCTGCACTAAACAGGGGGACAGTCGCTCTCCTTGGTACTCCGTACTCAAGGGCCAGCTCACTTCCCCAATTCTATTCCATTCACATTCCAGGAGTTCTACTCCTAATTCCCTGTAGGGTTCCAACTCTTTTACTCAGCGCATTCCGATTTCACCTTTCCAGTTTCACGTTCATACATCCCATATTCTTAATCATGTTCATTTATTCATAACAGCCAGCTGTTAATTCAATTCACAGGAAGCTATTATTTCGTTTCCACATTTTCAAGACTGCAGTGTTCACATATTCCACTAATTTTCCCATCCTAGGATTCATGTCATACCCTTGGATCTATCATACAATCTAGTTTTCCAGCCCTAGGATTCATGCAACACCCTAGGATCTACCATTCAATCTATTTCTCATTCCTAGGATTCATGCAATGTCCTAGGTTGTATTTATAGTTGCATAATTTAACAGATTATACTTAAAGCCACCCTACCGGTTACAACAGGAGAACTGGGGGCGTGGTCGGGAATCCTGCGTGCCTCCACAACCCCCGAAACTGCAACGGAACGGGGTCCTATCACAAGGATCAACATAAGGAACTTCTCAAAACAGCATACAGCTACTGTAGACAGGTAGAGGATTTAATTCCGAAAAGAACACAACTCGAAACGTGGAAAACGGAACCCGAACGGGCCCTAAACGGGTCGAAGACGACGAAATAGTGCAAAATCAGACGTCTGGATCTTATTCCAGACGTCTTATAAAGTGGATCAGCGAATTACCTCACTCTGCGTGGGCTCTCAGACGTCCAAAAGCCTGCGGGGGCATCTGGCCTAGTTCCCAGACGTCTGATGGTCACCCCGGACATCTGGAAGTCGTTCCCGTCTTCTGGTGCTACAGCCAGACGTCTGATTCGCGTTGGATGGCGAATCACCGAACCTGCGCGTACCCATCTCTCTCTCTCAGTACGGTCAGTCGAAGAAAAGGAAGAAGACGGAAATAACTCACCTTTCAGACGTCTGGACAGTCTTCCAGATGTCGTTCCCATCGTCTGGCTATCAGCCCAGACGTCCGATTCTGGAAAAGTTTCCAGAACCAGGGCACGACTCGCCCTCCACTCGCGACGCCCGGCCACCCTATGAGTGCTCCGCCTGCTGCTCGAGCTGCAGCAAGCCTCCCGCGTCGCTCCGCGCCCGGTGCGCCCCCGCCGATCGGCTCCCACTGCCTCGGTAGGCTCGAGCCCTCACGGCCGTCGCCTCCTCCCCCGCGCAGCACCTCCTCCCGCACCCGCTGCGGCTGTCGCTGCCGCTGCTCACTCACGCTCGCTCTCGCGCACCAACTGGAAGGAGAAGAGGAAGGGGGAGGAGGTGACGGGAGTGAGGGGGAGGGCGTGGCCTTTTAAGGCCGTGCGAGGAGGAGAGAGAGAGTGTGACAGAGGGCGTAGGAGGGAGAGGGAGAAAGAAGAGGCGGAGCAGGTCTACGCGTGCAGGCGTGCAGACGCAATGGTGTGCACGCAGAAAAAAGAATCCCAGACGTCTGGAAGTGATACCAGACGTCTGGTACGACTTCTGGGACACCTCCAAGACATCTTAAAAGACGTTTGAAAGCATGGTTCGTAACAATATGACAAACTCAAAGGAAGTTTCGTCCCTGAAACTTGCGCTAACTAGGGTGCGGGAAAACGTCATAAATACCATAACAAACTCAAAGAGGACCGAAGTCGGTCTGAAAAGACGTACCCGTGAAGAGTTCCGGGTACCGCTCCGGCATTGCCGCCTCAGGCTCCCTGGTAGCCTCCTCGTACCGCTGGCTCCTCCACAAAACCTTTACCAGGGGTACTTGCTTTCGTCTCAAACTGCGGACGGCTCAGTCTTGAATCTGCACTGGCCGCTCGGGGTAGGTCTGGTCGTCGCCCACCTCGACGCTCTCGTGACTCAGTACGTAACTGGAATCGGCTACGTACTTCCTGAGGTTGGTCACGTGGAACACGCCGTGCACACCAGAAAGCTGTGGGGGGAGGGCAAGCTTGTAAGCAACGGGTCCAACCCTTTCCAGGACCTCAAAGGGCCCCACAAACCTCGGCGCGAGCTTCCCTCTCACCCCAAACCGCTGCAGGCCCTTCATGGGTGAAACACGAAGAAAGACGTGGTCCCCAACCTCATACTGCACCTCTCTGCGTCTCCAATCCACGTAGCTCTTCTGTTTGCTCCTGACAGTGCGGAGTCACCTGTGGATCTACTCGACTACCTCCTAACTCTGCCGGATCAACCTGGGGCCAACCTCCCACTTGGTCCCCACCTCAACCCAACTCAAGGGTGCCGTACACCTCCATCCGTACAGAGTCTCGTAGGGAGCCATGCCGATACTCGAGTGATAACTATTGTTGTATGCAAACTCCGCCAGGGGCAGGTGCTCCTCCCAAGAGACCTTCCAGTCCAGTACACAGGCACGCAAAAGGTCCTCAAGTGTCTGTATCGTGCGCTTACACTGTCCATCCGTCTGGGGGTGGTAAGCCGTACTAAACCTCAACAGCGTTCCCAAGGCCTGCTGAAACTCAGCCCAAAACTGGGACGTAAAGCGGGTATCCCAGTCGGATACGATCTCCTGCAGAACTCCGTGTAGTCATACCATATCACGGATATACCTCTCTGCCAACTGTGCTGGTCCCAAAGTGACTCGGATCTGCAAGAATCGTGCCGTCTTCGTCAGTCTATCCACTATTACCCAGATTGCGTCGTGTCCTCGCTGGGTAACAGGTAAGCCCACCACCAAGTCCATGGTGGTGCTCTCCCACTTCCACTCTGGCACTGGAAGCGGCTGTAGCGGCCCTGCAGGCCTCTGATGCTCGGCTTTCACCTGCTGGCACACTATGCACTACTGCACGAACTCACCCACATCCCGCTTCATCCCCCTCCACCAAAACTTGCATCTCAAGTCGTGGTACATCTTCGTGTTTCTGGGATGCATGGTGAATCTGGAACCGTGTGCCTCCGTCAGGAGCTCTCTCAACAGCTCCTTGTCTCTGGGAATGCACAACCGTCCCCTCAGGCGCAGCACCTGGTCTGTGAAAGAGAAGTCCCCCGGGTCTCCCGATAGTACTCTGTCGCGTAAGGACTGCAAGTACGGATCGGCCA
The DNA here is from genome assembly GCA_037157565.1 of Thalassia testudinum. NCBI lineage: Eukaryota > Viridiplantae > Streptophyta > Magnoliopsida > Alismatales > Hydrocharitaceae > Thalassia > Thalassia testudinum. The sequence goes on from JAZHRO010000036.1 coordinate 12,215,589, forward strand.
TCTGTCCTGTGATGATGCGGTCTATCAGCTCTGGCCTAGTCTGTCTGTCACCGTCACTGCCCCACAGTGCCCCCGTAACTCCAGAGGTCGCCAACTGCCCACCTCCTCCAAAAGGCTCCAACTCTGTAACTGTAAACTGGCTAAGTGTGCAGGTGCCTTACGGCTCAATGCGTCAGCCACCACATTGGCCTTTCCCGGGTGATAGGAGATGCTGTAGTCGTAGTCCTTCAGGACCTCCAACCAACGTCTCGGTCTCATGTTGAGCTCCTTCTGATCAAAAAGGTATCTGAGGCTCTTGTGATCTGTGAAAGTTTCGAAGGTCTCACCGTACAAGTAGTGCCTCCAAGTCTTCAGCGCGAAGACAACAGCTGCCAACTCTAGGTCGTGGGTAGGGTAGGTATGCTCATGGGGCTTCAGTTGCCGTGAAGCGTAAGCGACAACGTGACCCCTCTGCATGAGCACACCTCCTAACCACTGAAAGGAGGCATCTGTGTACACAACGAACCTACCACTACTGTCAGGGATGGTGAGCACGGGAGCCGAGGTCAACCTCTCCTTCAGCCCCAGAAAACACGCCTCAACGACGTCTGTCCAAGCGAAGGGCACGTCCTTCCGGGTCAACTGTGTCATAGGACGCACTATCTGTGAAAAACCTCTGATGAATCGTCTGTAGTAGCCCGCCAGTCCCAGGAAACTACGAATCTCAGTGACTGAACGCGGTCTCTCCCACCTAAGTACTGCCTCAACCTTGGCTGGGTCCACCGCCAAGCCGTCTCCAGAGATCACATGACCTAAGAAGGTCACCTCCCTCAACCAGACTTGCACTTGCTGTATTTGGCGTACAGCCTACGTCGTCTCAGTGTGTCCAGAACCATCCGCAAGTGCTGTCCGTGCTGCGTCTGATCTCTAGAATAGACGGGTACATCATCTATGAAAACCACCACGAACTGGTCCAAGTACGGTCTAAACACCCGGTTCATCAGGCCCATGAAAGCAGCGGGGGCATTGGTCAGCCCAAACGGCATGACCAAAAACTCGTAGTGTCCTTACCGGGTGCGGAAAGCTGTCTTGGAGACGTCGGTCTCCCTGATCCTCAACTGGTGGTATCCAGACCTCAAGTCGATCTTAGAAAACACCGTGGCACCCCGCAACTAGTCAAATAAGTCTCGATCCTCGGCAGCGGATATCTATTATTAATGGTGACCCTATTCAGCTGTCGGTAGTCCACACAAAGGCGTAAGGTCCCATCCTTCTTCTTCACAAACAATACCGGGGCTCCCCAGGGAGACACACTGGGCCTCACGAAACCTTTCTCCTAAAGGTCCTGCAACTGGGACTTGAGCTCTCGCAGCTCAAGCGGTGCCATCCTATACGGCGCTGTGGAGATGGGGCTGGTCCCTGGTACTAGTGAGATCTCAAACTCGATCTCACGCTCGGGTGGTAGTCCTGGTAACTCGTCCGGAAACACGTTAGGGTACTCTCTGACCACCGAGATGCTCTGGAAGTCTGCCACAGGGCTGGGCTCTGCCACCACACAAGCTAGGAAGCCCTCACACCCCTGGCTCAAAAGCCTCGCTGTCGGCTGTACCGATATGCACCTGAAACCTCCATCCACTGGCTGTCCGTGAAACTCGAAAGAAGGCAACTCTGGAATGGAGAAGATGATCTTCCTCTCAAAACAGTCCACCAAGGCATGGTAAGCGGACAGCCAATCCATCCCCAGAATCACTCCAAAGTCCTCCATCTGTAACATAATCAGATCAGCTGGCAGGCAATATCCCCCGACGCTGACCTCGCAATCCGTGTACACCTCCTCAGCTACAAATAGCTGCCCACTCGGACCTTTGATTACGAACGGATTCTCTAACAGTGTATAATCCCACTCCAAACTAACTGTGAAACTGGCTGCGACAAACGAGTGCGTAGAGTCAGAATCGAAAAGCGTGTAAGCAAGTCAGCTGGAAACTGAAACCATACCTGCTACCACCGATCCCGAAGCTCTGGCGTCCCTGTGTGTCAGGGCGTTGATACGGCCTTCAGCTCTAGGTGTGGACGAAGCAGCCACACTCTGCGTCGGACGGGTAGGTGCTGGCTGGTACCCTCCTCGTGACTGCTATCCTCCTCCTCACGCCTGGTAACTGCGGCCTCCTACGCATCCTCCAGTGCTCTGCGTGGGAAGTATCTGCTGACCTCCTGCCCTAGACGGGCAGTCCCTCCTAATGTGGCCCGGCTGGCCACACTGGTAACAGAGCGGAACTCGACTCCCGCCCTCAGTGGGTCCCTGCTGTCGACTGGGCGGGGGTTCGGTGCTGGCGACTGGCCCCTGTCAAGGGCCCCCAAAGGCCACTGATGTCCCTGCAAAACGTGATGGCTCTCCTATAGATGCCACGTGTCTCCTCTCTCGCCGGCCCTGTGAAAAGTCTGGCTGAAAGGGCCTCTTCCGCCCGCCGTCAGTGTCTCGCGTGGACGGGTTGGTCTCCTCGTAAGTCATAGCTGCCTCTACCACCCTCGAAAACGTAGGCAGCTTCAAGGGTTTTTCATACCCTCGAATCGCAGGCTGGAGCCCCTCAGTGAACCTCCAAAGGCACTCCTCCTCAGTAGCTACTGCTGTCACTGCAAAGCGGGACAGCTCCAGGAAACGCGTGCGGTACGCACTCACGGTCATTGTCCCTTGGCGGAGAGTGTGGAAATCCTGCCTCCTCGGGTCCTGCCACGTCTAGCGAAAGTACTGCTCGCAGAAGAGGGCGACGAACCGGTCCCAGGTCGGCTCGTCCCTCTCCTGTCCCCGGACCGCCCTCCACTACCTGTGTGCCGCACTCTCCAGCTGGTACTTGGCAAAGGCCACGCAGCACTCCACTGAGGGGCGAAGGGTGTCGAAGATCTTCTCCAGCTGCTCAAGCCAGTCCTCTGCCTCGGTCGGGTCCTCATCCCCCTTGAAGGTGGGGGGCTTCAGCTTCCGGAACTACCCGAAGAGCTCGGAGTGGCGCTGTAATGGGGATGCTAGTCCACCCCCAGGCAACGGTGCCTCGTGCACAGAAGTATCAGAGGGTGGTGGGGGCTGCGGCGGCCCATCCCCTCCTCCGTGTCCAGTGTCGCGTCCGTCGAGTGGTCCCACAGAGGACTCCCCCTCCACAGCCCCAGGGTAAGGTGCCCGGGGCGGTGGGTGGAGCTCCTCTCGTACAATGTCTCGTATCAACTGGGCGAGGTCCTGGGCCTGGACGCCCGGGAGTAGTGGCTGGTCCACTAGGGTGTCGGCAACGGCATGCCTACCTCGCCGACCTCGTCCTCGGCCACGCCCGCGGCTCGCCTCACTGGTCCCACGACGAGGCATCTCATGCAAGGAGACGCGAAACAAAACGGAACACGTCACTATGGAATGATACCGAACGGAAACGTCTAAGAGCTCATGTCAAAAGATATGTTGTGGTGGCTACTCTAGTTATAGACATGTGAATTGGTTATTTTCCAGTCAGTTGATTCACTTCTCGGGACGACCTTGCTCTGATATCATCTTGTAACGACCCAATTCCCGAGTCCCTACGAGATATGAGAATCGGACTGACTCGACTAATCCCAAGACCTAGTCGTCCAAGGAGGAAGTAACTAAAAGAGGAGTAAAATAAACCACATTCAGCATGAATATAACTAATAGTAAGAAAATACAGCAGTAAGAAAAGAAATCACTACAGTATATACCACCACAACAGTAGAACAACATTCGCAACATAATATGAACTGCAGGTAAAGAAAGGTACAGCGGAAACAAGAACTACTCACTACAGGGGAACAAAAAGAGGTACAAGAGAATAGTGGTAACTCTACAGGACCCTACTCGGCCCAGCATCCTCTACAGCTGCTGACCCTGGCTGCTCAACACCTGGTCCTGAAACGTAACGAGTGTAACACGTCAGCAAAACGCTGAGTAGAGTAGCAGCTAAACTAAAGAAACAGTAAAGTGTACAGTAGCAGTTTTAATTTTCTTTCTTCCTTTATTTACGTCTTTCTATTGTTTCACACTTTATCTATTTCCCAGATCCTTCACTTGATCTCGAATGTTCCTCGTGGGAACGATCTTGATTGCAATCTTTTCCGAACAGTAGAAGTAGCACGTGGTGCTCTCCTGGCTGGGAGAGTCCCCCGTGGTGATCCTACTCTCAGTCAACCACCCCAAGGTCACTGACAGACGTAACGGTGACGACGGCACGCATGATAAATGCACAGGTAGCTAACACGCACTGGCATGCTGTCAGTCGTTTCCGTTAACAGCTGCGCCCAAAGCACATCACGGAACCAGTACAGGGCAGAGCCCTCTCAGTAGCAGGGGTCCAACCCCTCCACAGTAACCAAACAGGGTCCTTGCCCCTCCACAGTCTGCGCACCCTCGCCTGACTACTCTGGTTTGCCCCAGTGGGCCTAACAAGTCAGTGTAGGAGGCTAGCAGAACCTCGGGGCCCGTGGGGTAGCTAGTACCTCCCTACACTAGTAGCTCTCCTTGGTACTACGTACACGAGGGCCAGCAAGTCGGTATAGAGTGGCCAGTCCTAACCCCGGGTCCCTGGGGCGGCTAGCTCCGCTCTGCACTAAACAGGGGGACAGTCGCTCTCCTTGGTACTCCGTACTCAAGGGCCAGCTCACTTCCCCAATTCTATTCCATTCACTTTCCAGGAGTTCTACTCCTAATTCCCCGTAGGGTTCCAGCTCTTTAACTCAGCGCATTCCGGTTTCACCTTTCTAGTTTCACGTTCATACATCCCATATTCTTAATCATGTTCATTTATTCATAACAGGCAGCTGTTAATTCAATTGACAGGCAGCTATTATTTCTTTTCCACATTTTCAAGACTGCAGTGTTCACATATTCCACTAGTTTTCCCATCCTAGGATTCATGTCATACCCTAGGATCTATCATACAATCTAGTTTTCCAGCCCTAGGATTCATGCAACACCCTAGGATCTACCATTCAATCTATTTCTCATTCCTAGGATCCATGCAATGTCCTAGGTTCTATTTATAGTTTCATAATTTAACAGATTATACTTAAAGCCACCCTACCAGTTACAACAGGCGAACTGGGGGCGTGGTCGGGAATCCTACGTGCCTTTGCAACCCCCGAGACTGCAATGGAACGGGGTCCTATCACAAGGATCAACACAAGGAACTTCTCAAAATAGTATAAAGCTACTGTAGACAGGTGGAGGATTTAATTTCGAAAAGAACGCAACTCGAAATGCGGAAAACAGAACTCGAACGAGCCCTAAACGGGTCGAAGACGATGAAACAATGCAAAATCAGACGTCTGGAACTTATTCCAGACGTCTTATAAAGTTGATCAGTGAATTACCTCGCTCTACGTGGGCTCTCAGATGTCCAGAAGCCTGCGGGGGCATCTGGCCTAATTCCCAGACATCCGATGGTCAGCCCGGACATCTGGAAGTCGTTCCCGTCGCCTGGTGCTATAGCCAGACGTCTGATTCGCTTTGGATGGCAAATCATCGAACCTGCGCGTACCCATCTCTCTCTCTCAGTATGGTCAGTTGAAGAAAAGGAAGAAGATGGAAATAACTCACCTTTTAGACGTCTGGATAGTCTTCCAGACGTCATTCTCGTCATCTGGCTATCAGCCCAGACGTCTGATTCTGGAAAAGTTTCCAGAACCAGGGTGCGACTCGCCCTCCGCTCGCGACGCCCGGCCGCCCTGCGAGTGCTCCACCTGCTGCTCGAGCTGCAGCAGGCCTCCCGCGTCGCTCCGTGCCCGCTGCGCCCCTGTCGGCCGGCTCCCACTGCCCCGGTAGGTTCGAGCCCTCACGGTCGACGCCTCCTCCCCCGCGCAGCACCTCCTCCCGCACCCGCCGTTGCTGTCGACGCTGTCGCTCACTCACGCCCACTCTCGCGCACTTACTGGAAGGAGAAGAGGAATGGGGCGGAGGTGACGGGAGTGAGGGGGTGGGCGTGGCCTTTTAAGGCCGCGTGAGGAGGAGAGAGGGAGTACGATAGAGGGCGCAGGAGGGAGAGGGAAAAAGAAGAGGCAGAGCAGGTCTGCACGTGCAGGCGCGCAGACACAACGGTGTGAGCGCAGAAAAAGAATCCCAGACATCTGGAAGTGATACTAGACGTCTGGTACGACGTCTGGGACACCTCCCAGACGTCTTAAAAGACGTTTGAAAGCACGGTTCGTAACAGTTTTGAAAAACCTATCATTGTAGTTTGAAAGCGAAGAACTCATGTTCAACAAATAAAATTTCTATCGGAATAGAAATCCCAGGTCAAACTCAAGAAGGCTATGTCAATCTTTATTCGCAATTATATTTTTTTAGAGTTTTTGTTGAAAAGCGAAGCGACGTAATTACAATGAAGCAATATTAACAATTAGAATAAATGAGAGAGATAGAGAACATGCACTCAATAATTCAAAATGTTTATACAATAAAACCAGAGGAGAATTACACTAGAAAGCAGGAAATCAACTACACTAGAAAGTTGTAAAGAAGAATGGGAGAGAGAAGTTATCCTCCTCGACTATTGCTTAGAGGACGAGTCGGACGAGACGTCACCTAGATGAAGGAGGATGGAGCGGGAAGAAGGAGGTCGAAGCAGGAGGAACAAGAACGAGGCAGCACGTCATCATCGTTGTGGGATCTGCTTCCGTAATGAGAGCAAAAATTTGACTTTATCTCGCGAGGAGCATCCCGGGTGTGGGACAAGCTTATCTTGAGCTTTGCAGAGGTAGAGGAGAGAAGGAAGGGATGCCAATTTCGTATGGAGGGGGTCTCCTTTTATAGTTGCAAGGAGTGAGGGCAATTTGATCTTCTTAATCTCAAAACATTAAATAAGGGATCTTTCGTGGGCGACGTGAGCCACCCGCTTGCGTCCTGTGCATGCAACACCTTTCCACATTCTTTAAATCTCGACCATTCGATCGTGAGATCGAACGGCTGAGAGCGCTCCTCGCCGTACCTCCTCAACTCGCGCTCGCACGTGCGATCCAGTGTCTTCACCGCTCGTCCAGTTGCGCGGGAATGCTATAGAGCGCATGCAGCCACTCGATTGTGACCATGCGCTTAATCGTGCCCACTCGTCGTGCCTCAGCTCGCACTCCTCATGACTCGAAAGTGCGTCCTACCTTCGCGGAAGCATGTTCGACCAACGCGGTACAAGCGCATTTGTGTCGCGCTTACAAATCGTGCGTGCACATCCACAGCCGTTGGATGCGCATCCAACGATAGAGAATTGTCGAAGAAGAGAGGGTGCGGTGGGTGTCTCAACCAGTTGGGTGGCTGAGATGGCGCCACATGGCGCCATCGTTGCCATCCATCTTTTGGATGATGTAGATGGTGCCATGGTTGTCGGATTGAGTAGATTTTCACGTCGTTAGGCTGCAATCGTTGATCAGAATCCATCCATGCGGTCAGATTTGTCATTTGAAGTGCAGATTCACACCATATTGGCCCTTGACCTTCTAGGGCTCCCCGATCTCTATCTGATGCTATAGATGTCTGATTAGGGTGACCTTGGAGTCATTGAACTCCAATCGTCGCCCTGATCAAATCTATACGGTTGGATCTTCGATCCAAGGCCCCGATAAAAAATTTACCCTATCCTTGATCATAAAAGGGGACAATTAGAATCCATTTTATTCAAACTAATCTAAATGCAAGATGATGCATGCTATGCAGTATTTGTAGTATGCAATGCAATTCTATGCTTAACAACATACATAAATAGACATCTTATGTAGTGTAAAAATATTTACATCATTTGGGATTGGGGCCTGGGTTAGTTTCTACTTGGGAAGTTATCAAGGTTGAGGTTGAAATTTGTGGTTGCCCTAGTCAAATCTTGGGATGATTCTCAAGATGAACCCCCTTCAGGGGAGCCAATGTCTGAACCCGCTCAGGCACCTGTCGGGGGGGATACATTTTTAAAGACTAGGGATGACCAGGTTGGGCTTGAGAAACCCATTGAGGATGAATTGATTGATTCACCCAAGATCCCAAAGCTAGGGAGCGAGGAAAAATATGTCTCTTTGAACCAAGAAATGACAATCAATTTTGAGACATATATGAGGATCATGAATTCTTTCACTCTAAGGGTGAAGAATCTCTTAGTGAAGTCTCACTTGAGCATAAGGAAGATGATTTTAGTGAGACAAACGGGCTTAAGGAATCTGACGAACCATTTGATAGCCCAATTGTTGAAGATTTGGATTTGGTTGGGGCTAACTTGGAGGATTTGAATCCTCGTATACTAGAAGATTCAACCAGTAACCTCATTCCTCAACCACACCCCAAAGGGATTGATTTTGATTTGGAAATCATTGTACCCAAGTCAATTCTGAGTTAGCCATGATTTCTAGACTTGGGTAAATCTGATGGGGTGAACGATATGCTAGATTTCCTGGAGCCTGAGCACTTGATGTTGGAGGATAGAACTGTTGAAATGAAAATTTAGGAGGTCAATTCTGATTGAAAAACAAGTTTGGATTTAAGGGTTCTTGTTGACCAAAAACCACATACTTTCTAACAGGACCCTTACGATATCTTTCACGTGCAACCTAAGCTTGAAATAACTGATTATTTTTCTGAGCTAAACGTTAAGTGAACATTTGAACCTAGTGAACCAAATCTACCCTTTGTCCGATACTTTAGTCTTGGGTTGCACACCACCAAATCGTAGGCCTAGCCCTGTAAGCATAATAATCTTTGGTTCTGGGTGATTTTCATCTAGAACCTTAGAACCACTCAACCCTGGGTCATGGGTCTGCACCACAACTTGGTCCACATCTGTGGACATCTAATTGCACAGCAATCATGGGTCCTAATCAACCTAAATAATGTCTAAACCTAGCTTAATTTGTATATATTGCAGTCAGATCTTGCATATCTTGCATTACATCATTCTATTTAGAATAAGATGAGATATCCTGCTATTTAATAGATTTTATTGCTATTTGCAGATAATAAAGTGATCTAGGATGAAGGAGATAGTGGAATAAAGCAATAAACGAAGAAGACTGATCCAAATAAGAGGAGCAAGGAGGACAACGTTATCCCTACCCTAAGAAATCCTAGGATAGCCTTTCCAAACCCAAAATGACCTCCATTAGGACACCTTAGCCTCAAAACCCAAACATGGATAGCACTATCCATGTTTTTTTTCCACCCTATCCCTCTCTCAAACAATTAGGAACCAAAACCCACCTTAGAAAACCTAAAACCCACCCCACCAAACACCCTAGGAAACCAACTTAGAGACCTCCTAAGCCTAGTCCACTATCCATAGCCCTACTTATCCTATCCTTAATCCAATTGAATCATCCCATACCTAATTGGGTGCATCTACAGTTGATTGGGTGCACTTGAGCCCAATTAGATCCACCCAAGGTCTAATTGACTCATACCTATTAGGTTTACCTAAGCCTAAACATACACACCTATCTAATTGGACTCACTTACGCCTAATTATGTCCATACCCACTTAATGTATGTTAACCCAACCTAGATTTGCCAAAACCCACAACCCTATTCTGCAGAATTTGAACCACACACACTAGCACTTTCCTAAACTACCCTCCTAACCTTGATCCACAATCCATGGGTGTCAAACCTAAGAGCCACCAAAAGTGGCGCATGCTATTTTTAGGAAGAAGCCAACTTGCGACAACCAAAGTTGGCCTTCCCATAAAAGCCAAAAAATCAAGTGGCATGCCAATTCATTGGAGAATTAACTCACCCATTCTCCACCAAAACTTGCGACCACTCTCTTCCACCCACAAACCCTAAGGCCATCCTCCTCCACCTTCTTTAAGATGCTCCTCCTCCCCCAAGCAGCACCATGGGTGGCTAAGCAAGAAGAGGAAGAAGGACACCTTCCTCCTCTACTCTCCTTCATGAGGGCATGGGCATGGAGGGGACATTCTCCTCTTCTCCATGGTCAGCTAGAAAAGCTAGAGAAGCTTCTCTCCAAAGCTTCAAGGACGGCTAGAAAGAAGAAGGGTTCTCCACCCTCTCTTCCTCTTGTGGGCGTGCTACCTTCTCTCCACTTGGGTGCACTCACTCCCTCTCTTTCTTCTTCTTCTTGGATGGCCATGAAAGCTCACCCATAGCGTCTTATGGCCTGCCATATCTTTTGGTAGGCATGTAGACGGGTTTGCATACCCAAGGTCTAGCCTACACCCTCACACAAGGCCGATGGCCCTAGTGGCAACTTTCTATCATGAGGGATTTTCTCTATTTATATGCTTTCTAGTGTAGATGTGTTGCCATTTTTATGCATAAATAATTTTGTGTGATCATCGTTCTATGATTGATTGTCTTTGTCTTCAAGTGACTTGGGTTCGTTCACACAATGCACGGTCACCACGGCCCCACTTAGATGCACGTAGTCACTTAGGTTTTAGCTAGCATGTCTAGATCTAGGTTTCAATTTTTGTCTCAAAATAAAAATCAAAAAACACAAGAAAGACAAAAATGTTAGGTTAGGTTAGATTTAGGTTAGAAAAGCCGATTCAAATCTCAACTTATTTTTACACCTCCCAGAGAAGAACGACTAGGACTCAAATCCTAAAAAGAAAAGAAATCTAAGCGAGTTTCATAAATAATTAAATATTTTGATTGAGGGTTTAGCGTGACTATACTACGATTTTCGATAATTTCAAAATGCGTGGAAACACACTTGTCAAATGACGTCGTTGCTGGGGAGGCAACGTGCGAGTTTAGATTTTGATTTGCTTAACTTCTATTTGTTTTAATTGTGGGTCAAGATGAGGATCCGCGCATACATCAACCTGTGGTGAAGCCCACAGGTATCGTTCTTCATCCTCAATTTTGTTGCTTTCTTAGGTTAGAAAAATAATTATATATAAAAAAATTAAAATTCAAATTCTCAGATTTGAATTTACAAAAAAAAAAAATTTTGGTGTGTGTTTTAGCCTGGAAACTATTTAAACACACTAATGTTAGATTTGGAAATCCAACGAGAAATTATTGATGATTTTAAATAATTTATTACCGTCAAATTAGGCATCCAAAAACCTTGGGATTTGGTCTGATATTAGGGTTCAAAATAGGATTTCTAAATTGACCTTTTATTTAGAAAAATTTGCATAATAGAAATTTTAAAAATTCACGCAGTGGAAGGGGGTTAGAACAGTCTGTACTATGATTTTATTCAACTTCAAACAGTAATTCATGAGAAAGGATCTGATTTGATTGGTTGTCTTCCCCTCACCCACTTAAATTGAATTTGATCTACATTTTAGCTTAGTCAACCACTTAGGTCTATTTCATTTAGTAGTGGTGCATTAGGACCACTGGTTCCCTTGATTGGGTCGCACCACTTCTACCTTGTTGGACTTAAAAGCATCATATAGACCTATCTGATTTTAGGGTTTCCATACTAGGGTAGAGCACATTTGCATTCCACACTTAAAGGAAATTCATATAACAAATTGGGACTTGGAAAACTTGTTGTGTGCTCTACTACAACCTTGTTTGAATTGACTTAAACAAGGAAACCTGAAAAGAAAACAATTAATACAAGCACTTGAACCATAAAATCCACTACACCAACAAAAGCTTCTATTGAAAATCCTTTGTCTGTCCACTTCACACTCACAAACTAAATTTTAAGGGCAACACCCCCAAAGTGCCCAATCACATTCTAAGAGCACTCTAAGCCCAAGCCTAAAACTAAGTTGGTGTGCCCTAGGTAGGACTAAATTACTTGGTAACTGAAATTTAATTAGGTAAAAGCCAAAGCCTTATCTATTTGGACCAATTGGTGACAAGAAAGGTTGGTGCGGTAACTGCGTTAACCTTTAGTGGTGTCCCACTATGCGGGGTGTCCTTGGGGGTCCCACCATTCTGGCCAGCCAAGTAATTCAAGGGTTGGTTTAACCCAGTTCCATCTCAGGATACCAGGTTTAGATCCAATTAGGGTATATAATTTAAGGCTAGCTTGTTTGCTTGATTTGGGGCTCTCTCATCTTTCTTCCTAGGCCTTTGCCTTATTTCCACCAGCCCCTTATAACTGGTTTACTCTTCCTAAGGAAGACTATCTATTATCTCTTATAGCCATCAACCCATAACATTCTTTTGACCATCAGGGTTCTCCATCTCTCAACCCAACCATGATTTTGACTCCCCCTGGTTGGGAGACTCATCTTAACCAACTAGGATATGATCATCCTTATACCCTAGCTTATTTAGATAATGAACTTCATGGATTCGACCCTTATCTAAATCAGAACCAATTGAAAGCCATAGTTGTTGAATTCCGGGAATATAACAAGGACTATATAGATCAATGTGCCAAGCTCCTGGAGCAAATTAGACGTTCTCAGGCATAATCTCAATCTTATCACTCCTCCCAGGAACAAGAGACTTGGAATAGCCAGCCTAGTGGGTTTAGTTACCCATATTTTGGATCCACTAGCTACTCTACTAATTCTTGCTACCATGGGGAGGCATCCTGGACTCAGCCAACCTAAAAGGCACCTTTGGACCTAATCCACGATTTGGTTAGATCATTTGAGCAATGCACCATTTTTGATACACATGTACCTGTTGATATATCACTAAGGAATTGGAGTAATGGATCACAAGTACTAAATCACATAATAGGTTCTCAATCAACTACCCTTATAGTTAGCCCCACTGAAGGCGATACACCTATTGATTCATATCCGGATTTGTATAACCCTGAGTGGAGAGACAACCTTGATCTTTCATGGCCACCACAAAGACCAACTCGGACTGAACATCAATCTAGGCTAGCCCAATATTCCACTCAAAGCACTTTACGACAACCATCTAGTCCAGCCCAACCCACAACCACCCTTGAAGATATCATGAACATTTTGTTGGACTTTGACAAGAAAAATGAAGAAAGGCTGACTAAGTTGGAAAATCAGGTGAAATCTCAAGGGGATCAAATCAAGAGACTTCAAGAATCACTTTATCCCCGTATGCACACTCCTTTTTACTTCTATTCTCCACCTATTGTTCTGACCCCTCCTCCAATCTATCATACATGCCATTATGGAGGGCCCAACTCTTTGGCCTCTAAAAGGAAGAGGAAAGCTAAGAGCCCACCCAAACAATCTAATTCGGGCTCAACCAATAATCATAAGACAAAACCCACATCCAGCTCTGACTCAGACTCTAGGGACAAAAAGAAGAAAAGGCTTCTGAATTTGATTTGACCAATTTACCCTTTCTTGAGGCCTTAAAGAAAGTCACAAAAGAAGAAAAAGATTTGCACACCTGAAGAGATGGTTTTATCAGCTAACATAAGTGCATTTGTTTCTTGCACTCTACCACCCAAAAGGACCAACCCTAGAAAACCTTTCATATCTTGTCCCATCAAGGGATTCACTTTCAATAGAGCCCTTGTAGATCTAGGGTCTTCCATTAGCTTGATTCGTACCGCCCCTTTTGACTACACCAGACTTGGAGGTCTGCACCACACACCTGTCACCATTAGAATGGCAGATGGCTCCATCAAAACACCTAAGGGGGTAGTTCAGGATGTGATTATTAAAGTGCAAGGTCTTAGCTTTCTAGTTAATTTTGTTGTCTTGGACATGAATATACCAGAGAAGCTAAGTAATTTACCCATCATTCTAGGTTGACCTTTCTTGGCTACGGTCAATGCACGAATTGATTGTTACTCAAAATGTATGGAAATGAGTTGCGGCAATGAGAAGATTCACTTTGATATTTATGCAGCCGCTAAGAAAATGAAGTCAGGGTATTTTTTGGATGACACGGAAAGTGATTTGGAGAGCAATTCGAAAGAAACCATGGCAATTGACACTTGGGTAGAACCACATGACCCAAATCAACAATCCATTAGATCACGTAAGTCACCCTCAATACCAGATCAAATCATTAGCAGTATGGTTGACTATCTTGATCAACCTAGCCCAAATCAAACCCCTGCCCCTTGCAATGAATCCCAGATTACTCAATTGATCAAAATGATTCATGAAATAAATGAAGCTAGTGCAAGAGAATATGATGATATAAAAAAAGAGCTTCATAGAATCCGAGACGAGCAACAAAAGTCAGAAATGTTTGAATTTGGGTCAGGTGTGTCACAACCGATTTGTGATTTGATGGTGGTCATGCAAGATTCTATTAATCAAACACCTGAGGTGGATGATATTGATAATCATATTGAAGTTGAGAATGGAGATTTATTCGAGAATCTTGATCTTGATTTAGGGCCTGAATACCAATCATTTCATTTTGAGGAACCAAGAATTAAGGGACTTGAATACGATTTTGTTGTATTTGAGAATACCCATGGAGACATTGACGAATTAATTCAAATGATTTCATACATGAAGCAACAAAATCAAAAAGACTGTAATAACTCCTCAATCAATGATTCAGCCCATTCCACTTTCATGGAGGGACTCACTACCGAGTCTAATGACCAATTTCATCTAAGTGAGAAGGAAATGTCCCCTTATGAAAAGGATATTCAAGAGATCGAAAGGTTATTAGGGATTTCATATGATCAGTTATCGAAGGAAGCTAAAACTTTTGCGAAATCATGTGATAATTAGGAATTGGCATTGAAAAATTTGGAAGATATGAAAGAATACAATACCCAAACATCTTTTGTAGAGACAGAGACTAATCGGTGGACCTTGATTTCCAGATCTGACCACACCACTTGAGTCATTCCTTCCATTCATCACCAATATCAAGAGCCATATGATTTCACCCCACAGGACTCCACCCATACCCCTACCACCCACATTCTACATCACCTCTTCGGGATGTCTGCATATTCATTTCTTCCAGGCACTCATAATTATCCGTCTTTCTTCTGTAGCATCTGGCTATTGATAATCCCAAGCCCCATCTACATATTTTTTCGATTATTTGGGCTCAGAATTCACGGATAGCTGGTCCGCATTTGTGGCCCACTATTGGTAAACGAGATTAAAGTTATTATCATTTTACTCGCCATTCTTACTACTGTATTGATATATCCCTTATGAGTGTACGCCCAGCTAGAGGCATTAATCTCAGCACTTATATATAGCATATGTTATTTAGCATATCTTCCTACATATTCAATTTTAGGTGTTGGAATAAGCGGAACATCAAAATTCAGGATCCATTCCAAATGAATTCTACCCATTCACTCCCTACCTTAATTTATTTTTCATTATATTCATGCATGAGGACATGCAAGAAAGTAGGCATGGGGGGGTAGTAATTGTAAACTGAAATTTCTTTTTCTACCAACACCTAGGAAAAACCTTTTGTACATCATGCTAATTGCACTTTAGGGTCCTTAAATTAGGAACAACCGACTCCACCTCCAATGTTTACATTGGAGCTAAAAATCATCCACAACAGCCACTTTCAACTCATCCATTCACCTTTTTGTTTTAAATTTAGGGTCAAGCTGTATATAACTTGAATTAGGGAAATTTTCAAAGTGCAACTTTGAAAGGATACAAATAGCATTTGTATGTATTTCATTAATGAATAAGATTTTTGTTAAGAGAATGTATTAAGGATTTCATTCTCTAGTTGATTCCTGTATTCTGGAATCCAGCACAATTTTCACTCACACGTAGATTTTGTAATGGATTCAAAATGAAGATTGATGAACGTCTTCAGCCTATCGTGAAGAAGCTGTGCTTCTTTTCCTGAACCCCTGGATAGTGTTTTGGGAGTTAGGTAGATTTTCTTCCAAAAGTCCACCAAATAGTGTGAGATGAGAGTAGAGTGTATTAGTGCTCTAAGATTGGTGCAAGGAATCTGGAATCCAAGATAATTAGGTAATGGTACTCAGAGATTAGGCATAGTTTTCGCTCTCGGATCCTGCTATACATTTTTGCGCGAAAGTTTGAGAGCCACCAAATAAGGTAAATATGCAGAGAGTGAGTTTTCATAAAACTATGGCTAAGGTGGATGGTTACGAGCATTCTTTATGGAAACCTCGGTTGAAGGAGGGTATCAATGTCAAGGTCAGAAATACACCATCCTATCCATCTCTCCCAGTGCCGTGACTAGACACTTCTACCAAATAAGCCACGCAATGTCTCATGAGTACCACCAATTTCTAATAATGCCTCCTCAATAAAGTTCATGAATGTATGCTAGCTTGTGTTGTGTTGAAAAAAAAAATTATACATAGAAAAAAAAAGGGAAGAAAAAAAATGAAAAAAAATGAAAAATTGAAAAAGAAAAAAATTTGAAAAAGAAGAAAAAGAAAAGAAAAATAGTGTGTGAATATTTAGTATTTATTTCAATTGCATTGAGGTAATACCACTAAATAAATTTGAGATCCACCAAATAAGGCCATAACCTATCTTTCTATGTTTTTAACTGCCTAAATACTAGCTGAGGAATTCTGACTTAGTGTTAGGGTTATAGAACTCAATTAAAGTGTTAATGCCATGTGAGATCACCAAATACAGGTCATATGTGTGAATCTGGTGAGATTGTAAGCTCTACGAAAAAGAAAGGAAAGAAAAGAAAAATAAAAAAAGAAAAAGAGAATGAATACAAAGGAACCAAAAGAGAGGATAGTTTTTCTCGTCTTTCTCTGAGTTGAGTTAATAATTCGAGAATCTAGATTATGTGGTACTAATTTCTATGTAGCACCAAGAGAGAGTGGGCCACTAAATAAACGCATCCATTTCCCTCTGACATTCTGTACCTAAGCTTAAAGTCGGGGTGGAACTCAAAGAAATATGTTGGATACCCCGAGGGAAGAAGTCCGCCTATTCCGCTAGAATTTTACTAAGCGTTAAGTACAGACTTTAGAGGTGAATCAGGTCTTTCACTCGAATCCGTTGCGAAAGCTATATAGCTGCACTTTCACATATCTGGATTTGTAGATTTCTGGATGAAACAAAAGGAGAAAAATCTTTATTCAAGCTCTTTGATAAAAAGAATAAGCGGTCCTTTAGGGATTGAACTTGTAAATAACTTAGCCAAGCACTTAGTCTGGCATTTGCTAGAGACTAGCAAAGTTTAGGCATGGGGTATGATTGCACAGCAATCATGGGTCCTAATCAACCTAAATAATGTCTGAACATAGCTTAATTTATGGATATTGCACTCATATCTTGCATATCATGCATTGCATCAGTCTATTTAGAATAAGATGAGATATCCTACAATTTAATAGTTTTTATTGCTTTTTACAAACAATAAAGTGATCCAGGATGAAGGAGATAGTGGAAGAAAGCAATAAAGGAAGAAGAAGACAGATCCAAATGGAGGATAGACCTCAAAGTGTCGATTGCCAGGAGTTCTTGGGGTCGCTATGGGCGATGCTATCTCGAAGCATCGAAAGCCAGGCACCCTTCGAGGTACAGTGATGGGGACAACGAATCCGACATAGACCGTGTTGATAGTTGATCCAAGGTTAAACTTAGAGGAATCAGACAAAAATATATATATATATTAAAAAAAAATCCTTTTTCCTCTCTAGGTTGGCAATCATGCCAACCTAAAATAACTCAGACCAATGCACATGCTCGGATGCTTTAATCTCAGGGATCAATAAACCCTAGGGTAGAGTTAGAAATTAGGGAAACCTGTGCCTACAGCTCGTCTTTAGTAGACCTAGCCTGTAACTTAGTGACTACTTGGGCACCTTAGGTCTAAACTCTAAACTTAACATGTTTCCAAAGGAAGATCGATTGGGTTAGCTAGTCTACTTGGAGTGCTAGGTTATTGCTTAGATTTGCTAGGGACTAGCAAAAACTAGGCAAGGGGTTATTTGATGAGCCCATATTTGTGGGCTACTTAGTTACTTAAGTGCCTAGGAATTAGATTGATATTAGTGTATATATAACATGTATTAAGATATAAATAAGTTAGTTTATATATATTTGCTCGTATGCATTACATATATAAATTATTTAGCATGCATTAGAATTACATGCATTAGTCTTTAGGTTACATTATATGCATTAACATTTTATTGAGGGTTTGAACATAATTAACCAATCTTTTTATTATTATTCATTTTCTCTTCTCTGCATGAATTCTCTGCTGCAACGGCACCAGCTACTGCACTAAAACATGCATTCGAGGACGAGCAAAGAATGTGGATCTGCTCCCACCTCTCCATTCAAATCCATGCAGACAGCTACAAAGGAGGAAGAATGGTTGCCGTTCAAACGAGGCCCACACCGCCAATCGGAGTCCCTGCATCACCGTGCTTCTTCTTCATCACCACTACACCCACCTGCACCATCCCTGCTCACATCCATCGTAAGTGCAAGCACCTCCCTCCAGCACCCTCGGCCTGCACTTCACCTTCTGCGGTAGCCCATCCATGGGCACCTGCCCCTCACTTCCAGCCCACCACCGTGTGCTGCACCGCCACCGCAACGGGCATGCACCCACCAGAAGCTCAGCGCATGATCTCCTTCGCACCTCAGCCCCTGCCACATGCACCACGCGCTGTCGTGCGCCCTTCGACACCATTCCCACACCCACCCCTCCACGTGAGCACCTCTGCCCGCAGCAACCGCTGCGTGCTCCTCGCAGCCACAGCCGCATGCCCAGAAGAAGTAACCGGCCCTCGCCCACCAGCAGTGCACATAGAGCGTGCACTACTCTAGCCAATGTTGCCAACCCGTATGCACGCCTGGCTTCTTCTTCTCTGCCAACCGAAGGTACCGAAAGCCACCAAAAATGCAACCATCAAATCTAGCCATGAAACTTCACGTCGGGAACTACATCAGACTCGCCTCGACTTCCCGAGCACAACCACGCTTCCGACCGCACCAATCAATCACCTGATGGCCAGTCGAAGGGCCTCACCGCTGCCGGCTTCTTCTACTCGTACTGACATCCACCAATGGTTGTTCGGAGCACCACCACCACCACCACCAAAAAGCTCTCATCACGCTTACCGTCCTCCGAGCTTCCCGCAGCCCGCCATCGCCTCCTCTTCATGCATGCACAAAGGAAGCAAATCCTCTATTTTTAGGTTAATTAATATTTACATTTTAGTGCCATTGCCAAACTCTCTTTTTTTTTAATATTTGATATACTGAGTGAAATTGCAACTTCATGCTCATGCTTTTTCATAATTACTTGGCTCTTGTTATTCACATCTTTTGACATTGGTTTTGGATTAAGTTGTACACAATTTCTCTCTAATACATGTGCAATTGGAAATTACAGAGATTGATCACATATTTATTGAATATTTCATTGAGGAGAAATTATGCATATAACCTTACATTCTCGAGTTATTGTG
Organism: Thalassia testudinum; assembly: GCA_037157565.1. Taxonomy (NCBI): domain Eukaryota; kingdom Viridiplantae; phylum Streptophyta; class Magnoliopsida; order Alismatales; family Hydrocharitaceae; genus Thalassia; species Thalassia testudinum. The sequence continues at coordinate 12,234,845 of JAZHRO010000036.1, forward strand.
TGTCATATTTTTGTCGCATTTCATGTCAGATTTGACTATGGATTTCGCACTCGATTGAATGAATACAAGGGAAAAATATTCATGAATTTATTGCATCATTGTCTCCTTGTAAACACGGCCCACTCTTCTATGGGTGGTTTAATTTTTTTTTAATTGCTTTGTTAAGCTGTTTACCACCACTTTGATATTAAAACGAAAAATCATCTTAATCATATTATTCGAAAGCGAAAATCGACTTACCAGTGCTCCACGAAGAGGGATGCGAAGCAGGAAAATAATTTGATTTTCTACTCTAGAGGAGCATCCTAGGCTTGGGATAAGCTCTCTCTAGAGCCTTAGTGGTGGTGAGGGAGAGAAAGGAAGAGAAGAAGATGAATGGAGGGGTGAAGGTCCTTATATAGTGGTGGAAGGGGTGTATTTGCGTGCATGGGTCAACAATGACATTTAAAACGTTGCTGAAGACTCGCCTTGTATGTTGTTGAAGCCATCACTCTCCTCACTGGCATGGAGTGAAGCTGTTGCAGTTGGAACAATGCGGGGAGCACCATAGCTACTAGATGCTCATCGTACGATGAAGAGAACATGGATCTCGCACTCCCCAAATCTCACACAATGCACTCCTGCTAGTGAGAGTAGGTGATAACTGTTTGATTTGCATCAGATGGCTAGGGAGAATGCATAGATCACACCTTCAAATAGCTCAGGAGAGAGTGCTGACAACTGAGAGTAGTTGTGGTTGTCTTAAATGAGTGCCGAGAATTGCGCCTTCGTAAATCCACTATTCTATGCTTAGGTTGTAAATCCTTAGAATAAAAAATATCGTAAGGGTCCTGATAGAAAGTAGGTGGTTTGAGGCAAATAGGATCCCTTACATCCATACTCCTATCTTCCCCAAAGTTAACTTCCTAGATCTTAATTTCCAAATTCCTATCCTCCAACATCAAGTGTTCGATTTCTGGGACCTTTGGCATATTATTATTCCCATGTGATTTATCCAAGATCATCATTACATTCTTCAGGGTGTGGTAGAGTGATCAATGGGTTTTGGCGAAGTAAAATTAGGGTTTCGAGAACCTGTCATCGTAGTTCACAAACACTTTATCAAGTACAATATTTAACCAAAACTCCAAGGGAGTCCCGAGTCAAACACAGGGAGGTGACATTTACTTTCGTCACGATCTGCATTTCGTGTTGTTTCTTTTTGGTGTTTTAGGGTTTTGTGATTTTTTTGGTGTTTTTGTAGTAAAAATACAAGCAAAATAACTTCACAAAGTGGAGAAACAAATACGATATATCAGAATGTCATTCAAATGTCTATTACAATATGCTATAATATAAAATAGATGGGGGTGAGAAGAAATCTCCCAAATTGGCGATTTGGCGAGACGATATCGCTTGGTACTTGGTAGTTTGTAGAGCACATTTTGATAGGAAAATGCCATTGTATAGTGCGTAATACGATCAAACAAAGATATTCAATAAAAGATAACGAGACTTGAGTCCTGGTCATTCATCTCTAGGAGGTGTTTGTTTTACTTTTGAATTCGATCCTTCACCGCTCTACTCTATTTAAAATCACACGCCGGTTTATGATTATTACGTATTGAAGTATGACATGCCCAGTTGCAAGTACATCAGGAATTGAAAACAGGCAACATTAATCACACAAAAGATATTGCAATGAGCTCATGCTTATTCTCAACACATAGACATATATATATATATATATATAATATTTTTCATTTATTTATTTGGAGAGTGTTTGCAACATGAACTTGTAGAGGAAAGCTTGTACATGAATGCTTAAAACTGTAAAGCTAGCTATCAGAAAATGATTGCATACAAGAATCTATGGGGGGATTTTGCATGCATCATTGGGGGAGAATAAGGGCTACACTACTAAGCGATAAATAAAAGCAGTAAATGTAAAGAGCAAGCTACTAATCTATCAGAAGTGAGGGCATTCGAAGGCAAATTTGTCAGTGATGTTTTAAAAGATCGAAATCAATGAAAATGGTGTTTCCTCCCCAGCAACGGCGCCATTTGTTTGGTTGTTCAAAGAGCACATTTTGATAGGAAAATGCCTCAGTATAGTGCACAATACGATCAAACAAAGATATTTAATAAAAGATAACGAGACCTGAGTCCTGATCATTCATCTCTGGGAGGCATTTGTTTTACTTTTGAATTCAATCTTTTACCACTCTACTCTGTTTAAAATCACACACCGGTTTATGATTATTACATATTGAAGTACGACATGCTTAGTTGCAAGTATATCAGGAATTGAAAATAGGCAACATTAATCACACAAAAGATATTGCAATGAGCTCATGGTGATTCTCAACACATAGACATATATATATAGAAAATATATTTTTCATTCATTCATTTGGAGAGTGTTTGCAAAATGAACTTGTAGAGGAAAGCTTGTACATGAATGCTTAAAAATGTAAAGCTAGCTATCAGAAAATGATCGCATATAAGAATCTAAGGGGGGAATTTTGCATCCGTCATTGGGGAAGAATAAGGGCTACACTACTAAGCAATAAATAAAAGCAATAAATGTAAAGAGCTAGCTACTAATCTATCAGAAGTGAGGCCATTCAGCGGTGGGCTCCGATGGCCTTGGAGTGGTGGAGAGGAGAAAGAGGGGTGGCCAATGGAGCTTAGCTGGCCCTTGGAGAGAGGTTGGAGGAGTGATCCAGCATCCTAGCATGGTGTCCTTCATGGTGATCCTCAACTCATGGAGATCGAGTGGAGATGGTGGTGGCTAGCCTAAGTGGAGGTGGATGGAGCCAAGCAAGTATGGCCAAAAAGTGGATGGATGCAAATGGCCACCCCTTAGATCTTTTGATAGACCTAAGGGAAGCTCTCTAGAGAATTATGGAATTCTCTAGAGAGACCTATGGTGGGAGCTTGTGGGAGAGTGAGAGAGAGAGGATGGATGGTGGTTTTTAGATCCACCGAATGTGGATATAAAAATTGAATGGCTCTTGGTTGCTAATTTTAGCAACCAAGGCAACCACACATGGTAAAGAGTTCTAGAGAACTCTAGGCTAAGTATTTTAATGTGGATCATGTGTGTGGGTGTGTGTGGGTGTGTGTGGGTCGAATCTTAGGTCGCTAGGTTGATTAGGTTAGGTTCTAGTGGGCTTAGGTCAAGGTATGTCTCAAATTAGGGTTATAAACCCTAATTCACTAAGGTAAATTGCAATTAAACTTAATACAAGTTGAATTGGGTGTGTGGAAACTTAATTGAGAGTAAATCAACTTAATTAATTTTGGCCTAGGTCAATTGGACTCTCACTGAATCCAATTGGACAATGTGTGTTGAGATTAGGGCTTAATTGTACTCAATGAGTCCAATTGAATTGGCTAATGGAATTGACTAAGATCCACGTCAATTAGGTTTAGTGAGGACCTAATTAGGTCCTTAGGGATGTCTAACGTGATGTACTAGGGTTAGGGTACCTTAATTTCGATTCCTATGGGGTTGGAATTGGGTTTAAGGACCTAGAGATCCAAGATCAAGACTTGAATCTCAAAATAGGAACTAGAGAGCAGCCTTAGATGTCTAATAATAGTGTCAGACATCTTATACTCGAAAATTAGAAGTCCAGACTTTTTGTCTGGAGTCCAATCAGAGTCAGGAAGGATTCAAGGTTCTATCTTGGTTATTTTGCAGAAATTGGATGTCTGACCAAGTGTCTGGACATCCAATAACACTGTAGAAGTGGGTTTAAGGTGTGTGGAAGTTGGCTAAGGGTTCTGGATGTCCTATAATTCATGTAGATGTCTAGATAATGGTTGGAACTAGGGTTTTGGGCCTTTTCTGGGTGCTGTGACCTAATCTAAGTGTGGCTAAGGCTTGGGGAAGTCTCTAGGCTATCTTAGGACTAGGATGGACCTAAGCTCTTCACATTTTACTGCTTTATTACTACTTTATAAAATAGCAAAGCTTAACTCCCTTACATCATTATTCCTACATTTAATTTAAGTCTTCTGCTCCAGCTCTACTGCAACAACCGTTATTCCTGATCCAGCTTTAGATCCTGCTCCAGATCCAGCTCCTGATCAGCTTATTGCCTGCAATTGACATAATACACTTAATTAGCACATTATAACATTATTTCATGCGTAGCTAAAGGAAAGCAGTGAAAATGCAGATAATGCTTATGCATGCATGAATAACCCTAACTTATTCTAAGTCCTAGCTTAATCTAGGTCAATTAAGACCTATGATTGCTGTGCAATCATACCCCGATGCCTAAATCTTGCTAGTCCCTAGCAAATTCAAGACTAAATTATTTACAGCAAGGGTCCCTAAGGGACTGATTATTTTATCAAGTGTATGCCAAGAGATTTTTCTCCTTTTGTTTTCATCCTATGCTATAGAAATCCAGACAATCGTGAAAGTGTAGCTATGTAGCTTTTGCAACATATTTGAGTGAAAAACTGATACACTTCTAAAGCTTGTACTTGACCCCCAGTAAAAATTCTAGTGGGATAGGCGGGCTTCTTCCCTTGGAGTATTGAAAATATTCTATGAATTCCACCCTAACTTTAGACCTAGGTAGAGAATCTTTGAGGGAAAAGGTTATATATTTGGTGGCTCACTCTCACTTGGTGCTACATAGAGACTAGTACTGCAGAATATAGATTCCCAAAATACTAGGTAACTCAACTCAGAGAAAGACGAGAAAGACTATGATCTCTTCTGATTCCGTTGTATTCATTCTCTCTTTCTCTTTTTCTTTTTCTTTTCTTTCTTTTTCTTAGAGCTCACTACCTCACCAGATTCACATATACAATCTGTATTTGGTGGTCTCAGTTGGCATTAACACTTTAATTGAGTTCTCATAACCCTAACACTAAGTTGGAATTACTCAGCCAGTATTCGGGTGGTCAGAAACATAGAAAAATCGGTTAAGGCCATATTTGGTGGATCTCAAATTTATTTGGTGGTATTGCCTCAATGCAACCGAACTAAATATTCGCTCTTTTTTTCTTTGCTTTTTCTTCTTTTTCTATTTTTTTCAATTTTTCTTTCTTTTCCCTTTCTTTTACATCAATTTTTTTTTCAACATAACACATCCATGAACATTATTGAGGAGGCATTATTAGGGATTGGTGGTACTCAAGAGACATTGGGTGGCTTATTTGGTGGAAGTGCCTACTCACGGCACCGGGAGAGATGGATAAGATGGTGTACTTCTGACCTTGGCATCAATACCCTCCTTCAACTAAGGATCCCGTAAACAATGGTCGTAACCATCCACCTTAGCCCTAGTTTTATGAAAACTCGCTCTTCGCATATTTGCCTTATTTGGTTGCTCTCAATATTTCACACAAAAATGTATACGCAAGAACCGAGAGCGAAAACTATGCCTTATCTCAGAGTATCATCACCTAATTATCTAGGATTCCAAATTCCTTGTACTAATCTTAGAGCACCAGTACACCCTATTCTCATCTCACACTATTCGATGGATTTTTGGAAGAAAATCTGCCTGACTCCCAAAACACTGTCCAGGGGTTCAAGAAAAGAAGCACTGCTTCTTCTCGACAGACTAAAGACGTTTATCAGCATTCACCGTGAATCCATTGCAAATTCTGCATGTGTGTGAAAAGTTGTACTGGATTCCAGATTACAGGAATCAACTAGAGGATAAAATCCCTAATGCATTCTCTTAATAAAATAATCTTATTCATGAGTGCAATATGTATATATGCTACGAACAAGTAACCTCTTATATTCGTACTTCATGAAATTCTCGTATCGGGTTACAATCAGCCTGACCCTAAATTTAGAACAATAGGTGAGTAGGTGAGTCAGAAGTGGCTGTTGCGGATGATTTTTAGCTCTAATGCAAGCATTGGAGGTGGAGTCGAATATATTTTTATTTAGGGTCCTAAAGTACATTTTACATGTAGCTTTGAGATTTTCCTAAATGTTGGCATAAAAATTTTCAGTTTTGTTGTATCTAGGCCACCAATGCCTAAGTTCTTGCATGTCCTCATGCATGAATATAAAGAAAATAAATACTGCAGGGAGAGAATGGGTAGAAATCACCTATAATTGCTCCTGAAATTATACATTTAGCATCGGCCAACCTGTCAGTATGCACTATACAGAAAGAAAATATGCTAAAAGAAAAAATATGTTATATATAAAAATGGTTATGTATAAATGATGGTGGAATGTGGGGTAAATGGTATCTATATGTGCTGAGTTTAACGCCTCCAACTGGGCGAGAATTTAGTCACATGTCCTCAATAAGATGAGCAATCTTGTCAAGTGAAGGAGGTTCCTAGGCCAAGAATGGCTTGAGGTGCTGGCCATTTATCATGGATATATGCCAAGATTTTGGGTCCCTGATCTGGACTGCCCCATTAGGAAATGGATGAATCACAGCATAAGGGCTTGTCCACTTGGACTTGAGCTTCCCTACGAACATTTTCAGTCATGAATCAAACAACCAGACTCACTAGTTGGGTATGAATGCTTTCCTCCGAATGTGGCGATCGTGAAAGGCCTTGGTCTTGTCCTTGTATATCAATGCGTTCTCATAGGCCTCATGCCAGATCTCTTCTAATTTGCTGAGCTGGAGTTTCCATTCTTGACCTCCTGCATCGAGGTCAGGGTTGCATTTTTGCACTGCCCAAAAGGTGCGGTGTTCCAGCTCTACCAGAAGGTGACAGGCCTTGCCATTTACCATGCGATATGGTGACATTCCGAATGGGGCCTTGTATGCTATCCGATATGCCCAGAGTCATCAACTAATTTATCGGACCAGTCCTTCCTGACTGGCCTAACCGTCTTCTGAGAATTAGCTTGATCTGACAGTTAGACACTTCAGCCTGCCCATTGGTCTACGTGTGATATGGGGTGGCATACGGTGATGTACCTTGTATTTCTTTAATAATGCCCTGAAATGGGTGTGAATGAAGTGGCTTCCCCCATCGCTAATCAGATCGTGGGGTATTCTGAATCTCACGAAGATGTTCTGCCGTACAAAAGAAATGACGGTCTTCTGGTCAGCCTGTCTCGCCGAGATGGCCTCGACCCACTTTGAGACATAGTCAACGACTAGTATATGTACTCGAAGCCATGCGAGCTTAGAAAAGGGCCCATAAAATTGATGCCCCAGACAATGAACACTTCTACAACCATGTTGGGCTGGAGTGGCATCATGTCTCTCCTAGTCATAGAACCGACCGACTGGTGTCGTTTGTAGTGTTGGGCATATTCGTGTGTATCTCTGAAGATGGTTGGCCAGAAAAATCTTGACTGCAAAATTTTTGCAGTGGTTTTCATTCCTGTGAAATGACCACCACAAGCATCATTGTGGCAAAAAGATAACACACTGAGGATCTTAGAGTCTGGGATACATCTTCGAATAATCTGATCTGCTCCAATGCGGAAGAGCAGTGGGTCATCCTAGAGGTAGAATTTGGCCTCCGCAGTGAATTTGAGTTTCTAGTCCTTGGATAGGCTTGCGGAAATCTTACATGCGGCAAGGTAGTTCGCGATATCCACATACCAGGGGAACTCAACAGAATGAACTGCCAAAAGAGTTCCATCTGGAAATTGCTCATGAATAGGCAGGGAATAAGGAATGTGGTCTGGGTCCAGTCTGGATAGGTGATTCGCCACTACATTCTATTATCTGGCTTTGTCACGGATTTTGATATCAAATTCCTGCAATAGAATGATCCATTTGATGAGTCGTGGTTTGGCATCCTTCTTTGCCAACAAATGCCGGAGGGTGCAGTGGTTAGTGAAAATGATGACCTCGGACCCTAATAAGTACGATCTGAATTTCTCCAACCCAAATACTATTGCTAGCAGTTCCTTTTCAATTACAGTGTAATTGCGCTGAGCCTCATTCAGCATGTTGCTAGCATAGTATATGAAGAAGGGTTGTTTCTCCCAATGTTGGCCTAAAATAGCACTGACGGCAAAATCAGAAGCGTCACACATCATCTTGAAATCGAGCGACCAGTCAAGTGGTTGGAGAATCGAGGAATTAGAGGCAGCGCTTCGTAAAGTATCAAAAGCGTTGAGACACGAGGTATTAAATTCAAATGAGACATCGGCAACTAGGAGATTCATCAAAGGTCGTGCAATTTTCAAGAAATCGCGTATAAATCTCCGATAGAAGCCGAGTGACCCAAGAATGATCTGATCTGCTTGACCGAGCTAGGTGGCAGTAAGTGGGAAATGATCTCAGATTTAGCTTGATCGACCTTAAGTCCATTTTTGGAGATCTTGTGTCCCAGTACTATGCCTTCCCTCACCATGAAATGGCTTTTCTCCCAGGATAGTACTAGGATCACCTCAATTCATCATTTCAGGATCTTGGTGAGGTTGTCAAGACAAGATTCGAAATCATCTCCGAAAATGGAGAAGTCATCCATGAATACCTCCACATAGTCCCCAACCATGTCAGAGAAGATGGCCATCATACAATGCTGAAATGTCGCTGGTGCATTGCAAAGGCCAAAGGGCATCCGTTTGAAAGTGAATGTTCCAAAGGGGCATGTGAATGTGGTCTTGTCTTGATCTTCCAGGCTAATTGCTACTTGATTATACCCGGAGTATCCATCCCGAAAATAGAAGAAACTGGGTCCGGCTAACCATTCCAAGATCTGATCAATGAACGGCAAAGTAAACTGATCCTTCTGGGTAGCTGTGTTCAGTTTCCTGTAGTCGATGCAAACCCGCCAAGATGTCGCAATGCAGGTGGGGATGGATTCACCCTTATCATTTTTTACGACGGTGAGTCCTACTTTCTTGGGCACTATCTGGATCAAACTCACCCATTGGCTGTCTGATATTGGGTATACAATACCTTCATCCAGCCATTTGATGATCTCCTTCTTAACAACCTCTATTATATTCGAGTTAAGTCATCTTTGAGGTTGTCTCGAAGGTTTCATCCCCTCATCCATGTAGATGTGATGAGTGCAATACAAGGGGCATATACTGCGGAGATCAGCAATACTCCACCCGATAGTAGCCCTATGGTCTTGCAGCGTAGAAATCAATTGATGCTCCTGTTCTTGGGTTAAGCGGGAATTGATAATGACTGGGTATGTCTCACTTTCGTCCAAGAACACATACTTGAGTGAGTCCGGTAAGGGCTTCAATTCAATCACAGGTGGGTCAGAGTCAAAAATGAGAGTGGGAGGAGCAGAATCGAGGGTAGGAATCTGCTAATCCATGTGCACGTGAATTCTCGCTGAGTCATTCCCTGTGAAATAATCAGTTATGACTGCGTTAACGGGGAACCTGTTAGCTGTGGTCACGTCTTCCTACAACAAGGGCGATTCAGTAATGTGTGGATCAGGATAGCTGGATTCAGGGGTGCTGTCATTAGAAGCACACCCTAGACAGTTAGATCCATGGGGAGATATGTGTAGTGCAGTGGTCTCAATCCCATGTGGATCTAGGTCCAAGAACCCTGATAGTGTAGACGAATGAGACATTGGGTCATCACAAAGGAGCCTAATGTTGCCATAGTATGCTGTATCTTCATCTTCACCATCCTCCTCTATTCGATCATAGTCAAAATTCTTTACTGCCCTGAATATGTCAAGTCGAAGTCGCTCATTGCCCAGGGCTATCTCTATACACTCAGATGCACAATCAATGTTCGCTCGGGCTGTCGCTAGAAATGGGCGACCCAAAATAATTGGTGCATCTCGGAGATTAGGAGGAACTTCCATATCGAGAACGAAAAAATCTGTGGGAAAGCAGAACCCGCGGACTTTCACGATCACGTTCTCAACCGCCCCCCTCGGTGTTTTGACTAATCTATCAGCCAGCTCAATCGTGATGAAGGTGGGCTTCAACTCCCCAAATCTAAATCGATCAAATACAGCAGTGGGAGTTTGGTTGATGGACGAACCTAGATCTAGAAGGGCCCGATCAAATGGAGAATCCTACAAGAAGCAGGATATGAGTTGGGTACTAGGGTCTTTCTTCTTCGGTGGTAAGTCAGCTAGAATCACGGTGCTAGCCTCTTTTGATAGTACTGCTTGTTGTCCAATTCTCGATTGTCTCTTCGAGGTACAATAGTCCTTGAAGAACCTAGCGACAGTGGGAATGTGATCGATTGCCTCAAGGAGGGGGACCTGAATATGTACTTCCTTGAGCATCGACTTCTGGTCCTCAAAATTCCACGTGTCCTTTTTCCATACTGCATTTTGTGTCAGAGCATCAGGAAAAAGGATGGGAATCTCAAGGTTGAGTGGCCTCTTACCCTTATCTACCGCAGGTGGCTCCTCAGATGAGGAAGGAGTCGAACCCACCTATGGCGAAGGGTGGGAAAAATCATGACCCACCTGCCTAAGTGGTGGGTCGAATGTCTTCCTTCCACTCCACAAGAGACAGCATGTGCATCGGCTTGCTATCCATGAGGTGGTGGGGGAGCGAAAGGAGCAGAATATGCGGGGTTCTACAAAGGCAGTTGGCCTTGCATGTAACCAGGTGTGTAGGAGGTGCCTGTAATATGGCGTGTGCCTATCCCTCTGGTGCTTGAAATCTAGGGGGGGTGCCTTGGTTCTGCACATATCGAGGATTCGAGGCAGGTTGGGAGGGCAACGCTCCCTGAGTCCTATGCTCCTACAATAGCTGGTTCTACGTATTTTGTATGGTCTATATTTGATCAGCCATCGCCTTCATAATCTGCAAGCTATCTTGTGTAGATTTCCTCATTGATTCTTATAGCTCCTCTTTCAGTGCTTCTAAAGGGTCGGCCTGCTTTGGAGGGTGGCTGGCAGCTTTATGCAGCGGCTGGTATAGAGAGCGAGGTTGCTGCTGCTGAGACAGGAATGGCTGCTGCCTAGCGTGCGTGTTTTGCGCATTCCCGTAATGCCTGGTCTGGTAGTGTGGATCATGATGTGGTCTCTGTGAGTTACTAGACCAGGAGAGGTTTGGATGCTGGCGCCAACCAGGGTTATACATCTCCGAATACAGGTTATTACGCCTGTATCCTTGGATAGCACTAACGTCCTAGTAGGCCAAAGATGTCTGAGACGTATATCCGTCAAGGGGCTACGCATTATAATCTGCGGGTGGTGCGTAACCTTGGTCGTAAAGTTCCAGATCAAGACTATTTAAGGGATGCTGATATACGGGATCTTGTAAATACTGAGACGATGCATCCCGAGTGAATAGATTAACTCGAGTAGGAGGGGCTCGGGGTGCATAGGAGGGTCTTGAGGCGGTAGAGGTCGAGTCAGATTGATCCTGACTGATTTGGTCAATATTTTTCTTGATTAGATTTATTCTATCCAGTTGCTTGACGATGATATCCATGTCGACTCGAATAGACTCGGTGTGAGCCTTGTGGACACCAACCCACTGCTGACCAGGCTACTGGAACAGGTTCATTGATGCGGCATTCATCGAGTTCTCCACCAAAGATTCGAACAGCTCAAATGCGTTGTTCTCGTCTTTCGCGAGGAAATTCCCGCCACTGGATGCATCAGCTACATACCGATGTGTGTCATCCAGCCCGTGGTAAAAGATCTAAGCCAGGTGCCATCTGGGTATATCATGGTGCAAGCATTTCGGAGAAGGTCATGAAATCTATCCCAAGCTTCATGTAACTTCTCCCTAGCTCCTTGGGAGAAAGTTGTGATTGTGCACCGCATCATGTTTGTTCGATCGATTGGGAAGAACTTTTGTAGGAATTCATGTCGTAATTTCGGCCATGTTCCAATTGGCTTCCCAATGGTCTTGAACCAGTATGAAGCTTTGTTTCTCAGAGAGAATGGGAAAAGCTTCATCGAAACAATCCTGAGATCAATATTCCTGGGTCGAATCGTTTCAACGAGTCGACTTAGGTCCTCAAGGTGCTGGAACGGATCTTCGCTTGAGTTTCCATAGAAATGAGTGCTGATCAACCCAATCACATTGGGCTTGAGCACAAACGCGTCTCTGCCTATGGGAATTCTGACTAGCAGTGCAACGATTTATGCGGCTGGGTCGTAGAAATCCCGAAGTTGTTCTCCTCATAGCGGGTGCTGCATCCTGCCAAGCGTCGCTAAGATGCAATCCATTCTTTGCCGATGCCGCTCCTCGGATTTGACTACCTGGGCTTCCAGACTAGCCATCGGGTCCAGATTCTCGATATCCTGACCTGGTCTAGGTCTAGGTCTAGGATTAGCCATGGTGGCTCTGGGAGTAAAAGAAGTAGGGGGAGAAGATGGTCCCGGCGAGGTGACTCACCTCCTTGGGAGTGGCTCCCAAGGTCCAACCAAGTGAGGTCTAAGTGACCTCCTTCCTCGCATACACCACCCAACCCTTGGGTTGGTGTAGCCAAGCCGGACAAGGCTAGGGCCCTGTCAATCAAATGGTCCTTATGGATAAGATGATCGGATTTTTCGTTTTGGGTTTTAATTCCAGAAGAAAATTCATCATACAACTGACTAAAAGTGATTCCTGCCTCTTCGCTAACCCAGCCAAGAGGTTGAAATCACCCAGTAGTACGACAGCGAATTCGAATTTTATTTCATGTTTTAAAATTTATTTTTGCCCATTTTTTTCAGTGGGGTTTTCTCTTGGTGAGTGGCCCACAAGATGAACAGGATAAATGCTAGACTTAATTAAGTCTAGGCTAGCCCAAGTGTGGTCTCTAAGTTGTAACCCTAAAGATTTAACCCTAAGGTTCATGCACTTCTAGGGTTAGTTCTGTTTCAGTAGACCACAGAAGTAAGGTTCGTTCTCTAACAACAATTGGAATCCAATTAATTTGAAATTTTCGACTAGATTCCTTTTTCAATTATCCTTACAAAGAATATTTTTTTGGAATTTTTACTATTTTAACCAAAGTTTTACGGATTTTTGAATGTCAGGGGGTCAGATTTGGAATTTTGACCCCTGGTCGATGTTTCACTTTGAAACACTAACAAATGACCTTCAAAAATTCGGGAAAAGTATGGAAAATAAAGCGAAAGAGATAAGCTTTCAAACCCATCATTTTTAGTCAAAAAAATCTGAAAATTGCTTGAAATCACATTTTGAAATTTGAAAAATCTCGAATCTGGGTCAATCTGACCCCCTTACACCATCTTCTGATTTTCCACCAAACTTTCCACCAAAAATATTTTTGTTTTTCTTTTCAAAAACTTTCGCATGTTTTTTTTTTTAAGAAGAATGTTTCAAATGATTCAAAGAAAATATCTCTCTTTTTTTTCTACTTTTTCAAACTAACCTAAGATTCAAAAAGAAACCTATTCTAGATCTTTTTAAAAAAAATTTTTTTTTGATATTTTGCTTTTTCACGAAAATGAATAAATAACTTTTTTTCAAAAGAAATTGCAGAAAGTAAATCTACTCCTAAGGTTCAAAGGAAAACCTAATCTAGAAAGGAGATGGTGTGCACCTAGATTTATTTTCCACGCTCGTTGTGTGCACAGAACCTGTACTTTTTCCATTTTTCCTGCACATCCAGAAACAAAGTAGAGGCAAATTTGTTAGTAACATTTTAGAAGATCGAACCAAAGAAAATAAGATTGCCTCCCCAACAATGGCACCATTTGTTTGGTAGTTCGTAGAGCGCATTTTGATAGGAAAATGCCATAGTATAGCGTGCAAAACGATCAAACAAGGATATTCAATAAAAGATAACGAGACTTGAGTCCTGGTCGTTCGTCTTTGGGATGCGCTTGTTTTACTTTTGAATTTGATGTTTTACCACTCTACTCTATTTAAAATCACACGTCGGTTTATGATTATTACGTATTGAAGTACTACATGCTTAGTTGCAGGTATATCAGGAATTGAAAATAGGTAACATTAAGCACACAAACGATATTGCAATGAGCTCATGGTGATTCTCAACACATAGACATATATATATATAATATACTTTTCATTCATTCATTTGGAGAGTGTTTGCAACATGAACTTGTAGAGGAAAGCTTGTACATGAATGCTTAAAAATGTAAAGCTAGCTATCAGAAAACGATCGCATACAAGAATCTACGGGGGGATTTTGCATGCATCAATGGGGGAGAATAAGGGCTACACTACTAAGCAGTAAATAAAAGTAGTAAATGTAAAGAGCTAGCTACTAATCTATTAGAAGCGAGGGCATTCGGAGGTGAGCTCCGATGGCCTTGGAGTGGTGGAGAGGAGAAAGAGGGGCAGCCAATAGAGCTTAGGCTGGCCCTTAGAGAGAGGTTGGAGGAGTGATCCAGCATCATGGCATGGTATTCTTCATGGTGGTCCTCAACTTGTGTAGATGGAGTGGAGACACTGGTGGCTAGCCTAAGTGGAGGTGGATGGAGCCAAGCAAGTATGGCCAAAAGTGGATGGGTGAAAATGGCCACACCGTAGGTCTTTTTATTGACCTAAGGGAAGCTCTCTACAGAATTATGAAATTCTCTAGAGAGGCCTATGGTGGGAGCTTGTGGGGGAGTGAGAGAGAGAGGATGGATGGTGGTTTTTAGATCCACCAAATGTGGATCTAAAAATTGAATGGCTCTTGGTTGCTAATTTTAGAAACCAAGGAAACCACACATGGTAGAGAGTTATAGAGAACTCTAGGCTAGGTATTTTCATGTGGATGGTGTGTGTGGGTGTGTGTGGGTCAAAACTTTGGTGGCTAGGTTGATTAGGTTAGGTTCTAGTGGGTTTAGGTCAAGGTATGTCTCAAATTAGGGTTATAAACCCTAATTCACTAAGGTAAAATGCAATTAAACTTAATACAAGTTTAATTGGGTGTGTGGAAACTTAATTGAGAGTAAAGAAACTCACTTAATTTAGGTCTAGGTCAATTGGACTCTCACTGAGTCCAATTAGACAGTGTGTGCTGAGATTAGGGCTCAATTGGACTTAATGAGTACAATTGAATAGGCTGATGGAATTGACAAGGATCCAAGTCAATTAGGTTTAGTGATGACCTAATTAGGTCCTTAGGGACGTCTAGAGGTGATGTACATGGGTTAGGGCACCTTAATTTAGGTTCCTATGCGGTTGGAATTGGGTTTAAGGACCTAGAGATCCATGATCATGGCTTGAATCTCAAAACAGGAACTGGAGAGTGGTATCAAATGTCTAATATTAGTGTCAGACATCTTATACTCAAAAATTAGAAGTCCAGACTTGTTGTATGGATGTCCAACCAGAGTCAGGATGGGTTCAAGGTTCTGTCTTGGGCATTCTGGAGAAATTGCACGTCTGACCAAGTGTCTAAACGTCCAATAACACTACAGAAGTGGGTTTAAGGTGTGCAGGAGTTGGCTAAGGGTTCTGGACTTCCTATAATTCATCTAGACATCCAAATTAGAGTTGGAACTAGGGTTTTGTGCCTTTCTATGGTGTTGTGACCTAATCTAACGGTGGCTAAGGCTTGGGGAAGTCTCTAGGCTATCTTAGGACTAGGATGGACCTAAGCTCTTTACATTTTACTGATTTATTCCTACTTAATGGAATAGCAAACCTTAACTCCCTTACATCATTATTCCCACATCTAATCTAAGTCTTTTGCTCCAGTTCTATTGCAACACCCATTATTCCTAATCGAGCTTCAGATCCTGCTCCAGATCTAGCTACTGATCAGCTTATTACCTGCAATTGGCATAATACACTGAATCAGCACATTATAACATTATTTCATGCATAGCTAAAGGAAAGCAGTGAAGATGCAGATAATGCTTATGCATGCATGAATAATCCTATCTTATGCTAAGTCCTAGCTTAATCTAGGTCAATTATGACCTATGATTGCTGCGCAATCACTTAGCGGTAGCTTGGACGAAGGGGGTGAGGTGCTAGACGATGAAGGTGAGGTGCAGGAGGACACTGGGTAAGGAATGCTTCACCAAGGCTTTAGAATGGGGATGAGGAGATGGAGGTGATCTTCTATCGGAATGAAGTTGGGAGGACGGTTCCAAGGTTTCCTATGAAGGTGGTGAGATGGAGGATGAGTATTTGGTGGGGTATAGGGGCATTACACTAATAGGAGGCCTTTGGATCTTGGGAATAATCTCAAAGGGAGCTTTGGTAGGCTTCTGGAGCTTAGGAGTAGGTGGGAGTAGAGTAGGTAGAGATGGTTTGGAAGGGGAGGGGACATGGGGTTTATATAGTGGAGGAATGGAGGTCTTTTGCATGCATAGGTCTTCAGCGACATTTAAAATGTCGCTAAAGACCCACTGGGGGTGTTGTTACACATGCAAGTGCCCCTACTAGCATGATGAGGCACGGATGAAGTTGGCATAGTGCATGGAGTACTTCAGCCATTGGATCAGGCGCAGAGGGCTGAGATCATAAGCAGGAAGTGCGCACTTGATGGAGTTTGAATCCCGTGCTGAACGGCAACCGTTGGATCTTTCATCGCACGGCTGAGAGGCATCCGTGGATCGCGCCTTCGCTGGTTTGAATGCACGCAGATCACGAGCCTCGAAGATTCGATGACCGAGAGTGTATTTGGTCATCTTAAATGAGCACCTCTGATTACTCGCGTTTGATCTGGGATGCATCCTCGCATTACTGGGTGGCGTCAGATTACGCATGAGGAATCTAAACTACTCAATCATGATCGAGCGGTCCAATTTTTACTGGCACTGTAGTGGTCGCAGAGGATTGTGTCTCAAACCTGTGCCTCTCGTTTGTGGAGTGGGTCCACTACCGTTTGACCAATGTGCTAGATGGTCGTGTGGAGAGCGGTGAGGTTGTGTTCCTGGACCATTGGATGAAGATCCAATGGTCAAGATGAAGCCTTCACTGCTGTGCATTGGAGGGGAGAACCGATCGATGTAGTGCTTATCTCAGCAGTTGAATTGAGATCCAATGGCTGGGATCGTTGCTTGCGTGAAGTTGGGGCACAGTGGCTTAGGTAGTGTGGCCTGGATAGAGACACGTGGTGCCATCTGGGCCATCCATATTCTTCTTCTTGTAGAGGGTGTCACGGAGCTCGGATTGGGGTGATTTTCCCGTTGACAGACTATGATCGTCGCTCTGGATATATCCGTACGGTCGGATTCTTCATCCGAAGAGCATAAAGTTGTCGCACTGCCTCCTAGCCATATAAAATGTGTGAATTATTATATAGAATATACAAACTATCCTAAATGCAATGTAATGAATGTCATGCAATATTTATACTATGATATGCAATGCTAGGCCTAGGAACTATCATAAATAAGCATTTTATCATGAATTTATGCATGTTTTACATGCCCCCATGCTTACGTTTTGCTTGTCCTTAGCAAAATTAACCTAAATGCTATGTGTAAAAGTAGAATTAGGATTTGATCACTTAGGCATGATTTGTTGGTTGCTTTAGAAAATTTCAACCCAAGACCTATTTACAAGAACTCGACAGTGCCCAAATGTCTGCCAGAATGCCAACCGCCCAATCTCTCACCTTATTTGAAAAGGGAAGATACATTTTTTTTGCTTTCTCTTCTTTTCTAATTTTTTTTTGGACTTTTTGAGTTTGAGAGTTTCGGGATAACCTTTTATGTCTACCCAACCCACCCAAGACTCGAAAAGGACTCTAAGTGCTAAGCATCATGTGAAAAGAGTGAAGGACTCACTAGGCGACTGTTAAAATAGACTTCTAGGTGACCTTAAGAGTTTCTACTTAAAGGTTTATCTTTCCGAATGGTAGCTTTCTCCCTACTTTTAAAATTTTTTATGGGGTCAACACAAGGGTGAACCCAGTGTATATCTCCCCGGTTTATTCTACTTCCCCGCTTCTTCCCTAATTCTTTTGGGAATTATTTGTGCATTTTTGTGAGCTGGGCTCTGGACAACCAGCCAATGGGAAGTTACGCACGGTAACTTGCCAGCCATACTCATGCAGTGAAGTGCCGGCGTACCAAAATCGATGCAGATCTCCCCCCTTTCATCCATTAGAGTAGTTCGTTAGGTTTTGTTAGCATCATAGATGAGTTTCCCCTTCTTAAACCTCAGTTCCGACCCTCAACACACAGTATCACCTCCACCTTCCCTGTCTCCGGCAATCCCTCTGGTGAGGCATCCTCGCCGCTACACCCTTCCATCCGCCACGCCGAAACTCTCATATGCTCCACCACACCACCCTCTAAGAAACCCCTATCCTATTATGTTGATTCCATCTCTAAAACCTTCCACCAAACAGACCCACCATTACACGGGCATTCCAAGGTCGTCAGACCTCCTCACTCTGCCAATCACCTCTGCACCACCACCGTTGCACTCTATTAAGTCCAGCGATGCTTCCTGAACTATTTTGATGTGGCCATTAGGCTTTGCTCTTATTTTCTGGTACAGGACCTCCGTGCCAATTTTGGAGCTTCTTCACAAAGCTCCAGGCCTTGTTCATGTAGGGATTCTTCCAGGTACCTGGTCCAGAAGTCGCGGAATTGCATCAGGAATACACTTGGAGTTCCAATTGGAGCCTTTGACTATTCCCAAGACCCCAATCAGAGCTTCAACTGCTGCAGCCAGTGTTTGGAAGACGGTGGGACATTTACTCCCACCTCAGAAGCGCACGAAGCAATCCAACCACTTAAGTTGAATAAGTTGCATGGGCTCTTCGCCTCTAAACATGGGGTGAGGTCCCACTACACCCCTCTCACCAGACACTTGCCTCTCCCGTGACATTGTCCACACTAGTCTGGCTAGTCCAATTACCCACCTAAGCCCACACCTCGGCTACCACCCACGGCAGTAGCCTTGGTCCCAGGTATGCTCTTGCCCGAATCTGATTACCCAATACTATGTATGGCCTTGGGAAGGTAGGAAAGAAGGATAACCCAGGGAGAGAGAGCACTGGGGGTAGGGGTGTTTTTGTTCTGAAGATAAACGGATGACACTTAGCCGTTTGAAGAAGAAATCCCCTATGCATGAATAAGGAAGGCCAAGGCAAAAAGAAGAGGAGAAGAACTGAGCCATGGAAGAAAGAAAAGAGAAGGAATAAGGGCCTGTGCTTGCAAGGAAGAAGAAGAGGAGGATCGTGAAAGAAGAAGAAGCAAAGAAGAGAGAACTAAGGCAGAAGAAAAGAAGAAACAAAAGAAAAATCATAAAGGAATCACTGTAGCTATTCATTAGTTGTTCACTTAGTTCTATTTGAGTAAATGCTATATATGTTAGACTAATAATTGGTGTTCCAAATCACCATTATTTTGTCTAAGATTACTTTTTACTCTTCATAAACTCATGTTATACATTTCAGTTAGATTTTGAGTAATATATCGTGTTCATTTATTAATTATTGAGATTAGCATGTGAATTCCTACTTGCTCCCAGTGAACAACCTTGGACTTTCATTCGAGTTATAAATCTTATTTGTTTTCTGCACTGATTCGAACTGTACTACAACACGACAATTTTAAAACTTGTTTCAAAGCGATTAACATTTTGGCACCGTTGCTGGGGAGCTACTTGCAATTCACTGCTATTCTCTGCATTATTTGATTATATTTGAGCACTGACTTGCCCTATTTGCTTTCTTGTTATTTTGCGAGGTACTTCACAAGGAGATCTTCCACGCAAATCAACCACTCTAGGGTAGGTAACTTCTCTATTCTTCTCTAATCAACCTCCTAATCTTAGGAGGAAAAAAAAGGAAACAATCAATTAGGAATCACCTACCTTATTTTTCATAGTAATCATCATTTAAAAGGTAAATTTCCTGATTTGTGAATTTTTTTTTCAAATCTCATTGAAGTTGAAGGGATTCTATTTAGAGATCTCATCCTTGATTTCCTGTACCTATTAGGGAATACGCTTAAATTCTAAATCACTTTGGGCTAACACATTTCTTGCTTGAAGCCTAAGGTGAACATGTCAAGATCAATTGAACTTGGAAATAGAGCCAATTAGGGTTTCTGCATTAGGGTTTGGAGTGCTAGTACGCATTTTTTCCTGAATTAGAGAAAAGTTACCCTCCCGCATTTGTGTGCTATCCAAGCCTTGATTGAAAAGATCTAATCAGAAAAACCCTAAAATCCTTGGACCTAATAACCTGAGAGTCAATCAGGGTAATTTTTAGGTCATGACCTAGTTATCATTCTGCCATCTGTAGAGCAGGTCAGGTGAAGTTGGTCCACATTGTAGGCCAACCAACCTCCAAATTAGGTCAGAAGTTGAATTAACTTCTAATCAAGTAAAATCAAAGGCACAAATTAGGACATAAAGTTGGTAGACTTACAGTCTTAAGTTTGTACATTTCGGTCTACTTGGACCCTTAGTGACAAGGAAAGTCGGGTGGGGGAAGCCCTGTAACCCGTGGGGACACTCTAGCATGTAGGGGTCTTTGCTGGGCTCTCCCTTCCTGGCTACCTAGGTACTTCTTGGGTGTGCGAATTTCTAATTCAGAGGTATCATCTGCCATGAAATTGCCTTAGTCATCCAAAAATCTTTGGGTGCCTTGATTGGGTCAAATTTCACACCCAATTCCTCATCCTTTCTATTTAGAACACATACATAGGAAGGTCCATAGGTTTTTTTTACCTAAGAGACCTCATTAGATCTTCTTAGGGATTTCTTTTAGAACTAATCAACTCAAATCTGAACTTGAGTTTCGATTCTACATCTTGATTCCACCATTTGATTCAGAAATGTAGCCTGGCTATATAGGAAGACTATTTAGAAAACCTGAGTCCCAAATGAACTTGAAAGAAAAGATACTTGAAAATACCTATAGAAACCATGAAGAATATTGTAAAAGGGACATTTAGGAAAAATTTGCGAAATCAATGAACCACATTTTGAACCATATGAAGATAATATAGACAGACACAAATGAATACGATTCAACCTGGGGTCATCTATTAACGGAACACAGTGAATTGGTGAAATTGCACAACAATGAGTGTTTGCAATGTTGGTCAAGCCCTTCACTTCCAAAAAAATTCTAGGAATTTTTAGAAGAACAGGGAGAATTGTTGAATAAGTTATATAGAACAATTGATCAAAAATACCCTTTAGAAACTAACAAAACATCTTGGAGTGAGACCAGTGATCAGCACAGTTTCCCAAATCCCTAGTTTAATGATGATAATTGTGGATCCCCAGCTCAAATGAATTCAGATTCAAATTTCATAGCAATTGACATTCCTAATCTTGAGATGGGTTGGGAGAATCCGATTGTAGGTGATCATGATTTCAAGCCAGTCCTAGAGATATAAAAGACTAGTTCACGAAGCTCAGAAATCCCAGACACCTACGATAATGAGATTAAGACAGAACCTCTCAAGGGTGTAAATTCCCCTCTACAATTTTGGCACCGTTGCCGAAGAGGCAATGCTCTTTGGTTATTTTTTGCAGTTTCCCAGATTACTTACATATTTCTCTAACCTATCTTTCTTCATTGATTTGTTGTCTTGCAGGAACTCGATCGAGAACCTGAAGGCGGTAGATTGTAGTAAAGTGCAGGTAGAGACATTTGTAAGTTTTCCCCCACCACCCCCACCCTAGATTTCATTTCATCACATTAATAACTCAAACCCAAATCAACTTATGTGCTTTTTATAAACCCTAGGATAGATTTGGTTGTTTGTTTGCCACCTTGACCCATCTCATCCCGGCATATATAAAAAAAATATATTCTTCTCTTGTGGGATTTAACTGAAAGCTACACAGCTAACAACCACAACTTCTTATCCTAAGGCACACAATCACTTTGATTCTACCACATAGCTAGGATCTAACTTGTGGACCCAGTACACTTCAACTAAATACACATACGTGAGTAGAAATATGAATAGGTTAAACATTCTTGTGTGCCTTAACTAAGTGGTGCAACAGGCTGATTGATTGAACTGTTCGGGCCACACCACTCAATTTAAAACTGATCCATCAAGTAGCTTGCCTCTTAGGGTTGAATTTTAGGGTTGAACCAGGCACTCCACATTTTTTCTAATTTCTAAAGGAATATATCATCACCAGTGCTTTCAAAACTTGGAGCGTTCTATTAAACCTTGATTGAATATACCTAAAGATTAAATCCTAAAAGCTACTAAACAAGGTTGAACCCTGAAAGATACATCATCAATTAACTTTGTTTGTAAACCCTAGTTGTGCATGCACACACATTTGAATCAATCATTAAGGGCACAACCCATCTAAAGGGTGTTGGTGCTAGAGCACCACGATCATTTGTTTTGATGATAACAAAACACGTGTTATTTAACATTTGCAATTTGAGTCCTAGATTTTAGGTCAATTGCAAATGAGGACGTGTTTAGACGGAGTTCAAGCTCTCATCCAGGACGGATTGGAGGAGCTTGACGGAAAACACAGGATGTTTGCGTGGAGCGAAAGATTGGAGATGGAAGACAAGAAGAATAGGATAGATTCTTTTTTATCCTTTCATGTATCTCTTGTATTTACTTTCTTGCTCTTTTTTATTCCTTAGAACATTATGTTAAAGAGCCTCAAAGTACCCTAAAAGTAGTCCTAGGAACACCTGCACAACCCTAGGATACTTAGGTTTTCTGTAGAATACTTAGAAAACCAATATAGGGCTCAAACAGCATTTCCAGATGTCTAATTCCAAACTCAGACGTCTGATAAAGAATTTTAAGACGTCTGACTGTTGTTTCAGACGTCTGATAACTGTTAGGCTGGACTTAGTTTTCTGTCAGATGAAATCAGACGTCCAGACCTTAGACCAGACGTCTTAGAAGACGTCTGATGGATTTGCCAGACGTCCAGATAGTGGACCGTTGGCTGGCTTAGAAAACACTCAAGATTATGACCGTTAGAGCCTTATCAGACATCCATAGGACTTACCAGACGTCTGATAAATGACCGTTTTGCCTCGGCTGACCCAAAATCTCTTCTCAGAGATTTTCTAGCCGTTGCAACGTTTGGAAATCAATTCCCACAGTAAAAGTAGGTTTCCAGACATCCAGACATAGTGTTAGACGTCCTGTATGTCGTCTGATGGACTTGCATAAAAACCCTGTTTAGATCTGATTCAAGTCAGGGAGAAACCCGCATAGAATCAGACGTCTGACCTTGGAATCAGACGTCTTAAAGTGGCCCTCCAGACGTCTGATGCCATAATTAGACTTCTGATAACCCTGTCAAATGTAATCATTGTCCTGATTTCGGCCTGATTCTCTTGGGCTTTGCACCCAACGGCTATGGAAGCTTTTCCAAGCCTTCCAAAACCTTCCTAAGGCCTCTATAAATAGAGGGGAGCCTTTACACTCCAAACACAACAAGAGAAACACAAGAAACACTTTGCAATACACTAAGATCAAGTATTTGCACTCTCTTGTGTCCAAGAAGCACTTGCTCTCTAAGCTCAAGCTCCATCATCTTGAGAGCATCATTCCCGTTGCGCACCCGCTCTCCCGGCGTTGATAACGAGAGCGACGTAGCGCCATCGCGTGGCACACGCACCGCGTCATCGTCGACGCACTCCTTGCAAAGGGGAGTTTCCTATTTCCTATAGAAGCTAGGTTTAATTTTGTTGGCTCTATAGGACTGTTGTTTTATTTTATCTTTGTATTTTGGTTGGGTATTCGCTTTGCGAATTCCCGTCTCCTTCGTGGGACAAAATCCTTCTCGTGGAGAGAAGGGGTTGAGGAACGCTACCCTCGTACTTGTAGCGTGGTTGTACTGAGGTTGAATCACCCTCGTTTCAAAGTGATTCGGTTAGTGGATTTTGATCAACTTGGTTGATCGGAAAATCCTAACTCGAGAGGGTTAGGTGGTGGTTTTCACCCGGTTTGGGTTTCCACCTAAAAATAATTGAGTATATTGTGTGATTGAATTTGTTGTATTACAATACAATATAATTTCACTATTCACCCCCCCTCTAGTGCAATTTCAATTGGTATCAGAGCAGGTTTTCCGCCGACAGGAGTAACATCCGCGGAAAGATCACATGGAGGGAAGCTGTTCCACAAGCAGGATTTCTGAGGGGCAGTCCACAACCTGTCCGCCGTACTTTGACGGGAACAACTACAGCTACTGGAAGCTGAGGATGAAGACGTGGCTCCAAGCCACTGAATTCGATGTATGGGGATGTTGCGAAACCCCATACAAGATCCCGAAGCAACCCGCTGGAGGATACTCGCAGCAGCAGATTCGAGAGCTTTCACTCAACGCAAAGGCAATGAATGCCCTGTATTGCGCGTTGAGTCCGGAAGAGTTCGAGAAAATCCAAGAGTGCACCACCGCCCACGAGATATGGAGGAGGTTGGAAGGCACTCATGAGGAGACAAGCTCGGAGGAAGAAGAAGAAGAAGAAGAAATCGCTTGCTTTGGTTTCATGGCCAGAGGAACCAATAGCGACAGTGAAAGCGGAAGCGACTCCGACGACGAGGTAAATTTTGATTTACAAGAAGCTTTTAATGAATTATTCGAGATTAGTAAATCACTTAAAACAGAAAACAAAAGCATGAAGAAGAACCTTAGTTTTCTTAGAAGTGAAAATGATAGGTTAGAAATAAAGCTTAGGGACCTAGAAAGTAGCTCTAGTCCTAATAACCTGCTTTTAGAAAATAAAAATTTAATTAATGAAAATACTAAATTGATTGAGGAAAATAATAGTCTAAAGTTAGAAATTTCTGATTTAAAGACTAAGATGGATATTATAGAAAAAGAAATCGCATGTGTTAGGGAAAATTCTAACAAATTAATCAACAAAGTTGATAATTTTTATAGCCCTAAGGTTGAGAAAGGATCTCCATCAAGGAGACCTTCTAACAAATCCGGATCCAAGCTCACTTGGATATCAAAGAAAAAATTAGAATCTTGTTTTGTAGGGTTCAGGGATGACTACAACATAAAGGACTGGACCTACAAACTCAAGGCTGGTCAACTTAAGTTGGGAGAACCAATGAGTAGACCAAGGAGGAGAACAAGAAGACCGACGAGATGGCGAACAAATGACGGACCCGCCGCACGTCGACCACCAGATTGGAGACCGGCGCCAATGCCCGGGCCTCCAAGCTACGGATGGGAGCCCCATCCGATGTGGCATCCACCACCACCATTCGGGCCATTTTATTGGACATGGTAGGTGAGGTAAAACCCTTTACCCTATCTTTTTATCAGTAGCATTTAGATAGGGGGAGTTAAAAAATGATGAGCTAATTGTCAATTTTTAAGGGGGAGATGTAAGGTAGCTAAATTTCCTTTAGAAAGGCGGAGAAAAATAATAGCTATCTTGTTGTTACAAAAAGGGGGAGAATATCACCTTTGTTAAAATAAATTCATAGAAGAGCATGTTTTAAGGGGGAGTTATAGGAAATGTAAAATCAATTAAACCTTTTTGATAATGTCAAAAAGGGGGAGGATTTTTATGCATTATTATTTACGGTTTTGTCATCATCAAAAAGGGGGAGATTGTTGGTGCTAGAGCACCACGATCATTTGTTTTGATGATAACAAAACACGTGTTATTTAACAATTGCAATTTGAGTCCTAGATTTCAGGTCAATTGCAAATGAGGACGTGTTTAGACGGAGTTCAAGCTCGCATCCAGGACAGATTGGAGGAGCTTGACGGAAAACACAGGAGGTTCGCGTGGAGCGAAAGATTGGAGATGGAAGACAAGAAGAATAGGATAGATTCTTTTTTATCCTTTCATGTATCTCTTGTATTTACTTTCTTGCTCTTTTTTATTCCTTAGAACATTATGTTAAAGAGCCTCAAAGTACCCTAAAAGTAGTCCTAGGAACACCTGCACAACCCTAGGATACTTAGGTTTTCTGTAGAATACTTAGAAAACCAATATAGGGCTCAAACAACATTTCCAGACGTCTAATTCCAAACTCAGACGTCTGATAAAGAATTTTAAGACGTCTGACTGTTGTTTCAGACGTCTGATAACTGTTAGGCTGGACTTAGTTTTCTGTCAGATGAAATCAGACGTCCAGACCTTAGACCAGACGTCTTAGAAGACGTCTGATGGATTTGCCAGACGTCCAGATAGTGGACCGTTGGCTGGCTTAGAAAACACTCAAGATTATGACCGTTAAAGCCTTATCAGACGTCCATAGGACTTACCAGACGTCTGATAAATGACCGTTTTGCCTCGGCTGACCCAAAATCTCTTCTCAGAGATTTTCTAGCCGTTGCAACGTTTGGAAATCAATTCCCACAGTAAAAGTAGGTTTCCAGACGTCCAGACATAGTGCCAGACGTCCTGTATGTCGTCTGATGGACTTGCACAAAAACCCTGTTTAGATCTGATTCAAGTCAGGGAGAAACCCGCATAGAATCAGACATCTGACCTTGGAATCAGACGTCTTCAAGTGGCCTTCCAGACGTCTGATGCCATAATTAGACGTCTGATAACCCTGTCAAATGTAATCATTGTCCTGATTTCGGCCTGATTCTCTTGGGCTTTGCACCCAACGGCTATGGAAGCTTTTCCAAGCCTTCCAAAACCTTCCTAAGGCCTCTATAAATAGAGGGGAGCCTTTACACACCAAACACAACAAGAGAAACACAAGAAACACTTTGCAATACACTAAGATCAAGTATTTCCACTCTCTTGTGTCCAAGAAGCACTTGCTCTCTAAGCTCAAGCTCCATCATCTTGAGAGCATCATTCCCGTTGCACACCCGCTCTCCCGGCGTTGATAAGGAGAGCGACGTAGCGCCATCGCGTGGCACACGCACCACGTCATCGTCGACGCACTCCTTGCAAAGGGGAGTTTCCTATTTCCTATAGAAGCTAGGTTTAATTTTGTTGGCTCTATAGGACTGCTGTTTTATTTTATCTTTGTATTTTGGTTGGGTATTCGCTTTGCGAATTCCCGTCTCCTTCGTGGGACAAAATCCTTCTCGTGGAGAGAAGGGGTTGAGGAACGCTACCCTCGTACTTGTAGCATGGTTGTACTGAGGTTGAATCACCCTCGTTTCAAAGTGATTCGGTTAGTGGATTTTGATCAACTTGGTTGATCGGAAAATCCTAACTCGAGAGGGTTAGGTGGTGGTTTTCACCTGGTTTGGGTTTCCACCTAAAAATAATTGAGTATATTGTGTGATTGAATTTGTTGTATTACAATACAATATAATTTCACTATTCACCCCCCCTCTAGTGCAATTTCAAAGGGCCCATCACATTCCAAGAGCACAATCATCCCAAGGCTAATTAAAACTGAGTAGACGTTGGCCTTAAGGATTGATTCTCTCTTCGGGGCTTAGACTGAGATTTTTTTCGATTAATTTGCTTTTGTTGGTCCATCTAATGTCTAGCTAGGGGAGTAGTGTCAAATGACCGCGGTTGAGGTGTACACTAGGAACCAGAGGCATAAGCCAATGGAAAAACCTTCTCCCAAGTCCCTCCTTCTAACTAGTTGGATTGACCGGATAAAAGTAGACCAAATTGGTTATAATCTCAAGATGGGTCTTGGGAGTCTATAGGTCATTAGGCTAATCCACCTAAGGACAAGGTTGATTGCTTGTATTGTAGGACTCCTTTCTCTCTTTGGATTTCCCTCCTATTCTACCATGTACCCTTCCACATCCTACACGCATTTCCCATCCTACCCTCCTTCCACTACCTATTCTGAAGATGATTACTATCCCGACACGACTTATGGCTGTCCATCTCCTAGTCCAGATAACTTTGATTGGGAATATGAGTCTGGACCTTAACGTCCAGGGCCTAACCCTGGACAACAAGATTATGATTACTATCCTTCCCAGAGCTACAATGATTATAGATCTCCATCCTTTGATGATCAACCTAATCAGATGTACAACCATGAAGGATATGTTGACTATAACACCTACCCTCCCTAGTATTCCACTAAATATAGGTCGCGACCATTCTTTAAACAAGTTGAAATGACCTACTATCAGGGAGGGACCCAAGAACCTCAGTATCTTGACTACCCTAGATTTAACTCAAACCCACCCAAACCTAAACCGAACCATTTGCTTCAGGTGAACCAGATCCAAGACAGGGTGTTGGCTAACTTGAGGAACACCATACAATCATTAGAAGCCCAGCTAACACCACGCACTAAATCATTGGAGCCTATGATAAAAATGATTGATGAGCTGAATAGCTCTTTATTCGATTTACTCCAAAATGTTGGGGATAGGGGCTTAGGTGAGTTTCTACTTGGGAGGTTGTCATGGTTAAGGATGAAATTTGTGGTTGCCCTAGTCAAATCTTGGGATGATTCTTAAGATGAACTCCCTTCAGGAGAGCCAATGTCTGAACCTGCTCAGGTGCCTATCGAGGTGGATACATTTTTTGAGATCGAGGATGACCAGGTTGGGCTGGAGCAACCCATTGAGGAAGAACCAATTGATTCACTTGAGATCCCCAAGCTAGGGAGCGAGGAAAAATGTCTCTTTGAACCAGGAAATGACAATCGATGTTGAGACATATATAAATGAGGATCATGAATTCTTTGACTTTGAGGGTGAAGAATCTCTTAGTGAAGTCTCACTTGAGCATAAGGAAGATGATTTTATTGAGACAAACGGGCTTGAGGAATCTGATGAACCATTTGCTAGCTTGTTCATTGAAGATTTGGATTTGGTTGGGGCTAACCTAGAGGATTTGAATCCTCATTTACTAGAAGATTCAATCAGTAGCCCCATTCCTCAACCACACCCCAAAGGGATTGATTTTGATTTGGAAATCATTATACCCAAGTCAATTCTGAGTCAGCCACAATCTCTGGACTTAGGTAAAACATTTGGGGTGAATGATATGCTAGAGGTCCCGGAACGCAAACACTTGATGTTGGAGGATAGAAATGTAGAAATGATAATCTAGGAAGTTAATTCTGAGGGAACTACAATTTTGGATCTAAGGGTTCCTGTTGACATGAAACCACCTAATTTCTACCAAGACCCTTGCGATATCTTTGACATGCAACCTAAGCTCAGAATTATTGACTATCTCTCTAAGCTAAATTTTAAGTGGACATCTGAACCTTGTAAATCAAATCTACCCTTTGTCCAACACTTTAGTCTTGGTTGCACACCACCAAACCGTAGGCCCGACCCCGTAAATACAACAATCTTCAGTTCTGGGTGATTTTCATCCAGAACCTTAGAACCACTCGAACCTAGGGCATGGGTCTACACCATAACTTGGTCCACATCTGTGGACATCTTCTGATGGTGGATCTGAGGATTAATCTTTTGATTCTAACCTGCACTTGTGAATTCTCAATTTCTTCCTTGTATGTATGTTATGCCTAGCTGAAGGCATTAAATTTAGCTTGTGTTTATATTCCACGTTCTTTACGGAGTTGATCGGATTTTCACATTATTCACGTGATATTCTATTTACTCCGCCCTTTTTATGTCTTTATTCTTAAAATGAGGGAATTGCATCATTTAGGCCTGGGGGCGTGGATAATTAATTCATGAAATCATTTTGTTAACTCCGTAGAATTTCTTTTAGTTTCTTAAAAAAAATGATGAAAATTCAAAAAAAAAAAAGAATTAAGAGAAGAGAACTTAGGCTTTTGGAAGTTATTAACTTTAGGAAACGATACTTTAGGACCTGAACACTTAGACTCTTTAGGTCTTGAGGCTTAATTTGCCTGGGTGTCCACTCAAATGTGGACTGTCTTGAGTTCTCGCCAAGTAATTATATTTTTCAATTGGTCAATAAATTGGGGTGATAAGCATATGACTTATCAACCTGCCTTTTGATTTAAGGGGACTTTAAGCATAAGCATCCACACACTTTTTGGCACTGACTCACTTTTCGGTGGTTTCTTCGGAAATTGGCTAGCTAATGAACTATCTAGGGTGGTATGGTTGGCAAGTTGTCGGTGGCAACAACTCATCGGCCGATTGTCTAGAGCTTAGCCACAAAACCATTTTCGTTGTACTACCTTTAGGTATATCTTAAATCAGGGAAGCCACCTAAATAAAATAAAGAAAAAAGAAAAGAATATATTAGAAAAAGGAGAAAATAAAAAAAACAAATAAAACCACACTTCACCACACAAGTATGGCTGTCAAGTTATCGTGGCTAACAGCCCATTGGTCGATTGTCCAAAGCCTAGCTCAAAAAAATGCACAATAATTCCCAAAATACTTAGGGAAGAAGCAGGGAAGTAGAATAAACTGGAGAGATATGCACTGGGTTCGCCCTTGTGTTAACCCATAAATAAAAGTAGGGAGAAAGCTACCATTCAGAAAGATAAACCTTTAAGCAAGGTCACCTAGGGTAGTAGAAACCTAAAGTCCATTTTAATGGCCACCTAGTGAGTCTTTCACTCTTTTCACTCGATGCTTAGCACTTAGAGTCCTTTTTGAGTCATAGGTGGGTCGGGTAGCCGTAAAAAGTTATCCCGACACTCACAAACACCAAAAGTCCAAAAAAATTAGAAATGAAGAAAAACAAATAAATGTATCTTCCGTTTTCAAATAAGGCGAGGACTTGGGTGGTCAGCATTCTGGCAGACACCCAGGTACTATTGAGTTTTGTTGTTTAGGACCTTAGTTGAAATTTTCTATTGTTAATAAGTGACTTAGGCCGAAGCAATCTAATCCAAATTTTGTTTTTATACATAGCATGCAATTTAATTTTTCTAGGGACTAGCAAAAGATAAGTATGGGGGTATGATGTAGACATATCTATTTAGGTTAAAATGCCTATTCATGCATGTTCTTGGGCTAAGATTTACAATTCATGTTATAAATATTGCATGGCATATACCATCCTGCATATAGAGTAGTGTATATTTTAGGTTAATTACATCTTTTTTATGGCTAGGAGGGAAGAAGATTTATTTTAGGGCCTCGGATGGACAATCTGACCGTATGGATTTGATCAAGATGATGATTGGAGTTTAAGGCCTCTGAAATCGTCAAGATTGGAATCCCATAGCATCATATGAAGTCTAAAGAAGATAAATGGCTAGGGGGGCAATGCAACATTCCGATGGGCTTCAGATGAAAAATCCGACTGTACGGATGGATCTGGAGCGACGATCGCAATTCGGCACTGCGAAAATCAACTCGATCAAAGTACCGTGGCACCCTCATCAACAGAAAGAAGATGGACGGCCCAGATGGTGCCACGTGGTGCCATCTGGGCCACCTGACACCGACCATCCCATCTGCACCATCAAATCAAGGCCATTGGATCTTCGTCCAATGGCCAAAGGCGTGCCATGTCTCTTAAACGATTTTGAGGTCTTCTTGACACAAAGACCTCCATAGGTCATTGGTCTCATGTGTTGCACCCAATGAAGGGGCGCTGGTTCGAATCCCCACAGCCCCCCCAATTCTCAATCAGATTTGCATGCACACACTAGTGTAGCAGCAAAGGCAGTGGCTATGCAATGCTGGCGCATTCACGTGCTAATCAAGCAACAAGGATCGAGGAGTGCGAGACGCCATTGAGGGTGTGCACGATTTTTTAGCGACATTTAGGGTGGGTCTTTGGTCGTCATCTTTCTCAACACAGTTAATTAAGTTAATTGTGCTTAATTATGTGTGGAAGAAAGTAACTTAGGTCAACTTGAATTTGTGTCAATTAAGTAGTATAGGGTCAAGTTAACCTAACATTTTTTATTTTATTTCTTTTAACTGGTTGAGTCCAGGTCATTTACTAGGAGGCATAACTTAATTAGAATTCACCATTAAATCTAAACTACTTATGGAAAGTATAATTAAATTTACTTTAAGAACATGAATTTTGCTTAAGGATTTCAAATTAAAAGAATATGCAAAATTCCATAAGAAAACACACTTACGTAAATGATCTTCTTTTAAAAACAAGTAAACATATTTATTTCTTTTTATTTCTTTTTATTTACAAGAGATTAAGGCAAGAAAAAGTATTACTAATGAAAATATGCCTTATTACAACACTAAGCTCAAAAGAAATTAATAAAATGCAAGAAATTAAACCACTACTTTTTCTCCTTTGTCTTTAGCTTCTTTCTTTCTCTTCTTCTTTTACATTTCTCTCTCTTTCTCTTTCTTCTCTTTATTTTTCTCTTAACTTTCTTTTTAATTTTTCTCCTTAATATTTCTCGAGCTCCTCTTATACATGTCTTCTTCTCTTTCTTTTCTTTCTTTCTTCTCTACCTTCTCTTCTTTAGCCCTTATGCCTATCTACCTTTCTTTTCTTGTTTACGAGCTCTCCCTTTCTCTTCTCTTCCTTTCCTTTTCTTCTGAACCTTTTCTTTTGAACCTTTGCAATCCTTTTGAACTGAACTGATCTAACTCTTTGAACCAAAAATTAGGCTTTTGATTGGTAGCAGGGACCAGTCAGGGAAACACAGCAACCCTCTCAGGGTGGGACCAGGCCCTTCTAGGTCCAAGCCTGGTTTTTATTTAGTTCGGTTTATTTCCGATTCGCATAGTTTCGAGTCCATCCGGCTCACGGCCTCCTAGGCGCATGCACGTGCACCGCACGCGCCCACACACACAACCAATGCTCAGATTCGTTTCATGTGTCGTGCGCTGTCGACTGAGAAGCCTTAAACGCAAATTAGTTTTATACCCATGCTGCTACTCCAGTTCCACTGATGTGGGACTAAGTTTCCCCGTCCCAGTCTAGACTTCACATGTTGATTCCAGCTAGCTCAGAGCTCCATTCGAAGCAAATAAACGCTTGCTGGAAAGCTCTAAGGTTGTTCTACAAGATTGAAGCATCAATTTGATACTCAAGGGAGGTTTACCTCTTCAATTTGAAGGTCGAAAGACTTGGGTTGTTACGGCTAAATTAGCCTACAGAGATGATGTTTTGAATCTTAAGTCCTGCAGAAGGTCTTTTGACTTTCGGATGAGGTGTTGATTAGGTTTAGAAGATGATTCCACGGCTGTTGGTGAAGGACATGAGCTCTAAGGAGCATTAGGGAAGGTGCAGAATCTAAAAACCTTCTCTAGGGAGCTTCAGAACTGCAATTTAAGTTCTGAAAGGTCCTACAGACAACCAAAGACCTAATGAATCAATTCAAACAACCTTGAGAGGTTGTTAAGAATCTGTCTAGGCAGATTTTCTATTTAAATCTCATCAAAAATTCACTTTCATCAGTTTGGGTTCAAAAACAACCCAAACTAAACAGAATTCAATTTCCTTTATAGAATCCATCAGAGCTCATCCAAATCTCATGTAAATCATTTACAAACATCCCAGTAATAGATTAGACTCTTCAATTTGTTTGTTTGAATCCAAAATCCAAGAATTAGACTTAAAGTTGACCATAAGCCTCGAATTTTAACTTTCTGAATTAAACCATTTCAGAGGAAATTAAAGCCTAAATCATCTTTTGTCTAACCATAGTACTGGATTCAGACCCTTAAAATGATGTTTTAGTTAGGACTCCTAGGGTTCCAGGCCTATCGCCTGAGCTTGTAGAGGAGTTTGTTCATCAGGACAAACAAAAAGTTTGTTGCAGTAATTAACTTATGGAAATTGTCTCAGGGCAAGTCACTGAAGCTTTTTGACCTTTTAAATAAGACTTAAACACTAACTATCAGACATCTCCAACTCTATCAGAGTTGGAAAAGATGAAGATCTAACAGAAGCTCCAAGCACTAAAACCACAAATAAACTGCCTCAACATGATTAGTGTACTTCAAATCGATGATGTGGAGCTTCACACTAAGTTTTACAGGTTGAAGAGCTTGTTTTGACTCGTCGGAGCTCGCTGGAGCTCCGGTGAGTCCAAAAAAAGGCAAATATGTACAAATGTTATTAAAACATGCCATTAATGATTCGAAAAGCTTCCTATGGTCACAAGGAACCTCAAGAACAAATTAATTTCGTCAATTATTCATTAAAGTGAGAATTAATTAGTGAATTCTCAGTAAATAAGATTTTAATTTGATTAGGCTCAGGACCTGTTTTCCCACTCAATTGAGTGGAGAAAACAAGTCAAAAGGTATTTGCGATGGTATTTAGGTGGATAATCAATGATTTGAGATCCTCCTGAGTCGCCATTGATACGAAAGCTCAGGAGCTTAAATTAAATTGGGCGTTTAAGTTTTAGAGGGTAATTACTTAAATTAGAGTGAGGATTAGGGCCCTTAAGTGATGGGTAAGTGGTGGAGGACCCCAGTGGAGGTGGAGTTGCTCAACCACTACTGCCATGGATAGCAGGAGCAGTTGGTGGAGGTGGAGGTGGTTTAGGTAAATATATGATCAATTCAGTGATTAAAGATGATAGAAATGTTCATGAAAGGTTTAAGAAGGTGATCGATGACTTAAAAAGATAAGAGATTTGCTCCTGACAAGCTCAAGGAACTTGCCGGAGCAGGAGAAGGTGAATGCGAAGCTAGCATTACAACTACCTAATCTACCCAACTAACTATCTTAACTAATCTACTTACCTAACCTACTGTTACCTCGACAAAGGAGGTAGGAGATCACCATCGATGATCCTTAACGGAGGAGGAAATCAGAGGGTTGAAGGAAGAAGTTCGGTGGGCATTTGTGAGGTGAAGCAAAGGAACTCCTAGTCAGCACTGCATCAGAAGACTTGGCTTACTTCGGCAGAGATCTAAAGCGATAAAAGATGGATAGAGGAAGATGGATGAAGCGGACGAAGGTCACCGGAGTTTAAAGAGAGTAGCCTATCGGTTAACTCAGTGAAGAAGAGGGAAGGGAGCTAACTTCGTGAAAATCGAGGGTATGGAGGGGTATTTATTGGAGGCGGCGGTTGAGAAGGAGGTTGAATCTAGACGGAGAAAAGGCTAGGAGTGGAGTAACCACTGGCATCTTCTCCAACACTGGTGAGGTTATCTCGAACCCTAAAATGGGATTATAGCTTCATCCAGACTGGTGGATGAAAAGGAGATGGTGAGCACAAGCTCCACGAGCTTCAAGAAGAAGGAATGACATCGGATGTGCAGTGATTAGACGATGGAAGCACCTCCTATCGTCAGCCGTCGAGCAGGCTGAAGAAGGAAAGAAGAAGTTTCAGGGATTTAATCAGAATGAAAGTTGAGGGCCTAAATGAAGAATAAGGACTCGATTGAAATAAAACATAAGGACTAAAATGTAAACTAGGTTATCAAGGTTTATTTTAATTTAATCATTTTCAACTTTTTATATATGATCATAAATATGACAATTAATATATTTAGACCTTGAATTTACATTTTTGACCTTTTTAGATTAACTTATTTAATTATGTAACGTTACTTAAGTTATTACATACTTAGTTATAAATTGTACTTAAGCTAGTTAACACATTAATTACATAAATTATTGATAATATTTCGAGTCCAATTATTAATTAAATTATTAATAATACTAATTTGATGATGATATAGCATTTTAAACTTATTTTAGGGTCCTTTACTATTTATCCCTTATTTAATAATTAACCCATATATTTACATATTTATAGCTAATTACCTAGGAAGACTAGTTAATTAGGTGTAATTAGAGACCATGATGAGCTTCTCATCATACCCCCAAGCTAAAGTTTCGCTAGTCCATAGCAAAATTAACTAAAAATATGATGATTTAAAGCACCTGGGTTTAAATTAATATAAATAAGAACCAAGTAGAGGAAAGCTTATGTCATAATTAATTTTTGTTAGGTTTAATATAAATATAAATAACTAATATATAGAGCATTTTGTGAAAATTTCATTACTTAGACTTAAAATTCAAAACATCTTCAAAACACAATTTAAAAACAGAGTTGTTAACAAGAATTTAATCAAAAATTAGAATATCAAAAATCACTTATTCTTTGTAACCATTCTTAACTCTTAAAACTTAGAATTCATACTGTTTTAAGAAAATAAAACCTAAGAGTTGGAAATTAAATTTTAACTCAAAAACTCAATAGAATTAAGTTAATCCTTTGTTTATGATATTTGATTTCTATCAATCTAAGTTTAAGCAAATTAACCAGATATTCATCATTAACCAAACTTAGAGTAGGAAAACTTTAATCCACCAGCCTACAGCATTAAGGACAAACATCTAGACTGAGGATTTTGTCAATCCTTCTCCTTTAGGTCTCAACAACAAATCCTGAAAACCCAATTTCTTAGGCTTCATTGCCCAATACCAAGGTTTAGTAGCTATGATTTTAAAACATCCATGCTTGTGAAGAGAGTTGTCCTAAAGGCACCCAAATTTGCAAAAATCCAAATCTTAAGACATCAATTTCCAATCCAGATTATTCCAATTCAAGCCTTTGGCTTGGCCTTACTCAGATTTGGTTGCTTTCTCCTCACCAGTTTTTTATCTCGAGGTCAACACTTTTTGTGTATATCTCCCTGCTGGACCACTGGTCTCTTATTCCTAATTTTTATCTCCATATATTTCCAACTTTTTCTATAACTTAGAGCACCCATATGTAGCGAGGTGTTCTTTTTCTTGATGGAAGGAAGGGTAGCATCCTTTTATACCGAGATGCTTTATTTTTATGGAAAAACTGCATAAGTACCCATTTATAGCGAGGTACTTAACTGTAGGGTGTTTTATTTTATTTTTTTATTATTCCTCCCCCTTCTCATTTTTCTTACTAACTTTATACACCAAATCCTTTTTCTAGGTGAGTGTGATTAACCCATATTTGTGGGCTATTTAAGTATCTAAATGTCTAGACATTAAGTTAATTTTAACATTTAGATAGCATACATTAGGATGTAAATAAACTAATTCATATTTTTAGCTTAAGTACATAATTCGTGCATTTAGATTTAACCTAGGTTTGCATACATTTAATTAGTTAATTAATTAGGTGCACTATTTCAACTAACATAGAAGTTAAGGAGTTATGTATAAATAACCCTAATTATTTTATTCTTTTATTCTTCTTCTCCTTTGCATAGGTAACTCCTCCGTCTCCGCTTCCTCCTCCTGCGCATCACATTCGTTCTATGGCGATTTGAATTTCAAATCTGTGTGGATGTGGATACAAAAGGAGAAGGAAGAGTTGTTGTTGAGGAGGGGGCCACCACCATTCGGACCACCACTACGCAGAGCTTAGAGCTTCCTCATTCCACACCATCGGCCTCCCATAGTGAGCACAAGACCACTCCATCACAGGCAGGTGGGGTGACAGACCGCCGCGCCATTAGTGGCTTGTGCAACCCATTGCGAGCATGTGCTTGAAGGCCACGCGACCACCGTCATCAACCATCACCACAGCAGGACCATGCGTGCCCCTTGCTGCAAATCCAGAACACCCGCAGCAGCCCTCCACAACCACCCCACGCTTGCTACACACCACCTGCAGCATGCACCATGAGCTCGCAGCTCGGCCTGCATGCCTTCTAGCTGCGAGCGCAGAGTGAGCTACACCTCCACCACCTCGCTTACGCACGTAGAGCAACTTCAGCCAGTGGCCTTCGACTCCAGCAGCGTGTGCAGAGCACGCTACACCAATTCCCGTGTGCGTTCCTGCAGCATGCACCCGCACGTGCTGCATCTCCACCGCAGTAGGCGTGTGCGCCCACTTCTAGCTGTAGCACACCTTCTTCCCCTCATGCCTCAGTCGGCGCCCACACCTCCAACCAATGCGCCTCAGTCCTACCACCCGCTGCAGCCGTGCCCACTTTAGCCCACACGCACCTCCCTGTGTGCGCTCGCACCTCGCCTCGCTACTGCTTGCAGCCTCCACACTCCCTCCAGTAGTCACTGTGTGCGCAAGAGCAACAACAACTGCCTCAACTGCTGCCACTTCTCTCCTCCATCCAGCCGACCCATGCCATCTCACGATGCACCACCGCCATCGCTGCGAAGGCCTCACTTTAGCTGACCTCTTGTAGGAGTAGCTCCTCGAATGAGCCTCTCTCCATGTGCGAGGAGGAGAGAGGTATAATCCTCCATTTCTACTTGCATTTCTATTTACAGGAATTGACATTGCCACATTCATTTTCTTGATTTATTTGGTTAATTTAATTGTGGTTAATTTATGCCCTCATGCTCATCCTTCTAGATAATTATTAAGCCTTCTTATTCATCTCTATGTGCATTGTATTTACTTTTGAATTACATTTTAGTATACATGCAAGTGAAAAGTACATGGCATACCCTTGCACATGGCTAATTTTCTTACGTAAAAATTATATTATCACCCTTTGCTTCTCCATAAATTTGAGGTTTACATTCAGAGCTACATAGGCATTGTTTGATCTGGGGAATAGTTTAGCGAACTTGATTTTGACCTAATTTCGAGTTTAAATAAGTCATTGCCTCCTTGTGGACATGACCCAGACTCCTGTGAGTGGTTTAATTGTAATTTTAATTATTTTGTTAAGCGATTTTCCACCACATTAATCCTACAACGGTAAATCATCTTAATAACATAATTTGAAAGTGAAAACCGTCTTATCAAATGGCGCCGTTGCCGGGGAGGCAACAGGCTTAGTTAAATCGCATTCATTCATTCACATTGATTTAAATTTTGAATCATATTTAACTTTGGATTTTTTTTCTATGAGTCGCAATCACACTAGCCATCATGAGAGGTGACCCTTGACGTTGCCAGAGGAGAAATTGTTTGAACCACCTTGCAAGGAACAAGATCACTAGGAGGGGAAGGAAGAAGACGCAATGATCATCTCTGCACATTTAGTTGCTGATTTGATTAGAGTAGGATTAAGACTTTAGACTTAATTTTTCATTGCACATTTGGTTTGAAACCCTTGTCTAGGGTACAGTTGAGGGGTTTGTTCCCTGATTTTGTTTTAGGCCCGTGTTGGGTGATTTTTGGGAACCTGTTCCCTTTTCTTTAGATTTAGGTTTTTAATTTAATTTGTGGATTGTTTACCTTTAATTTACTTGTGCATGAGTAGCTAAACAAAAAAAAAACAAAAACAAAAACATGAGCTACCTGCTAGAAGCTGCTTGCCCTTAGGTCGAATCATTTTGGATTGAATGAGCAGCATTTAGATCAAATTCTTGTCTTGCATATTGCATGAAGAATGTTGGAATCAGGTATGCACTTCTAACTTTGCATTTCTACGTGTCATGCAAATGCATTTGGATTAATTTCAAGACCACCTAATCTATATTGAATAGATCTAACAAGTGGTCATATTTTCTAG
The DNA here is from genome assembly GCA_037157565.1 of Thalassia testudinum. Lineage (NCBI taxonomy): Eukaryota > Viridiplantae > Streptophyta > Magnoliopsida > Alismatales > Hydrocharitaceae > Thalassia > Thalassia testudinum. The sequence goes on from JAZHRO010000036.1 coordinate 12,273,780, forward strand.
AAAAAGGACTAATTAAAGGAGGGACATTTTAAAAACCAAAGATTTGATTTCCAAACTTGGCGTGTGATTCAAAATTCAAAAATCTTTGCGGTGTATGCACACTTATATCTCTTGCACCACAGCATGCGTTTATACACTCCTTCGGTTTCGAAATACTAGGACAAGAGCCCTCCTATCATTGGATTCTGAAGTGTTTAGAACTTGAGATCAAAGGTTTTGTAACTCCAAAGAGGGGGATACCCTGTCACGGATTTTTGGGGGTAGTTGAGAAGCATCGCGAAAGCACAGCTTGAAAGGAACGCTTAGGCCTACTTGCATCCCTCGATTTTCCATCTTTGGAGTTGATCTACCATTTGAGATTTAGGGAGGAACACCTAAGCTCCAACTAGGTCTTCTTACGTGATCCGTAGGTCGACAATAAGCACGTAAATTGATTAAACAAATTGTATTGTCACCTGCAATCTGACTTAAATCAAAAGCCTAAATTGGGAAAGACCTAAAAAATCCATTTTGAATTGTGTTTTCTTGGGGAATTCTGATTGAGGTGTCAATTAGAATGAACCACATTGATTTTCATCCTTTCACATCTTGCCCACACCCTCACCCCCACTCTACACTCTTCGATCCCATATGCCGAGATGGTCCATACTTTGATGGACATAATGATAATCATTGGGATCCATTTTACTCCTATTATAGGAGTATTGGCCTGGTTAAGCCCCAAATTAGTGAGCAGAACCTAGGAGCGGGATTGGATTTGCCCAATATTCCACACACAATAGAAATACCCAACCCACCCTCCCTGAATAATTATAATGGTTGGACAGACAGTCCTAGGTACTATAAGCCTGAGCCTAACTTCTCTCCTGATAGAAATGACCTCTCCTCCTTGAAGATGGAAATATAGAAAATGCAAGATGAAATGATTGAATTGTTTGGAGAATCTTCAAGAGCATGCCAACAAGAAGGAGATGAAATTAGCCACCCAATCTACCCCATTGAGGATGACGTACACCCCCTACAATTGATGCATCTCCCATGGGAGAGCTACACTTTAAGTTGGAAGGAAATTTTTGGGGATTATGTAAGGGAGAATAGCTACTTTTTGAGGATCAATTTTAAAACCTCCCCGTTAGATGATACTTCCTTGAGAGGTCCATGCCTTAAGTGGGAGGAAGATACATATGAAAGTAGCTATGCATTGGATGAAGAAAGGTGGCAACCCAAGGAAGAAGATGATAAGGTTGAGTATCCACCTGAATTATATTGGAGTTAAAAGAAGGGAATGATGGTACCATTGGAAGACCTCGACCCAGATGATAGTATTTTCGTGACATTTGATGAAGTGGGATGAAATCAAGTTGTTAACCTTGCCCTCCCTTTTGATCACGAGATGGAACTAAAGCCCACCCTTAGGGAACCTAACCCTGAAGAAATTGACCTATCTGAGGAGCCCGATGTTACTAGTATAAACCATTTACCTCAGATAGAGTACCCTAGGGGATCTGCTGAGATTTTAGATGATTCTAGACCTTGGGTATATGATGAATCATATGATGAGGAGAAGGATAAATAATACGAGGAACCTACATTCAAGATTTGGAGTGACACTAAGGGCGATTATGTCTTATTTGAAGAGTTAGCCCCTGATGATGTCACAAATTTGACCAAATTAGGATTCCTTAGCACACACATCAATGATATTTCTCCTCATGATGAAATGATGGAAAATTTGGAAGCAACTTCTAAGATTTATGTGGATTCACATATAGACTCCAGGGAAGATTTGTGTAAAGAACAAGAACCTGGGGATGACGTTGAAAGGGTGCTCCCCAGATCTATTGCTTCCAACCTGCCTTCATTTGATTCGAAGTCACCCTCTTATTCGCTTATGTCTGAAGGTGAAATTTTGATTCCTGATGAAGTGCAGGAAGATACTTGTGATAGTGCAAGGAATGCTAGGGATGTAATTGAGGATTTGGAAAGATTGTTAAGGATGGACACCGAGCTGATTAAACCTAGCCTAGATCTTATGACCATCCTGCAACCTCGAAACTTGGACACCCTAGACGATCCTTGGCATAGAGATATGCTCACTTTTACTCTGACCAGGGGGCTTAACGGACTAATATTTCATGTAATGGAGTATTGGGTATGGATTGATAATTTCTGCAGTCAGTCCATTGCCCTGGGGGTTTATCTCTGCACCATTCTTTTCCCATCTCTGTTGGAGGATCCTTGCCATCCTTCCCCTACCCCTTTGGAGGTTGTTAGGCCAGTTTATCCTTTACAACCTCTTCTAGTGACCTGGGAAGATTTCATTCCCATTTAGTTGGGCGAGCATTTGCTATTGGGATTCATCATCAACTCACCAACATCGTAGGTTACCTATTTTCTAGGCTAGCATTGCTTTGCTCATTTTTAGGGCCTATTTCTGCGATCCTTGAGCCTGATTTGTAGGTTCTTTGGCTACTCAGCTGCTAACAAAAGAATGGCAGCCCATCTCTGACCCAAGTAATATCCTTCTATGCAATGAGGACATTGCAGATTTTAGGCATGGGGGGTGTACTTGGGGACATACATATCATTTATACATAGTGCATTCATGCATTTAGTTAAAGCATTCCGCATTGCATACATTTGCATTACAAAAAAAAAGAGAGAACAAAGAGAAAAATATTTTGTAATTATTCGGCTTAATTGGCTGGCCCTGCATTCTTAAGCAAATCAGAACTTTAGGTTAGACTAAGTTGATTCTAGGGTCGAACTTTAGAAGCTAAGTGAGCTACTAGCTTTAGACCTTTAGGGTCCTTTGCGGACTTAAAAACTTAAGTAGGAGTTAAGTTGCGGACTATTCCTCAAGAGGTTGAGAAAGGAAAGCTAGGGATTGAGTTAAAAGGTGGGGTAGTACCTGGAATCTTGTTCTACCTTTTGGTTTATGGGTCCTTGTAACCCAAGCATCCAAATTTCACACACTTGGTCTTGTGTAAGTGATCACCTTAATTCCTTCCTTAAAGAAATTTGGTTCTCTTAGCTTTGACTTAGGAGAGGCTTCAAAACACAACTTGATTGGAAGAGTTCCTGCCGTAGGAGAGGTGGAGTATATACTTACCTTGAGGATGTGATGATAACATATTACCTCCTCGGCACTTGTCTCTTAGGATATCCATCATATTGGTGGCATGTAAGTGCATTGTGTAGTTTAGGTACCATGGGCGACCCTATCTCGAAGTGCCAATTGCCACAGGACTGAATTCACTTAAGAAATCCATAGATGATACTATCTCGAAGTGTTGATTGCCAGGAGTTCTCGGGGTCGCTATGGGTGGTGCTATCTCGAAGCATCAAAAGCTAGGCACCCTTCGAGGTACGGTGATGGGGACAATGAATCCGACATAGACCGTGTTGATAGCTAATTTGAGGTTAGACTTAGAGGAATCAAACAAAAAAAAAATATATATATGTATTATTAAAAAAAAAATCCTCTTTCCTTTCTAGGTTGGCAATCATACCATCCTCAAATAACTCAGACCAATGCACATGCACAGATGCTTTAATCTCAGGGATCAATAAACCTTATGATAGAGTCAGAAATCAGGGAAACTTGTGCTTGCAACCCATCTTTAACCGACCTAGTCTGTAACATAGCAACTACTTAGGAACCTTAGGTCTAAAGTCCGAATATAATATGTTTCTAAAGGAAGACTGATTGGGTTGGCTAGTTTACTAGGAGTGCTAGGTTTTGCTCGGATTTGCTAGGGACTAGGAAAAGCTAGGCATGGGGGTATTTGATTAACCCATATTTGTGGGCTATTTAAGTATCTAAATGTCTAGACATTAAGTTAATTTTAACATTTAGATAGCATACATTAGGATGTAAATAAACTAATTCATATTTTTAGCTTAAGTACATAATTCATGCATTTAGAATTAACCTAGGGTTGCGTACATTTAATTAGTTAATTAATTAGGTGCACTATTTTAATTAACATAGAAGTTAAGGAGTTATGTATAAATAACCCAATTTATTTGATTCTTTTATTCTTCTTCTCCTTTGCATAGGTAACTCCTCCATCTTCGCCTCCTCCTCCTACGCATCACATTCATTCTACGGTGCTTTGAATTTCAAATCTATGTGGATGTGGGCACAAAAGGAGAAGGAAGAGCAATTATTGAGGAGGGGGCCACCACCATTCGGACAACCACTGTTCAGAGCTTAGAGCTTCCTCATTCCACACCACAGGCCTCCCACCATGAGCACAAGACCACTCCACCATGGGCAGGTGGGATGACAAACCGCTGCGCCATCAGTGGCTTGTGCAACCCACTGCGAGCATGTGCCTAAAGGACACGCAACCACCGTCATAAACCATCACCACAGCAGGACCGTGCGTACCCCTTGTTGTAAATCCAGAACACCTACATCAGCCCTCCACAACCACCCCGCGCACACCACACACCTCCTACAGCACACACCACGTGCCCGCAGCTCAGCCCGCACGCCTTCCAGCTGCGCATGCCGAGCGCGCTGCACCTCCGCCACCTCGCCTGCATGCGTAGAGCAACTCCAGCCAGTTGCCCTCGCCTCCAACCGCGTGCGTAGAGCATGCTACACCTATGCCCACGTGCCTTCCTGCAGCACGCACCTGCACGTGCTACATCTCCACCACAACAGGCGCGCGCACCCACTTCCAGCCACAGCACACCTTCTTGCCCCCATGCCTCAGTCACCGCCCACACCTCCAGCCAGTGCACCTTAGCCTTGCCACTCGCAGCAGCCGCGCCCACTTCAACCCGCGCGCACCTTTCTACGTGCGCCCGCACCTCACCTCATTGCTGCCTGCGGCCTCCGCACTCCCTCCAACAGTCGTTGCGTGCGCAAGAGTACTAGCAACCGCCTCCATCACTACCACTTCTTTCCTCCATCCAGCCGGCCCAAGCCATCTCACGACGTGCCACCGCTGTGAAGGCCTCGCTTCAGCCGACCTCTTGTAGGAGTAGCTACTCGAATGAGCCTCTCTCTCGTGTGAGAGGACAAGAGAGGTATAATCCTCTGTTTCTACTTGCATTTCTAATTACAGGAATTGCCATTGCCACATTCATTTTCTTGATTTATTTGGTTAATTTAATTGTGGTGAATTTATGCCCTCATGCTCATCCTTCTAGATAATTGTTAGGCCTTCTTATTCATCTTCATGTGCATTGTATTTAATTTTGAATTACATTTTAGTATACATGCAAGTGAAAAGTACATGGCATACCCTTGCACATGTCAAATTATCTTACATAAAAATTACATTAACACCCTTTACTTCTCCATAAATTTAAGGTTTACATTTAGAGCTACACAGGCATTGTTTGATCTGGCGAATTGTTTAGCAAACTTGATTTTGACCTAATTGCGAGTTTAAATAAGTCATTACCTGCATATGGACACAACCCGCTCTCCTATGAGTTGTTTAATTGTAATTTTAATTATTTTGTTAAGCAGTTTTCAACCACTTTGATCCTACAACGACAAATCATCCTAATAACATAATTTGAAAACAAAAGCCATCTTATCAAGTGGCACATTCTTCACCCTTTTAAGAATTGCCCCATGAAAATCCTTGGACTAAAGAGGATTTAGAATCGATCTCTTAACCTTTGTGTTTTCACTATCTTAGATGCCATCAAGACAATTCTATGTGTGTGATTTTGGATGCTTAGGTTACTTAGCTCTCAAACCAGAGCTTGGACAACAAAGCCATTCGCTCTCATGTTCTTTAAACTTTTAGTTTCCTCCTATAGGATTTGTCAAGACAAAAACTCACTAAGTCTAGTCTAATGTCCTTTAGTTGATTAAGCTAACTATAGCCTGATAGACTTGAAACTAAGATTCTACTAACTCTCTGCTTAATTAATTTTGAATATCTGGCCATTTTACTTAACTTTATGATAAAATCAAATATTAGAAAAGCAAAAGGATTACTCAATGTAATTGATTAAAAAGTTACAATTTAATTCGAAAACTTATGTTTTAAACTTAATACACCTTAGTTTCCTAATTTCAGGGTAAGAATAAAAAAAAAAACAAAGCTTTAAGGTTTAAAGATTCCAATTCAAATAAAATCTTGTTTTAAAAATTTTACAAATAAAAGTGTTTTTTACACAATGTTATAAGTAAAAATCTAAATAAGGATTTAATGCTCTTATATATATATACTATATATTCTTAATATATATATATATTTTTGGTTTCTGACCTAAAAGAAAGATCAAGCTCTTAATTATATATATATTTTCTTCTTTTCTTTATTCTTTTTTTTTGAAACAATGAGGATTGCTATCAAGGTCTGATAGCAATATGAAAGGCAATATATTCCATAACAAAAAAGAAATTACAGGTATGAAGCCCAACTATGTATGAGAGACCAGCACTCCTTTACAATAATCTCACACTTCACCGATCTCTCCTGAAAAAGCTTATCATTACGCGCCCTCCATACACACCACAACATAGCTGCCATGGCCCCTACAGGTCGACCAGGAGTGATGAACCTCTTCCACTCTGAATCCCAGGAAGGAAGGGGTTCTAAGCAAACCATCCTCCAAATCTTATCCGTGACCAAACAGGAGAAAAAAATGTGTGATGCACTATCAGAGTGAAATCCACAAAGAGGACAGACATTTAGCACAGTCTCCATCCTTCTGTGTCGCAGATCACCAGTGATCAACCCATCACATTTGCATAGCCACAAGAAGATCTGAACCTTTAGAGGAACTTTTAGGAGCCAAATCTTTCTATCAATGGGGTCCCATTCCACCTCATTATTTGCTCTATTAACTTTCTCATACGCTTGCTTCACTGAGAAACCACCCTGCAAGCAGTAAGTGTCTGTCCCACTATTCACAGGCTGCTGTTGCTGTAGACTTGCCATCAATTTCTACCTCTCCTCCGATAGCCGGGTGCCCGGCTTGCACTGCTGTAGTCCTTCCAGCCACCAGCATCCTTCCTCCTGAGACCACCTACTGCAAACTGTGGCTGCCTTATCTGTAGCAGCACCATACACCCTCGGACAGACCTCTTTCAGCAGGCCCAAGTCTGACCACTGCTCATTCCAAAAGCTAAAGCCCCTGCCATCCCCTAGCTTAGGTTGCAGCAACTGCCAATAGTTGGTGACAGCAGCAATCATTGGACGCCAAAATGGAGAAGGTTTCTTCGGTTGAAGCCTCTTCAGATTGCTATTAGATTCCCCATTACAATCCCTGATCAGGTCCTCCATCAATCCCTCCTTGCCATCAAGGATCCTGATGGCCCATTTCAACAACAAGGCTTCATTGAACTCCTTAAGAGCTTTAATTCCCAGCCCCCCGATCTCCTTAGGTCTACATATACACTTCCATCTTATGGGCTACATGAATCCACCCTCATGTCCTGCACCCTTCTAGAAGAATCTCTTCCTCATAGTATCCAATCTCTTCCAAATACATTTAGGGGCCTTAAAAATGCTGAAGTAGAAAGCCAGTATGGCTGTTATGACTGAATTAAGTAGGATTAATCTTCCACCTTTAGAAAGGAATCTACTACTCCATCCCTTCAGCTTTCTAGATACCCTCTCAAAAAGAACATTTCAATATGATTTTTTCATTTTTGTGGCCCTCAGAGGTAGACCAGGGTATCTCATTGGCAATTTAGCCCGGGGAGACCCCAAAACTCCCTCCAACTCCCACTGCTCTTGCTCCTTCATGCCAAAACAAATCAAAATTGATTTATCCTTGTTCAGACATAAACCTGAGATGTCACCAAAAATCTTTACCAGTAGCCCCATATCATGTGCCTCACATCTGGATCCCTCGACAAAAAACACCATGTCATCTGCATATTGCAATATGGGGGCCAGATTTCCCCTGTTAGATAGTGAGTATCCTCTAATGACTCCCACCTCGGCCAATTTGCAAGCATACATCGCAAGCCCGTCCACCGCAAGGTTGAAGATCAGTGGGGCCAAGGGACAACCTTGTTTGACCCCCCGCTGAGGTTGGATCCAAGCTCCACATGGTCTACCATTGACTAAAGGTGAAAAAGAAGTCGTAGTGACACATCATTTTATCCACTGGATCCAAAGAGGAGGAAACCCTCTTCTTCTAAAAATCTCCCATAGGTACGACCAAGAGATCGAGTCATAGGCCTTTTGGAAATCCACTTTCCACATGAATGCCTTACACTTCCTTCGATGCCTACCACTAACCATCTCTTGAGCCAAAATGAAGGATTCTTTGAGAGATCTGTTGGGCAAGAAGGCAGCCTGCATTGAATGAATCAGATCCTGCAGCACAATTCTCAGCCTATTAGCTAGGGTCTTGCTGATGATAAGATAGATGGAGTTTAAGAGAGAAATCAGCCTGAAGTCAGAAAAGTGCTCTGCTCCCATTAATTTAGGCAAGAGAAATAGGTAGGACTTGTTAATCTTCTCAAAACCAACATTCCCCGCCTCAAATTCTCTTATAACATCCATCACTTCCTCACCCACCACCCCCCACATCTCCTTGTAGAAGAATAGCTGTATCCCATCCAGGCCCGGAGAGCCTTTCACATTTAATTCACTGATTGCTTGCAAGGTCTCCTGCTCAGTAATAGGTGCCATCAAGAGCTTGGCCTGTTCACTCGACACCCTAGGACCCTCATTGCCTGCCATTCTCCAATTCCCCCTCTTAGATGCCCGAGATGCCTCTCAGAAGTATTTGATAGCTTCAGATTTAATCTCCTGATCAAAAGGGACTCTATTGCAATCACACAAAATAGAGGAAATAAAGTTAACACGTCTCCGAGAACTGGCTGCAAGATGAAAAAACTTTGTATTGGCATCCCCCTCCTTAAGCCAAAGCTGCCTAGATCTCTCCCTCCAATCGATTTCTTGTTTCAGGTCTTCATCAAGAACCACACCCTGCCACATTTTTCTTTCAGCCAACTCATCTTCCGACAATCGGTCAGCTTCTTCCTTTGAATCTAGCTCCTGAATTTTACTCAGAGCTTCCCTTCTCCTCTGATCCCTCAGCAATCCAATAGTAGATCCACACTCTTTCAAGATCCTGCACATACCAGCTAGCTTGGCTACCATCCTGATAGTGGCAAATCCCTGGACCACTTTAGCTTTCCACCAGGAGCTGATCATCTGGTAAAAGCCTGGTTCATAAAACCACGAGCATTTCATTTTGAAGTAGGATCCAATCTGATTTTCTTCCCCACTGTCCCATACCAGTGGGGTATGATCTGAAAAGGGTCGACTCAGCCCACTCACATTCGATAATTGAAATCTAACAAGGATGTCCACGTTCCCGAAGAATCTATCAGCCTGGAGGCCAGCCCCTACCCATTGCGCCACGTAAATTTGACACCCGAAGAGGGGTATTTATTCAGCTGCAGGGATTGGACAATCATTTGAAACCCAATACCCGAACTGTCCATGCTGCCATTTGGCCTATCAGCCCCTGTCAACACACAATTAAAGTTGCCACCCATCAGCCACATACCCCCCTGCACCAATTCATCTCCACAGACCACTCCTCCCACAGCTCTTGCCGACAGCTGCATTGCACGGACCATAGACACCAGTAATCCAGATATATTCCTGCCCCTATTGGATCTGAAACTTGCAAGACAGCATATGTTTAGCTTTGTGAACCTCCATACACTGAGCCCAAATCTTCCTCCACAAAATAGCAGTGCCACCCGACCTCCCATTTGCATCAGTCTGCACATAGCCATTCATCCCTAAGGCTTTCAGTTCAGACCACAGCCTGTCAGAGTTTCCTTCAATGTGCACCTCTTTAATGAGTGCAAAATCTATTCCCCATTCTCTCAAGTATCTCATTAATGATGCCCTCCGGCATTTATCGTGCAACCCACGCACGTTCCAAGTGAGTACCCTCATCAGTCCTCACTAGAGCCCTCTCTCCTGAGGGAATGACATTTACACACTTGCATGACCTTCGCAACCTCATCTTCATTCATCAATATAATGGCCTTTGATTTTCTCTACTGCAAACTATATGGTGATCTCCCCTTGCCATTCATTGCACGAGAACCCCTTCCACATTTATGCATTTCATTCTCCTGCAAGTTCTGCTGATCCCTTGCAAGTTCAGACTATGCACCCAAAATCACCTACTCCTCATTCTCCACATCAGCAGACATTGCTTCCCCTGCCCTGGTCGACGATTCTGCTATTTCCTCTCCGACCATTTCCTCTTTTTCTTCACTCTGAATCCCCCTCTTCACCCCTTCACAGCAACCCTTCCTAAGTTCGGCAACCAGAGGTTCATCGCCATGAACCATGCACAGCTCTTGAGCTATCGCCTCCTTATCAGGTTCAGGTCCAGCCGACTTAAATCGTGCTACTGTAGTATCCCCAACCACGAATTTCAGCCTCAGCATCCAGGAGCTGCCACCGCATCTCAGAATCAGATTGTCAGGTATGGCCCCAGCGACAAAGACAACAACCTTCGCACTCATCAACCGTCCACTCCCCTCCAGCATACCGACGTTCGCATCATCTGCCTTTGTTGTGAAGCCACAAATCATCGTTGACACAACCTCCCTAGACCTCAAGTGTAGAGGCAGACCCTCGATCTCTAATTCTCCCATCCTATCCCCCACTCTCTGGGGAGGCCACTCCGGTAGCGCTCCGTCAAAAGGAGAGACCATTCTCCAGATCATCGTGCAGTCTTCAGTACAAGATGTTTGGAACCGCAGCTTCTCGACGTCACCCATACCCAACCCAAAGAGAACAAAGCGTGTATCTGATAAAAAGGAAATCTACCACAAGTTGGTCGATAGGGATAAGGAATTTACCAAATTGCGAACACTCTCCGCCGACGGACATTCAGACATAACCTCTCCCACCAACACTCCATGCAGGGCCAACTCTGTAGCTTTGATGTTCTCCATCATCGGCACCTCCACATCAACCACAACCCCCCCCGGTTTGCATAGAGACGAGGGCGGAGGCGGAGTCTACGTACCCCTAAATTTCAAATTTCCCGAGGGCGGGAAAAGGCGAGAAGCCCTCGGTCCCCCCCACCCCCTACACGAATTCCTTTTATGATCGAAACCCCCGCATCCCAGGCAAACCATGGGGAGTCGGCAGGTAGTGGCCATGTGTCCACGCCGCCGGCACCGGAAACTCATCACCTTGCCGAGCAGCTTTGTGCCATTCCCACCAGGCCACCTCCCCTCCAACCCCCTACTGCCGCAAGTCGCAGACCCCCCCCGCTCCTTCCTCCTCCAGCCCTTCGGTCTCCAGATCTGCCAACCTTTCCCCGCCCTACTCCCACCCGCTGTCACCCTAAGACCGCCTGCCATCCAGCCCCTCTATTTTCAAGCAAAAGGGGGAGATTCTCTTCTTTTCTTTATTCTAGATGTAAACACCATTTTATTATTTTTATAATTTTTTCAATTTTTAAATTTCTATATTTAAATATTTTTGTTTTTATGTTTTATAAAATTCTCTAATTTTTATGATATTTTTGATTTTCAAATTTTTAGAATTTTTGGTATTTTCATTTTTTTAAAATTTCGTGGGTATTTTAATTTTTATGTGTCTTTTTATATTTTTTTATACACATACACTTGAAGTGAAAATTTCACTTCACACCCCCCCAAGCCAAGATCATACAATGTCCTCATTGTAAGAAGGTGAAAAGATGTTACACTTCATTTAGTGTAGGGTGATGGAAGGAGTCGGATAGAGGAGATCAAAGATCCCTATGTGAACTATTTCAATTCTGACTAAAGGTCAGAGTGGACAGTCAGACTAAATGAAGGTAATTAGTGTAAGATGAAGTGAAAAATCAGAAAAGTGTATAGGAAGAGAAATGTGTAGAAAGCAAGAAACAGTTATGTACAAAATGCTAAGTTTTACGCCTTCAGCTAGGACTAAACCATAGTAAAGAACTCCTAAAAAGAATATGCATGGCAAAAACAAAGGAGTTATGAAAGAATTGGTTCAAAAATAGAAAAATAGATAAGACCACCCGGTAAAAACTCATCCTAAGATTGCCTAAAATAGATCTTGTAGAGCCAAAATCAGATTCCTATAAAAATCTTAGAAAGATAAGAGTGAATCTCGTGAAGATCAGATCTGATTTAGGTTGAGATGTAAAATATTAAAGATTGAAGCAACTTAAGAAGTGATTCCAACCAAGTTCAAAAGATCAGCAGAGTTAATTCTGATTCTCAATGATGGGTGGGCAATTTTGATACAATAAAGGTTGCTGATGCGGGTTTGGTGGATTACTTTAAGGAAGTACAGAGGATGGGTTTTGATTAGAATCAAAGGCCTAATTAATGAAATGTACTTGGCCTTAATGTTGCCTAGGGTTTTGCAGATACCTAGGATTTGGAATTGGCTGAGATGGAAGAGTACCTAGGTGATGAGATTCAACCAAAAGCGTGATCTGATTTTGTAAATCAGCCAATTCTACCTTACATTGCCTTTGAATCTCAGCGACAGCTTCAGCATTTTGTCACTGACTCTCTGTAATAGCTTGCAAAATCTGATCGAGCTGCGTATCTCTAATCGGTCCAGAGTAATTTTGCATACTCATGGAATTAGGCCTCACATTTGGTTTCTGAGAAGGCAATGGAGGAGGGTTTAGATGGGTCTAATTTGGATAAATTGGTCTTCGATTTTGATCAGTCCAAGAGAAATTTTGGTGGCTTCTCCATCTAGGATTATAGGTATTAGAATAAGAATTTGATCTTGGAATGTTTTCCTGGATGGCATGTAAACCAAAAAGATATGGCATGTTTTCTGCAATAGGAAAGGGTGGGAAAGATTGTGGGACAAAGGTCCCTCCTTGGGTTGGTGCAGGAGTAGATAGAAAACCCAAGGAAGATGGATTTCTATAATCCAGATTATTCACAAATTCCCTCCACGTGGGAATTTGCGAAACAGGTGAATGCGTGGGATTTTGCATAGCAAGTAGAGGTGTAAGAGATTTCATAGTATTTCTAACCTCATAAAGATGCTTTGCTACAATGTCAACTTTGTCCAGTTTTTCTGCAATAATCTCTAAATCCTTTGAACTAGATGGATTATCGATTTTGTGAATGCCTTATGTAGATTTTGATGTGCTGTATTCGTGCCCCACGTAAATTGCGACATTGACGCATTATTGATCGAGTTCTCCGCCATCCCTTCAAATAATTATGAAGCAGATTCTGCATCGCAATTGAGAAAGTTCCCTCCATAAAAGGCATCGACTAGATTGCGAATGCCTTCTTGCAATCCATAATAGAAGATATGCATTAGTTGCCAATGAGGGATGTCATGATGTGGGCATTTCCTTTGTAATTAATGAAAGCGTTCCCACGCTTCATGAATTGGTTCTCCATGATTATGATTGAAAGTTGTGATTGATCACCTTAAAGCATTTGTGCAACCAATAGGAAAGAATTTCTTCAATAATGCAAATTCAAGTTCAGCACAAGTTTAGATTGGTCTTGCAATAGTTCTATACTAATATGCAATTTTATCTTTAAGGCTAAAAGAGAACATCTTCATGAGTAGGATTTTCCTATTTTGATTTCGAGGTCCAAAAGTTTGAGATAGATTTTTAAGATCTTCAATATGTTGGAATGGATCCTCGGATGCAAATCCGTGAAAATGTGGGATTAGACCTATAATGTTTGGCTTTAATTCTGGGTCATTTTCCCCAATGGGAATCCTAACATTAGGCACTACTTGTGCATTGGATGGATTAAAGTAGTCTCGAAGTAGATGCCTAGGACGAGGAATCGGTAAATCAGGAAGGTCAAAACCCACCTCAGGTTGAGGTGGAGGACGGGCTTGAAGATTTTGCAAATTATTTGAAGTTGTAGTTAAAAGATTAATTTGGCGATTGTTCAAGCATTCTAAGATTCTGGTTCTGGAGCACCTCATGAATGTCAAAAGGTGGCATCTCCCCCTGACCAGAAGAAGAAGGGATCTTGGGATTTTGATTTTGGAATTGATCCATAGAAACATATGAATCAGATGGGAATTTAATTGGTTGCTTAGCTGCAACCAGCTTAGGAGCACCTGTCAATGAAGTTACAAGAGGCGGATTCAGGGATTGCCTCCCGTGCATAAAATGGAAAGAATGTGCAAAGGCACACTGACACCACCAAAAATTAGTGGCAACAAAACCTACAAAACTGCGTGAAAAAGTGGGTTTTTCTCTTTCTTCTAAGGAAAGAAGAGAGTCCTAGAATGCGCAAAAATACTTTGGATGTAAACAAGTATAGTATCAATATCAAAATACGCATCCTAAACCTGTGTCTATACAAGTGCATATCCTTAAAGCTCAAAGGCCTGAGGTCTAGGATCGAGACCGCTCACTACTGGCTCCCCGGGGCTCTAGTAGTGAGATAGACTTGTTGATCTTCGACTAAAGCCCTAAGAGGTGTAAAGAGGAGAGAGAAAATTTAGACTCGTGTGACTCTAGTGATCTTGCTGTGTGCGTGATAGCATGCAACAGATGATAGCAATAAAACCTGCATGCATTCTACAAATAGATTTAAGTCACAATTTTTATTATCCGCTTTTTTACTTAGTCTTTTCAAAAATATACTAGAAAGAGGTAAAGTGATCACCTTTTAAGTATTTTCAAAGAATATGTGGTCTTGATATTATCTCAAAGACAGGGATCTACGTGGTTCTTTTCGCGTGTTTTCCTGCTGATGCGAGAAAAATAATAAAAAATTTTCTTGAGTCAGATCATAAACTACTAGCAGGTAAATGCACACCTAAGAGTGTATGCCTATAACATGCTACTGCTAGTCAAGACGTATGTATTTTTTCATTTTTTTTATTTTTTTACTGACTAAATGCAATAATACCACTAAACTAGAGACTAAGGAAGAGGCTTTCCTCCTCTTTGGATTAAGTGGATGAAAAGGTGCATCACAACCGCCTCTTTCATCCCCTTGGTAAATGGGAAGCCTTGTGGTGCCTGGATTCAACCCCAGTGTGGGGTGAGGCAGGGATGCCCTTTGGTACCCTTGATCTTCAATCTTGCAGTTGACAACTTGTCATGGTATGCTTGTAAACTTGGAAAAGCAGGTATTATCAAAGGATATTCCCTCTCTAATAGGAGTGCAATGGCTCCTATACTTCAATATGTGGATGATACGATTTTTTTTGTTGAAGGATCCATTGATGAAGCCCATGCTCTTGGCCATATGGTCAACATTTTTGGGGACATCTCAGGTCTTAGGCTGAACAGAGAGAAGTCCAATCTGGTCTACTTTGAGTTAGCTGAGGCTGAGCAAGGAGATATCTCTGCTGCCCTGGGGACTCCTCACATCTGCCTCCCGATCAGATATCTGGGTTTACCCTTGAGGTGTTCAAGAATGAAGGAAAGAGATTAGAATTGCCTCTTTGACAAGATCTCTGTGAAGTTGGCTGGTTGGAATAGCAGTTTCCTCTACAAGGGTGGCAAACTCATCTTGCTTAATTCAGTGATCACTTCCATCCTTATCTTCTACTTTTCTATCCTCAAGCCTCTAAAATCTGTGTGGAAGCATCTAGATGTACTGAGGAAGAGCTTCTTTTGGAGAGGCACCAAGCATGAGGGCAGATTTCTGTAACCATTGAAATGGGAGCAGCTTTGCCAGACAAAGGACAGGGGGGATTGGGGATCGAATCTCTAAAGCAATTCAACGAAGCCTTGTTGCTCAAATGGGCTATCAAATTTTTGCATGGGGAGGTGAAACCGTGGACTAAAATGATTAAGATAGATATGGTCCTTCAAATAGTGTGCTCAAGAGACTGTAGCCCAATAGACCTTCACCCTTTTGGAGTTCTGTGATCAAAGCCTTGGCTGACAATTGGCACTTGCTGCAGCCGACCCTAGTTGATGGCAGAACCTTCAATTTCTGGAATGAATGCTGGTCCTTGTTGGGTATTCTAAAGGAGGCCTACCTAAGGGCTTTTGCAGCAACCACTGATAAAGATGGCACGTTCAGCTGCTTCTAGTCTGACAGATGGAACTGCTGGCTGCTAAATGAAGAGGATTCCACCAGAAGGGGCACCCAGCTGTGGGAAGAAAGGAGAAACTTGATCTCAGACCTAGAGAGCTTTAAACCAAGACATGGAATGGATGACAATTATGTATGGGATGGAATTTACACAGTGTAATGTCGATATAGAAAGATTATGGAGAGTGACAGAGGGGGCCTATGATTTCATTGACAAAAGAATTTGGCTCTTGAAGATCCCCCTTAAAGTACAAATTTCTCTTTGGTTGTGTAGGAGGGAGGGCTTGATAACAAGTGATCTGCAACACAGAAGAATGGGAGCTACTCTTCATGAATGCCACCTGTGTGGGATGCACACTAATAACCTTAACCACATTTTCTTATCGTGCCTGATCTCTGATGAAGTTTGGAGGAGGACTTGCTAGGAGCCACTACCATCGTGGGATTCCATTTGGCATGGTTTTATTGTGATGGAGAGGCCGCATGTGTGCATGGCTGCAACCCTCTGGTGTGTATGGAGGGCAAGAAATGAGAGGCTTTTTTAGGAGAGATCGGTTTGCTATGAGCAAATTTTAAGTGAGTACTTGTTCCTCATACATACATGGGGATCTGAATTGTAAATCCTCTTACTTTTATATAATAGATTATCCTCCTGGATTGCTATCGTAAGACGATAGCTTTCATTTTTGTTTAAAAAAAAAAACTAGAGACTAAGGAAAGAATACATACAATGGTATGTATAACGAAAAACAAAATAGAAAAAGAAAACTCGCCTTCTTTCCTGAGAATACCCACAGACGTAAACCAGAAAAGAAGACAGAAAATAAAACAAAAACAAAACTAATTAATACCAAACACTAAGAACAATAATAATGGTGAATATAATTATAGTTACCTCCCCAACAACGGCGCCATTAAAATGGTCGTCATCGTTCTCAACACAGTTAATTAAGTTAATTGTGCTTAATTATGTGTAGAAGAAAGTAACATAGGTCAACTTGAATTTGTGTCGATTAAGTAGTATAGGGTCAAGTTAACCTAACATTTTAGATTTTATTTCTTTTAACTAGTTGAGTCCAGGTCGTTCACTGGGAGCCATAACTTAATTAGAATTCACCATTAAATCTAAACTACTTATGGAAAGTATAATTAAATTTACTTTAAGAACATGAATTTTGCATAAGGATTTCAAATTAAAAGAATATGCAAAATTCCATATGAAAACACATTTACACAAATGATCTTCTTTTACAAACAAGTAAACATGTTTATTTCTTTTTATTTACAAGAGATTAAGGCAAGAAAAGGTATTTCTAATGAAAATATGCCTTATTACAACATTAAGTTCAAAAGAAATTAATAAATGCAAGCAATTAAACCACTACTTTTTCTCCTTTGTCTTTAGCTTCTTTCTTTCTCTTCTTTTACCTTTCTCTCTCTCTTTCTCTTTCTGCTCTTTATTTTTCTCTTAATCTTTCTTCTTAATTTTTCTCTATCTTTCTTGAGCTCCTCTTATTCATGTCTTCTTCTCTTTCTTTTCTTTCTTTCTTCTCTGCCTTCTCTTCTTTAGCCCTTATGCCTGTCTACCTTTCTTTTCTTCTTTACAAGCTCTCCCTTTCTCTTCTCTTCCTTTCCTTTTTTTCTAAACCTTTTCTTCTGAACCTTTGCAATCCTTTCGAATCGAACTGGTCTAACTCTTTGAACCAAAAATAGGTTTTTGATTGGCTGCTTGGATCGGTCGGGGATACACAACACCCCTCCAGGGTGGGACCAGACCCTACTAGGTCCAAGCTTGGTTTTTATTTAGTTTAGTTTATTTCCAATTCGCATAGTCTCAAGCCCATCCAGCTCACAGCCACCTAGGCCCACGCATGCACATCGCACGTGCCCACACACACACCCAATGCCTAGATTCGTTTCATGCACCATGAGCTATTGACTGAGAAGCCTTAAACACAAACTACTTTTATACCCATGTGGTCGCTATAGTTCCACTGATGTGGGACTAGGTTTCCCCTTCCCAGTCAAGACTTCACATGTTGATTCCAGCCAGCTCAGAGCTCTGTTCCAAGCAAATAAATGCTTGCTGGAAAGCTCTAAGGTTGTTCTACACGATTGGAGTATCAATTTGATACTCAAGGGAGGTTTAGCTCTTCAATTTGAAGGGCGAAAGACTTGGGTTGTTATGGCTAAATTAGCCTACAGAGATGAAGTTTTGAATCTTAAGTCCTATAGAAGGTCTTTTGACTTCCAGATGAGGTGTTGATTAGGTTTAGAAGATGATTCCGCGGCTGTTGGTGAAGGAAATGAGCTTTAAGGAGCTTCAGGGAAGGTGCAGAAGCTAAAAACCTTCTCTAGGGAGCTTCAAAACTACAATTTAAGTTTTGAAAGGTCCTACAAACAACTAAAGACCTAATGAATCAATTCAAACAACCTTGAGAGGCTATTAAGAATCTATCTAGGCAGATTTTCTATCTAAATCACATCAAAAATTCACTGTTGTCAGTTTGGGTTCAAAAGCAACCCAAACTGAACTGAATTCAATTTCTTCTATAGAATCCATCAGAGCTCATCCAAATCTCATCTAAATCATTTACAAACATCCTAGTGATAGATTAGACTCTTCAATTTGTCTGTTTGAATCCAAAATCCAAGAATCAGATTTAAGGTTGACCATAAGCCTCGAATTTTGACTTTCTAAATTGAACCATTTCAGATGAAATTAAAGCCTAAATCGCCTTTCCTTTAACCACAAGAATGGATTCAGACCCTTAAAATGATGTTTTAGTTAGGATTCCTAGGGTTCCAGGCCTATCGCCTGAGCTTGTAGAGGAGTTTGTTTGTCAGGACAAACCAAAGTTTGTCACAGTAATTGACTTATGGAAATAGTCTCAGGGCAAGTCACTGAAGCTTTTAGAACTTTTAAATAAGACTTAAACCCTAACAATCAGACATCTCCAACTCTGCTGGAGTTGGAGAAGATGAAGATCTAACAGAAGCTCCAAGCACTAAAACCTCAAATAAACTACCTCAACATGATCAGTGTACTTCAAATCGATGATCTAGAGCTTCATACTAACTTCTACAGGCTGAAGAGCTTGTTTTGACTCGTCGGAGCTCGCTGGAGCTCCAGTGAGTCCAGAAAAAGGCAAATATGTACAAATGTTATTAAAACATGCTATTAATGATTCAAAAAGCTTCCTGAGGTCACAAGGAACCTCAGGAACACATTAATTTCATCAATTATTCATTAAATTGAGAATTAATCAGTGAATTCTCAGTAAACAAGATTTGAATTTGATTAGGCTCAGGACCTATTTTCCCACTCAGTTCAGTGGAGAAAACAAGTCAAAAGGTATTTGCGATGGTATTTAGGTGGACAATTAATGATTTGAGATCCTCCTGAGCCGCCATTGACAGTGAGCTCAAGAGCTTAAATTAAATTGGGTGTTTAAGTTATAGAGGTTAATTACTTAAATTAGAGTGTGGATTAGGGCCCTTAAGTGATGGATAAGTGGTGGAGACCCCAGTGGTGGTGGAGTAGCTCAACCACTACTGCCATGGACAGCAGGAGCAGTTGGTGGAGGTGGAGGCGATTTAGGTGAATATATGATCAATTAAGTGATTAAAGATGATAGACATGTTCATGAAAGGTTTAAGAAGGTGATCGATGACTTAAAAAGATAAGAGATTTGCTCCTGACAAGCTCAAGGAGCTCGCCGGAGTTGGAGAAGACGAATGCAAAACTAGCATTACAACTACCTAATCTACCTAACTAACTATCATAACTAATCTACTTATCTAACCTACTATTACCTGGATGAAGGAGGTAGGAGATCTCTGTCAATGGTCCTTAACGGAGGAGGAAATCAGAGGGTTGAAGGAAGAAGTCCGATGGCGTTTGTGAGTGAAGCAGAGGAACTCTTAGTCAGCACTACATCAGAAGAGTAGGCTGACTTCGGCAGAGATCCAGAGTGATCACAGATGGATATAGGAAGACGGATGAAGTGGAGGAAGGTCGCTGGAGTTTAGAGTGAATAGCCTATCAGTTAGCTCAGTGAAGAAGAGGGAAGGGAGCTAACTTTGTGAAAATCAAGGGTGTGGAGAGGTATTTATAGGTGGCAGTGGCTAAGAAGGAGGTTGAATCTGGATGGAGAAAAGGCTAGGAGTGGAGTAACCACCAACGTCTTCTTCAACACTTGTGAGGTTATCTCCAACCCTAAAATGGGATTATAGCTTCATCCAGACTGGTGAATGAAAAGGAGATGGTGAGCACAAGCTCCAGGAGCTTGAAGAAGAAGGAATGACATCCGATGTGCAGTGATCAGACGGTGGAAGCACCCCCTATCGTTAGCCGTCGAGGAGGCTAAAGAAGGAAAGAAGAAGTTTCAGCGATTTAATCGTAATGAAAGCTGAGAAACTAAATGAAGAATAAGGACTCGATTGGAGTAAAATATATGGACTAAAATGTAAACTCAAGTTTTCAAGGTTTATTTTAATTTAAATCCTTTTCAACTTTTTATATATGATTATAAATAAGACAATTATTATATTTAGACCTTGAATTTAAATTTTTGACCTTTTTATCTTAATTTATTTACTTAAGTAATGTTACTTAAGTTATTACATACTTAGAAATAAATTGTACTTAAGCTAGTTAACACATTAATTAGATAAATTATTGATAATATTTCAAGTCTAATTATTAATTAAATTATTAATGATACTAATTGGATGATAATATAGAATTTTTAACTTATTTTAAGGTCCTTTACTATTTATCCCTTATTTAATAATTAACCCATATATTTACATATTTCTAGCTAATTAACTAGGAATACTAGTTAATTGGGGGTAATTAGTGACCAAGATGAGCTTCTCATCAGTCTTTAGTGATGCTTGCAGCTATCACTAATGGCCCGTGCGCGCTAGCAAAGCAATTGAAGGGCGAATCTTCAACGACAGCTGCAAGGATCATTAGCGACATTACGGACATCAACAATGACCCAGATGCGAATTTGCTCTTCCTCCTCCACTATAAAAGGACCTACCCAGCACCATTCTAGACCATCTCTTCCTTTCTTCCTCTCACCACCTTCAAGGCTATAAAGAGAGCTTGTCCCAAGCCTAGGATGCTCCTCTAGAGTAGAAAAGAAAATAGTTTTCCCACCTCTCAACCCCATTTGTGGAGCATCCCGTGGCCATCCTCTCAGCACCCTTTGGGAAGAAGATCCTCGCTGTGATGCCATCCTACCCCATCCTCCATCCTCCTTCATCTTGCACCTCACCAGCTTCCTCCAGGCGACGTCAGAACAAGTCATCCTCTAAGCAATCGTCGAGGGGGATTCTCTCACCTCTTTCTATCCTTTTCGCTTTCATAGTTGTAACAAACATTTATTCATAAATAGATGATTGTTCTTCTCTCTCTCTCTCTTCTCTTTTTATTTTGCAAGTAGATTACCTAGATTTCATTGACCTGACTTCTTGCCCTATTAAAAATCCCAAAAGAATTATACAAGATGAAAATGAAAAAAACAAATAAAAGTGAAACGTGGATTTTCAAAACCAAATGTTCGCCTCCCCATGTTTGACCCGGGACTCACTTTTCGAGTTTTGGTTATAAATTTTATCTGATAGATGCATTTAAAGAGCTGTGATGATGGGTCCTCCAAACCCCAATTTTAATTTGCAAAAACATGTGTACATCTCTTGTCTAATTTATTGCAGATCAATTCCATATCAAATGTATGTGAATCTTGGACCTGATTGGCATTTGATCTAGTTTGTTGGGATCGGTTGAAGGTTTCCATGGAGGCATGGTTTAAAGAGTTTTCACTCATTTCTTCAAACAAATCATACGCGCTATCTTCGTCTTTATTGAGGAAATTACCTTTGCAAGAAGCATCCACATGATTACGGAGTTGATCATTCAACCTATGATAAAAAATATGCACAAGTTGGCATTTTGGCACCTCGTCGTGTGGACACTTGCATAATAGATCTTGGGATCGCTCCCAGGCCCCATGAAATGGTTCCCCCTGCTGCTGGGCAAAAGTTGTAATTGCCTATCGTAATGCATTTGTTTGCCCAAATGGGAAGAATTTCTTCAAGAAGGCTGATTTCAAGGTTGTCCAGGTAGCAATCGATCTTCCAATGGTATGATACCAATGTGTAGACTTATCCAAAAGTGAATAGGGGAAAAGCCTCATGAGCATCTATTCTTCATCCACATTCCGCAATTTCATGGTCTGAACCAAAGTGATCAGGCCCTCCAAATGTTGGAATGGGTCCTCCGAGCCAAGCCCGTGAAAGTGCTTAATTAGACTCAAAACATGGGGCTAGATCTCAACATCACCGGCGAGGATCACAACACTGGGACGATTGTAGGATCTATAAATCATAAGCACACTAGAAGGGAGGATGAATAGTGTGGTAAAAAAATTTGCAACACAAAGCAAACCACAAAATTCATAATATATATAGTGGTTCCCCTCACTTGGGTACTCCACTACCTAAGTCTCTTGACTTAGGATTTTTAACCCAATTCGCTCAACCCAGAGGGAATAAATTTACTAAAACTTGAGGTAATTAACAAGTTACCTCATCCCAATTACAAAAGAAATAAAGATATAGGTGTAAGTAAAATACAAATAAGAGCTTACAACTAATCCCTAAGTCTCCAACAATTATATAGCTTAATTAGAGTATATAAATTGATCTAACGAGAAAAGTGAGAAGTAAAACAAATAGATTTTTCATAGAACACAATCGCCTTGACGACTTGTTGCGAGTGGAGAGTGGCCTTGAGAGAATTACAACAAGACAAGCTCTTTTGCAGCTAGAAATTTGAGAAATGGAGGTATAGGCAAAGATAGAATTTTTTGCTTCTTGGTTGTGTGCAAAAGACACTTAAGGAGTGCTTATATCACCCACTAAGCACCTTCCCTACATTTACTAGTCGTTAGGGGTAATTTGAGAATTTTAAGGATAGGTTTAATTGTAAAATAGCCATTTAGGTTGGGCACAAAGGTTAGTTGGTACCGATACTAAACTTTTGGTACCGGTAATGACTGCTTACAGTTAGGCCAACTAAGTCACCAGGTACCGATGCTCATAATGAGTACCAGTACTTGTGACTCACAGATTTTGGTCCAGTGACCTACATGAACCAGTACTAATGATTAATACTGGTACTTGTAAGGTCCAGGCAAAAGCCAAGTGCACAAACTGTGACCACTTGGTACCAGTACTCATGATGAGTATTGGTACTTGTTGATCACAGTTTGGGACTTAGGCCTAAACCTGTGCCTAGCATGTACCGGTACTTATGACCATTACCGGTACTTGCTACAAGTAGCACATTTTGTAAGTTTTAAGTCAGTTTTTAGAGAAATCCAACTTACTCTAAATGACTTGATTTTGCAAAAATCGATTTTGAGTATTGAAATGAGTGAATGAATGATTTTCTGAACTCTAATTATCTCTACTTTATTTTTAACTTTTAGATTTTGTTTCACTTGTTAGAAGACGTACAAAGATTCTACGAAAACAGTAAATACAATAGAAACAAGTCTTCTAATCTTCTTCTTCGATATGCAATCTTGTTGCTTGCCTCCATAGGTTCATTTGATCTGTAGTGCTTCAAAAACACATTAGATTTTACCATGGTTTTCTTAACACCAATACATAGAAGAGAAATGGAACTAGGTTCCAACAATCTCCCCTTTTTTGGTGTTGACAAAACAAACAAGATAATACTCATATTTAAGAATAAACAGATACTTAATAAGAGAAGAATAAAAAACTCCACAAGGAGTGAAAAACCTCCCCCTCAAACTAAGCTCTCCCTATTTCAAATATGAATTATCAACTATTTCTCCCCCTTTTTGTCAAGAAAGAAAAAAGATAAACAAATAACATGATACATGAATAAGCAGCAATTTTTCATAAACCTGAATCATAACATGAAAAAGTTTATAAAGATAAGTCTTGAAAGAAACTTAACATAGAATTGTCTAAAATGTCATGCAAATTAAACAAGCATAAAAAAATTAAGCTAATTTCTTGGACGTTTTTTAATTAGCTTTTGCACATGTCCACCATCATCATCATCGTCATAGTTGTTGTCGTCATCATCATCATCATCATTGTCGTCTTCATCTTCATCATCATCATCACTTTCTTCATAAGAAACTTCTTCCGTGTCTTCTTCTCCTTCTTCCTCATGAAGAACACAGGTTCTTCCACCATTAATTCATGAGATGGATCTTGAAAATGCTTCTGCCTTCTTTCACTGTACTCTTGAGGTGCTTTTGGTTGAGTCTGCTTCCATTGTTTAGGTGGTTGAGTCGAAGAAGTGACATGGGAGGACTCAAGAGAAAGAGAAAGATCATGGAATTTATGTTCCATGTGACAGAAGGCAAAATTTAGGTTGGTTAAATTTTGACCAATGTAATTGAAGGTATTTATCAAATTGGGATCAATTCCAAACACATTAGATAGATTTACCCAAGGTGTTTCCGCTTCTAGATATGAGTAGGTTATAGGAATGAAAGTGGAGGATGATTCAGGAAGTGGATGAGAAGAAGATTGAGCATTTGGATCAACTTCTTCTTCCTCGTCATCACTGGAGGATTCCTCTCTAGCAGGTTTCACTCCCATTTTTTGGAAAGTGGACCATTTAAAATAGACCACTTTTCTGAGAGGAGTAAAATTAGAGAGATCAATTTCATTTTTATGAAGGATGTGTGACACCAAAATATTCAATGGTAAAGCTGATGCACGGTAATGGGGTCCAACAAAGTGGGTAAAACCAGTGTTCCAATTGACCGAAAAGCTCATAATGATAGCATAAATCAAGTGTAAAATATGAACAGGTATTTTGTGAAATCCTAAATTTTTAGCCCTTAAATTCTATGCTAAGATACGAAAAAGGACGCGAGCAAAAAGGGTCATATTTGGGGCAACCAATGCTTTGCCCTGATAGTTAGGGAGCAAAAGAGTTTCATGAATTTTATGAGTATGAAATTGCCTCTTAAGTGTGTTAAATGCATGACCTTCATTAGGACATTCATTGATGGTTGACAAGAATTTAGGTGTGATGGTAATTTTTTGACCGAAAACATTTGTTGTTAAAATAAGGTGACCTTGATTTTCTTGTTCTTGGAGGTTAGCAAGTAATAGACAATTAACATCAGGGTATACTCTAGGAACATCAGCAAAGAAAGACTCATCAAAGAAATGCATGAGTTTTTGCTCTGAAAGGCGAGTGGTAAAACTAAAGAGTTGAAGAGAGAAATTTTTCGACTCAACTGGCCTACAATGATGGAGTTTTAATCCTTTATACCAATCAAATTTTGACTTAGCATCCTCATTAATGCAAAACTTGTGGAAAGCATCTTGAGGTGCTTTTCCCTTACGTTTTGATTTAGGTGCCATCTGTAAGCAAGCAATAACAGGGAATAGGAAAACATTTAGAAATATAGACAATTTCCTTTCATGTGCTTGTATAAAGAAAAACACATTTAAGCCTACATGTACCGATACTTGTGATAAGTATCGGTGCTGGTTGGTTTCTTTTCCAACCAGAAATTTGAGCTAGTACTGATATTCATCTTGAGTACTGGTACCCGCTCACTAAAGCAAGCACTGCTGCTCCAAGCTAGTACCAGTACCAGTGATGGGTACTGGTACCACTTGGTACCTAACGAAAATGGATGCAGCAGTGAGAAAGGACTGAAGAAAAAGAAAACAAGATTCAGGATGACTCAAGGAAGCACGAAATGATAGGAAGATAAGAATGTATCTAGAGTTGAGACTTGGAGAAGATCTATCTCTTCTTGGCTAGGGCTTGGAGAAGAGAGCACTTGTGAGGAGAGCTAGGGTTTGCAAGTAACAAAATGAGGCAAGTGTTTGCACCTGGCCAGTTTTATATGGGATGGGTCATGTGCTAGTCACATGACCACTTAAGTGGTTGAAGGAAATGAAATTGACAACTTAGGTGTTGAAAAAAATAATGTAGTCAATAACCTAAGTTAAGCAACCATATTGCAAACAACACCCTGATATTTCTAGACATATGGAAATATTACACTTTAGCCCCTTTTTTTATAATGTGGGTAAATTATAGTGAGACCCTCAAAGATTTTCATAAATACAAATAAGTTTTATAACAATCAACTTATTAATATTGAATCTCTTTTATTGTACAAAGTCCTAATTTTCTTCTTATAAAGTAGAATCTTTCTACTGTAAGAGGTTCTATAAAGGTTCTGTCAATTGGTTTTGTGTCAATGAATTCTAACTGAATTGATCCTTGAAGCACATTACCTCTAAGGAAATGATGTCTAATATCTATGTGCTTGATATGTGAATGATGAACCGAATTTTTGGATAAATTTATTACGTTTGTATTATCACATAAAATTTTAGATTGCGCAAAAATCAATCCAAAGTCGGACAAAGTCTGTCTCATCCAAATGACCTGAGAGTAAGCAAGTGAAGCAGTAATATATTCTGCTTTAGTTGTAGAAAGTGAAACACAAGTCTATTTCTTAGAGAACCATGAGACTAGAGATTCTCCAATAAAATGACATGTGTTGCTAGTCCTCATTCAGTCTGTCTAACTCCCTGCATAGTTAGCATCACTATAGGATAATAGATCTAAGGATTGTGCTTTAGGATAGAAAAGACCAAGGTCTTTTGTTTTGTTTAGGTATCTAAATATTCTTTTTACTGCATTAAAATGAGATTCCTTGGGTTCGGATTGGAATCTCGCACATAAACATGTAGCAAGAAGAATATCCGGTCTCCAAGTTGTAAAATATAGTAGTGACCCTATCATGCCTCAATATTTCTTTGCATTTACTCTCTTGTCTAATAAATCTTCAACAAGAGAAGCAGATAGAGCAATCAGAGTCGCTTGGCCATTTACATTACCAAATTCAAATTTCCTGAGAATTTCAAGAACATATTTTGTTTGACTAATGTAAATTCCTGTGTCAAATTGTTGAATTTAGAGTCCTAAAAGGAATCTGAGTTCACCCATCATACCCATTTAAAACTTAGTCTTCATAGTCTCACAGAGATGTTGACCCAGGTACTCCTTAGTTGATCCAAATATAATATGGTCAACATATCTTTGAACCAGTAGGATGTCATCTCCTTCTTTTACAAAATGAGTTGAATCAACAACTCCAATCATATCCGTGCTGAAGAAGAAAGGTCCTAAGCCTATCATACCTGGCCCTGGGAGCTTGTTTAAGTCCATATAAAGCCTTATTGAGCTTGTATATGTGCTCTGAGTGTGCTAGGCCCTCGAACCAAGGAGGTTGATGAACATAAACTTCCTCCTTAATATACCCATTAAGAAAGGCACTCTTGACATCTATTTGATATAACTTGAAGCTCTGTGCACTTGCAAAGGCAAGTAGCATCCTTATGGACTCCAAACGAGCAACAGGAGCATATGTCTCATCAAAGTCAATACCCTCTTGTTGGTTATAGCCTTGAGCTACAAGTCTGGCTTTATTCTTGATTACGGCACCAGATTCATCCAATTTATTTCGGAATACCCACTTGGTTCCAATGATGGAATTACCCTCAGGGGTGGGTACCAAGTTCCATACATTATTCCTAGTAAATTGGAGTAGCTCCTCCTGCATAGCTACAACCCATGATTCATCCTTTAATGTGTCATCAACTTTCTTGGGTTCAAGTTGTGAAAGAAAGGCATTAAGGACAAAATTAGCTCTAATGTGAGATCGGGTTTTTACACCATGTTCAATATCACCTATGATTTGTTCTTGAGGATGATCTTTATGGTGTACCCATTATTTTGGAAGATCATGTACATTTTGTGTATCTTCCATTTTTGATACATCGATGGGGGGGGTATCTTCATCATCAGAATCTAAATGATTTGGTTAAGGTTCACCTAAGTTTGTTTCATCAAATGAAACATGCAGGGATTCTTCTATTACAAAGGTTCTTTTATTAAACACTCGATAAGCTTTGCTTCTTGTCGAATAGCCAATAAAGATGCCTTCATCACCTTTAGCATCAAACTTACCAAGTCGATCATGGTTTTTTAATAAATAACATCGACTTCCAAACACCCTAAAATATGAAATCCTAGGAGACTTCTCATAATAAAGCTCACATGGAGTTTTCTTAATAATGGGCCTTAAGAGAGTTATATTTAGAACATAACATGCTGTATTAATCGCTTCTGCCCAGAAATATTTTTGAAGCCTCGACTCCAAGAGCAAAGTTCGAGCGCATTCTTGTAGAGTGTGATTCTTGCACTCTATAACAACATTTTGAGATGGTGCCAAAGGAAATGAAAATTCATGGGTTATGCTAGAATTGTCACAAAAACTTGCAAATTTTTCATTTTCAAATCATCAGTCCTAAGTCTAAAAATAGAGGATGATTTTTCCTTTTGAAGTCTTTGAGCAAGACTTAGGAAGGAATCAAATAAGTCATCCTTTTGTTTCAAGAAAATTACCCAAGTGAACCTAGAGAAGTCATCAACAATGACTATGCAAAATCTTGATCCATTTAGACTATCAAATCGTGTTGGTCCAAATAAATCAAGATGTAACAATTCTAAAGGTCGTGTTGTAGAAACTAAGTGTTTAGGTTTAAAAGAAGCTTTGTGCATTTTTCCAAGTTCACAAGATTTGCACAAAACATCCTTTTTATAAGTTAGTTTGGGTAGGCCCCTTACTAACTCATTTTTGGCTAACCTATTAAGATGTTTATGATTAATGTGACCTAGCCTACAGTGCCAAAGATCTACTTCAACATGGGAGGCAAGTAGACATTTTACAAATTTCTCTTGTGAAAAATGAAGGGCATAGATATTTTCATATCTAAAGCCTTCAATTAAAATTGTATTTGTTCCTTCTTTTAATATTTTAAATCCAATTTTAGTAAACAAAACATCACATCCATTATCACATATTTGACTAAAACTAAGTAGGTTATGTTTTAAATTTTCTACTGAAAGAACATACGTACCTGCTTAGAAGAATTACCTATTGTACCTTCACCAATAATGCGACAACGTTTATTGTCGCCCAACTTGACGTGTCCTCCATCTTCGATTCTAGTCCACTTGATAAAGTGGTCGGAGTGTCTCGTCATGAGCTTGGAACACCCACTATCTAGGATCCATTGGTCCTTCTTGACCTGCAAAATAGTTTATTAAATCTATTTTATGTACCCATATTCTTTTGGGTCCCTGTTGGTTAGTACCCTTCAAATCCTTAGGTTTATAGATGACTTTAGTGCTAGATCTATAATTCTTAGGATTCTTGACCTTTTGATAAATCCATGCATGTCTAGGTGCATGTGATTTATTTTGTGTGTTCTTTTTATTATTGAACTTGGCTTTTAAATTATTACAAAATTCTATATCCAGCGTTGTTATTGTTTTTAGATTATTCAAAGTGTCCTCAAAATGTTCATAAATATTTTCTAATCCTACTATTTTAGCATGAATTGATTATTAGTTTCTTTTGACATTTCTAGCTCTATTTCTAAACATTATTTCTCTATTTCTAAGGTTTTATAACTATCAAGCAAAACCTTATTTTCCTTTTTAATTAACCTAGCTTTATGATACAAATCTTCATATGCTTGTAATAACTCATTAAAGGTAACTTCAGATAACCTAGTTCCTTGTCTTTCTTCTTTTCTTCCTTCTTCTTTTTGATCATTGGACAATCCTTTCGTACATGTCCTTTCTTCTTGCACTCAAAACAAATAATGTCATTTGTAAATTTATTCACTTTCTTACCTTATTTTCGAATGAATCTTCTAAATCTTCTTGTTAGAAGAGCAAGCTCCTCTTCTTCATCAGAGTTGGAATCATCGAGGTCTGACTCCTCTTTTAAGGCTTTAAATGCAAGCACCTTTTTCTTACGGATGGACTTTTCTTCAATCTTCATATTTTCCAATTGGACTTCATATGCCATGAGGCTTCCAATCAAGTCATCTAAGGAGAGAGTAGAAAGATCTTTCGCCTCTTAGATGGCTGTGGTCTTTGGAG
This sequence comes from Thalassia testudinum, assembly GCA_037157565.1. NCBI lineage: Eukaryota > Viridiplantae > Streptophyta > Magnoliopsida > Alismatales > Hydrocharitaceae > Thalassia > Thalassia testudinum. The sequence continues at coordinate 12,303,839 of JAZHRO010000036.1, forward strand.
ACCAATCACTTGTAAGGGATCTTAAGATCTTCCTTACAAGTTGCTCCTCCTTCAGCTTGACTCCAAGATTCTTCAATGGATTTATGATCTCTCCAAATCTTGTGTACATTCCTTTGATTGTTTCACCTTTTTGCATCCTGAAACACTCATAGTTTTCTGTTAGAATAGAAATATGTGTTTCTTTCACCTTACTCGTACCTTCATAGGTGACTTGCAATGTGATCCATATCTCGTATGCGGACTCGCATGCGGAGATACGATTAAACTCTTCCCTTGATAACACACGATAGAGTGCATTCATCGCTTTCGCATTTCCCGCAATCCTTTTCTTTTGTTTTGTAGCCCAAACAACACCTTCCTGTGGCTCCAGATCCATGTACTTCTCTTGGGTAAGCATCCATGAGTCCTCATCCAAAGCCTTGAGGAAGATTTGCATTCACCTCTTCTAGTATCCATAGTCCATCCAATCAAAGTATGGTGGATGTGTGGATGATTTCCTTCAGTGCCCTTGACTGGAGATGCCATTGCGAAAGAGAATTGTTACTTCTTCTTTTCGCAACCCACTCTGATACGACTTGTAGGATCTGTAAATCACAAGCACAACAGAAGGGGAGGATGAATAGTGTGGTAAAAAAATTTGCAACACAAAGCAAACCACAAAATGCAGAAGATATATAGTGGTTCCCCTCTCTTGGGTACTCCACTACCTAAGTCCCCTGACCTGGGATTTTTAGCCCGTTTCCCCCAACCCAGAGGGAATCAATTTACTAAAACCTGAGGTAATTAACGGGTTACCTCAACCCAATTACAAGATATAGAAAAGCAATAAAGATATAGGTGTAAGCAAAATACAAATAAGAGCTTACAACTAATCCCTAAGTCTCCAATAATTATATAGCTTAATTAGAGTATATAAATTGATCTAACGAGAAAATTGAGGCATAAAACAAATAGATTTTTTAGAAAACACGATTGCCTTGAAGACTTGTTGCAAGTGGAGAATGGGCTTGAAAGAATTGCAACAAGACAAGCTCTTTTGCAGCTAGAAATATGAGAAATGGAGATATAGGCAAAGATAGAACTTTTTGCTTCTTCGTTATGTGCAAAATACACTCAAGGAGTGATTATATAACCCACTAAGCACCTTACCTATGTTTACTAGCCGTTAAGGGTAATTTGGGAAGTTTAAGGATAGGTTTAATTGCAAAATAGCCATTCAGGTTGGTCACAATAGTTAGTTTGTATCGGTACTAAACTTTTGATACCAGTACTGACTGCTTACAGTCAGCCCAACAAAGTCATCAGGTACCGGTACTCATGATGAGTACTGGTACTTGTGACTCACAGATTTGCGTCCAGTGACCTACATGTATCGGTACTAGTGATTAGTACTGATACTTCTATGGTCCAGGCAAAAACCAAGTGCACAAACTGTGACCACTTGGTATCGGTACTCATGATGAGTACCGATACTTGTTGCTCATAGTTTGGGACATAGGCCCAAACCTGTGCCTAGCATGTACTGATACTTATGACCAGTACTGGTACTTGCTACAAGTACCACATTTTGTAAGTTTTAAGTTAGTTTTTAGAGAAATCCAACTTACTCTAAATGACTTGATTTTGAAAAAATCGATTTTGAGTTTTGAAACAAGTGAATGAATGATTTATTGAACCCTATTTATCTCTACTTCATTTTTAACTTTTGGATTTGTTTTACTTGTTAGGAGAAGTACAAGATTCTACGAAAATAGTAATACAGTAAAAACAAGTCTTCTAATCTTCCTCTTCCATACGCAATCTTGTTGCTTGCCTCCATAGGGTCTTTTGGCCTGTAATGCTTCATAAACACATTAGATTTTACCATGGTTTTGTTAACACCAAAACACAGAAGAGAAATGGAACTAGGTTCCAACAATGATCCTCATAATTTGAGGGATCGTAAAAATCATTCAAGGGCCGAGTGCCCTAACCATTCATTCGTTGGAACTATTGTTGCATATGTTGCAATTCTTCCAACTACCTCTGAATCAGTTCCTGCTGATTCGGGGGCGGGGGATGTGGTTGTTGATTAGCCATGGGATCTGGTTGGCTATAACTTAACCTCCACCTCTGGGAATGGTCTATAGGTCCTTCCAAGTGAGGGTTCAATGACCTCCTTCCAAGCATACATTGTAAGAAAATAAGAAGGATGGGAAAAAGGAGCCCTACAGCACAAAAATGCAAGCCTGTCCTTAGGCTGGGTAGCTTAAAGATCTATAGACTCTCAGAATCCATCTTAAGATTATAAATGATTTACTCTACTTTTATCTGGTTAATCCAACGAGTTAGGAGGGGCTAAGGAGAAGGTTCTTCCTTTGGCATGTGCCTCCGGTTCCTAGTATACCCCCCAACCGTGGTCGTTTGACACTACTCCCCTAGCTAGATATTAGATTGACCAGTATAAGCAGGTTAACCGAGAACAATCTCAATCTGGGTCTCGAAGAGCGAATTAATGCTTAAGGCCACCGTCTGATCAATTTTAGTTAGTCTTGGGATATTTAGTGCTTTCGGAATGTGACGGGTCCTTAATGGGTTGTGCCCTTAATGATTCGTTGAAAATGTGTGTATGTGCATAACCAAAAAGCTTTCAAGCAAGATTATTGATGATGAAGTGAGTTTTAGGGTTCGAATCTTGCTTAGTAGCTTTTAGGGTTCAAATATTAGGTATATTCAACCAAATTTCCAGGAGGCAAACGAAGTTTGAAGTCACGAGTTCAAGTATTTTCCTTTACAAATCAAAAAGAAATATGGAGTGCCTGGCTTGACCTAAATATTGAATCATATGGGGTAGCTACAAAATGAATTGCTTTTAAATTGGGTGGTGCAATCCAAACAACTCAAACAAGTGACCAGATGCACCACCAATAATGTACGTATAGATGATTAACCTAGTCTGATTTGTACACTTTTATGTGTTGATTAGAGTGTACCAGGTCCACAGGTCGGAATCCCAGTTGAGTAGATAAAAATCAAGTTAAGTTATGTGCCTCAAATGTGGTTGTATGTAGTGTGCATGTTGATTTGTCCCACAAGAAGTATCCTTTTGTTTTTTTCTAATATGCGAGGGTAAGGTGAGTGGAGGTGACAAACAAGACAAACAAATTCTATCCTAGGGTTTATATAAACATCTAGGTAGATTAGGTCTTGGTTATGAATGTGGTGAAAGTGAACTAGTGGGGGGGAATGTGGGGGCACTTACAGATTACTCTAACCACACTTTACTTCGATCGACCGCACTTGGATCACCTTGCTAGGCTACCTGCAAGATAGTAAATCAGAGACAAGTGAGGTTACAAATAAGTAAATGCAAAGAAACACGAAAAATAAGAAACAAATTCCGTTGCTTCCACAGCAACAGTGCCAAAATGATCAATGGGTTTTGGCGAAGTAAAATCAGGGTTTTGAGAACTCGTCATCGTAGTTCACAAAACACGTTATCAAATACAATTTTTAATCGAAACTCCAAGGGAGTCACGGGTCGAACACAGGGTGGCGACATTTACTTTCGTTGAGATCTGCGTTTCGTGTTGTTTCTTTTTGGTGTTTTAGGGTTTTATGATTTTCTTTGGTGTTTTTGAAATAAAAAGACAAGCAAGATAACTTCACAAAGTGGCGAAACAAATATGACATATCACAATGTCATTCAAATGTCTATTACAATATGGTAAAATATAAAAGAGATAGGGGTGAGAAGAAATCTCCCAAATTGGCGGTTTGGCGAGACGACGGTGCTTGACAGCAACTTGGACGAAGGGGGTGAGGTACTGGACGATGGATGTGAGATGAAGGAGGATGCCTGGTAGAGGAATGCTTCACCAAGGCTTTAGAATAGGGATGAGGAGATGGCGGTGATCTTCTACCGGAATGGAGGTGGGAGGACGGCTCCAAGGTTTCCTATGAAGGTAGTGAGATGGAGGACGAGTATTTAGTGGGGTATAGGAGCATTACACTGATAGGAGGCCTTTGGAGCTTGGGAATAAGCTCTAAGGGAACTCTGGTAGGCTACTAGAGCTTAGGAGTAGGTGGGAGTAGAGTAGGTAGAGATGGTTTGGAAGGGGAGGGGTCATGGGGTTTATATAGTGGTGGAATGGAGGTATTTTGCACGCACAGGTCTTTAGCAAAATTTAAAACATTGCTAAAGACCCATCAGGGATGTTGCTACACATTCAAGCCCCTCTGCTAGCATGTGGAGTCATGGAGGGCTAAGATTACAAGGAGGAAGGGTGCGCTTGATGGAGTTTAAATCTCATGCTCAATGACAACCATTGGATCTTTTATCGCATGGCTGAGAGGCATCCATGGATCACACCTTCACTGGTTTGAACGTGCGCGGATTGTGAGCCTTGAAGATCCGACGATGGAGAATGCATCTAGTCATCTTAAATGAATGCCTCTGATTGCGTGTGTGCGATCTGGCGTGTTTCCTCATGTCACTGGGTGGCGTTAGATCGCACATAAGGAATCTAGATTACTTCATCAAGATCGAGCGGTCCAATTTTCGCCGATGCTGTAGTTGATGCAGAGGATTGTGGCTCAAACCTGCACCTCTCATTTGAGGTGTGGGTGCAGTACCATTTGGCCAATGAACTGAGTGGTCACGTGGAGAGTAGTGCAGTCGCGCACCTCGACCGTTGGATAAAGATCCAATGGTCGAGATGAAGCCTTTGCTACTGTTCTTTGGAGGGGAGAACTGGTCGATGTAACCCATGTCTTAGCCAATGGATTGAGATCCAACGGCTGGGATTGTTCCTTGCATGAAGCTAGGGTGTGGTGGCTTGGTAAGGAGTCCAGGATGGCACCACGTGGCACCATTTGGGCCATCCATCTTCTTCTTCTTATAGAAGGTGTCACAGAGCTCAGATTGGGGTGATTTTCACGTTGACTGACTGCGATCGTTGCTCCAGATCCATCTGTATGGTCGGATTCTTCATCCGAAGCTCGTAAAGATGTTGCACTGTCTCATGGTGATGTGAACACATTTGTTGAGGGTAAAATGCCTATTTATGAATGTTCCTAGGCTTAGATTTGCATTTCATGTCATAAACATTGCATAGCATGCATCATTCTGCGTTTAGAGTAGTTGTATATAATTTAGGTTAATTGCATCTTTTTTATGGTTAGGAGAGAAGCATATTTATTTTGGAGCCTCGGATTGACGATCCAACCATACGGATCTGATCGAGACGACGATCAAAGTCCAATGCGTCTGAAATCGCCTCGATCGGAGTCTCGTAGCACCATATGCAGTCCAAGGAAGATCAACAGCCAAGGGACTAGGAGACATAATTCAGAGCTTCAAATGATAAATCTGACCGCGTGGATGGATTCAGGTCGACGATCGAAGCCTAACACCATGAAAATCGACTCAATCCGACCTCTGTAGTAGCCCCTACAACACGAAGAAGATGGACGGCCCAGACTACGCCACGTGGCGCAGCCCAGGCCGCCAGCACATGCACGCAGCATCACACGTGTGGGCGCGCGGGCGCGTGGGTGCGCAGGCACGCATACACGTAGCTCCAGCGCGTGGGTGCGTGCGTGCGTGGCAAAGCTGGAGCGGCGGCAGCACAGTGTGAGGTGGACTACAGCGATGCATGATCTGGACTTACTGCCGTCGGTAATTCATCGCATGCCAGCAGAGCCAGCTGTGGGCACCAGCGGGCATGAGCTGCCTACAGCGACATTTCCAGCTATGGCCTAGATGTCACTAATGGTCCCATACCGATTTTTGCCTCTTCTCCACCATTATGAAAGGACCTATACCCCTCCCTTCCAAGCCATCTCTACCTACTCTACTCCCACCCACTCCCAAGTTCTAGCAAGCCTACCAGTGCTGCATTAGAGCTTGTTCTCAAGCTCCCAAGGTGCCTATTAGTGTAGCGAACCTTTGCCCCACCAAATACTCCTCCAACTTCCCATCTCCCTTCATAGGTCACCTTGGAGTTGTCCTCCCACCTCCATTCCGGTAGCAGATCACCTCCATTCTGGAGCCACACCGAGGCTTTCCTCAACACGACCTCCTCCAGCATCTCACCTCCACGTCTCGCTCCTCACCTCCTTCGTCTGAGCTTCTGCCAGGCACTATCTTTTAGCCGAACAGCCGATTCGGGAGATTTCCTCTCACCCCCCTCTCTTTTTATGCTTTTATAGTTCATTGTAATCGACATTGGATTGACATATATATCATATTTGTTTCATCTCTATCTTGTGATACGTTTGCTTGATTTCCTTTATTTCTAAAATACAAAAAAATATCAAAACCCTAAAATACCAAAAAGAAAAGAAATGAAGCGCTATTTTCAATAAAGTAAACATCACCTCCCTATGTTCGACCCGGGACTCCCTAGGAGTTTCGGTATAAATTTTATTTGATTGACATGTTTTGCAACTACAACGATAGGTTAGTTGTAACCTCGATCTCTAAACTCATGAAGCACGCACGACCATTTTGGCACCGTTGCTGGGGAGGCGACGGAATTTACTTTATTATTTATTGTATTTCTTTGCATTTACATAGCACTAACCCAACTTGTCTTTGATCTACTATCTTGCAGGTACCCTAGCATGGAGATCCAAGTGCGGTAGACTGGAGTAAAGTGCGAGTAGAGTGTTTTGTAAGTGTCCCCCACACCACCCCCACCTTAATTTTCATTCCATAATCGAATAACTCAAACACAAATCAACTTAGGTGCTTTTTATGAACCCTAGGATAGATTTAGTTGTTTGTTTGCCACCTCCACTCACCTCGCCATCCACATAAATAAAAATAAAAAATAAAAAAAAGTGTTATCCGATTGTGGGATTTTCTGTAAGCTACACACTTAACACCCACAACTTCTCACCCTAAGGCGCACAATCACATCGATTCTACCACTTAATTGGGATCTGACTCGTGGACCCGGTACACTTAATTCAACACACAAATAAGTGAGTAGAAATTTAAATAGGTCAAAAATTTCTGTGTGCCTTAACTAAGTGCTGCAATAGGCCAATTGATTGAACTGTTTGGGCCGCACCACTTAAGATAAAAGTGATTCATCAAGTAGCCTGCCACTTAGGGTTGATTCTTAGGGCTGAACAAGGCACTCCACATTATTTTTAATTTTTAAAGGAACATATCATCACCCGTGATTTCAAAACTTGGAATGTTCTACTAAACCTTGATTGAACCAACCTAAGAATTAAACCCTAAAAGCTACTAAACATGGTTTAATACTAAAAGACGCATCATCAAATGACCTTATTTGAGAACCTTGGTTATGCATGCACACACATTTTAACTGATCATTAAGGGCCCATCACATTCCTGAAGCACCATTGTCCCAAGCCTAACTAAAATTGATTAGATGTTGGCCCTAAGTACTGGTTCGCTCATCGAGATCCAGATTGAGATTATTCACAATTAACCTGCTTATGCTAGTTAATTTGATGTCTAACTAAGGGAGTAGCGTCAAACGACCGCGGCTGGGGGGTACACTAGGAATCGGAGGCGCAAGCCAAAGGAAGAACCTTCTCGCCAATCCCTCCTTCTAACTGGTTGGATTGCCTGGACATAAGTAGAGTAAATCGTCTATAATCTTAGGTCGGATTCTGAGAGTCTATAGACCTTTAGGCTACCCAAACTAAGGATACGCTTGTATTTTTGTATTGCAGGGCTTCTTTCTTTTCTAATTTCCCTCCTTACTTCACTATGTACACTTCCACATCCTACACACATTTCACATCCTATCCTCCTACCACCACTTACCCCGAAGATGATTACTATCCTGACTTAACTTGTAATTATCCATCCACTAGCCGGGATGACTTTGATTGGGGATATGAATCTGGACCTCAGTGTCTAGGGCCTAACCCTGGCCGACAAGACTATGATTATTATCCTTCCCAGAGCTATAATGATTATGGAACTCCATCCTTTGATGACCAAACCAACTCGATCTACAATCAGGAAGGATATCATGATTATAACACCTACCCTCCCCAGTATTCCACTAAATGTAGGTTGCCACCATCCGTTGAACAACCTAGAATGGCCTACCACTAGGGAGGAACCCGAGAACCTCGACATCTTGAATCCCCTAGATTTAACCTGAACCCACCCAAACCTGAACCGAACCAGTCTGTTCAGGTGAGTTCGATTCAGGTGAACCAGATCCAGGATAGGGTGTTGGCTAATTTGAGGAACACTATACAATCTTTAGAAGCTCAGCCAGCACCATGCACTGAAGCACTAGAGCCTATGATCAAAATGATTGATGAACTTAATAATTCTCTATTGGATTTGCTCCAAAGTGTTAGGGATAGGGACTTGGGTGAGTTCCTTCTTGGGAAATTGTCGAGGTTGAGGATGAAATTTGTGGTCACACTAGTCAAATCTTGGGGTGATTCTCAAGATGAACCCCCTTCAGGAGAGCCAATGTCTGCACTTGCTTTGCCGCCAGTCGGGGGGGATACATTTTCTAAGACCAGGGAAGACCAGGTTGGGCTAGAGCAACCATTTAAGGATGAACCGATTGATTCACTTGAGATCCCCAAGTCAGGAAATGAAGAAAATTATGTCTCCTTGTATCAAGAAATGATTTATGATTTTGAGACATATATAAATGGGGATCATCAATTCTTTGACTCTGAGGGTGAAGAATCTTTAGGTGAAGTCTCACTTGAACATAAGGAAAATGATTTTGTGAGACAAATGAGCATGAGGAATCTGATGAACCATTTGGTAGCCCATTCATTGAAGATTTTGATTCGGTTGGGGTTAAGTTGGAGGATCCGAATCTTGATGATTCAATCAGTGACCCCAGTCCTCATCTACACCCTGAAGAGCTGACTTCTGAGATCTTTATGCCCAAGTCAATCTTGATTCAGCCATGATTTCTGGACTTGGGAGAATCATATGGGGTGAATAATATGCTAGAGGTCTCGAAGCCTAAGCCCTCGATGTTGGAGGATAGAATTGTTGAAATAAAGATTTGGGAGGTTAATTCTGAGGGAAGTTTGATTTTGGATCTAAGGGTACCTATTGACCTAAAACCACCTACTTTCTACCAGGACCTTTACGATATCTTTCACATGCAACCCAAGCTCGAAATAACTGATTATTTTTCTAAGCTAAATGTTAAGTGGACAACCGCACCTATTGAACCATCTTTACCCGTTGTCCGACACTTTGGTCTTAGGTTGCACACTACTAAACCGCAAGCCCAGCCCTGCAAACATAACAACCTTCGATTCTGCGTAATTTTTATCCATAACTTGAGAACCACTCAACCTTGGGTTATGGGTTTGCACCATAATCTCATCCACTTCTGTGGACATCTTCTGCAGATGGGTTTCAAGATCAATATTTTTATTTTGATTCTGACCCACACTTATGAATTCTCAATTTCTTCTTTGTTTGTATGTTATGCCTAGCTGAAGGCATTAAACTTAGCACGTGTGTATACACTCTTCTCTCTTTGGAGCTGACTGGATTTTCACAACACTCAGGTGATGTTCTGTTTACTCTGCCCTTTTCATGTCTTTATTTTTACAAGAGGACATTGCATCATTTAGGCATGGGGGGGTGGATAATCAATTTCTGAAATGATTATGTTAACTCCGTAGAATTTCTTTTAGTTTCTTATAAAATTAAAAAAAAATTGTTAATTTTGAAATTTTTTTTTTTAAAAAGTAAGAAATTAGGAGAAGAGAACTTAGGCATTTGGAAGTTATTAACCTTAGGAAATGATATGATAGGACCTAAACACTTAGACTCTTCAGGTCTTCGGGCTTAATTAGCTTGGGTGTCCACACGAATGTGGATTTAGTCTCGAGTCCTCGCCAATTAAAATTTATTTTAATTTGGTAAATAATTTGGGATGATAAGTATGAGACTTATCTACCCACCCTCTGATTTGGGGGGACTTTAAGCCTAAGCATTTGCACACATTTTTTTGCACTGACTCACTTTTCGACGGTTTTTATGGAAATTGGGTAGCTAATGGACCGACTTGGGTGGTATGGCTGGCAAGTCGTCGGTGGTAACAGCTCATCGACCAGTTGTCCAGAGCCCAGCCACACGACCATTTTCGTTTTACTGCATTTAAGTAAATTTTAGATCAGGGAAGCCACCTGCTTATAAAAAAAAAAAAGAAACACTCAAAAAGAAAAGGAAAAAAAATAGAGAAAAAGAAAAGGAGAAAAAAAAAATAAAACCACACTTCACCACATGACTACGGCTGGCAAGTTGTCGATGGTAACAGCTCGTCGGCCGGTTGTCCAGAACCTAGCTCACAAAAAAAATACATGCGCAATAATTCCCAAAACAGCTAGGGAAGAAGCGGGGAAGTAGAATAAACCGAGGAGATATACACTGGGTTTACCGTTGTGTTGACCCCATAAATAACAGAAGTAGGGAGAAGCTACCGATTGTAAAGATAAGCCCTTGGGCAAGGTCACCTAGGGTCGTAGAAACCCGAAGTCTGTCTTAACGGTCGTTTTGTGAGTCTATCACTTTTTTACAATGATGCTTAGTACCTAGAGTCTTTTTCGAGTCTTTGGCGGGTTGGGTAGCAATAAAAAGTTATCCCGGAACTCTCAAACTCCAAAAGTACAAAAAAAAATTCGAAAAGAAGAAAAAAAATATTTCTTCCTTTCTCAAATAAGGCGAGAACTTGGGCAGTCTGCATTCTGGTAGACACTCGGGTACTGCTGAGTTTTCGTAGTTTAGGACCATAGTTGAAATTTTCTATTGTCAATAAATGACTTAGGCCTAAGTGATCTAATCCTAATTGCACTTTTATACAAAGCATATAGTTTAATTTTGCAAGGGACTAGCCAAAGATAGGCATGGGGGTATGATGTAAACACATTTGTTGAGGGTAAAATGCCTATTTATGCATGTTCCTAGGCTTAGATTTGCATTTCATGTTATAAATATTGCATAGCATGCATCATTCTGCATTTAGAATAGTTGTATATAATTTAGGTTGATTACATCTTTTTTATGGTTAGGAGAGAAGCATATTTATTTCATAGCCTCGGATTGATGATCCAACCATACGGATCTAATCGAGATGACGATCGGAGTCCAATGCCTCTGAAATCGCCTCGATCGGAGTCCTGTAGCACCATATGCAGTCCGAGGATGATCAACGGCCAAGGGACTAGGAGACATAATTCGAAGCTTCAAATGATAAATTCGACCGTGCGGATGGATTCAAGTCGAAGATCATAGCCTAACGGCATGAAAATTTACTCAATCCGACCTCTGTAGTAGCCCCTACAACACAAAGAAGATCGACGGCCCAGACTGCGCCACGTGGCGCAGCCTAGGTCGCCAGCACACGCACACAGCACCGCACGCACGCAACAGTGCGGATCCGTGCACTGGCATGCGAGCACGTGGGCGTGTGTGCGCGTGGGTGCACAGTGCCAACACGTAGGTGCGTGCACGTGCGACAAGGTTGGAGCGGCGCCAGCATAGCGTGAGGTGGACTACAGTGACACATGAGCTAGACTTACAGCGACGCTTACAGCCATCGGTAATTCATCGCATGCTAGTAGAACCAATTGTGGGCGCCAGCGGGCATGAGCTTCCTACAGCGACGTTTCCAGCGACGACCTGGATGTCATTATTGGTCCCATACCGATTTTTGCCACTTCTCCACCACTATAAGAGGACCTATACCCCCTCCCTTCCAAGCCATCTCTACCAACTCTACTCCCACGTACTCCCAAGCTCTAGCAAGCCTACCAACGCTCCATTGGAGCTTATTTTCAAGCTCCCAAGGTGCCTATTTGTGTAGCGAACCTCTGCCCCACCAAATACTCCTCCAACTTCCCATCTCCCTTCATAGGTCACCTTGGAGTTGTCGTCCCACCTCCATTCCGGTAGCAGATCACATCCATTCTGGAGCCACGTCGAGGCTTTCCTCAAAACGACGTCCTCCAGCATCTCACCTCCGTTGTCTCATTCCTTACCTCCTTCATCTGATCTTCCGCCAAGCGCCGTCTTTTAGCCGAACAGCCGATCCGGGAGATTTCCTCTCACCCCCATCTCTTTTTATGCTTTTATAATTCATTGTAATCGACATTGGATTGACATATATATCATATTTGTTTCATCTCTATCTTGTGATACGTTTGGTTGAATTCCTTTATTTCAAAAATACAAAAAATATCAAAACCCTAAAATACCAAAATGAAAAGAAACGAAGCATGATTTTCAATAAAGTAAATGTCGCCTCCCTGTGGTCGACCCGGGACTCCCTTAGAGCTTTGGTATAAATTTTATTTGATCGACGTGTTTTGCAACTACGACGACAAGTTACTTGTAACCTCTATCTCTAAACATGCGAAGCACGCATGACCAGCTGGCCATATAAAATGTTGGCATTAATATACAGAATATACAAACTATCCTAAATAAAATGCAATGAATGTTTTGCAATATTTGTACTATGATATGCAATGCTAGGCCTAGGAACTATCATAAATAAGCATTTTATCATATATTCATGCATGTTTATCATAGAGGAATGGGGTTACTAATTTAATCTTCTAGTTAATTAGGATTTGAATCCTTCAAGTTAGCCCAAACTAGATCATAATCTTCAATTATCAGGCTATCAAAAGATTCATCATGCTCCTTGAGCCTGTTTGTCCCACTAAAATCATTTTCCTTAACTTCAAGTAAGACTTCTCTAGGAGATTTCTCAATGGGCTACTTTAGACCAACCTGGTCATCCCTCGTCTCCTAAAAATTGTCCCCCCCAAAATGTGCATGAGCGGGTTCTAACATTGGCTCTCCTGAAGGAGGTTCATCCTGAGAATCATCCCAAGATTGGACTAGGGCAACCATGAATTCCAACCTCAATCTCGACAATTTCCCCTGCAAAACCTCACCTGAGCCCTTATCCTTGATATCTTGGAGCCAATCCAACAGCTAACTATTCAGATCAACAATCATTTGAATCAGGGGCTCCAATTCTTCATTGCAGGGTGTTGGCTGGGTTTCTAAAGTTCATATGGTGTTCCTTAAATTGGCCAACACCCTATCTTGGACTTGTTTCACCTGAACTGAATGGTTCGGTTCAGGGTTGGGTGGGTTTGGGTTTAATCAAGGGGAGTCAAGAAATTAAGGTCTTAGCTCCCTCAATGTGAATAGGTTGTTTCCAATTGTTTAAAGAGGGATGGTGACCTATATTCAGTAAAATCCTGGGGAGGATAGGTGTTATAATGATCATATCCTTCCTAATTGTAGATCGAGTTGGCTTGTTCATAAGAGGGCGGTGATCTATAATCAGTGTAGCTTTGGGAAGGATAATAATCATAAGCATGATATCCAGGGCTAGGTCATGGACATTGATGTCCAGAATCATATCCCCAATCAAAGTTATCCTGACTAGGAGATGGGTAGTCATAAGTTGGGTCGGGATAGTAATCATCTTGGGGATAAGTGGTAGTAGGAGGGTACGATTGGAAATGTGTGTAGGATGTGGAAGGATACATAGCAAAGTGGGAGGGAAAAGAGAAAGAAAAGGAGCCCTACAATACAAATAATCAAACCTATCCTTATGTTGGTTAGCCTAAAGATCTACAGACTCTCAGAACCTGTTCGTCGTGCTTGATTAGGTTTTAAAAAGGTCACGTTGTAATATAGCTGAAAAGGTGTTCAAAACAAATACAATTTTATTACTCGAATTTTAAAGTTCGAGGTTGAACACAAGGAGCAAATTAGGGTTTAGAAATCAAGATCACAACTTTAGAATTTAAAAGAATATGCAATAAGATCAATGTTATAGTGCAAAAAGATAGGAGTAAATGTAAGGCACAAAATACTAAAGGAACCAATGTATGTGAATAAAGCTCAAAATTGGACGTCTGATTTGTGAATCAGATGCCTTAAAACGATTATGCTATAGTGCTTGGCTCTTTCTTTTCTTCTTCTCTTCTTCTTGTTGCTCTGTCTCTGATGGCTGCCTTCAATCTTCTTCTTCTTTCTTTCTCTTCTTCTTTATCTTCCTTCTTCTCTGTTCTCGGGTTTCTCCTCTGCATTAGCCTTTCTCTTCCTCTACCTTCCTTTCTCTCTCTCTACCGGCTGCCTTCGGCTTCTTCTTCCTTCAATTTCTTCCTTCTCTTTTCTTTCTCTGCCTTCTTTTCCTTCCTCTCTTTGGCTTTGGCTTCGTCCTTCTGTTGCAACCCTTCTCCTTCTTCCTTAGTTTCTCTTCAGCCTTGTCTTCTCATTCCTCTTCCTTTGGCTTGGCTTCTTTTCCTCTGCAGAGAAAAGCCTACCCCCTACCAGTGCAAGCTCTCTTCTCTCTTTTATCTCTTTGGTCCGCTCTCCCAGAGCCATGCTTCTTTGGCAATCAAGTTGGGTACGTGCCCAGGACCAAGCCCACAGGCCTGTGGTGGTGGGCGAGGTGTGCTAGTCGGGTCGGGTCACTAGGTCCAAATTTTCGTACAAACTTAATTTGTATTTAAGAAATCTAATGGTGAGGTTGGATTTTGGGTTTGACCACGTTTGACTAGGAAATTTACGTAAAAACCCAATTTGGGCAAATATTTGTCTGAGACCCCATTCTTGGTCAAAATGGGTTCCAATTGCCAAATTGAAAGTTCTAAACCCTATAGAATATTTTTATAGAATTTATAGAGGGTTTAGGTGAATTTTATCCTGACCAGAACCTTGTTTAATCAAGTTGGTCTGTTTTAGGGTTGCAAGAAGTCATTTAATTCCCAGAATTCACATGAACCCTTTTTTGTCTGATTCAGCACACTTATTATCTTGTTAAGACCATTTAACCTGTGTTTAGCCCTTGAGAAAGCCCGTTGTTGTAGTGCAATGGTAAAATTGCAGTTTTACCCCTTATTTCTTACTTTTATCTCATAATGATTATTTAGTGAACTAGGACCTCCAGTTGGTTATCTAAGATCATTTGTTCTCTTTTATGGGTCAAAATGAGCTAGTTAGGGCTCATGATGGTGTTCCCATCATACCCCCATGCCTTGCTTTTGCTAGTCCCTTAGCAAAATATTAAGGTTTTAACTTTGCTTCTAGACCATGAGTTCTTTTGATGATCAAAAACTATGATGGGTGCTTTCTTTTATAGATTAGGTTAGAATGCCGATAATAGGCCTAGAGGTACTCAAGTACCAACCAAGATCCGGACCTAACTAGCTCTAGCCTCAGTCTACTGCAAAGGTTTTTAGGTCCCACAGGAACTATGCTAAGGTTCGTTGGACTCCAGGGATAAAGCACCCATGCTTGTAACATATTTTAGCCTCAGTTCGGTTTGCAGTGCATTTTTTGTAAGAGAGAGACAAAGGGATTTTCTTTGTTTGGAGAGTTTTCTCTCTTTTCTTTTTATTTCTAGCTTCGGATTGGCTTCTCAACACTATCTGTATTGGATTCCTAGTCCCCATCAACGATCCTCGAAGGGTCCTTGGCAATCAATGCTTCATGATAGCATTGCCCATGGCAGCCCCTAGAACCATGGTTTTCGAGATTTTGAGATAATCCCACCCATGGCGTTATGTAGCTAAATCCAGACCTTGGCAATCAACATTTCGTGATAATGCCGCCCATGGTATCTGAACTAGTACAGGGTGCTTACATGCCCTAGTAGGATATGTAAATATCCTATGAGACAAGCACCGATGAGACGATATGTTATTGCGCATCTTTGAGGGGAACTTCCTGCCTCTCCGTGTCAGGAACTCATCCAAATCAACTTGTGTTGATCGGCTGCTCTTAATCTAGGCGACTTTTTCAGAACAATTAAATGCATTTGCTTGATTTTGATACTTATGCACGCTGAACCAGACTGTGTGGACTGGGGTACTTAGGTTACCGAGTCCCATAAACCAGAGGTCAGTTAGCAAGGTCGAATGCTCCCTAAGCCTTAGATCTAATACTTAAGCTTCGCATTTTCCCCAACCTCTTAAGGACTATCCAAATCTTAGCGGATACTTGAAATTTTATGCCTAGGAGTCTAGCCAAAGAGGCCTAAAATCAACATTCATACTAATCTCTTCTGTGTCTCATTAGCACATTTTTCCTTTCATTTTTTTTTCTTGATATGGTCTAGAACACAGTTAATCCCTTAATTTCTTACTAATGACTATCTCTTCTTTTTCTTTTTATTTTGTGCTCCATTCTGGACATTTTTCACTTTTCCCTTTTTTCTCCTCAGGATTTGTATTTCCTCAAAAATTTTCTCTCCCCTCAGAATTTTTTATTATTTTTCAAGAATTTTTCATTTTTTTGGTATTTTTGTGATATGTGATTTTTTGTTGAAACCTTTTCTTGTGAGATGATTTTTCACAGCGTTTTGCAATTTCATACCCCCCATGCCTACAATTTGTAATGTCCCCATTGTAAATTAGGTGGGTTCGAGTTCAACGTAGATTATTTATTAGAATAGGTTTTGGGTGGGCAAATGGGTCGAGGATTTTGTTGCGAACGATTTCAAACTCGAGTAGGGGTACCTGAGGTGGGGTCGGCTGTTCTAATGGATGAATCCTAAAGTGCAATATGAATTTAGCATAGGAATTCAAGAAATGTTTCAGGTTTTTTAAAAATGAAGGGTTGCCTTCCGTTAAGCGCTGAGTTTTACGCCATCAGCTGGGCGCAATGAGCTCGAGGGGAATGGAGGGTAAAGGATATCTCCACCAAATTTGTATTGGTCAGGTCAATGAACGGTTTGAGTCTCTGACCATTCACAATGAAAAATTCTGAATCGTGGTTGAGTTGATTGATCTCGATGGCTCCATTTCCAAAGATTCGTCGGACGAGGTAAGGTCCGATCCATTTTGATCGTAGTTTTCCTGGGAACAGTTTGATCTTGGCATCAAAGAGTAGGACATTTTGACCAGGATGGAAGATCTTTCTGGATATGTGCTTGTCGTGAAATGCCTTAACCCGCTCTTTGTAAATTTGCGAGTTCTCATATGTGTCATGGCATAATTCATCGATCTCACTCATTTGAAGCTTTCTGCGGGCTTCTGCCTTAGAAAGATCTAGGTTGCAGTTGCGTACTGCCCAATAGGCTTTGTGCTCCAATTCGACGGGGAGGTGACATGCCTTCCCGTACACCAATCTGAAGGGAGACATACCTAATTGGGTTTTGTGGACGGTCCTATAAGCCCACAAAGCTTTCGGAAATCGGGATGGCCAGTCCTTCCTGTCAGGTTGAATAGTAACCTAGAGGATTTTCCTAATCTCACTATTTGATAGCTTAGCTAGACCATTAGTTTGGGGTGGTAAGGAGTAGAGATTCGGTGCGACACCCCGTATTTGGTCATCAGTGACCTGAACTAAGCATTAGTGAAATGGGTCCCTCCATCAGAGATTATAGCACGTGGAATCCTGAATTGTGAAACGATGTTCTGATGAATGAATTTGATATCCACCTTATGATCATTGGTTCGGGTCAGAATGCCTTCGATCCATTTGGACACGTAGTCAACAGCGAGTAGAATGTATTCAAAGCCATCTGAAATAGGAAAGGTAAAATAAACCCCCATACGTCGAAGATTTTGCATACAAGAATCGACTGTAAGGACATCATATCACGATGGCTCATGTTGCCTAAGGTCTGGCAATGAGTGCATGCCATATAGTGATTTTATGTGTCTTTGAAAATCGTGGGCCAATAGAAAGCCACAGTGGAGGACTTTTGCTGCAGTTTTATGACCTAAGAAGTGTCCATCGCATGCTTGGTCATGGCAGAAGGACAGGATGTTCTGAATTTCTGCTCCTACGACACATCATCGAATGATCTGATCAACACCGATGTGGAAAAGATATGGGTCTTCCCAGATGTAATACTTGGCATCAGAAAGCAAGTTGTCCTTCTTAGCCTTCGGCCAATTGGACAGAATTTGATGTGATGTCAAGTAGTTTACTAGATTAGTAAACCATGGAAGCCCTATATTGATAGTCAGGAGGTTCTCATCAGGAAAATGTTTCGTAATGGGTCTGAAAGGGTTGATAATCACAAAAGGAAGGCAGGACAAGTGATCAGCTACCACGTTCTATTTTCCTGCTTTGTCGTAAATCTCGAGGTCAAACTCTTGCAACAGCAAGATCCAGCGGATTAATTGAGGTTTCGCATCCTTCTTCGCAAGGAGATGCCTCACAACTGTGTGATTCAAGTAAATGATAACACGGGAACCCAGGAAATTCAAGTACCTATAACTTGGTGTATCCCTCTTATTTTCTGGAGCATCCATATCCAAGACTACAAAGCCCACCGGGAAATAGAAATCTCGAACGCTAACAATGACATCCTCAATAACTCCCTTAGGTGACTTAATAGATCTATCAGCCATCTGTAATGTCACCTCTGTCAGTTTATGCTTAGATTCATTAAGGTGGTCAAGTAGGGATATAGGTAATAAGTTTATGGAGGCTCCTAGATCTAATAAAGGCCTGTCGAATTGGTATCACCAATGGTACAGGAAATCAGGGGAGTACCTGGGTCTTTTGCTTTAGGTGGAAGTTTGCTCAAAATTGCATAGCTGGCTTGCTCTGACAGTACGACTAGACTCCCACTTTTGGTTTGCGGCTTACGCTTAGGTGTACACATGTCTTTCAGAAATCATGCGTAAGCCGGTATGTAGCGGATCGCATCCATCAACGGGATGTTCATATGGACCTGTTCAAAGAGCTTGACCAGGTCATCCTCAAGTGCCACGGGTCGGTTGTCCTCTTTCCCTTGGTTAAGGCCTCGAGAAATGAAACCTTGGTTGGTTCCTCTAGAATAGGTCCAAGTTCTTGATCTGGGACAGGGGTTCCTGGATAACTATACTAGGGGTTAGGTTAGTACTACCAGGCTAAAAGTGACTTTGGTAAGGTGGGTCATGCGTTCCGTTGCCACTACAGGTTGTAACAGAATTCAATCCTGCCTGGTTTTGGTTTGAAGTTGGTAAAATAGGTGGCTGCTGCTAATATCCTACATATGATGTTGAAGCTTCCATCCTATCAGGTGATGGAACAGAAGGGGCCTAATAAATCATGTGGGCTTGGCCCAAATTCGGGTTCATAACGTGCCTCTGGTTCGGCATGTTATTCAGATTCGATAGAGGATGCAAAGGAAGCGTGCCAGGTTGGTGGGAATTCGCCATCTGGGTGAGTTGATTGCGAACCTCTGTGATCTCGTCCTTGTGCTATTTTTGCATAGCTGCATTCATTTTCTGAATGTCAGCCAGAGTTTGAAGGATAAGAGTCATTTGATTTGTTTGAGTTGGCCCTGATTGATAGGTGGGCTTGGGCCAAGGCTGAGGTAGCTGATATGGATGAGCTTGTGGACGGGGTTGATATGGTGGTCTTTGGTTATTTCCCACCCAAAAGAAATTGGGATGATTCAGCCATCCAGGGTGTCAGAGAATGGGTCATTCTGGATGGCGTTGAGGTCCTTGCAGGTCTGAGGAACCTCAGGAAAGTTAGAGTACGAGGGTTCAGAGTTCCCCCAACTAGAGTAGGTTGGATAGAAATTTCCTCTGGTCCTAGAGTTAGACAGGGGTGGATACGGATCCATCCCCTGAGAAGATCGGTGATAGATGTTATGCACAGCTTCCCTCCCAGAAGGCGACTGTGCAAATGGGTTTTGCGTAGAGGTGGATCACTATAGATGTCGAGTCAACTCATCCACCTTCTTCTCAATGATAGAGACCTTATCCTACCGACTGGCCATCAATTCCACGTCGACAGATGTAGACAGGCCCTGTGTCTCATGTGCTCCCCTTGGATTCGTCGATGCATGGGCATTCGTCTGGTTGAACAAGCCCATGGAGTCATTATTGATGGAGTTCTCACACATATTCTCAAGAATCTCCCACATAGTGTCTTCGTGTTGACCTATGATATTACCTCTGCAGGTTGCATTGACGAATAAGCGAATATTTCACGGAGTCCCTGGTAAAAAGATTGGACTTGTTCCCATTTAGGATCTCCGTGATGGGGGCACTTTCGCATGAAGTCCAGGAAATGGTCCCATGCTTCATGAAAGGGTTCTCCAGATTGCTGGGTGAAGTGTGTGATCTGGTGTCATAAGGCATTCGTCCGACCAACTAGGAAGAACTTTTTTAGAAACTCAGATTGTAGTTCAACCCATGTGTTGACTGGACGCGTTTGAGTCTAATACCAGTGAGCTGCTTTGTCCATGAGAGAGAAGGAGAACTTCCTCATGAGAAGAATATCCCGATTTTGGACATTTGACCCAAAGGTCTAGGACAGATGCTTGAGTTGTTTGATGTGCTGGAAGGGATCCTCGGAATTAAGCCCATGAAACTTTGGAATAGCATGAATCATGTTGGGCTTGAGTTCAGAATCAGGATCTCCAGTCGGGATTTTGACTCGAGGTTCGATTTCCACCGCAGCGGGATTATAGTGATCTCGCATCATAGGATGCTGCGGTGGGTTTACAAAGGCTTAAAATAAATCATTAAGGCGCTGAAGTTGATTTTCAAGGTTATTCTCTTCTTCTACTGGGTGTGCCATGATGATGGAAGAAGGATAGTTGGGTTTCAATGAATCAAAGATGTCTATGTGGTGGGGTTGCTGCACAAACATGAACAACGAGGCTTGGCCTTGGTGGGAGTGACTCACTAAAGGGGGCCTCAAGGATGGTCTTGAGGACCTCCTACTGAACATGCACTGATGGTTTGGAGGAGAGTAGAATGTGATGGACCCAATCAAGACACCCAAAAATGTGGATGACTATAGAGTTTCGGGGCAGATGATACCCCTTAGTCAGAAAGCCGTCCACCTGAGAAAAACCTGGGTAGCCAGAGAGGGAGAGTCCTGCAAAGACCCCTACACTGTCGAGCACCCCCACGAGTTACAAGGTTTTCCCCACCCGACCTCTCTTGTCACTGATGTTCCAGGTAGACCAGAATAGGGACTTTGACCTCTTAAGTCTACCAATTTTAGTTAAGAGCAAGGGTGCTTAAGATTCCACTTGAACTTTAGATGTATTGAGTGCAAAAGTGATCTAATTTCAAGGTTGGTTGACCCAACAAAGGGGGTCAACTTCACCTACTTGTCCATTGAGAAGTTTTAGGTCCTTTCTTTTAAGATTCAAGTTAGATTTAGAGCCTAAATTTTAGGGTTTTCTTGAATAAGTCTCTTCAACCGAGGCTTAGGCACACCTGTTTTTGGAGAGTTGATTCTTGCTTATGAAGGTGTGTCTCTAAAACCCTAAATTGAAATCCTTAGTTTGGCTCTACTCTTGGTCCAATTTAATTTGTGAAAATATGGTATCTAGGGCTCAATCAAGAATGTGGTAGCCCTAGTTACCCTAAATGGGTGCACAAATCAGTATTGTTGTTGAAATCAAATCAGGCAACTTGGTCAATTAACTAGCAATGTAAAGCAAGTAGCCCTAATTGATTTTATCCTTTTTTGCCTTTTCATAGTGAGGGGCTTAAAAGAAAGAGATTAATGGGTGCACATCAACATGTTTGATGTGCGGCTGTCTTTTGTTGAATCTTCTCCCCCGAAATAATCACAACAAAGAGAGATATAACAAGTTAGTACCAAATCAGCAATTGTAATCGAGATTTCTAAATCACCTGTTGCTCCCTGGCAATGGTGCCAAAATGTTCGTCGTGCTTGATCGGGTTTTAAAAAGGTCACGTTGTAATATAGCCGAAAAAGAGTTCAAAACAAATATAATTTTATTACTCGAATTTTAAAGTCCGAGGTCGAACACAGGGAGCAAATTAGGGTTTAGAAATCAAGATCACAACTTTAGAATTTAAAAGAATATGTAATAAGATCAATGTTATAGTGCAAAAAGATAGGAGTAAATGTAAGGCACAAAATACTAAAGGAGCCAATGTATGTGAATAAAGCTCAAAATTGGACATCTAATTTATGAATTAGACGCCTTAAAATGATTATGCTACAGTTCTTGGCTCCTTCTCTTCTTCTTCTCCTATTCTTCTTTCTCTGTCTTTGATGGCTGCCTTCAATCTTCTTTATTCTTTCTCTTCTTCTCTATCTTCCTTCTTCTTTATTCTCTGCTTCTCCTCTGCCTTAGCCTTTCTCTTCCTCTGCCTTCCATTCTCTCTCTGTCGGCTACCTTCAGCTTCTTCTTCCTTCAATTTCTTCCTTCCCTTTTCTTTCTCTACCATCCTTCCCTTCCACTCTTTTGCTTTGGCTTCTTCCTTCTGCTGCAGCCCTTCTCCTTCTTCTTCCTTAGTTTCTCTTCAGCTTCGTCTTCTCCTTCTTATTCATTTGGCTTGGCTTCTCTTCCTCTGCAAAGAAAAACCTACCCCCTACCAGTGAGAGCACTCTTCTCTCTTTTCTCTCTTAGGTTCTGCTCTCCCAGAGCCACTCTTCTGGGGTAATTGGGTTTGGTACGCACCTAGAACCAGACCCACCGACGTGAGGTGGCAGGCGAGGTGTGCTAGTCGAGTCGGGTCACTAGGTCCGCGAGGCGTGGTTGCGGATGAGGTGGTCAGGTCGAGTGAGAGAGGGACCTCACCCAGTGAGTTGGAGGCGATAAGCCTCTGACAAAAAATAAACTTATGCGGCTGCAGCATTCCAAATCTTTTCGAGGTGGGACTATCTTTCCAACACCCTTTCATGCGTGCCTACAGCAGAGTGTGCCTTTGATTGCAGCTGCATCTACAGCCCTCGACACCAATTGGAGGCCTGGAGGTGTTCGCGAAGGCTTTCCACACAACCTAGGACTGTGACCTGGAGCAGGCATGGCCTAAAGCAGCTTACAAGCAAGCGTCGAGCTGCACGTCAATGGCGAGGAGCTCCTAGACCTAAAATCACTGCAACGACCTTGTAGTGACGTTAAAAAACTTAAGGAGCTTCGCCATGGTGTGGCGAGTGTGTAGGGGTGCTCGGCGTGGCATGGGAATGCCTGAGAGAGCGTACCTACAGCACAATGTGGCCAGGTGTGTGGATGTGTTCGAGGGTACATTTGGGTGAGTGGCGGAGTGATATGAGTGGGGGGTTATGACTAGGGCATGGAGGCAAAGCTTATGGATTGGTCGGCGAGGAGGGAGGTGGTCTGAGAAGGTGGAGCGAACTCATCGGAGTTGGTGGTCGGAGGTTAAGGGGATAATGGTGGTGGAGTGCGGCAGTAGTCGTTTGAGGGAACAAAGAAGGAGAAAGGGAGTAGAGAGTGAGAGAGACTTATCTTGGAGTGAAGAGATGATGGGGGAGACAGAGATGGCATATGGCACATATTGTCAATGTCGGTTGATGAAGGTGCTTAGTGATGGTGGTCGGCGAGGACGAAGGGGAGGTAGGGGCATTGACGTGTACTGCGCGAAGCGGATGAGCGTGAGGAAGAGGAACTTGCGATTAGTATTGCAGCTAGGTGACGTCGGAGAGTGGGAGAGGTCGCCGGAGCTTGATGAGCGAGTCGGCCGGAGGAGGAGAGACGAAATTGAGGAGGTTCTCCGGCTGATTTCAAGCTTAGGAGATGCAAGGTGATCTACGGTGTCTTAAATTGACCCTGGAGGTCAGTTTTGTGCTTGGAAGCCAAGCTTCCAAGCAAAGGAAGTTCACCAGCAATGGTAAATCGAAAGAGACCCAAATCTCTTATGCATTTTCATGATAGATTGGGTACCAAATAGGGTCTCAAATTGGGTTCACAATGGATGAGATTTCTTAAAGAATCTCCCTTTTAATTTTGAAGAGGATTCTCTGAGAGATTAGGGAGAAATCTCCTTTTAGAGCTCGTCGGAGTAGGATTCCTCTGCTATAATAGCGGAGGGACCTAATTGCAAAGAATGATGAAGAAGCTAAGTTGTCAAATGTAACGGTTTTTGAAAGATAGGGGTAGAAATGTAATTGGGTCGAACCTGTTTACAAAGTGGGTCAATATGAGGTCCCCTTAGGTCCAAATTTTGGTACAAACCTAATTTGGACCTAAGGAATCTAATGGTAAGGTTGGATTTTGGGTTTGACCATATTTGTCTAAACAATTTATGGAAGAACTCAATTTAGGGAAAATATTTTTCTATGACCCCATTCTAAGTCAAAATGGGTTCCAATGGCCAAATCTAAAGTTCTAAGCCTTAGAGAATATTTTTCTATGATTTTTAGAGGGTTTAGGTGAGCTTTATCTTAACCAGAACCTCGTTTAATCAAGTAGGCTATTTTAGGGTTACAAGAAGTCATTTAATTCCCAGAATTCACATGAACCCTTTTCTGTCTGATTCAACACACTTATTATCTTGTTAAGATCATTTGACCTATGTTTAGCCCTTGAGAAAATTAGTTGTTGTACTGCAATGGTAAAATTGTAGTGTTACCCCTTGTTTCTTACTTTTTTCTCAGAATGATTATTCAGTGAATTAGGACCTCCAGTTGGTTATGTAGGAGCTTCTGTTCTCTTTTATGGGTCAAAATGAGCTAGCTAGGGCTCATGATGGTGTTCCCATCAAAGCACAGCTTAAGATTATAAATGATTTAGTCTACTTTTATCCGACCAATCCAACCAGTTAGAGGTTCCTTAGCTTTCACCTTAGGTTCCTTTGATACCCCCCAACCACGACCGTTTGACAGTACTCCCCTAGCTGGATATTAGATGGAATGGTATAAGTAGATTAATCGAAAATAATCTCAATCTGGGTCTAAAAGAGTAAATCAATCCTTAAGGCCAATGTCTACTCAGTTTTAATTTGGCTTGGGATGATTGTGCTCTTGGAATGTTATGCGCTTTTCAGATGGGTTGTGCCCTTAAGAATTGATTAATATGTGTGTGCATGCACAACTAGGGTTTTCAAACAAGGTTATTTTATGATGTGTATTTTAAGGTTTAACCTTATTTAGTAGCTATTAGGGTTTAATCTTTAGGTTCGTTCAATCAAGTTCAACAGAACACTCAAAGTTTTGAAATCATAGGTGATGGTATATTACTTTAAAACTCAAAAATAATGTGAAGTGCATAGTTCAGCTATAAAAATCAACCCTTTGGTGTAAGCTACTAATGAATCACTTTTATCTTGAGTGGTGCAGCCCAAATAGCTCAATCTATTGGCCTATTGCACCACTTAGTCAAGGCACACAAGAATGTTTAACTGATTCTAATTTTCTACTCACTTATTTGTATGCTGAGTTAGGGTGTATCGGATACACAAGTCAGATTTTGGTTAAGTGGTAGAATCAATGTAGAGTGGTGCGCCTTAGGTTGAGAGTTTGGGTGTTAATGTGTGTAACTTCCAATAAATCCCACAATCAATAGCCTTTTTTAAAAAAAAATAAATATTTGCAGGGGTGAGGTGGGTGGAGTGACAATCAAACAACGAAGATCTAACCTAGGGTTTATGCAAGCACCTAAGTTGATTTGAGTTTGAGTTATTAGGTGATGGAATGGAAATCTAATGGGTGAGTGGTGGGGGAAGACTTACAGAACCTTCGTCAACACTTTTCTCCAATTTAACTGCTCAGGCTTGCCTCAGAAGAGTACCTGCAATCACAGTAAGATCAAAGAAAAAGTGAGATAAAAGTTAAGGTGGAAAACACAGAAAAATCAAAGAGTGTTGCCACCCCAGCAACAGTGCCAAAATGACAAGCGTCAATTTCGCAAGTAAAATCAATGTTTTGGAGAACCTGTCGTCGTAGTCACAAAATATTGCTACCAAATAAATTTATAATATAAATACGAAGTGGGTCCTAGGTCGAACACAGGGGGTGAATGTTTGGTTTTGAAATCCGCACTTCGATTTTATTTGTTTTTATTATTTATACCTTTTACATTTTTTTTGGTATTTTAATAGGCAAGAGATAAGATCGATAACATATTTATTTAACTAATCTACTTGCAGGGAGAGAGAGAGAGAAATATTATAGCAGTGATCCAAAGTATTATTACAACTAATTGTGGGAAGTAAAACTACACTACAAAAGTGATAAAAAGAATAAGATGATGAAATCCCCCTTGACGGTTGCTTGGAGGATGGCTTGCTCTGACGACGCTTAGATGAAGGCGGGGGGAAGCTAGAGGAAGGAGAACAACAGTGGAGGAAGGAGGACGGAACATGACATCATTGTGGAGAGGATCTTCTCCCTGAAGGTGGTGAGAGGATGGCCATGGGATGCTACACGAAGGGGGATGAGAAGTAGGAAAATAATTTGATTTTCTACTCTAGAGGAGCATCCCAGGCTTAGGACAAGCTCTCTTTAGAGCCTTAGAGGTGGTGAGGAAGAGAAAGGAAGACATGAAGATAGATGGAGGGGTGTAGGTCCTTATATAGTGGTGGAGGGGAGTGTATTTGCATGCATGGGGTCAACAGCAACATTTAAAACATTGCCAAAGACCTGCCTTGGACATTGCTGAAACCATCACTCTCCCTCGCTGGAGTGGAGTGAAGTTGCTATAGCTGGCAAATTGCAAGGAGCACCACAGCCGCAAGATGGTCATCGTAGGGTGGAAAGAACACGGATCTTGCGCTCCCCAAATCATGCATAGTGCGCTCCTACTGGCGAGAGCAGATGACAGTAGTTTGATTTGCATCCGATGGCTAGGGAGAGCACATAGATCGTACCTTCAAATCTCTTGAGTGGACACATATTGCGCCTTTCTTGAAATCCGACATCTGAGAGTAATTGCAGTCGTCTTAAATGATTGCCAAGGATCGCACCTTTGAATTACACTACAACCACGCATACAATCGTGCATGTGTTCACGCATGATCACTTGCGTATGCAACCGGTGGAGTCTGTAGCCTTTGGATCGTAGATGAAGCACTCAGTAGTGATCTTCATCAAGGCTGCATGATCAAGATCTTGTGGTCATGATTCAAATTGGATGCGTTCATAGCATGGGGTAGCAACATGAGGTTTTGAACTCATGCCGATGCCTTAAGAGTGCTTCTTCTAACTGCTCTGCTACGAAGGCCTATGTGTCGACTTTACTTGCAGCCGGTGGTCGTGTGATCTTAGCCATAGGATTTTCATCCAATGGCTAGGATCATGCATGGGAGGTGCCATTGAGGAGGTAGGGTGGGCTACGTCAGGCGATCTAGATGGTTCCTCGTGGCACCATCTAGACTATCTATCTTCTTTTGCTTGTAGAGGATGCCACAATGCTTAGATCAAGGTGATTTTCACGTTGCTGAACTGTGATCGTTGCTCCACATCCATCCATACGGTTGGATTTTTCATTTGAAGCTTTAAAATGTATCACCCTTTGACCTTGCCACAATAATACATAAATTACTATACAATTTATACAAATCATCCTAAATGCTATATGATGAATGTTATGCAATATTTATTTTGTTGGATACAATGTTAAGTTTAGGAACTTTCATAAATAGACATTCTATCATGAATAAATGTGTATTTATCATGGGTTAATCGCAACTTGATTATACCCAGAGTATCCATCTAAAAAACAAAAGAAGCTTTTCCTGGCTAGCCTTTTCAAGATTTGATTAATGTACGTTAAAGGGAAATGATCCTTTTTGGTAGCCGTGTTCAGCTTATGATAATCAATGCAGACCTACCATGAAGAAGCGATAAGGGTTGGGATAGATTCTCCTTTATCATTTTTTATTACGGTGATTCCTACCTTTTTAGGCATGATCTGAATGGGACTCACCCACTTGCTATCAAATATGGGATATATAATATTAGTATCCAACCATTTGATGATCTCCTTCTTGACAACCTCCAACATATTTGGATTTAGTCGTCTTTAAGGTCGTCAAGAAGGTTTTACCCCCTTATCCATGTAACATGATGAGTACGATAAGAGGGGTGAATACCATGGATATCAGAAACACTCCACCCAATAGCAACCCTACGCACTTGAAGCAAGGAAATCAGTTGTTGCTCCTGTTCTTGGGTTAAGTGAAAATTGATAATAACTGGGTATGTCTCACTATTGCCTAAGAACACATTTTATAACAAATCAGGTAAGGGCTTGAGTTCAATCATTGGTGCTGAACAATGATATTTTATGCGAGAATAGTCGGAGTTTAGGAAACCCTGTCATCGTAGCAACACGAAACCATCTATCAAATAATTTTACTGAAACTTGGTTGAGTCCCAGGTCGAACACAGGGAGGCAAACATTTGATTAAGAAACTCATGTTTGTTTTATTTCTTCTTTGTGTTTTAATCGTTTGTGACTTTTTTGGTATTTTTATAATGTAGAAAATTAGGTGAAGTAATTTCTATCTAATCTACTCTACTAACAGAATAAGAGAGACAGAGAAACAAATATTATCTAGATAATTCAAATGTTTATTACATCTATAGGAAAAAATTAAATTGTACTCTAGAAAGCAGTAAAAAGAAGAGAGAGAATCCCCTCGACAGCTTCTTAGTGGATGAGCCACGTTGATAGAGTGCTTGGAGGAGGGTTGTGAGATGCTGGAAAAAGGAGGATGAAGCTGGAGGAAGGAGGATGAAACAGGGTAGTGTCGCAGTGGGATCCACTTCCGAATGTATGTGAGAGGATGACTCGTAGGAGCTCCACGAATGGGGGTGAGAGGTGGGGATAAATTTTTTTTTTTATCTCTAGTGGAGCATCCCGTGGCTTGGGACACAAGATCAGGAGGCTTCTTGAGCTCTAGAGAGGGGGAGAATGGTGAATGAAGGGATGTGGAAGGAGGGGTGTCACAGGGTTTATATAGTTGAGGAAGAGGGAAAAAATCTAACCAAATCACACCCATAAATAGCCAAATTGTGCCCATCATGCATACAACTCGCACCAACTCGTGCACAGCTCATGCCTTGCACTGCTAGCACTCGCGTACACCCATTGGTGCTCGTTGGTGACTTTTCTTTGCCATACAATCTCGTGAGAAAGAAGCACGGCTATTCGATCGACATTCTAGGGCCGGGGACACACCTCATGATCACCTTCAAACTGCACGAATCGCACGTACGATCATGCATGAATGCGTGTATCATGTCCTCGCCATCCACATTGCCATGTCGCTCCTCTAGCACCACTTGATTAAGATCCAATGGCCAATTTTGGTTTGCACTTCTTTGTGGATTAAATTCGTGCAGCAAGACTCAAACACGCATTGCAACTTCGCACGAAGGGCCGTATTCGATGCTCTAAGGCTTGCGTTGTGTCATTTTTTTTATTTTCCTTCACATGCTCTTAGCTGCTGGATGGAGATCCAATGACTGAGATTAAAGTTGCTTTGATGAGAAGGGGGAGGCCGGCGATGTGGGTGCTCCTGTGGCCATCTGATGACGATCCAATGGCCTACGAAGTGCGTGGAGAATGCCTTCAATGGCTACGGTTAGCCTTGGGTGGCTTGGATGATGCCATGTGGCATCATCTGGGTCATCCATCTTCAAATTCTCACAGAGGGTGCTACGGATATCTAATTGGACTGACTTTTGCACCGTTGGGCTATGATTGTCGATCCGAATCCATCTGTACAATTGGATTCTTCATCTAAAGCTTTAAATCACATCACCATGTGCCCTAGATTTTGAAATAGAAGAATTAGCATACATTTTATACAATCTACTTAAAATGCATGATGCATGTTATGAAATATTTATACTGTTAAATGCAAATGTAATCCTAAGAACCTCATAAATAAACATGTTAAGCTAGATAGATATGTCTACATCATGCCCCCATACCTATCTTTTGTTAGTCCATAGAAAAATTAAACTAAATACTATTTATAAACAGAATTAAGAACTGATTACTTAGGCATAAGTCACTTATCAACAATAGGAAATTTCAACTAAGGACCTAAACTATAGAGACTGAATAGTGCCCAGGTGTCTACCAGAATGCAAACTGCCCAAGTACTTGCCTTATTACGTACAAATGCAAATAAAATTTTTTTTCTTTTTCTTTTGCATTTTAAGTTCAGAGTTTCAGGACAGCTTTCTACGACTACCCAACCCGCGCAAAACTCGAAATTACTCTAAGTTCTAAGTATTTTTAGTGAAAATTGTGATAGTCTCACTAAATAGCAATCATAATGGACTTCAGGTTTCTACAACCCTAGGTGAGCCTTAAAACAAATTCTGCCTAAAGATGTTTCTATTCGACCGGGAGCTTTCTCCCTACTTTTATTTTTATGGGATCAACAAAAGGGTGAATCCAATATATATCTCCCTAGCTTATTCTACTCCCTTGTTGCTTCCTTAAGTGTTTGGGAATTATTTGTGCACTTTTGTGGGCTAGGTTCTAAACAACTGGCAATGGGGTGTTACCCATGGCAACTTGCCAACCATACCCATGCAGTGAAATGTGCCTTATTTTTCTTTTCTTTTCTTTCTTTTTTTTAAAGTAGGTGGCTTCCCTGATCTAAGATTTACCTAAAGGCAATAATCAGAGAATGGGTCACGTGGTTGGGCTCTAGGCAACTGACCAATGAGGCATCAAACCTTTGACAACTTGCCAGCCAAACCACCTTAGAAAGTTTATTAGATACCTAATTTCCATTAGAATCTCTGAGAAGTGAGTGAGTGCAAATAGTGTGCAAATGCCTAGACTATAAGTCCCCTAAAATCAGAGGGCGGGTTGATAAGTTACATACTTCTCACCCCAATTTATTAACTAAATTAACATAAAATTAGAGTAACGAGAAATCGAGAAATAGGTCCACATTTTAGTGGACACCTAGGCTGATTATGCCCAAAGGCCTGAAGAGTCTAAGCATTCAGGTCCTAATGTATTGTTTCTTAATGTTGAAAAACTCCTAATTCCTAAGTTTTCTTTTTCTAATTTCTTTTTTATATATAAATAACGTGAAAATAAATAAAACTAATCTACAGAATAGATAAAATAATTTAGAAATGAATATCCACCCCCATGCCTAGATGATCCAATGTCCTCATTGTAAAAGTAAAGGCATGAAAAGTAGGGGAGTAGATAAGATATCACCTGAATTTCCATGATAGATCTGATCAGTTTCGAGATAAAAATAAACTATACAAGTGCTGAATTTAGTTCCTTCAGCTAGGCACAATATACAAATAAAGAAGAAATTAAGAACTCATAAATGCAGGTCAAGATCAAAATAAAAAGATTGATCTTCAGACCCACTAGGAGACAATGTCCACAGATGTGGACGAGATTGTGATGCAAAGCCATGTCCTAGGATTGGGTGGTACTAAGGTTCTAAATAAACATTACCCACAACCAAATCTTTTTGCTTGTAGGGCTAGGTCTATGGTTTGGTAACATGTAACCCAAGTCTAAAGTGTCGGACAGTAGGTAGGTCTGGATCAATAGGTGTTGTTGTCCATTTAGCATTCGACTCAAAAGGATAGTCCATTATTTTGTATTTGGGTTTCATGCCCTCAAAATCAAAAATACCATAATGGTCTTGGTAAAAAGTTGGTGGTTTAAGGCATACAGGAACCCTTAGATCCAGAATTTTGTTTCCCCCGAAATTCACTTCCCATAATGTCACTCTCAAACTCCACTCCTCTAAAATCAATGTTTTTAGGACCTCTGGATTGTTACAGACTCCATTTAAAATACCCAAATCCAAAAATTATGGTTGAAACAAAATTGACTTGGGTGTGGTTCTTTCAAAAACAAAATCATCATTTAGCTCTCTGGGGTGTGGTTGAGGAATGAGGCTACTAACTGAATCTTCCATTAAATTTGGATTTGAATCCCCCATGTTAGCCCCTATTGGATCAAAATCCTCAACTAACGGGGCCTCAAATAATTCATTGAGTCCCTTACTTGAAATGTGAATCATGATTTAAATTGCGTCGTAGTACGTCGTGAAATCTACTTTCAACAACAATTTTAAAGTGATCAGGTGAGTCCCAATCAATCTCAGGGAGGCATGATTTTTTTGAGTTTGATTCTGATTTTTCTTTTCTCTACCCGTTTAAAATCATAGTCTAATGTTTAAAGTATGAATATACGAATTACTGACCACAATGTTTATGTGTAAAATGTGAGCTTGAGTTAGGTAGAGAATAAACGTGAAAGTTTGCATCTCGATGCGCACGATTTCAACTATTCGATGGCGACCAACAGAAAATTCGTTTAATGTTAAATCCTCAATACCCTCCGGAATTGACATTTTATTCACATAAAAGAAAGACTATGATCCAATAAAGATAACATAATTTTATTTCATAGAATCATGTCATTACGATTAGATCTAGAGGAATCCTTGTACAATGATATCAAAAATGATGAAATCGAATCTAACAGAAGAAAGGTGCATGCATGGAACCCATGGAGAGTTTATGCGTGCAATCTAGAGAGATATGACTAGCTACTAAACAGGATAAAATGCAAGAAATCAAACTATGAAGAATGATTATCACTAAAGGGAAATGGGACACCAAAGGTGGTCTCTAGTGGCTGTGTGGCTTGTGGTGGTAGGAGGGAAGGAAGGATGGCCGAGGTAGGTAGCCAGCCTCTTGTGAGGTGGTGGAGGATGCTTTTGGATGTGGAGGAAGGTGGAAATAATGGTGCTCTTGAATGAAGGTGGAGGTGGAGATGGTGGCATCCAAGAACAAGTGTGCTTGGCCAGCCACCTTGGAGACCCTTTTATAGAATTCGGAGCTCCTTAGTGGTCATCCAAGAAGAGTCTAGAAAGGCTCTTGGTGGTAGCTAAATTTGGTGAAGAGTGGGTCTTCTTAGATAAACAATTTGTGGATCTAAGAAGACCTACTATAGTTAGGGTTTTAGGTGTCTCCTTAGGTGGCATCCAAGGGCGGATGCCAACTCTGTGTGTGTGTGTGTGTGTTCCACTTAGGTGGCATCTAAGTTTGGTCTAGGTAGGGTCCTATAGCTCTAACTAATTGGGTCTAAGTAGGTTTCTAAAAATAAGTTCACACAACCTGTTGCTAGTGTGATAGATCCAATTAAACTTAACACAAGTTTAATTAGGTCAATGCGTGCCTAATTGGGCCAGAAAATTCCTAATTAGGCGGTGTGTAAGTCAATTGGACTCTGGCTGGGTCCAATTAGACTTGCACAGGTTGAGAATTGGGCTCAATTGGACTCCATGAGTCCAATTAGACAAGTAAAGTGCCATTGACTTCTCCTAAGTCAATTAGGCTTAGTGAGAACCTAATTAGGTTCTTAGGAGGGTCTTAGGATAGTGTGTTAGGCTTAGGGTACCTTAAATTAGGTTTCCTAGGGTGTAAGGTAGGTTTCCTAGGTCTTAAGATGAAAGATATGGCTTTAAATCCAAAATCAGTAATTGGAGACGACCTCCTGATGTCTAATCAATGGATCATATGACTTATACTTCAAAATTAGAAGTTTGATCTTGAGTCTGGATGTCCAATATTGAGTCAGTATTAGAGTCAGGTTTCTGTCTTCGATTTGTGTTGAGATTGGATGTCTAGCACATTGTCTAGATGTCCAGGCTTAAGATGGAAAGTGGCTTTTGGTTGTTTTTGGCTAAAATGACTTAATGTAAGGGTGGCTTAGGTATGGGAAGGTGGCTTAGGTTTTCCTAAAGGCTCGGGATATGTGTAGGGATGTCATATGTTCATAATTTAGTTTTAACATTAAGTCCCTACGGGTAGCATAGTATACTACTCCCATATTCTCTGTCTTCATCTTATTTGCATCTTTATTCCAGGCTTCTGTTCTAGCTCTGTTGCAACTTTAGCCTCTATCTAGCTTTAGGCTATATCCTAAGCTTCCTATTATCTATAAACCAAATATCGTAGAAATTAGTAAAGCATTATGGCATTATTTCATGAATATCTAAGTAAAGCAGTAAAGATGCAAACTACGAAATTAATGTATGAATTACCCCTAAGTTATGCTAAGATCTAACTGAATTTAGATCATTTAAGTCCTATGATTGCTGTGTAATCATTCTTCAGGCTTGTTCATCTCAATAAAATCATTTTCTAATACATCAATTGAGACTTCACCTAGAGATTCTTCTCCCTCAGAATCAAAGAATTCAGGATCCTCATTAATATATGCCTCATAATCATTTGTTATTCCTCGAACAGCAGAGACATATTTTTTGCTACTTGGTTCGAGGATCTTGGGTGAAGAAATCGATATATCATTATTTGGTTGCTTTAATTCAACCCTGTCATCCTAGATCTCATAAAATGTGTTCCTCCCTCTAGGTGCCTAAGCAGATTCTAACATTGGCTCTCCTAAAAGGGTTTCATCCTGGGAATCATTCAAATATTGGAGTAGAACAGCTATGAATTTCATCCTCAATCTTGACTACTTCCCCAGTAAAAACTCACCCATGTCCTTATCGTCAACATCTTGGAGCCAATCTAATAAAGAATTATTCAGATTGTCAATCATTTTGATTAGAGGCCTCAATTCTTTAGTGCAGGGAGTTGGTTGAGCTTCTAAAGATCGAATGGTGTTCCACAAGTTAGCCAACACCCTATCTTGGACTTGGTTTACCTGAGCCAAATAGTTCAGTTTAGGGTTGGGTGGGTTTGTGTTTAGCTTATGAGGATCAAAGTATTGAGGTTCTTGGGGCCCTCCATGATAATAGGTCATCTCAGGTGGTTCCTTAAGGGGTGGTGACCTATAAGAAGTGCAATCTTGGGGAGGGTAGTTGTTGTAATCATCATATCCTTCTTAATTATAGATCATATTAGGTTGTTCATAGGAGTGTGGAGATATATAGTCAATGTAGTCGTGAGACGGATAGTAATCAAAGTCTTGATGTCCAGGGTTAGGACCTAGACATTGAGGTCCAAAATTATATTCCCAATCAGGATTATCCCAACTAGTGGGTGGGTGAGTGGGTGGCGATCAGATAAGGATAATAACCATCTTGGGGAAAAGTGGTGGTAGGAGGGTAGTAGTGGGAATGTGTGTAGGATGTGGAAGGATACATGGAAAAGCAAGAGGGAAAATAGAGAAAGGAAAGGAGCCCTGCAGTACAATAATTTCAAACTTGTCCCTAAGTAGGTAGCCTAATGACCTATAGACTCTCGGAACCCATCTTAAGATTCTTGATGATTTGATCTACTTCTATTCAGTCAATCCAAGCAGTTATAGGGAGGGATTAAGGAGAAGGTTCTTCCTTTGCCTTGCACCTCGGGTTCCTTTGATACCCCCCAACCACGGTCATTTGACACTACTCCCCTAACTAGACATCACATGGGCCAATAGAAGTAGATTAATAAAAAATAATCTCGAACTAGGCCCTAAAGAGTGAGTCAATCCTTAAGGCCAACATCTACTCGATTTTAATTAGGATTAGGTTTGAATGTGCTTTGGAATGTGATGGAACCTTTATTTAGGTTGTACCCTTAAAAATCAATTAATTTGTGTGTGCGCGCACAACCAGGGTTTTCAAAGGAGGTTATTTGATGATTTATCTTTTAAGACTTTACCTTGTTTTGTAGCTTTTAGGATTCAATCATTAGGTTCATTCAATCAAGGTTCAGTGAGGCAAACCAGATTGTGAAAGCACTGATGTATGTATATTCCTTTAAAAATAAAAAAGAATATGGAGTGCCTGGTTCGGTCCTAAAAATTGAATCCTATGGGGCAAGCTGCATGATGAATCAATTTTAAGTTAAGTGGTGCTGCCCAAACAACTCAAACAATCAGCCTATTGCACCACTATATTAAAACATAGAAGTAATCAACCTATTCTGATGTCTACTCAATTATGTTTGTCTTTGCATGTACCGATTCCATACGTCAGTGATAGGCATATATTTCACAAGGAAAATCAGGGCTTTGGAGAACCCATCTCGTAGTTGCAAAATATCGCTACCGAATAAAATTTATACCGAAACTCAAAGTATGTCCCGAGTCAGACACATGAAGGTGAATGTTTGGTTTTGTGAAATCCGTGCTTCGATTTATTTGTTTTTGTTATTTTTTTCTTTTACAATATGTTTGGTATTTTATTAGGTAAGAGATCAGATTGAAAAAATATTTATCTAACTAATATACTTGCACAGAGAGAGAAAGCGAGAGACAATCATATATATGTCTAAAGAAGTATTTGCTACAATGGAAGAAGTTGCAACTATACTAGAAAGTGATAAAAGATAAACGTGAGAAGAATCCCCCTTGACAGTCGCTTGGAGGACAATTCACTTTGACGACGCCCTAGAAAAATGTGGCGGGAAGCTGGATGAAGAAGAACAACATCGAAGGAAGGAGGATGGGGCAAGACGACGTCGCGGCTAGGATCTTCTTCTAAAAGGTGGTGAGGATGGCAATAGGATGCTCCACGAAGGGGGGTGAGAAGCAGAAAAAATATTTGATTTTCTACTTTAGAGGAGCATCCCAGGCATGGGACAAACTTTCTTTAGGGACTTGGAGGTGGCGAGGGAGAGAAAGGAAGAGATGAAGAAAAATGGGAGAGGTAGGGGTCCTTTTATAGTGGAGGAGAGGAGGCATTTCGTAAATGGGACATGTAGTGACATCAAAGGCGCTGCTGAAGCTTTGCCCTAAACATCACCATAGCCTCCTACTCAAGCACTCTCTCACGCTCACAGTGCTCTCAGTTGTCCTGTGTGCAGTCGATGGTGAAGCATTCGATCAAGAATGGACTACTAGGATTGCGCTCAGATCACGCGCTACAAGGCATACCAAATCGTGCCTTCATCCGTGTATGCGATCGTGCATTTCACCCAGCCTCATCTACGCTCGTTGATTGCATCCCGTGGTGCATCTTGTGCCACTCGATGGAGATCACGCAACTCTATTTAGCTGCTCCCACTTGTGCGGTTAATTGTGAGTGCCGGAGGAGTCAAACTCGAGCCATGGGTTTGCGAGTGATGCCTCCGACCAATGCAGCACGTGGGTGGAATATCGAGCAGAGGATCGAGGTGGCCTGAGATCTCAATTATTGGATGGAGATCCAACGATCGAGAATCAAAGTTGATGGGTCCTCATATGTAGCGGGCGATGTGGCATCACAAGGGCCATTGGATGGACATCCAACGATCTAGATCTCACGATGGAAGTGCCTTTGAGAAGGGGCAGTTGCTGAGGGCGGATTTGGGGGGCTAGGATGGTGCCACGTGGTGCCATTCTGGCCTTCCATCTTCTTAGCTTTGTAGATGATTCCACAGATGTTAGATTAGGTCGATTTTCATGCTGCTGGGCTACGATCGATGATTTAGAACCATCCATGTGGTTGGATTTGTAGTTTGAAGCTCCAAATTATGTCACCTAGCACCTTGGCTGTTGATCTTCCTCGAACTGCCTAATGTGCTATGGGACTCTAATCAAGATAATTTCAAAGGTGTTAGACTCCGATTGTCATCTTGATTAGATCTGTACGGTCAAATCATCAATCTGAGGCCCCAAAATAAATCTCCTTCTCTCCTAGCCATAAAAGGATGCAAATTAACCTACAATTTATACAAACTATTCTAATGCAAAATGATGTATGCTATGCAATATTTATAATATGGAATGTATCTCTAAGCTTAGGAACATGTATAAATAGGCATTTTATCCTAAATAAACGTGTCTACATCATACCACTATGCCTATCTTTTGCTAGTCCCTAGCAAAATTAACCTATATGCTATGTACAAAAACATAATTAGGACTCGATTGCTTACAGCATTAGTTGTTTATTAACAAAAGAAAATTTCAGCTAGGGTCCTGAACTACGAATACTCAACAGTTCCCCAATGCCTGTGAAAATGTAGACCGCCCAAGTTCTCGCCTTATTTTGAAAAGGGAAGATACAATTTTTTCTGTTTTTTTTCCTCTTTTCTAATTTTTTGGATTTTTGAGTTTAGAGTTTCAGGGCAACTTTCTATGGCTATCCAACCCACCCAAGACTCGAAATGAACTTTAAGTTCTAAGCATCTTAACATGAAAAGTGATAGACTCACTAGGCGGCCATTAAAATGCACTTTAGGTTTCTACGACCCTAGGTGACCTTAAGTGTTTCTGCCTGAAGGTTTATTTGCTCAACCGGTAGCTTTCTCCCTACTTTTTTATTTTTTTTAGGCTCAACACAAGGGCGAACCTAGTGTATATCTCCCCTATTTATTCTACTTTCCCACTTCTTCCCTAAGTGTTCTGGGAATTATTTGTGCATTTTTGTGAGCTGGACTTTGGACAAACGGCCAATGGGCTGTTACCCATGAGAACTTGCCAGCCATACTTATGTGGTGATGTGTGGTTTATGTATTATTTCTCCTTTTTATATTTTTTATTTTTTTCTTCTCTCTCTTTTGGTAAGTATATATATTTTTTTCCTTTTCTGAGTAGGTAACTTTATCTAAAATTTATATAAAGGCAATAGAAAGAGAATGGTCATGTAGCTGAGCTCTAGGTAATCGACCAATGGGCTATTACCCATGACAACATGCCAGCCATACTACCCTAGAAAGTTCATTAGCTACCTAATTTATGTAAAAACCATCGAAAAGGGAGTTAGTACAAATAGTGTGTATAGCCTTTAGACTTAAAATCCCTTCAAATCAGATGGTGGGTCGATAAGCCATGCACTTATCACCCCAATTTATTAGGAAAATTAGAATAAAATTAACTTAGGGAGGACTCGAGAATAAGTCCACATTTTAGTAGACACCCGAGTTGATTAAGTTCAAAGACTTAAAAAGTCTAAATGTTCAAGTCCTAAAGTATCATCTCCTAAAGTTAACAACTCTTAATGCCTAAGTTCTCTTCTCCTAATTCTTTTTTTTTTATTTTTTTCAATTTTGATTTTTTTTTTAAGAAAACAAATGACAATCCACGGAGCTAACAAAATATTCTGAGGATTAAGTATCCACCCCCTAATAAACACACATTAGTTCATAATAAAATGCTTATTTTTGATGGTTCCTAGGCCTAGCATTGCATATCATGTTATAAATACTGCATAACATCTATTGCATGCGTTTAGGATAGTTTTGTATTATGTACATTAGTTCTTCCATTTTCTATGGCCAAGAGGTAGTGTGACATCTTTACAGGTTTTAAATGAAGAATCCGACCGTATGGATGAATCCAGAGCAATGATTGTAGTCCACCAACGCAAAAATCACCCCAATCAAAGCTCCGTACACCCTTTAGGAAAAGAAGATGGGCAGCCTAGATGGCACCACGTGGCACCATCTAGGCCACCCCACCTGAGCCATCGTGTCCCCAGACTCATTGCCAGAAGTGATCCCAACTGCTGGATCTCAATCCAATGGCTGAGACACGCACTCCCACAGCTGAAGGGCGCCCGGCCTCAAGCAAGTATTCACCTCGACCATTGGATCTTCATCTAACGGTCCAAGCATGCACGACCGCACCACCCTCCACTCGACAAAGTGGTGCTTTGGCCAAACGGTGAAGTGCCTACTCCTCAAACGAGAGGCACAGGTTCGAGCTGCAATCCACTGCACCTGCTACAACGCTGACTAAAATAGGGCCACTCATTCTTGATCAAGTGGTCGAGATTTTTCACGCGCGATCTGACGCTGCCCACCAACGTGAGGACACATGCCAGATCGCACGCGTGTAGTCAAAGGCACTCACTTAAGTCGAGCCGATGCCCTGTCAACTGTCGGATCTTCACGAGGGCGTGATTCGAGTGCATTCAAAGAAGTGAAGGTGAGATTCGTGGGCGTCTCTCTGCTGCGCAATGCTTCATTTGACGACTATCAATGCATGTGCTAGAGATGCGAGAATCAAATGTGGGCGAGCACGTGTTCCCTCCTCGCGATCTCAGCCATCTACGCTAGATCCAACGGTTGGCAATCGTCGTACCCTACGCCAGCCAAGGCGTATGAATGCTATAGCAACACCTCCGGCTTGTCGTTAGTGATGTCTTAAATGTCGTTAAGACCAGTGCATGCAAACCACCTCCATTCCACCACTATATAAACACCCCTACACCCCCATTCCTCTTCATCTCTTCCTACTTCTAAGCTGTAGTAGCCTACCAAATGTCCATTAGAGCTTACTCTCAAGCTCCAAAGGCCTCCTATTAGTGTAATGATCCTATTTCCCACCAAATATTCATCCTTCATCCCACCACCTTCATAGGTTGCCTTGGAGCCATCCTCCCACCACCATTTTGGTAGAAGATCGCCTCCATCTCCTCACCTCCATTCTAGAGCCTCAATGAAGCATTCCTCTACCCGGTGTCCTCCTACATCTCACCTCAGTCATCTTGCATCTCACCTCCTTCATCCAAGCTTCCGCCAGGCACCGTCATCTCGTCGAACGGCCGATTCGGGAGACTTCGTCTCACCCCTATCTCTTTTATTCTTTCATAGCTTATTGTAACAAACATTTGCATGATATATCACAGTTGTTTCATCTCTCTTGTAATCTATATTGCTTGCTTGTTCTAAAAAAATGAAAGAAAAAAAATAACAAAACCCCAAAACACAAAAAAGAAACAAAACGAAATGTGGATTTCAAACAAAGTAAACATTGCCTCCCTATGTTCGACCCAGGACTCCCTTGGAGTTTTGGTTATAAATTGTATTTGATAGACGCATTTTGCGAGCTAGGACAACTGGTTCTCCAAACCCTGATTTCGACTTCGTGAAACATGACTCATCACCCCCCATGCCTAAATTATGTAATGTCCTCATTGTAAAAATAAAGGCATGAAAAGGGTGGAATAAGCATAGTATCACCTGAATTTTGCTTCAATCTGATCAGCTCCGCTAAGAGAAAGGAGTATACACACATGCTAAGTTTATTGTCTTTAGCTAGGCATAATATACAAACAAGGAAGAAATTTAGAATTCATTAGTGTAGGTTAGGATCAAAATAAAAATATTGATCTTAGGACTTGACAGCAAGTGTCCACAGATGTGGACTAGATTATGTTACAGACCCATGCCCCAGGGTCGAGTGGTTCTAAGTTCTAGATGAAAATCACCCAGAATCAGATATTTTTGTTCTTGCAGGGTCGAGCCAGCGGTTTTGTGGTGTACAACCCATGACTAAAGTGGTGGACAATGGGTAGATCTGATTCGCTAGATTTAGGTGTCCACATATAATTTAGCTCAAAAAGATAGTCAATTATTCTGTACTTGGGTTACACATCAAAGACATCATAAGGGTTCTAATAGAAGGTAGGTAGCTTCAGGCCAACATGAACTCTTAAATCCAAACTTGTAAGTCCCTCAAAAGTAGCCTCCCAGATTTTCATTTCCAAATTTCTACCCTCCAAAATCAAGGTTTTCGATACCTCCAGATCGCTGTACACCCCTTCTAAAATATCCAAGTCAAACAATTATGGTCGAATCATAATTGACTTAAGTCTGGTAATCTAAAGAATATTGTCATTCACTTCTTTAGGGTGTGGTTGAGGAATGGAGCTATTATTGAATCATCCAATAATTTAGTATCAAAATCCTCCATGTCAACCCTGATTGGATCATAATCATCAATTATCGGGCAATCAAATGGTTCATCATGCTCCTCGGGCCTGTTAGTCTCACTAAAATCATTCTCCTTAAGATCAAGTGAGACTTCACCTAAAAATTCTTCACCCTCAAAATCAAAGAATTCTTGATCTCACTTATATATGTCTCAAAATCGTATGTCATTTCTTCGCCCATGGAGACATATTTTTCCTTGTTCCCTACCTTAAGGATCTTGGGTGAGACAATCGATTCATCCACAATGGGTTGCTCTAGACCAACTTGGTCATCCTTGGTCTCATACAAATTGTCCCCTTGACAGGTAGGTGCTTGAGCGGGTTTTGACATTGGCACTTGTGAAGGGGGTTCATCCTGAGAATCGTTACAAGATTGGACTATGGAAACCACAAATTTCATCCTCAATTTTGATAATTTCCCAAGTAGGAACTCACCTAGGCCGTTATCATCAATATCTTGGAGCTAATCAAATAATGAACTGTTCAAATTGTCAAACATTCGAATCAGGGGCTCTAATTCTTCATTTTGTGGTGTTGGCTAGGTTTCTAAAGATCGTATGGTGCTCCTCAAATTGTCCAACACCCTATCTTGGACTTGGTTCACCTGAACCGAATGGCTCGGTTAAAGGTTGGGTGGGTTTGGGTTAAAACTAGGGGAGTCAAGAAACTAAGGTTCCTGGGGTCCTCCCTGATAGTAGGTCATTTCTAATTATTTAAAGAATGGTGGTGACCTATGTTCAGTATAATCCAGGTGAGGGTAGGTGTTATTATAATCATATCCTTCTTGATTGTAGATCGGGTTAGGTTGATATCAAAGGGTGGAGATCTATAACTAGTGTAGCACTAGGAAGGATAATAATCATAATCATGATGTGTAGGCTTAGGTCTAGGACATTGAGGTTCGGAATCATATCCCCAATCAAAGTTATCTCGACTAGGCGATGGGTAATTATTGAACGTTTACGAATCGCTATGCTAACATGTTGGATTTTAGAAAACCTGTCGTTGTAGTTTGAAAGCGAAGAATTCGTGTTCAACAAATAAAATTTATACCGAAATGAAAATTCCGGGTCGAACATAAGGAGGCGGACGTTTGATTTAAAATCTACGCATTTCTTTTTATTTGTCACAGAATAATTCAATTTAAAACTATCTAATTATTTACAATAAATAGAAGAGAGAGAGAGTAAGAGAGAAAGAGAATATTACACAGAGAAATCAAAATGAGATGTAGAATAAACAAGGAATTTTTCATTGAGGAGATTGTTCATTACAGCTAGAAAGTATAAAACAATTACTCTAGAAAGCGATAAATTTACTCTAGAAAGCACTAAAAGAATGGAGGGAGAAATGTTCTCCTTGACGATTGCTTGGAGGACGAGCAAAACTATACTAGAAAGCAGTAAATCTATACTAGAAAGTAGTAAAAAGAATAGGGAGAGAGAAATCCTCCTTGACGGTTGCTTGGAGGACGAGCCGGACGGGACGACGAAGGAGGACGAAGCAGAAGAATGGGAACGAAGCAGCACGACGTCATCGCCGTGGGATCCACTTCCGAAGGGGAACGAAAATTGGACTTTATCTCGTGAGAAGCATCACGGGTGTGGGACAAGCTTCTCTTGAGCTTTGGAGGGGTAGAGAGGAGAAGGAAGGGATGAGAATTTCGTATGGAGGGGGTCTCCTTTTATAGTTGCAAGGAGTGGGGGCAAAATGGACATTACAACTTCAAAATAATAAATGAGGGGTCTTTAGTGACGGATAAAATCATCGCTAAAGCCCCCAACGTGGGCATAGCTTCCGCGCCCACACGCGCCCGCTCAGCTGCCCACGCGTGCAATGCTTGTG
The DNA here is from genome assembly GCA_037157565.1 of Thalassia testudinum. Classification (NCBI taxonomy): domain Eukaryota; kingdom Viridiplantae; phylum Streptophyta; class Magnoliopsida; order Alismatales; family Hydrocharitaceae; genus Thalassia; species Thalassia testudinum. The sequence goes on from JAZHRO010000036.1 coordinate 12,346,973, forward strand.
CACGATTGCTTATTCTTAGCCGTCCGATCGCGAGATCGGATGGCTTAGACCGTGCTTCACCCGCTGTAGCCTGCCCGCCTGGCGCATCCGATTGCGCGTCCGCGCCGCGCATTCAATCGCGCGTCGGCACTATTGGGCACGCACGGCCGTCCGATCTCCATCTGACGCTCCACGCGCCCGATAGCTTGCACCCAATTTGAGGCTCGTAGGACTCGATCCCGCGACCTCCGCTTCTCCCCCAGCTGCGTCACCGCTGTGCTACGCCTTCGAAATGGTCGTGCAGATGAATTAGCCAGCCACATCCACAGCCATTGGATCTTTATCCAACGGTGGAGAATCGACGTGCTGATTGAAGAAGAAAAGGTGCGGCGGTGCTGGAGGACATTTGGGTGGCTGAGATGGTGCCACGTGGCGCCATCTTGGCCATCCATCTTCTGGAAGTTGTGGATGGTACCACGGATGTCGGATTCACTCAATTTTTGTGTCGTTGAGCTGCAATCGTCGATCCGAATTCATCCGTGAGGTCAGATTTGTCATCTGAAGTGTGGATTTTCACCATCCTCGCCCTTGATCTTCTAGGGTTCCCCAGTCATTATCTGATGTTACGGATGTCTGATTAGGGCAATCTTGGAGTCGTTGAACTCCAATCGTCGCCCTGATCACATCCATACGGTTGGATCTTTGATCTGAGGCCCCGATAAAATGTTTGCCCTGTCCAAGCACATAAAAGGAGAAAATTAAACTCCATTTTATTCAAACTACTCTAAATGCAAGATGATGCATGTTATGCAATATTTATATGATGAAATGCAATCCTATGCTTAGGAACATCATAAATAGACATTTTAAGTAGTGTAAATGTGTTTACATCATACCCTAATGCCTATCTTTTGCTAGTCCCTAGCAAAAACTATATGCTATTTATAAAAGAATTAGGTTGGATTATTTGGACCTGAGTTATTTTCAATCATTCGGAAATTGTCAACTTAGGAATTGAACTTTCAAAGACACAACAGCGCCCAGGTATCAGCCAAAATGCAGATCGCCTCAAGCCCTCACCTTATTCAAAGAAAAATTCTTTTTCTTTTTTTACTCTTTTCTATTTTTTTTTTTGGATTTTCAAATTTTAGGGTTTAAGAGTGGCTTTCTATGGCCATTCAACTCACCCAAGATTTGATGAGAACCCTAAGCTTTAAGCATCTTATTGTGATTGTGATAGACTCGTTGACCGGCAATTAAAATAGACTTCGGATTTCTACGCCTCTAGGTGACCTCAAAAAGACTTCTGCCTAAAGGTGTATCTTTACAACCGGTAGCTTTCTCCCTACTTTTATTTTTTTTACGGGGTCAACACAAGGGTGAATCCAGTGTATATCTCCCCGGTTTATTCTACTTCTCCACTTCTTCCTAAGTGTTTTGGAAATTTTTAGTGCATTTTCTGAGCTGGGTTTTGGATAACCGGTCGATAAGCTGTTACCACCGACAACTTGCCAGCCATACTCATGCGGTGAAGTGTGGCTTTTTTTTGTTCTTTTCTCCTTTGATTTTTTTTTTTCTTTTCTTTTCTTTTTTTTAAGTAGGTGGCTTCCCTGGTCTAAGATTTACCTAAAGGCAACAAAAAGAGAAAGGCCCAGTGATTGGGCTCTGGACAACCTACCTATGGGCTATTACCCACGATAACTTACCAACCATATCACCCTAGAAGGTTCATTAGCTACCCAAATTCCGTTAGAATCATCAAACAATGAGTCAGTGCATAGAAAGTGTGTAGATGCTTAAAACTCAAAATTCCCTCAAATCAGAGGGTGGGTTGATAAGTCGTGTACTTATCACCCAAACTTATTTATTCCAATCATAATAGAATTAAGATGGAGAGGACTCAAAGACAAATCCATATTTTAGTGGATACATAGGCTAATTAAGTCCAAAGACCTGAAGGGTCTTTGTATTCAGATCTTAATGTAGTATATCCTAAGATTGAAAATTTTCTTAAACCCAAATTCTCTTTCCTAATTTTGATTTTTTTTTTCTAATAAAAGAAAATAAATCTACAGAGCTGATGAATGAATTCAGAGATAAATATCCACCCCCCCATGCTTATCTAATGCAATGTCCTCATTATATTGAAAAGACATAAAATAGTGTGGAAAAGCGAAGAAAGCACTTGAATTGCGTGAATGTCAAGTCCGCTCCGAGATGAAAAATTAAAAAGAACTGTATATGTGCTGAGTTTAGTGCCTTCAGCTAGGCACACTATACAAAGAAAAGAAATGAAGAATTCACAAGTGTAGGTCAGAATTAAAATAAATAGAAGAATCCTTTGACCTATCAAAAAAGGTCCACAGATGTGGACCAGATTGTGGTGCCGACCCACACCCCATAATTGAGAATATCTTAGGTTCTGGATAAAAATTACCCAAAACCTAAAATCAGAATGCAAGCAGGGTCGGGCCTGCGATTTATGAGGATGCAACCCAAGACCAAAAAGTCGGGTTACAGAGAATTGAAGCTCAAAAGGATAATCGTTGAATGTGTGCTTGAGTTGAACATCCTCGAAACAAATGTCGTAAGGGTTTTGATTTGATGAATTCAGCTTAAAAGGAACCCTTCGACACAATCTTCCATTTCCTCCAAAATTAACTTCCTAAATCAAAACTTCCCAGCTCCTATCCTCCTCATTCAGCATATCAAATTCCAGGACCTCTTGTATATTCATCACCCCGTCTGAAATCTCCAAGTCTAAATGATGTGGCAGAATGAAAATTGACTTGGGTCTAATTATCTGAGAATTAGAATCATCAATAAGCTCAACAGGGTGTAACTGATAATCAGGGCAGTGAATTGATTCCTCCAAAAAATGCGATTCTGGATCCGTAATGTGTGCCCTAATAAGATCAGTTTTCTCAGTTATTGGGCTATCAAATGATCTATCAGATTCCTCACACCCAATCGTCTCACAGAAATCGTGTTCAGAAAACTCGCGTGAGACTTCGCAACATGAATCTTCACCATCAAGATCCATATCAATGTATGTCCCAAAATCAGTTGTCACTTTGTGTTCCCCAGAGACGTACGTTTCCTCGTAACCCGGCTCAGGGATCTCAGGTGAAGAAATCTGATCATCCTTAATTGATTGCTTTAATTCAATCTGGTCAACCTCGTAACATGTGTCCCCCCTAACAGGTGCCTGAGCGGGTTCTATCATTGGCTTTCCTGAAGAGGGTTCATCCTGGGAGTTATTCCAAGATTGAATCAAAGCAACCACGCATCTCATCCTCAATTTCGCTAATTTCCCAAGTAGAAATTCACCCGGGTTCTTATCCTTAACGTCTTGGAGCCAATCCAACAATGACTTGTTTAAATCATCAATCATTTCAATTAGGGGCTCCAATCTCTCAATGCAAGGTATTGGCTGAACTTCTAAAGATTGAATGATATTCCCCAAGTTAGCCAGAACCTTATCTTGAACCTGGTTAACCTGAACCAAATGAGTTGGTTCAAGGTTGGGCAGGTTTGGGCTCAATGCAAGGGAATTAACGAATTGAGATTTGTTATACCCTTCCTAATAATAGGTCATTTCAGATTGTTGAAAAGATGGCGATGACCTAAAGGTAGTGAAATAAGAGGATGGGTAAGGATCGGTGTATCCTTCTTGATTGTAGATCGTATTAGGTTGTGCATGAAAGGAAGACGATCTATAATCGATGTAGCTCTAAGAAGGATAGAAATCAGAATTAAAGTGTTCAGGGTTAGACCCTAAGCACGAGGGTCCGGAATTGTATCCCCAATTTGAATTATCCTAACTGACTGATGGTTGATTACAATATGAGTTGGGATAATCGTCATGTTGCAGATAATTCACAACAGGAGGGAAAGAGCGGGAATGCGTGAAATATGTGGAAGGATTCATGAGACACGGGAGGAAGAAAGGTACCCTGCAATACAAACAATCAAACCTATCCTTAAATGGGTTAGCCTACAGACCTACAGACTCCCAAAACCCGTCTTGAGATAAAGGAATGATTTGATCTACTTCTGTCTGTTCAATCCAACCAGTTAGAAGGAGGGATTGGGGAGAAGGTTCTTCCTTCGGCTTGCGCCTCTGGTTCCTAGTGTACCCCCCAACAGCGATCGTTTGACTCTACTCCCCTAGCTAGACATCAGATTGAACAGTAGAAACAGTCTAATCGAAAATAATCTCGTTCTGAGTTCTGAAGAGCGAGTTCAATCCTTAAGGCCAATGTCTACTCTATTTTATTTAGGGCTAGGTTTGAATGTGCTTTGGAATGTGATGGGCCCTTTAAATGGGTTGTGCCCTTAATGATTGATTGATTTGTGTGTGCGTGCACAACCAGTGGTTTTCAAGCAAGATTGATTTTGATGTGGTGAATTTTAAGGTTCAAATCTTGCTTAGTAGCTTTTAGGATTCAACTTTAGGTACTTTCAAACAAGTTTCATTGGCACACCAAGTTTTACAAGCATTGGTGAAAATGTTTTCCTTTGAAGTTTAAAAAGAATGTGGAGTACCTGGTAAATCCCTAAAAGTTGAACCTAGTTGGCAGCTACTTGATGAGTTGATTTTAATTGAAGTGGTGCAGCCCAAACAACTCAAACAACTGGCCACATATGCACCACTAAGTTAGGCACACAAAGATGGTTAACCTAGAATGATTTCTACTCTTTTATGTGTTGCTTTATGTGTATCGGTTCCATAGATCAGAACCCGGTTGAGTAGAAACAAATCAATTTGGTTAAGTGCCTTTGAATGTGGGTGTATGTTATGTGTTTGTTGAAAATTGCCCCACAGAATTATCTTTTTATTTTATTTTTATATAAATGAAGGTGGAATGAATGTGAGTGAGAATCCAAACAACAAAACTATTCCTAGGATTTTTGCAAACACCTAGGTTAATTGGAATTTGGATTCAATGTGGCGAATGAAATCTAAGGAGGGGGAAAGAATGGGGGATAACTTACAAAACCTTCCACAGCACTTTACTCCAATCTACCACTTTTGCTGGTCTCAAAGAGTACCTGCAATTACAATAAGAAAGGAGAAAAGTGAGGTAAATGATTTGTAAGTTACAAAACATGAAGAGAAATCAAAGAGCATCGCCTCCCCGGCAATGGTGCCAAAATGTTGAACGTTTACGAATCACTACGCTAACGTGTTCGGTTTTGGAAAACCTGTCGCTGTAGTTCGAAAGCGAAGAATTCGTGTTCAACAAATAAAATTTATATCGAAATGAAAATTCCCGATCGAACACAGGGAGGCGGACGTTTGATTTAAATACTACGCGTTTCTTTTTATTTGTCACAGAATAATTCAATTTAAAACTATCTAATTATTTACAATAAATAGAAGAGAGAGAGAGAGTAAGAGAGAAAGAGAATATTACATAGAGAAATTAAAATGAGATGTAGAATAAACAAGGAATTTTTCATTGTGGAGATTGTTCATTACAACTAGAAAGCATAAAACAATTACTCTAGAAAGCGATAAATTTACTCTAGAAAGCATTAAAATAATGGAGGGAGAAATGTTCTCCTCGACGATTGCTTGGAGGACGAACAAAACTACACTAGAAAGCAGTAAATCTATACTAGAAAGAAGTAAAAAGAATAGGGAGAGAGAAATCCTCCTTGACGGTTGCTTGGAGGATGAGCCGGACGGGACGACGCCTGGACGAAGGGGAACGAAGCAGGACGAAGGAGGATGAAGTAGAAGAACGGGAACGAAGCAGCACGCCATCATCGTTGCGGGATCCACTTCCGAAGGGGAACAAAAATTGGACTTTATCTCGCGAGAAGCATCCCGGTTGTGGGACAAGCTTCTCTTGAGCTTTGGAGGGGTAGAGAGGAGAAGGAAGGGATGAGAATTTCGTATGGAGGGGGCCTCCTTTTATAGTTGCAAAGATTGGGGGCAAAATGGACATTACAACTTCAGAATAATAAATGAGGGGTCTTTAGTGATGGATAAAATCGTCGCTAAAGCCCTCAACGTGGGCATAGCTTCCGCGCCCATGCGCGCCTGCTCAGCTGCCAGCGCGCGCAATTCTTGTGCACGACTGCTGGTTCTTAGCCGTCCGATCGCGAGATCGGATGGCTTAGATCGCACTTCACCCGCTGCAGCCCGCTCGCCTGGAGCATCCGATTGCGCATCCGCGCTGCGCGTTCAGTCGCGTGTCGGCGCTATTAGGTGTGCGAGGCCGTTCGATCTCCATCTGACGCTACACGTGCCCGATAGCTTGCACCGAATTTGAGGCTCGCGGGACTCGATCCTGCGACCTCTGCTTCGCCGGCGGCTGCGTCACCGCTGCGCTACGCCTTCGAAATGGTCGTGCGGATGAATTAGGCAGCCGCATCCACAGCCGTTGGATCTTGATCCAACGGTGGAGAATTGACGCGCTGATTGAAGAAGAAAAGGTGCGGTGGTGCTGGAGGCCATTTGGGCGGCTGAGATGGCACCACGTGGTGCCATCTTGGCCATCCATCTTCTGGAAGTTGTGGATGGTGCCACAGATGTCGGATTGACTCTATTTTTGTGTCGTTGCGCTGCGATCGCCGATCTGAATTCATCCATGCATTTGGATTTGTCATCCGAGGTGCGGATTTTCACCATCCTAGCCCTTGATCTTCTAGGGTTCCCCGGTCATTATTTGATGCTACGGATGTCTAATTAGGGCAATCTTGGAGTCGTTGAACTCCAATCGTCGCCCTGATCACATCCATATGGTTGGATCTTTGATCCGAGGCCTCGATAAAATGTTTGCCCTGTTCAAGCACATAAAAGGAGACAATTAACCTGCATTTTATTCAAACTACTCTAAATGCAAAATGATGCATGTTATGCAATATTTATATCATGAAATGCAATCCTATGCTTAAGAACATGCATAAATAGACATTTTAAGTAGTGTAAATGTGTTTACATCAATAATCATAAGTCAGGTCAGGTTAGTATTCATTTTGAGGATAAGTGGTGGTAGGAGGGTAGGATTGGAATTGTGTGTATGGTGTGGAAGAATATATGATGAAGTAGAGGGAAAGCAGAACAAGAAAAGTGCCTTGCAATGCAATCAACCAAATCTGTCCTTAGGTTGGTAGCTTAAAGACCTATAGGCTCTTAGGACCCATCTTGAGATGAAACAAACAATTTGGCCTATTTCTATTCAGTCACTCCAACAGTTAGAGGGAGGGTTGCGGAGAAGGTTCTTCCTTCGACTTGCACCTTCAATTCCTTTGATACCCCCCAACTGCTATCATTTGATGTTACTCTCTTAGCTAGACATCAGATGGACCAGTAGAAGTAAATTAATTGAAAAAAATCTCAGTTGGAGTCCCAAAGAGCGAGTTAATCCTTAAGGCCAACATCTACTCAATTTTAGTTAGGCTTGGGTAGATTGTGCCCTTGGGATGTGATGGGCCCTTTAGAAAGGTTGTGCCCTTAATGATCAATTAAAATTTGTGCGTGTGTACAGCTAGGGTTCTAAAGCAAGGTTATTTTATGATGTGGCTTTTAAGGTTGAACCTTGTTTAGTAGCTTTTAGGGTTTAATCTTTAGGTTTGTTCAATCAGGTTTAGTAGAACACTCTAAGCTTTTGCAAACACGGTTGGAGTTATATTTCTTTAAAACTCAAAAATAATGTAGAGTGTCTGGCTCAGCCCTAAAAATAAACCCTAGGGGGCAAGCTACTGATTAGTCAATTTTAAATTGAGTGGTAGGGCCCAAATAGTTCAAGTAATTAGCCTGTTGGACAACTTAGTTAAGGCACACAAGAATGTTTAACCTATTCAGATTTCTACTCACTTGTGTATTGAGCTGAAGTGTACTGAGTCCACAAGTCAGATCCTGGCTAAGTGGTAGAATCAAATTGATTGTGCACCTTAGGATGAGAATTTGTGGGTGTTATGTGTGTCTCTTTTAATTAAATCCCACAAGAGAAGAGTATTTTTTTTACTTTTTTAATTTATGTGGGTGGGTAAGGTGAGGTGAAGTTACAATCAAACAACCAGGAGTAACCTAGGGTTTATGCAAGAACCTAAGTCAGTTTAGGTTTGATTTATTAGTGTGGCGAAATGAAATCTAGGGTGGGGGTGGTGGGGATACACTTACAGAACCTTCATCTGCACTTTTATCCGATCAAACCACTCTAGCCAACCTCAAAAGAGTACCTACAATCACAGTAAGACCAGAGAAAAAGTGAGATAAAAGTTAAGGAGTAAAACATGGAAAAAAATCAAAGGGCATTGCCTCCCTAGCAATGGTGCCAAAATAATGAGCATGTATTTCACGATGAAAAATCAAGGTTTTGGAGAACTTGTCATCACAGTCGCAAAATATTGCTACCAAATAAAATTTATATCAAAACTCAAAGTGAGTCCTGGATCGAACACAGGGAGGCAAACATTAGCTTTTGTGAAATCCTCACTTTGATTTTAGTTGTTTTTATCTTTTGTAATTTTTTTGCTATTTTAATAGGCAAGAGATTAGATCGACAAAATATTTATCTAACTAATTTACTTGCACATAGAGAGAAAGAGAAAAACAATCATATATGTGTCTAAACAAGTGTTTGCTATAGTGGAAGAAGTTGCAACTATACTAGAAAATGATAAAAGATAAAGGTGAGAAGATTCCCCATCGACGGTTGCTTGGAAGATGACTCGCTTTGACAATGCCTTGGACAAATGTGGCAAGAAGCTAGACAAATAAGAATGGTATAAAAGGAAGAAGGATGGGGTAGGATGGTGTCATAGTGAGAATTTTCTTCTGAAAGGTGGTGAGAGGATGGCCATGGGATGCTCCATGAAGGGAGGTGAGAACCAGGAAAAATATTTGATTTTCTACACTAGAGGGGCATCCTAGGCTTAGGGCAAACTCTCTCAAGAGCCTTGGAGGTGGTGAGGGAGAGAAAGGAAGAGAAGAAGAGAAATGAGAGGGGTAGGGGTCCTTTTACAGTTGAGGGGAGGCATTTCGTGCATGGGACATTTAGTGACATCGAAGGCATCGCTAAAGCTCTACCCTCAATGTCGCTATAGCCTCCAGCTCACTTACCCACTCATGATTGCAACTTTCACGTGCACGATCGATGGTGAAGCGTTCGATCAAGAATGGACGTTTGGGATTACTCTCAGATTGTGCATTCATCAGCACATTCGATCCCGCATTTCTCCCGGCCTCATCCTTGCTCATCCATTGACCGTGTGGCATGTCTTGTGCCGCTCAATGGAGATCACGTGACTTTATTTAGCCGCTCCCACTTATGTAGTCAATTGCAAGTGTCGGAGGAGTCGAACCCCCACAGCGGGTTTGCGAGTGATACCGTCGACCAATGCGGCATGTGGCTGGATTGTCGAGTAGAGGATCAAGGTGGCATGAGATCTCGACTGTTGGATGGAGATCCAACGGTCGAGAATCAAAGTTGATGGGCTCCTCAGATGAAGCGGGCGATGTGGCATCACAAGGGCCGTTGGATGGACATCCAACGGTCTAGATCTTACGATGGAAGAGCCTTTGAGGAGGGGAGCTATTGAGGGCAGATTTTGGCAGCTACAATGGTACCATGTGGCACCATTCTAGTCATCCATCTTCTTTGCGTTGTAGATGGCACCACGGATATTGGATTGGATCGATTTTCATGCCATTAGGCTGCAATTGTCAATCCATATCGATCCATGCGGTTGGATTTTTCGTTTGAAGCTGTAGATTATGCCACCTAGCCCCTTGGCATTGATCTTCCTCTGACTGTATAATGTGCTATGGGACTCCGATCAAGGCGATTTCAGAGGCATTAGACTCCGATTATCATCCTCAATAGATCTGTACGGTCGAGTCATCAATCTGAGGCCCTGAAATAAATCCCCTTCTCTCCTGGCCATAAAAGGATGCAAATTAACCTACAATTTATACAAACTATTCAAAATGCATAATGATATAATATGGAATGCATCTCTAAGCTTAAGAACATGCATAAATAGGCATTTTATCCTAATGAAATGTGTCTACATCAGTTGGAGTCCCGATTGAGTGGAAAAATCGAAGAGGTTGAGTGCCCCAAGTTTGTGGGTCTATATAGTGTCTCTTAATTAAGTCCCATAATCAGATGATTTTTCTTTTATGCAGGTGGGTGAGGTGAAGTAGGTGAAGTGAGAAACAAACCACCAGATCTAACCTAGGGTTTATGCAATTCCTAGGTTGATTTGGGTTTGAGTTATTTTAGTGGTGAAATGAAATCTAGTGGGGGCGTAATGGGGTATGCTTACAAACCCTTCAACCGCACTTCGCTCCATTCTTACTGCTTTGGCTTGCCTCAGAAGAGTACTTGCAATCATAATAAGAATGGAGAGAAGTAAGGTAAAAGATAAGTAAGGCAGAAAATGTGGAAAATCGAAGAGTGTTGCCTCCCCGACAATGGCACCAAAATGATCAATGATATTTTATGTGAGAAAAGTTGGAGTTTAGAAAACTTGATCATCGCAATTGCGCAAAAACATTTATCAAATACTTTTACCAAAACTTTGGTGAGTCCCGAGTTGAACGTGGGTAGGCAAACAATTGATTAGGAAAACCACATTTGTTTTATTTTTTTTGGTGTTTTTATGATTTGTGAATTTTTTGGTATTTTTATAAGGTAGAAAATCAGGCAAAGTAATTCCTACCTAATCTACTCTACTAATAGAATAAGAGAGAGAGAGAGAGAAAACTATTATCTAGAAAATTCAAATATTTATTACATCTACAGGTAGAAATTAAACTGTACTCTTGAAAGCTGTAAAAAGGAGAAGAGAGAGAATCCCCCTCGAAGGCTGCTTAGAGGACAAGTCACGTTGATAGAGTGCCTGGAAGAGGGTGGTGAGATGCTTGACGAAGGAGGAGAAAGCCGGAGGAAGAAGGACGAAACTGGGCAGTGTCGTAGCGGGATCCACTTCTGAATGAAGGTGAGAGGACAGCTGGTGGGAGCTCCACGAATGCGGGTAAGAGGTGGTAATAAAAATTATTTTTATCTCAAGTGGAGCCTCCATTGGCTTGGGACACAAGCTCAAGAGACTTCTTGAGCCCTAGAGGGGCTGAGAATGGAGAAGGAAAGGATGAGGAAGAAGGAGGGGTGTCATGGGGTTTATATAGTGAAGGAAGAGGGTAAAAATGAGACCAAATCACACCCATAAAGGCCTAAATTTTGCTCATCATGCACATAGCTCATGCCAACTAGCACACAGCTCATACCTCACGTTATTGGCACCCGTGCACACCTGCTGGAGCTCGCTGGTGACTTTGCTGTGCTGCGTGATAATGTTAGGAAGAAGCTCGGCCATTCGATTGACATTAGAGGGTTGGGGACGTGCCTCATGATCGCCTTAAAATCACACGAATCGCACTTATGATCGCACATGATCGTCCCTCTTCATCCGTGTTTCCACATGGCTCCTCCAACACTAGTTGATTGAGATCCAATGGCCAAATTTGGTACGCACTTCTTTTTCAAGGATTAAATCTGTGCAGCAAGGCTTGAACGAGCATCGCAGCTTCGAGCAGAGGGCCTTATCCGTTGCCCCAAGGCTCACATTGTGCCACGATTTTTGATTTTCCTTTACATGTTCTCAGTCGATGGATGGAGATCCAATAGCTAAGATTAAAGCTGCCTTAATGAGAAGGGGGAGGCCAGCGACGTGGGCGCTCTAGTGGCCATTGGATGATGATGCAACGACCCAAAAAGTGCATGGAGAATGCCTGCAATTGCTGCAGTTGGCCTTGGGTGGCTTGGATGATGCCATGTGGGATCATCTAGGCCATCCATCTTTAATGCTCATGGAGGATGCTATGGTTATTCGATTGGATTGATTTTCATGTCGTTGGGCTGTGGTCGTCAATCAGGATCCATCCGTATGGTTGGATTCTTCATATGAAGCCCTAATTTGCATCACCATGTGCCCTAGCCAATAAAATAGGAGAATTAGTATATATTTTATACAATATACTCTAAATGCATGATGATGCATCTTATGCAATATTTATACTATTAAATGCAAATGTAAGCCTAAGAACCTGCATAACTAAGCATGTTAAGCTAGATAGATGTGTTTGCATCAGGTGGAGAGGATATAGAGTCGGCTGCGGGAGAAGCTTCTCGTGTTGAAGGAGAAGAATCAACAGCATATATTTAATAATCCTGATATGCATTACTATCCACTAATCTTGCACCTGAAGGAAGGTCAGCAATGACTGCAACGGTGAAGAAACATAATTTAGATCCTGCACCATTACGACCATGTGATTTGAATGAGGGTGAACGTGATCAAAGGTCAGTGGCCAACTATCTCATTGGGTGTTCCAGGCCTTCCCCCTACATAGAGGCGGCAAAAAATAAACTCATGCTTCCGACATTATGGTTTGCAGATGCCATTAAGGGCAGACACGAATTGAGGATCCTTTCGCGTGTCTCTCAGGCAGACCAAAACCATCTGGAGAATTCTCGCCATCCTTCTTTACACAGGTGTGAGTCAAGATCAGAAGAAAAAAAAGAAATCAAGAATTCACAGGCACGAGTCAAGATCAAGAGAAAAAGATTAACCTCATGACCTACCAACAGGTGTCCATAAATGTGGACTAGATTGTGGTGCAAACCCAAGCCCCAGGGTCGAGTGGTTCTAAGGTTCGTGATAAAAATTACCCAGAACTTGAGATCATAATGCAAGCAGGGTTGGGCCTTCGGTTTGTGAGGATGCAACCGAAGTCTACAAAGTCGGACAATAGGAAAATTTGTATCAAAAAGATAATTAGTTAAATTGTGTTTAGGTTGGACATCCTCTGAGTTGTAAATGTCATAAGGGTCCTGGTAGAAGGTTGGTGATTTCAGGTAAATAAGAACCCTTAGACTCAGACTTCTACTTCCCCCAGAATTGGCTTCCCAAATTTTCATTTCCCAGCTCCTATCCTCCATAATCATAATTTTGGATACCAGGACCTCTTGCATGTTTTGCACCCCATTTAAACTATCCAAGTTTAAGATTTGTGGCTGAATCAAAATTGACATGGGTCCGGTGATCTCAGAAATAGAATCATCATTATGCTCAATGGGGTGTACAAGAGGAGTGAGACTACTGATTGAATCATCCATGAAGTTAGGATCTGAATCTTCTATGCTAGCCCTGATGGAATTAAAATCCTCAATTACTAGGCTATTAAATGATTCATCTAATTCCTCAGGTCCAGTTGTCTCACTAAAATTATTTTCCACAAACTCAGGTGAGACTTCACATAAAGATTCTTTACGTTCAGAATTAAAGAATTCTAGATCCGTATTAATATATATCTCAAGATCATATGCTATTCCTTGGTCCATAGAGGCATATTTTTCCTCATACCCTGGTTTCAGGGATCCCGGGTGAAGAAATCAATTCACCCTTAATTGGTTGCTCTAGACCAACTTGGACATCCTTGGTCTCATAAAATGTGTCCCCCTATAGATGCTTTAGCAGTTTCTAACATTGGCTCACCTAAAGGGGTTTCATCCTAGGAATCATCCCAAGATTAAGCTAAAGCAACCAAAAATTTCATCCTCAATTTTAATAACTTCCCAAGTAAAAACTCACCTGAGTCTTTATCTTAACATCTTGGAGCCAATCCAATAAATACTTCTTATGATCATCAATCATTTGAATCAAAGGCTCCAATTCTTCAGTATAGAGTGTTCGCTGAGCTTCTAAAGAATGATTGGTGTTCCTTAAGTTAGCCAACACCCTATCTTAGACCTGGTTCACCTGAACCAAATGGTTTGATTTAGGGTTGCGTGGGTTTGGATTTAGTCCAAGGGAGTCAAGAGATTGAGGTTCTTGGGTGCCTCCCTAATAATAGGTCGTTTCTGATTATTCATAAAGGGGTGGTGACCCATATGCAATGCAATCCTGGGGAGGGTAGGGATTCTAATCAACATATCCTTCTTGATTGTAGATTCTATTTGGTTGTCCATAAGAGGGTAGTGATCTATAATTAGTGTAGCTTGGAGAAGGATAAAATTCAAAATCATGGTGTCCAATGTTAGACCCTGAACATGGAGGTTTGGAATTGTATCCCAATCCGAGTTATCACAACTAATAAATGGTTGAGTACAGCACAGGTTCGGATAATAATCATCATATTGGGAATAATTTGTGTCAGGAGGGTAGGAGTGTAAATGTGTATAGAATAAGGAAGGATCCATGATGAAATGGGAGGAAAAGAAAGGTGCCATGTAGTATAAGCAATCAAATGTGTCCTTAGGTGGGGTAGCCTAAAGACTTACAGACTCTCAGAATCCATCTTGAGATGAAAGAAAAGATTTGGTCTACTTCTTTCCGGTCAATCCAGCTAGTTAGATAGAGGATTAGGGAGAAGATTCTTCTGTTGGCTTTAACCTCAACTTCCTTTGATACACTCCAACTACGGTCGTTTGACACTACTCCCCTAGCTAGACATCTGATGGATTGGTAGAAGTAGATTAATTGAAAATAATCTCAATCTGGGCTCCGAAGAGCGAGTCAAATGCTTAAGGCCAATGTTTACTCTATTTTAATTAGGCCTAGGTTTGAATGTGCTTAGGAATGTGAGGGACCCTTTATCTAGGTTGTTCCCTTAAAGATTAGTTTTGATATGTGTGCATGCACAATCAATGGTTTTCAAACAAGGTTAATTGATGATTCATCTTCTAGAGTTCAACATTGTTTAGTAGCTTTTAAGGTTCAACTTTAGGTTTATTCAATCAAAGTTTAGTTGGCACACCAAGTTTTCAATGTACAAGTGAAGATAGCTTCCTGTAAAACTCAAAAAGAATGTGGAATGCCTAGTTTAGTCCTAAAAGTTGAACCCTATGTGGCAAGCTACTTGATGAATCAGTTTTATCTTAACTGGGCAACCTAAACAACTCAATCAATTGGCCTCTTGAACCACTTGATTAAGGCACATAAGATGATTAGCCTAATCAGATTTCTACTCAATTTTGTGTATGAGGTTAGAGTGTACTAGGTCCACAGGTTCGATCCAGGCTAAGTGGTAGAATCAAGAAGAGTGCACCTTGGTGTGTGGGTGCTTAAGGTGTATGAGTTTAAATAAATCCCACAATAATTTTTTTTTTATGTGGCGGTGAGGTGGGTGGAGGTGGCAACCAAATAATCAATCTACCTTAAGGTTTATAAGATCACCTAGGTTGATTTTTGTTTGTGTTATTAGGTGGTGGAATGAAATCTAAGGGGTAGGTAGTGGAGATATAGTTACAGACCCTTCAACTACACTTTGCTCAAATCTACTACTTTTGCCCTCCTCGAGTGAGTACGTGCAATCACAATAAGAATGGAGAGAAGTGAGGTAAAAAATAAGTACGGTGGAAATCATGGGAAATCAAAGAGCATTGCCTCCCTGGCAATGGCACCAAAATGATGGGCGAGATTCATACGCATAAAAGATTGAGTTAAAAACCCATCATTGTAGTTTCGTAAAAATCCGCTATCAAATAAAATGTATAACTGAAACTCTGGTGACTCTCAAGTTGAACATAGGGAGGCGAAAGTTTGATTAAAAATTGCATTTAGAATTATTTTTCACAAAGCAGATTAGCTAGTTGAAATTAATCTATGCAAGCTTTTCTACTTAAAAAATAAATAATAGAAGAGAGAGATAGAATAATACAAAGAAAGAGAAAAATAGAGAGAGAATCAATATTTCATTATCACATGTCCATTACATCTACTTGCTACAACTAGAAAGCCGTAAAAAGAGAGGGATAAGAAAATCCTCCTTGACGGTTACTTGGAGGACGAGTCGCATTGATGGAGCGCCTGAACGTTGGGGATGTGATGCTGGATGAGAGAGAACAGAGCTAGAGGATGTAGAACAAAGTAGGGCGACGTTGCAGTGGGATTCGCTTCCTGAATGGTGGCGAGAAGACAACCATGGGATGCTTCACAAAGGCAGTTAGAAGATGGGAAAATTATTTTACTCTAGCTCTAGTGGAGCATCCCGGGTATGGGACCAGGTAGTAGAGCTTTGGGGGAGGTGAGAGGAGAAGACAAGGGATGAAGAAATGTGTGGTAGGGGTCGTCCTTTTATAGTTAAGTATATAGGGACAAAAAGGTCACTTAAAATATTTAAAATTAATATTTTGACCTTTAGTGATGTTTATGAGCATCACTGTAGATAGGCATTACTGAAGGCATGCGCTTCCATCTTTGCCGCTCGCTCCGCATCCAACAGCTCTCGTGTGGCCATGTCGACGCCGATCAACCATCAGTCGTCCGCCGCTCGATCACACCGCTGCAATCTTAGTTGTTCGATCATTCGATCAGACAGCTTAGATTGCAAAAAGCGTGCTTCATCTTCAAACACTACGTGCACCCACATGTGATGGTGCGTATGATCGTGTGTCATCACATGAGTTTGACATGATTGTTCATCTGGCACCTCTAGGCTCGCCACGTAGCTGCCATCGCTACTATTCATCACACATCCTATGGTTCAATTTCATCTTCGTCTTCTCTCGCAGATTTTATCTGCTCGCCATGAGTCGATTGCGCATTGTACGCTCATAAATGCAGCATGCAATTGCTACGCCAAGTCCAAATTGTCGCACTTTTGTTTTAAGGTTGCAATGCTCTCAGCTGATGGATGGAAATCTAATGGCTGAGATTAAGGGGTGCGGATGAAGGAGAGGAAGGTTGGTGACTGTGGGCTACTTGGGTTGCTCCAACTTGCCCATTTTCTAATGCTTGTAGATGGTGCCACGGATGTTAGATTGGGTCAATTTTTGTGTTGTTGTGCTATGTTTGTCGATCCGAACCTATCCGTCGAGGTGGATTTGTCGTACGAAGTCTGGATTTGCACCACCTTGACCCTTGACCTCTGATCTTTCTCAAATTACAAATGATGCTACGGAGGTCCAATTAGGGCGATCTCGTAGGCATTGAACTATAATCGTTGCCCTGATCAAATCCATATGGTTGGATCTTCAATCTAAGACCCTGAAATGATATCGCCTTGTCCCCTAGACACAAAAACGGCAAATTAACCTATATTTTGTACAAACTTATCTAAATGCAGAATGATGCATGTTATGCAATATTTATAATGCATGATGCTTCTATAGACCAAGGAACATGCATAAATAGGCACTTTAGGCCAATTAGATGTGTGCGCATCAAGATCCTCATTCGAGTTACCATAGAAATAAGTCTGAATCAGACTTATTATGTTCGGATTTAGCTCGCATGCATCTCCGCTTGCGGGAATCTGAACCTGAGGTGCCATGGTTAGTGTAGTCAGATCATAAAAGTCCTACAGTTCTCCTCGTAGTGGATGTTGCATTCTATCCAGAGTGTTTAAAATTCGACCTATGCTCTGTTGGTGCCACTCTTCAGATGCAGTGACACAGGCCTCTAGTTGGGCCAAAGGATTTTTGTCCTCGAGAGTAGGGTTTGGAATTGGGCTAGCCATTTTGGCTAACGAAGTGGATGGGTGAGAAGAGGAAGAAGGAGGTGATGAAAAGAGTCACCTATGATGCCTTGTTTTAGGTTCCCGAGGGCTAATTAATTTAGGTCTTAATGACCTTCTCCCTTGCATACACCAACTTCAAGGGTTGGTGCAGACAAGTCAACAAGGCAAAGGCCTTATAATCATATGTGGTCCATTAAGTCAGTGACTGGATTTTCAAGTTTGAGTTCAAATTTTTTGAGTTTATTTGTTATAAAATCAAAAGAATAAAATCCCTGTTTCCTAGGTTAACCAAGTTAGCTTGAGTAAGAGGAGACTAAACGGAAGGTTCTTCCTTTGGCTTACACCTCTGGTTCCTTGATACCCGTTAGCCACAGTCATTTGGCACTACATCGTAGGCTTTGACACTAGGTTTGACCCAAGAAATTGAGACTATTCGATAGTTAAATAACAAATTCAAGTTAAGGTATATATTTTTTTTTTCCTTTTGATTTACTTAACCCTAATTCCTATAGTTGACCTAATGGATTGCCCAAGTTTTTGAATAAATCAATGTTCAATCACGGTAGGTAAAGTGGTCAACCACATAATCAATCCTCATCTACTAGGCAATGGACATAATTAGGTCCCATTCAAATCAAGTTGGTCTCTAAATGAAAATCCTAAAGTTCCCAACCTAGGGTTTATGCAACTTCTAAGAAGCATAAATCAGACCACACATGCAATTCAGATTACTCTCTATGGCACATTTGGAATCCGAATAGTATGAAATTTAGGGAGTAGATTCCTTTACGGATTAGCTTTCTAGAGAGTATTTTTATGGACTTTTTTCTATTTGGAGTGATTTGATATTGAATTTATAACAACTCGGGGTCAGATAAGGCAAATAGAAATAGCAAAGAGGCTTTTACAAGAGATTTTGAGATGGAAAGACCTCTTTTACTAGAGAACTTTCATTTTTTTTTTTCATAAGCGACTAACTTAAGATTAAAAAAAAAAACCTAAGACCTAAGATGGAATGTGCACACTTGTTTTTGTCTTCACCCGCACTTGTGTGCGTGGATCCACTCTTTGATTCCTACACACCACAAAGCAAGCAAACACAAAGATATTAGAAATCGAGAAATAAAAAATCAGATTCGCCTCACCTCCTCGGAAACGACGCCATTTGTTTGTTCGATTTATGAGAAATATATTAGGTAAGTCCTAGTATAGCTGCAAAATTGTACCAAAATAAAAAATAACCAAACTCGTCGTGAGTCCTGGATGATCTCTGGGAAGTGATAATGACAAAAATGATTCTAATTTCTTTTCATCCCTATGTTTCTTTGCTTGCAAATCTAACCTAATTGACCTAGAATTGTAGCCTGGTTTCAAGGTTACGTAAATACATCTCGCCGGTGATGTTGTGCATGCAAATAACTTGGGTGTACGTGAGGAAGGAAATAAATGTGAATGTGTGTGTATCTGTGTGCACAACGTCAACTTTACAAACACTATCGACGGAGTTCGCGTTACTGCCATTTCATTTATGTGATTTTGTGCAATCATATTTTTTTATGTTTTTTGGTTTTTAAATTTTTTTGTTGGTTTCAAAAGAATAAGACTACCTAGAGTGCAAATCATACAAAATAGAGAGAACACTTTTATTTCATTGAATCATTCATATTTAAAAAATTACTATAGAGGAAAGCTTGTACACAAGAAATAAAATATACTATTAACAAAGCTAAACTAGCAGAATTCCATCCCATCAGGATTGCTCATAGAGCCGTTAGTGCTGGATGACGGTGGTGGCTAGACCAAGGGTATGGAGGCCTGTCTACAAGCCATGATACAGTAAGGCACTCCTAGAGCTCATGGAGAGTTTAGGTGCGCAAGTAGAAGAGAATATAAACTAGTTACTTGTAGAAATTAAATGCGAAATAAAGAAATAGAAGAACACTAAAGCTATGAGAACTAAGGGCACCAAGGGTGGTCTTTGGTGGCCATGTGGTTGCTGGTGGAAGGGAGGTTGGCCAACCACCAATGGTGGTGATAGATGACCCTTGGAGGGTGGTAGAGAATGCTTGAGGTGGAGGTGCTATGGACGGCTATTGGAGGGTCGAGGAAGATGGGTTTAGGTGGCCATGGGTGTTGTTTATATAGGAGAGGGGAGGCTTAGGTTGTCACATAGGGATTAGGGTTAGGGTTTAGGTGGTGCCACCTTGAAGTGGTCTTTGGTTGCCACCTTTAGAGGGGAGGGGGGTGAGGTGGTGTAGGCTAGGTTTTGGTGGAGTTGAGGGGCTTTTGATAAGGGTTTTTGTAGGTGGGGTTGTGTTGTGTTGGGCCCTAATTAGGTTAGGTTAGCCTAGGTCCTAAGTGGTTTAGTCTAATAAGGTGGGTCCTTAGTCTAATTAGGTGTGCGTTAGTCTAATTGGATTAAGGTAATCCAAATAAGTGTGTGTGTGTTCCTAATAGGTCTAGGTCTAGTCTAATCAGGTTTACTGAGCCTAATTAGACATGTATGGGTAGAGATGGGTCAATTGGGTCCTAGGTGGATCCAATTGGATTTAGGTGCACTCAATCAAGTAGGGATGCATCCAATTAGGTGTAGGCTAATTGATTGGGTTTGGGTAGATTCTAGTTAGACTATTATGAGCCTAATTGGATTAAGGTTAGCCTAATCAGGTCCAATTGGACCCAATTAGAACATGGTTGACCCAATTGTCTCAAATTTAGCGAGTTGTGGTTACTATGGACCTAGATAGGATTCTAAGGTGTGCATTGAGTTGTGCATAGGACTAGGGATATGGATAACGGATAATGGGAATCTAGATAACACTATCTAGGTTTTGGCTAAAGTGGGAGAAATTTTGGGTTGGGGATAGAGATATCCTAGGTGGAGGGTAATAGTAGGGATAGTGTGGGTAAGATCATGGATAGAAATATCCATGTTTTGGGTTTTAGGCTAAATTAGCCTAATAGTAGCATGGCTTAGGGATAGGAGAAGGGATATGGTTATCTTAAGGAGTATGAATAGGAATAAGGGTATCCTAAGTTCTTTATTTTATTTTCTATGTTTATTCGTGCAAGTAACTTAGTCTATCTCCTTTTTACTCTTTGTCTTTATTTTTTCTTTATTTCCAGCTTTATTCCAAGCTTCTGCTCTAGCTCTGCTACAGCTCCAGCTTCTATTAAACTTTTATTCAGTCTGAGGACATCTCCTGCGCTCCTTATTATCTGGAAATACAATTATTCACTAATTTAAAATAGCATTATTCTATAAACAACTAAGTAAAATAGTTATGATGCAAAATATGCAGCTTATGCATGTATTATTCTTAAATTAAGCTAGGATCTAACTCAATTTAGGTTGATTAAGTTTTATGATTGCTGTGCAATCACTTAACGTTTGAGCAAAACATCAAGATGTTGAGAGAAAATGTTTTAACAAGGTATGTCGTGGTAGATCTAACTTAACATTTATTTTGGTTAAACATCTAGATAGCACCATAGATATTCTAACATTTAGGAAAACAAATGTCAAGTCTTTTTTTCCTATAATGTAGGCTTCCCTTGCCCTGAGAGGCATTTACAGAGTTTTTGTGGGGTAGGAACTCATTTGCAATTGGCCTCCAATCCCACTAAAGATTGGATTATGCACACTTGAATCCTAAAAAATACTCAAAAATGGGCAAAAATTAACAATGTGATGCAAAGTACCGCTCAAAACAGGCATTCCCATGCACATCCCATATGAGTGGTTGCCTTATGCCCCAAGCAATGCCATCAATGCCTCACTTCCATATGCAACATGTGTGCAATGTAGAACACATGCAATGTCACATATGTGTTGCTACTGCTAATGCCCCAAGCTAGTTCTTGTGCATAGGGCCATATCCATAAGAAAAGTTAGCTTTTCTTAAAATAGGCCCTTGCGAGCGGTCCTTTTGTATTTTTTTTGAGTATTCAGCAAATACCTATATAAATGCAATTGAAAATTATAGTAATAAAAAAAATAAAATTGCATAAAATGAAATAAAAGATAAATTAAAATTAAATATAATAAATGTAAAATGCGTAGAAAAATAGCAAAGATATTCTTAGATAATTATGGAAAATTAGGGTTCACCACACCTCCATGCTTACTTTTGTTAATCCCATGCAAAAGCAAAATGGAATAAAATAAAGGCAAAAATCTTAACTCACTTTCACAGGAATAACGATTGCATTTACCACATGCAGCAAAGCTTTAAACCCTTAGGTTTCCCTAGTAGAGGAGTTGTAGTCTCTTGATGGCATGCAATTGACACACCCATAAAGTCAAAAACAAAAATTGCGATAAATGCACCGAAGAGTTTGAGTTAGGGTTTTATTAATGTCAAGAGGCACAATCATCATTAATCATGGTAAATATATGTCAACTCTCAAACATGAAGAGTCAATAGCTTCCTAGTATTGACCATAATATAAACGACCTTCTCCCTTTAAACATCGATCAAGAATAATTTGTTATGGTTAAGAATCCACCCAAGGTTTGGATAGAGATGAAGGTCTAAGCATCTGTGCTTATGAAAACTAGCTTAGCAAGTGGGCAACTCTCTCTAGAAAATTGGCTTCCAAAAAGAACTCTCTAGAAAATCAAGCTTTCATTAGGGCATAAGTCTGCCTATTACACCAAACATCCTGAATGTGCTATGACTACACACTATCTCAATATTGTTGTTGCAAAAACATAAATGGATAGCCAATTTTAAACCCTAGAACCTAAGAACATATTTATAAAATCTTTTGTATAGTGGTTAGTAAGGGTCGAATTCCACATGGAGGTACAATAGATTGTGAACTTTTCCAACATGTGATTGAATTAGAATTGAACAATTTGCAAATTTACAAGATCAAAAGGGAAATGGCATTCACAAGAAATCAAGACTCTACTCTTGCTCTGTTGATCGAAATGAAGGTTTGAGCACGAAAATGCTTTCAAAATAAAATGCACTAGCTAGGACTGAGTTTTGGAACACTATCAATGACAAAATTAAACTTTAATATGCCTAGAAAAATTACCTAAATAATTACTATGGAAATTGAAAAAAAAATTAAGCGTACTCATGTGATGAAGTAATGATATAAATGTGAACTAGGTGCAATTTTAAGCTATGCTACAGCTAAAATGCGAACATCAATAATATTTAAACTGTGAATAAAAAGTGGAATACAAACCAAATAAAAATTGACAGTTCTACTGAGATGGAATGGGCTCTATGACAATGAAAAACACAAGTAATGTATGACAAAGGAGTAATAATGATAATGAAAAAAAATTTGCAAACAACATCGATGCTTCAACATCAAAATGTATGCTCGACCAATGATAGAAGGGGACAACAAATAATGGCATGATGGTGGTGGTGGTGTGCCAAGTAATGGCTTCGGTGGTGACAATGGCATGATGATGGTAATTGGTGGTGGTGGCATCATGGTAGACCTACATACCAAGGAACAAGGAGGAGAGAGCTTATGGGGAGTTTGATACTTGAGAATTGCATCTAGAAAATTCAAGGCCCTTCACCTTGGATGATGACTCTAATTTATAGATTGTATGGTGAAAAGAATATAGGGAATGTGAATCAAAATATTAAAGATATCAATTAATAAATGAGTTAGAAAGGGAGAATAAATGGTTAATCAACAAAATTGGAGGGAAGGTGCTTTCGGTGAGAAATAATGTTTGCTATGGGTTATCCATCCATAAAGCCCATCTTGATTTGGTCATGAAAGTAATTGTATAATAGTTGTGAATGGGAGAATGTTTTCTAGAAAAAGAAATCATGGCCAAGAAATGGGTCATTAAGTGCATATTATTTGACTATTTAAGAGTTAGTGTACAATTCTTGTTAGATTTGGATGAGTTGTGTGCATTGCCTAAGGTATGTGTATTATCTCTATTAAATGTCATCCAATTAATGGGAATGATATGGTCTCCTTTCTTAATCATGCTTGCTGAGCATTGAAGGGATAATTGCATTTAATGTGGCTTATAGAAAAAAATATCTAGATCGATGCTTGATGATGATGTTTGAGTGACTTGCGCATGAAAGGGAATTGCAATAATATTAGAAGTGAAATATTTGTGCTTCACCTAAGTGTATATTCATATTTTCAAATCTAATAGTAAAATTAGCCAATCCAACTCTTTCTAACCTAAGAAGAATCACAATTAAGTTATTTAAGTGCAAATCCAACCTAACTAATCCCTTGAATTCATGATTTATCACATCCCACTTTGGATTTACCTTAGTACAAACTGGAGCCATTTCCCTCTATATCACCATGGAAGGCCCTACACTCTGGCACCTCAAGATACTGCTGTAAGAGGCATATTCCTGGTCAAACCCTACACTCCAATGCCTTACAATGATGTTGTAAGAGGCATCCAACCATATTTTGAGTAATGAATAGTAAAACGTATACATTTCTTTTTCCTCCTTTTCTCTTTACAAATAATAAGGGACTCCTCCCAAAACTTGGTTCAAGAGCATCTTTTTAGTGCTAGACACTAAATAAGTGAGCCTAATTTTGATGTTAACAAAATAAGCTATATTATTTGGATGAGCCTAACTATTGTGATGCAAAGCTTAAAATGATCTACAAAGATGCTTCAAAGATGAAGGTAATGTGAAGGCATACTTAATGCTGAAGGCAATGTGATATGCTTCAAGAAGATTAAAACTTTGCTCATGTGAAGCTTTATTTCTATTTCTAGAAGTGTTGTTAGAGAGCCATATGCATTTAACATACACTTTGCACCTCTTAGGATTATGAAGCTAAGTTAAAAATACTTAGAAATCTTTCAAAATTTGTTTTAATGAAAAATTAACTGATTAAGAACATTTAAACAAGTTCTAGACTGTTAGTTATTCGTTTAATAACTCCCCTTAATAAAAGCAAGCAAGATTCAAATCATTCATCATTCAAAATAAAAAATTTAATAGATTAAGAGAATTGGTTAATTAATTAATCTCAATTATAAGAAAATGGATCAATCAATTGATACTGTAAATTAGTCGATTAAGAGACCAAACAAAAAGTTTCAGAGTGGTCTTAATCAATTAACTTTGTCGATTAATTGATTAATTTTGTTAAATTGAGCTTTGAGCCATAAAGTAATAGAAAGAAATTAATCAATCAATTTCTTCAACATTAATCAATTAAGAACAATGCCTTAATTGACTAATATGAGGTCTAATTGATTAATTTAGGGATTTTTGCTATGAACATATTCTTCTTAAATGCACCTTTTTTTATTCAAATTGAAATCTTTATGAAATGATTTTTAAAAGGTTCATAAGCCTAAAATAAGTCTATAAATACTTTATGAAGGCCTTGGACATGGACATGCCATCTCTCTCACTTGCTATTGGTTTCAAACACTCTTGAGAGATTTATTGGATACATAGTGTTCATTTTCTCATATCCTACTTGTGAAGAGCTTTCGTAATTTGCTTCCCATGACCAAATTCTAGTATTTCAAATTTAGGAAGTGCATGGGAGTATTTTATAAGTCCTATCACATTCATACACTTGCATATTGGCTTTATAAGACTTGTATTCTGTTATTGTCAGTTTTATTGTATTATTAGGTACCTAAGGTGTAGGTTTTCTATTCTTCTTCATGGAAGAGGAGCAAAAACCTCTTTCGGTCTATCCAAGAGGGCTATGTTATAATTAAGGTACACTTCCTTTGATTTTATGGTGTGGTTACTGAGTCTTAACGGTATTAGGGGCAAAATCCTAGATAGAAAACTCTAGTTAGAGGTTCTCCTCGATTCGGGTTCCCTCTCTAAATCCTTGTGTCTATTTTTGGTTGGTGATTATTTTATTGATTATTTATTTTCTTTTAAGCACAAATCACCTCCCTTCTTGTGCCAATTTCACATCACCTCAATGGAAATATGTTGAGACTAAGTTACAAAGTTAGTATCTCGAATGCTCTACATCTAGAGAGCATTCCTAGTGTAACATACCTATGAGGGTCTCAAGATTATATCTGAAATTAAGTCCAATTCTAAAGGTTAAACCCTCATATCTCATGCCTCTTAGAGGAGTTATCTTTCTATTACTAATCTTTCACAAGTTAGCAATGTGTAAGTGTAAACATGACATACTCAAGCTTCAAAAACATCCAAACTAAAGAGTGAATGAAAACAAGTCATATATTCCTACCATGTCAGCTTAATACCTCAACTAATAAGACTCTCCTGAAGGACTCACTAGTAGGTCAATATTTTACTAAATACTTGATCTAATTAAGTCGAAAACTGATCTAAAGAGTTTAGGTAACAATACCTCAAACACACACACCTATGATCAGTGACTCTTGAAAACTTTGTATTATCATCCTGAACTAACTCAAGACTCCCAAAATTTTCAACAAAACTTGGGCAAAACTGCTTCAAAACTTCTTTTTCTTGAAAAATCCTAAAAGGCTACAAAATGAGCAAAAGTCATACAAAAATATTAGAAAAATGGAGACAAGATGAATATTACTCAATGAAAAAGAACTCTCCTCCACATGCTTATTTCATGCAATGTCCTCATTATACAACCGTAATATGCATGAGAAAAAGAGAGATATTACTTGAAAACCTCTAAGCTATGGCATTGAACTACAACAGGCTCCAAGAGTCTACAAAAATTTACTTAATAGGAGCCAACTGTATACAGCCAAAATTGTGTTGAATTGCCTGCCAACAAGCACGAAGTTTAATGTCTTTAAACAAACATAAGGTGTCTTAAAGATCATATTTCGAAGACATAGGTGTAATTTAAGAATAAGTGTAACAAAATGGTCTTACAAAAGAGGTAGCTGAGAATATTGGCAAGCTGATGATGAGACATTATACCAAATGGTCACCAAACGAAATCAACACAAGGAATTTCATGGATTACCCTGAGTGGTTTAAGAGGTGAAAAATTATAAGTAGCAACCTCTCTAAAATCAGAAAATGTAGGATAACAAGGATCCTTGATAGTGACCACGGTTCTTAAAAATTTATGCTAGGTAACTTTTAAACCCTGAATTGTGAGAATATGTCTACAAGCATAAATACATACACACCATTCAATCTTTATGTGAATCAATATTCAAAACTCCCACCACTTGATGGCTTTGGGTACACAATTCAACCATTCACTAAGCAAGTCCACCCTAGATACCTTGTTGATACTGGTGCAAAAATTCCAGTTATGTGACATTTGATCTTTAAGATCATTATGGGGAACATCAAATGCGATTTCATCAAGTGAAGTATCAACAAGTTTCATGATTGCAACAAATGACTTGAATTGGGTTTTGGACTCAAGAGGAAGTTATTCATATGTAATTCTCAACAAGGCATCTATCTCATGCATATCATCCTCAATTGATTTCATAAAATCATTCACAATGTAAAATGCTTGGATGCATTTACCTTCCTCCCTAAAGTGGCCACATTCAATTTTAAAATTTTCATTTAATTGTATACTTAGTGCCATGGATTGATCATGGACTTGAATATGATTGTGACCTCCCACATCAACTATTTTATCATGTGGTTTCATGCTAGGGCCCCATTAACTGGATCCTCATGACAATTATAGGATTCAACCCTATAACAAGATAAGTGATATCCTCAATTAGACCCTTCATTTCCTTATTTGGATCCTCTTTTTAACAATATTCCAAATCCCATTAATCATAAAATTCTTTTTCATGATTGACATCCCCTAGAGATTCACCATCCAAAAGATCGGGGCCATACTAAGGAATTGGCAGGTATCCTGACTCAATATCATCCCAATTAATTATATTTTATTCCTCATCAAGGGATGTATCGATAATATGACACAAATTAGGTATCCTCAGGTCTTAGATCTATTATTGTCCTAACTCTCATTTAGTAGGGATGGTACCTACCTCATTTGTTCTTAAAGTCATATCAAACTTTCATTGTGGGAGTAAAGGATATTATTAGTCATTTCTTATGCTTCCTTAAATATTTGCTCCATTTTGTCTAGTGATCCCATAATATCAGAAAGTAATTGAGTCATTTCGTTTTCCCCATCATTGTTTAGATAGGCATCATGTGGTGGTTCATAAGGGAACTGGGTCAAGACAAGAAATTGACATAACTCCACAAAAGTTTATAGGTAATTCCTTCAATAGGGATTATATGAGTTATCATTAGGCATGCATCCATTGTTGGGGCATTTAAGTTCAAGTTGTTAGTGAGTGTTGAATCCTATTTCAGGGTTATTGGTCAAACTAGAACCCAAATCACATTGTTTCTATTGGTTGGGTGTATGCAATCTAAATCTAAACTCTTAATTGTGTTCAAGTCGTGGAGTCAATTTTGAATTTTGACTCACATAATGATTTTGATAATCATTAAATTGGAAGTATTGTCCCCTAAAATGAGGGTAAATTGAATTACAATAAGCCATATTTCTACATCGTCTCTCACTAATCTACCTAGTGAAGAAAAGAGATATAATGACAATAACACACCAACCAACCATGAAAATAAGTTTTTTATTTTCATAAGAATGTGAGAGAACAATTTAGAAAAGTGGTTACAAGATCCTAATCTAACCTACCAATCTATCCTTATGTGTGTGAATGAGAAAGCAAAAATTAAAGTATGCAATCTCAGGAATAAAATGCACATGTATAGTATTACTAATTGGTAAAATAACTATTGTGGCACAAGGGCCTCTCTTATAAGCAAAACCAAACATGAACAATCAAAGAGGACTTATGCGAAATACACATACCTAGTCTATTGGATAAATTCTCTTATGACTGCTCATACTAAGCCCCAACCAACAAATACCACAAATAGTAGGCCAAATCAACTTGAAAACCTCAATAAAAACATGTAGGATAGTGAATCGTTAAACTATGAAAATAAAAAATAGAAGATAAGGCAGAGGAGGGCTCAGGGCGATGTCAGACGGGCTCGGGGCAACAACAGGCGGCATCAGGGAGGCGATTGGTAGGATCAAGGAAGATGAAGGATGGACAACTTGGAGGTCGAGGGCATGGAGGCGGAAGGAGAGGAGGGACTCTGATATGCATGGTAAAAGGGTGATGGAGGCGAGGTGGACTGATAGAAGGGGCTCAAGGGAGAACGGCAGGATCATGTGTTTCCGGCACCAGCGACAGGGACATATGGCGGTTACTTGCCGATCTCCCATTGTGTGTTTAGAGTGCGGGGGATTTGGTCACAAGAGGGATTCGTGCAGAGGTCTTGGGGGGCAGATGAAAGACCCTCTTTTCTCGCTCTCTAAAATTTTTAATTCTAGGGTTTTACAGATGCTTCCACCGCCCCCATCTTCGCATAGCTTTGGGGGACATACGGTTGATGTGGAGGTACCTATGATAGAGAACATCAAAATGGCAGAGTTGGTATTGCGTGGAGAGCTGATCAGAGAGGTTATGACCGGGAGATCGACATCGGAGAATGTGCGCAATCTGGTAAGCTCTCTTTCCCCTTTGACCAATTCCTGGCAGTTTGCCTTTTTGTCACCTACATGATTTGTGCTGTTTGGGATGATGGATGTTGAGAGGCTGCGATTTCAAACGTCTTGCAATGATGGCCTAATGGTGATCTGGAGATTGGTTTCTCCCTTTGATGGAGCCCTGTCGGAGAGGCCACCCTAGAGAGTGGGTTCCAGGTCGGGAAAACTTGAGATCAAGGGTTACCTTTGCATCTGAGGTCGAAGGAGGTTGTAGCATCCATGATATCAGGGTTTGCCTCAATGGCAGAAGATGCGATTGTAGGATTGTTGGAGGGCGATGTGCGCTTGCTAAATGTGATGGTCGATGTGTTTGAAGCTAGCTCAGTCCCTGACAGATTGATTCTGAGGTGTGGTAGGAGTTCATTGCTGTTGTGGCTGAGGTTCATGGTGGGTAACACTATAGCGAGGAGAGATAAGTCCTCTGAATCTGAAGCTGTTGAAGAGGCAGTTGCGTAGGACGTGTGTAGGGCTCCATCTGAAGAATTCCCCTCTTTCAAAAAATGCAAGGACCATCATTTGGGGGAAAGGGGGAGGTAATGGATGAAGCGAAGGAGGAATCAATTTGGGTGGAAGCATCAAGGCCAACATCTGTGGTGGCAGGGAATGAGCTACCGGACGGTGAGGATGTTGAGGGGCAGGGGGTACAAGAGACTCAGCTAGATTCCCTGAAGGATAAACAGGATCTGCAAGAGATGGAGGGTCTTAAATTTGATGGTGGTTCTTGTGCTAAATTTGTTAAGGGCAGATCACCTTATAGCCTCAGACAGAGGAAATCAAAGGCTGACCTACTGTCGGATGAAGACAAGATTGCAGAGATTATGCAAGTATGGAAGTGTCAGAACCTTAGGGGGGAGGGATCTCATGAGGATAGATGAGAATCCTCACTTGGAATGTGCATGGGCTGCGCGACAAAAGCTGGAGGGCTTCTCTGATGAGATATTTGAGAGTGTGGGGGATCATTCAAGAGGCGCACATTGAGAATAACTCTGATAAACTATGGTATGACTTGTTGGCTACGGGGACGAATGACTGTGTGAAGGTTAACACACAGGGTAGATCGGGGGCACTACTATTTGGTGGAGAAAGGTGTGGGCACAATGTTTGGAAGTTCACAAGGCCAGGCACATGTTGACTTGCAAATTCCAAACTCACCAGGGGCATGATTGTATTTTGGTTACTGGGGTATATGGCCCCTGTGTTGCTTCTGCTAGGCAGGAGTTGTGGGAGGATTGGGCTGCTGCGGCTGAACTGGTGCAGGGGGAAGCATGGTTGATAGGAGGTGACTTGAACTGTGTGCTAACAGGGGCAGACAGGCCCATTGGTGACACAAATAGCTCAGCTATTGGCTTCTAGATGGTGGTTCAATCTCTTGAACTGAGTGAGTACCCTTCTTCTGGTGTTGAATTTACTTGGTGCAATGGTAATGGGTTGTTATCCAAAATAGATAGATTTTTTGGGAATGTGAACATACTGGAAAGATTTCAGCTGTTGACTGTTAGTGGCTTCGATCGACCCTTCTCTGATCACAACCCTTTGGTTTGGGATAGTGGGGAAGAAATCCAAGTCAGCTCATACTTCAAGCTTAGAGGATCATGGCTGAATGAACTGGGGTTCTATCAGATGGTTAGTTCTTGGTGGCAAGCTAGAAAGGTGGAGGGCTCTGCTACTATCAAATTGGCATCCAAGCTGACTGCTTTGCGCACAATCTTAAAAGAGTATGGCACTGCTGTGAACACGATAAGGCAGCAAAGGAGGATAGAGGGTTTGAGTAACATTCAGGAGCTAGACTCTAAGGAAGCAGTAGGTCCTTTATCAGAGGAGGAGCTTGCAGATAGGAAGATGTGGCAGGGTGTGGTATTGGATGAGGATCTTAAATAGGAGATCGATTAGAGGGAGAGGTCAAGGCAATTATGGCTTAAAGGGAGAGATGCCAACACGAAATTCTTCCATCTTCCAGCTAGCTCTCGGAGGCGTGCAAATTTTATCTCTTCTATTCTCAGAGATGGACACAGGATCTCCTCCATTCAGGAGATAAGGTCAGAAGCTATCAAATATTATAGGGATGCCTCTCGGGCAATTAAGAGGGGGGAATGGAGAATGGCAGGAAATGATGCGCCTGGTGTGACAAGTGAGCAGGCTTCTCAGCTGACAGCAACCATCACTAAACGTGAGACCTTGCAGGCAATTAAAGAGCTTAATATGGAAGGTTCTCCAAGCCCTAATGGGATACAAGTTTTCTTTTATAGAGAGATATGGAATGTCGTGGGCAAGGAAGTGATGGAAGTCATTAGAGAGTTTGAGAAGGGAAAAGCTGGTTTTGAAAAGATCAATAAATCATATCTATTCTTACTGCCTAAGTCATTGGGAGTAAGAAGTTTTCAGACTTTAGGCTGATCTCACTATCAAATTCCATCTACCTTGTAGTGAGCAAGATATTAGCTAACCTGTTGAGAACTGTTTTGCAGGGCCAAATCCATCCAGTGCAATCTGCCTTTCTGCCCAATAGATCACTCCAAGAATCCTTCATTTTGCTCAGGAAATGGTGAGTGGATGGCATAGAAGGAAGTGCAAGGCATTCATGTGGAAAGTTGACTTTCAAAAGGCATATGATTCGATTCTTGGTCGTATCTCTGGGAGGTATTTAAAAGGAGAGGATTCCCTCTTTTGTGGATCTAATGGATGAAACGTTGTATCACAACTGCCTCCTCTCCACTGATCAATGGGAAGCCATGCAGTGTTTGGATTCAACCACAATGTAGGGCTAGACAAGGATGCCCTCTAGCCACCCTGATCTACTTGAACAAGCTTGAAATTGAACAAGGAAAAGTCTACTTTGATATGTTTTGGCATGAATGAGTAGGAGCAGAAGGAGTTGGAGAATACATTGGGGTCACCTCAAGCTAAACTACCAATGAGGTACCTAGGACTGCCATTGAGAGCTGCAAAGCTAAAGAAAAATGATTGGAATATCTTGTTTGATAAGGTCTCTAGCGAGTTGAAAGGCTGGAGTAGTAAATTCTTATCAAAGGGTGGAAGATTAATCCTCCTTAACTCTATCATAACATCCATCCTGATCTTTTACTTTAGCATTTTTAAGGCCCCGAAGTCTATTTGGAAACATTTGGATGTTATAATGAAAAGATTCTTTCGGAAAGGAGCTGGCCATGAGGGTGGTTTTATGCAGTCCATTAGATGGAATAAGATTTACAGGCCAAAGGAGACAGGTGGTATGGGGATTAAGGTGCTCAAGGAGTTCAATGAAGCCCTCCTGATTAAATGGGCCATCAAGATTCTGGACTGCAAGGAGGATTTAGTGGCAGACTTAATCAAAGATAGCTATGGTGGATCTAATAGTGCTCTGAAGAGGCTACAACCAGTGAAACCTTCCCCTTTTTGGTGATCAGTTACCCTTGCAATTAGCAACAATTGGCATCTACTGCAGCCTAGACTTGGAGATGGCAGTGATTTCAATATGTGGAATGAGCATTGGTCAGGTTTGGGGATTCTGATAGATGCATACCCAAGGGCTTATGCTGCTGCTGCAGATAAGGAGGCTAAAGTCAGCAGTCTGTGGTCTGCTGTAGAGGGATGCTGGAGGCTGGAAGGATAGGAACAATGCAGATCTGGCACTCAATTATGGGAGGATAGGCAGAACTTGACGGCTAGACTACAGTAGGTGCGTCCTAGGTTAAATGTGGCTAATACTTATGGCTAGAATGGGGTCTTTTCAGTGCAGCAGGCCTATGAGAAGATCATCAGTTCAAACACTGAGATGGAGAATTACCCAATTGACAGGATAATATGGCTATTGAAAATCCCCTTGAAGGTTCAAATTTTCTTGTGGCTTTGCAAACGGGAAGGCCTGATCACTAGTGATCTTAGACACAGAAGAATGGGGACTACTTTGAATGCTTGTCATCTCTGTGGTTTACATACTGACAGTACGTCACATATTTTTTCCTCTTGCTTGGTCACAGACAAGATTTAGAGTACAATTTTCCTAGAACCTTTTCCCACCTAGGATTCCCTTTGGTAGAGGTTCGTTACTCCTGGACGGCCATATAGGGGTATGGCTGCCATTCTGTGGTGTGTATGGAGGGCACGAAATGAAAAGTTTTTTCAGGAGAGACTGGTTAGATGTGAGAAAATTGTAAATAAGTGCTAGTACCTCATACACAGTTGGGGATCTATTTGGTAATGTTTTGTTTGATCTGAAATATATTGCCCTCCGGATTGCTATCGTTTAACGATAGCTTTCCTCACTGTTTGAAAAAAAAAAAAAACAGAAGAGAAGGGTTAAAGGAAAGACACAGGGGGTTGAGAGAGATGGAAGAGGAAAGAGCAAGAAAACTATAGAAAACAAACAATGAACTTTATGGTCCACCAACCACAAAAGAGGAGAGAGAGGGATGGAGAGTATAGTCTAGTCCAAATGTAAGAGAAAATAGGAATAGGAAACTCTCTCTTACGAAAAAGAAAAAATAAATCCTAAACCTAACTAATCAAGATGCCAATGTGAATCCATGAATGCAATGCGCTCTTAATCCTCCAAGAACACTCTTCATAGTCCACTTGTGTTTGACACTTTTGGTATATATTCTCCAAGAAGACATATCTCACAATCACAATGCTGGAGAAAATAAGGCCTCTTATTGAAAATAAGAACCCTGATCTCTCTTACATAAGGAGTATGGACACAAAATTACATAAGAAACCCAACTAGGAGTATAAAATTGGCTAACAGGAATATATAATTGACTAGGACTCATGATGTGCATACATCTAAATATCCAAAAATGTTTATAAATGTATGTTCTTAGTGTCATATTAGAATCATGCATTGTACTATCTATTAATGCATGTTCTTAGTATCATATTAGCATCATGCATTGTAAATATTACATAACATGCATAATCATGCATTTAGGTCAAATTATATAAATTGTATAGTAATTGTCTAATTTTATGGCTAGGGATAGGGTAACTTTTAATCGGGACCTCAGATCAAAGATCCAACTGCACAGATCTAATTAGGGCGACAATTGGAGTTCATCAACTCCAAGATCACCCTAATCAGACATCCATAGCACCAGATATAGTTTGAGGAAGCCTAGAGATCAATGGCAAAGATGGTGTCAATCCACACTTCAGACGACAAATCCAACCTCACGGATGGGTTTCGATCGACGATCGCAGCCAAACGGCATGAAAATCGATCCAATCTGACATCCGTGGCACCATCTACAATACACAGAAGATGGACGGCCAAGATGGCACCAAAGTGGCACCATCTCAGTCGCCCAATCAGCCCTAAGACCCACCATTGCATCTTCAAGGGCTCTTCATTACGCGATCCTAGCAGTTGGATCTTGAGCCAACAGCCAGGAATTACTCAGAAGCACCTGCTCTCATCTTCATAAGGCAAAAGGTGCGGATGATCTGGGCCGTTGGATCTTGATCCAACGGCCACAGGCACGCGTGCCTAATTTCTAATGGCAACAAAAAGCCAGCCGTAGTGCAGTGGTTGAGTGCACTTGCGCGAGTGCAAGGCACGGGTTCAACTCGCAATTAGAGGCGCACGTGCATTTTATCTCGACGACACGATTAATTGCGAACGACCTAGATCTCCCGATCGGGCACACACACAATTGGATGCCTCACATCATGCCCAATCGCACGCGCAGGTGCATGCAGCTAAAGCAGGCGAGGAGCGATCTGGGCCATCCGATCTCATGATCGAACGGCTGAGATTTCTTGGACGTACGCTTGGCATTAAGGACTAGGAGAGGAGGAGGCATGCACAGCGCCCGTACGTCGCCCACGATCAGGCCTTCAGTGATGGATAAATCCGTCACTAAAGACCTAATTTTAATGTTTTGAATATGGAATGACAAAATTGCCCCCAATCCTTGAAATTATAAAAGGAGACCCTTACCCTACAAAAATTCTCATCCCTTCCTTGACCTCTCTCCCTTTCCAAAGCTCAAGAGAAGCTTGTTCCACACCTAAGATGCTACTCTAGAGCTAAATCCAAGTTTTCTCGCCCCCGGTTTGGAAGTGGATCCCACGACGATGACGACGTGCTGCCTCGTTCCCACTTCATCCTACTTCTTCCTCCTTCCCATTCCATCCTCCATCTTCCAGGCATCGCTCCATCCGGCTCATCCTCCAAGCATTCGTCGAGGAGGATAACATCTCTCTCCCTTCTTTTAATCCCTTTCTAGAATAGAATTTTCCACTTTCTTATTGTAATCATTTCTCGCTTTCTAGTTGTAAAAGTAGTATTATTTTATCAAGTGATTGTTCTCTCTCTCTCTTATTGTTTATGTCAATTCCATTATAATTATCTCATTTTCAAGCAAAAATACAAAAAAATATAGTCGCGGATTTAAGATCAATGTAGCCTCCTTGTGCCTGACCCAAAATTTCTTTATGAATTTCGGTAAAATTTTATCTATTGATAGATTACTTCGCAAATCGTACTACAACGATGGGTCTTTCAAATCCAACTTCGATCGCGTAGTTTTCCGCATTAAACATTTTGGCACCGTTGCCGGGGAGGCAATGATTTTCGATTCTCTTTCTACATTTTGTGCATTTTATTATTTTCTAACTTGCTTTATTTCTCATCGATTGTTTTGCAGGTACCTTAATAGGGGATTTTCAAGTGATAGATCGGAGTAAAGTGCAGTTGAAGACAACTGTAAGTGTTCCCCATTCTTCTGCCTCCATAGATTCCATTTGACAACATTAATTCAAGCCCCCAATTAACCTAGGTGTTTGCATAAATTCAAGGGTTAGTTTGGTTGTTTGGATTTCCACTCACATTCATCTCACCCTCATATAAAAAACTTAACAAAAAGATATTTCTTGTGGGATAAATCAACATACACACTACATGCACCCACATTCAAGGCACAAAACCTAATTAATTTTTATCTACTCAACCAAATTTTGATGTGGAACCGGTACACATAAATCAATGTATAAAAGAGTAGAAATCAGCCTAGGTCAATCATTTTGTGTACCTAACTTAGTGGTGCAATTTTGGCCAATTGTTTGAGTTGTTTGGGCCGCACCACTTAATCTAAAATCAACTCACAAAGTAGCTTCCCCTTAGGGTTTTCATTTTTGGTCAATACCAGGTACTCCACTTTACTTTTGATTTCAAAAGGGAAAAGATCTTCACCTGTGCTTGAAAATCTGGTTTTCTTTGAAACTTGATTGAATAAACCTAATTCGAAACCCTAAAAGCTACTTAAGCAAGATTTGAACCTTAAAATCCACTCATAAAAAATAATCTTGCTTGAAAACCCTGGTTGTGCATGCACTCACACATATTCAATCAATCATTAAGGGCACAACCTATCTTAAGGGCCCAGCACATTCCATAAGCACTACAATCCCAGGCCAAAATAAAATCAAGTAAACGTTGGCCTTAAGGACTGATTCGCTCTTCAGAGCCCAATCTAAGATTGTTTACGATTAACCTACTTGTACCAATCAATCTGATGTCTAGCTAGGGGAGTAGCATCAGACGACCGTGATTCGGGTGTACACTAGGAACCGAAGGTGCAAGCCAAAGGAAAACCTTCTCCCCAGTCTCTCCTTCTAACTGGTTGGATTGATTGGATGCAAGAAGAGTAAATCGTCTATAGTCTTAAGGCAGATTCTGAGAGTTTGTAGATCCTTAGGCTACCGTACTTAAGGATAGGCTTGTTTTGTTGTGATGCAGGGTTCTTTTCCCTAGTCCTTCCGACCTCTTTCTAGTTTATGTTGGGAAGGAGGTCATTGAATCCCTGATTGGAAGGACCACTAGCATATTCTAGGAGGCGTAGATTGGATTTTGGCCAAATTGATCCCATGGCCGATCAACAACCTCCTCTACCTCAGAATCCACAGGAGATGTTTCGAAGGCAGCTGGAACAAATGTAGAGAATGCAAGAATGGTTCCAGATAATGCAAGGCACTCAGCCCTTAAATGATTTTTATGGTCCTTCAAATTACGGGGAACATCCGAGCATCCAGATTCCTGGCGGAGACGTAGAAATCAAGCCCCAGGTGTTAAGCCTGATCAAAAACTTTCATGGGCTTGGCTCTAAAGACCTGTTTCAACACTTAGTGGACTTCACCACTTTGGTCCAGACCACCAAGGCACAAATGAAGAGCAAATGATCATGAGGTTCTTTCCCCACTCTCTTACGGATAAAGCTGCTCATTGGTACAGGACCATAGGAAGGTCGATTGCAACATGGAATGATCTAAAATCAACTTTCCTGAAGAAATTCTTCCCTGTCGGACGTACCAATGCTCTAAGACGAGAGATTACAACCTTCACCCAGCGACCGGGGGAGCAGTTTCATGTTGCCTGGGAGCGATTTCAGGACTTATTGCGGAGGTGTCCATACCACAAGGTGCCGAAATGGCATCTCGTGTAGATCTTCTACCATGGGTTAACTGAGCAACTCAGAAATCATGTGGACATTTCTCATGGAGTCAATTTCCTCAACAAAGACGCAGATAGCGTGCACGATTTATTTGAGGAGATGAGTGAAAATTCAATCAATCATGCCTCCATGGATACTTTTAACCGGTCCCAACAGCCCTAATCTAATGTTAATGAAGTCCACGACTCTCGTTCATTCTATGTCGAATTGATTTGCAATAAACTACATATGGTGGACTTGGTTACTAAAAGAATGGAGCAATGGATGTCAGGAAACTCAATGAACAATTCTTGATCCACTCAATCCTAGAATTCAAGATTCCATTCATCATGAGCTTCTTCTAGATGGGAGTTCGCGGAACAACTCGATGTGGCTCAACCTATGAGCCAACATTGTTCGGAACCGTATGGGTTCCAAACTGGGGCCTTTGATCCTAGTTTCTCTGAT
Organism: Thalassia testudinum; assembly: GCA_037157565.1. NCBI lineage: Eukaryota > Viridiplantae > Streptophyta > Magnoliopsida > Alismatales > Hydrocharitaceae > Thalassia > Thalassia testudinum. Next base: position 12,384,869 of record JAZHRO010000036.1, read on the forward strand.
CCCTCACTTTCTTTCTCTGCATCCTCACCCTATGAGGATGTCTATGTTGTATAGGAGAACGTTAGGTTCAACCCTTACTCCAATGCTTATAATCCGGGTTGGAGGAACCACCCTAACTTCTCTTAGAAATCCCGGAGCAACAGACCCAATTCCAACCTAGCAACTATGCTCCGCAAAGACCAATGGGTTAGGGTCAAGCTTACACTTATCTGCCCCCGAATTAGATCAATCAGCTAGCCTGGAATGCCTGTCAACCCGTAGGGTAGGTTGATTTGAACTGACAGATGATAGAAATGCAAGGATTTATGCTCCAGCTCATGTAGCAAATGAGAACTTTGCTGGACAACTTGAAAATCGAGTCCATTGCTAATTCTCATCAACCCATACCCAACTCGTGTAATATCCAGAATCCAGGCAATCAAGCTCAAGGGTACGGATTTAGAGGGATCCACACGCACATGATCAGGTGGTTAGCAGGGTCCTTCCTCTTCTACTTCTTCAAATCAAAGGTTTCTGACTAATGAAGCCCCTCCAATCCTTCCTAACCTTCCCCAAGACCCAAACCCATATTTATATGCTAATTCAGTTACCTTAAGGAGTGGAAAACAAACTCAGGATCCACAACCACACTATTCTGATCTACCAAATCCTGGAGAGCCTGAGGAGAGAAAGGAGAACTCTAAAGAAGAAATCAAGGCTCATGAACCTGATTCCAAAGATGTAACTCATGTTCCTTTTCCTGAGGCCTTGATTCAACCTAGGAAGAGGAAGCCTATTGATAGTAACGAGAGCTTTTGAATATATTCAAGAATGTCAAGAACAATACCCCACTCCTCGATGCTATCAAACACATATCGGCTTACGCTAAATTTTTAAAGGATTTATGCACACAGAAGCGTAAGTCGAGGGAATCTGTTTTGAGGAAGGTGGTACTCTCCGAGTAGGCTAGTTCTGTTATCTTGCATCACCTTCCTCAAAAAAAGAGTGATCCAAGTGCCCCTTTAATTTCTTATGTCATTGGAGATTACACCTTTGATAGAGCACTTCTGGATCTAGGTGCATCGACTACCCTAATTCTGACTTCTCTTTATGAGAAGTTCGGATAAGGTGAACTTCGGCCAACTTTAGTAACGTTGCAGTTGGCGGACCGTTTGGTCACAATTTTGTAAGTCGTTATTGATGATGTTATTGTCAAGGTTAAGGATTTCTATTTTCCTATAGATTTCCTTGTCCATGAAATGGATGTACCTAAGAATTTAAGAATACACCCATCATTCTAGGGCATCCATTCCTGGCTACCGCTAAGGCCAATATCAACAATGAGAGTGGTGGCATGGAAATCGTCTTTAGGGATCAGAAATTGAAATTGGATATTTTTAAGACGATTAACAAATTCGAGGATTGCAGATTTATAGAGGAACTTGAGGAAGACAACTTGAACATTGAAACATGTATGGCAGTTTCTACAATCAAAAGTTCCTCCTGTTGTGATGGATCTGACCGACAACATTTTGTGGCAAACCCACCGCATTCTGAAGAGGTTATTGATTTTATTGAGTTTCAACCTCTTCCTCTTGATGAATCTTCATCAGCATCATCTTTACCTTCAATCCTAAACCCACCCCCGCTCGAACTAAAACCATTGCCTAAGAATTTGAAATATCAATTTTTGGGACCTCAAAAGAAGCTCCCTAGGATTATCAATGCTAGATTAACTACAGAGTAGGAGATTAAACTGATCAAGGTCCTAAAGGAACACAAGGAGGTAATTGGTTGGACCATTCATGACCTTAGGGGGATCGAGCCATCTTACTGCAATCATAGAATATCCTTGGAAGATGGATCCTGCCCTTCTCGCCAAATGCAGAGGAGATTAAACCCTAATATGTGAGAAGTTGGTCAAGAAGGAAATTATCAAGTGGCTCGACACAGGAATCATTTATCCGATCTTTGATAGTCCTTGGGTATGTCCCGTGCAAATTGTTCTCAGAAAGTCAGGATTACCGTTGTGACTAATGAGAAAGGAGAATCTATCACAACTCGTTCAACTTCCTCTTGGAGGGTTTGTATTGATTACAAGAAGCTAAACACAGCCATGAAAAACGATCATTTCCCTTTGCCCTTTATCGATCAAATCTTGGAAAGACTAGCCGGGTAGAAGTACTTTTATTTCCTAGACGGTTACTCGGGAAACAATTAAGTCCCTATCCATCATGAGTATAAAGAAAAAATGGCTTTCACTTGTCCTTACAAAACCTTTACTTTCCGTAGGATGCCATTCGGCTTATGCAATGCACCCGCGACTTTTCAAAGGTGTATGCTAGCCATATTCTCTGACTTGGTGGGAGAGTTTATGGAAGTCTTCATGGACGATTTCTCTGTTTTGGAAGAATCATTTGATTCTTGCCTGGCTAGTCTTGAAATGATTATTAAAAGATGCATCAAAACAAGACTAGTCCTTAGCTGGGAAAAGAGTCATTTCATGACTTAAGAAGGCATCGTCTTCGATCATGTATTCTCTAAATGGGGAATTGAAGTTGACAAAGCTAAGGTTGATGCTATCTCTAAACTTCCTCCTCCCACATCTGTCAAACAATTTGATCATTTCTTGGTCATGTGGGATTCTATAGGAGGTTCATTAAGGACTTCTCTGAGGTTGCTCGCCCTCTGAGCGACCTTCTCGCCAAAGATATGTCATTTGATTTCAATGAATCATGTTGTAAGGCATTTGATTTTCTTAAAACGGCTTTCACTTGTGCTTCGGTGTTGCAACCACCAGTTTGGATAGCCCCATCTGAGATCATGACCGACACTTCTGATTGTGCGATCGGGGTTGTTGTAGGTTAGAAGATTGACAAGAATCCCTCTGTCATCTACTAGGCGCCCAAAAGAATTACACTGTTACTAAGAAGGAATTGCTAGTTCTAGTATTTGCTTTGGAGAAATTCAAGGCTTATCTCTTAGGGCCTCATGTCATAATATATATCGACCACTTACCCTTGAGACATCTCTTGGACAAAAAGGATGCCAAACCTTGGCTTATTCGATGGATTCTTCTGCTTCAAGAATTTGATCATGAAATCAAAGATAAATTCGGGGCACAAAATGTGGTGGTAGATCATCTTTCGAGACTTCTGAGTGATTCTTCTCATTCGAATATTTCGATTGTTCATACTTTTCCTGACGAGACTTTCCTTGCAGTATCAGGTGTCCAAACTCCGTGGTTTGCAGACAACTTAAATTATTTGACCATTGGTCAAATCCGTTAGGATTGGACCAAGCAACAACGAGATAGACTCAAATCTGAGGCCAAATATTACTTCTAAGAGGACCCTGAACTATACCACATCGGCTCAAATCAGATTATTCACCGATGTGTTCCAGAGAATGAATTCAAAAATATACTTGAGTTCTGCCATGCATCTGCGTGTGGTGGACATTTCTCCAGGAAAAAGATGGCTATTGGCTGGAGCTTGAGTTCGTGTTATTTTAAAGTTCTTGGCATTGTAGTATATCACGAAAAGCTATCACCAGTTTACAATTTATTACTTAGAATTAAAAATTTCCCGAGGTCGAACTCAGGGAGCACACGTCATTCTAGAAACATAATTTCACAATTCTGTTACAAAAAGAATAAAAGAGAGAGAGTGAGCAAAAGTTCTCTTTTTGGATTTTTCTTCTTCTCCCTTCTTCTTTTCTTTCAGCCGGTTCTCTTCTTCAACCTGTCTTCTTCTTTCTTCTTCTTTTTCTTTGCTGCAGCTGCCTCCGCTTTCTTTCTTTCTTCAGCTGTTGTGTCCTTCTTCTTCCTCCTTCTCTTCTTCTCTGATTTTCTTCTTTCTCTTTTCTTCTGCCACTTCTTCTTTGCTGTAGAGACTCCCTCCTTCTCTTTTCTCTTTCTTTTTCTCTGGCCCATCCTCCTCTCTTCTCTTCTGCTCCGCTTCTTCCTTTCTTTCCGACGTCTGATTCAGAAATTAGACACCTTAACTGATCAGCCTCTCCTCTTCTTTTCTTTCCCTTTGTTTTCTCTGGCTTCTTCTGCTCCTCTCCTTCCTTCCTTCTCCTTTCTTCTTCTCTGTGGCTAAGTCCCAGCCACTTCTCTTCCTCTTCTTCTTTCTTTCTTCCTTCCTTCTTCTCTTCAGCAGCTCCTTGCTTCTTCCTTCCTCAGCTATTCCCTGCACACACACACAAGCTCAGCGCAAAACCTACCCTACCCTCTTCCTGCATCTCTCTCTCTCTGAATCTCTCTTTGGTGCACTCTCCCAGAGCCAGGTAATCAGATCGGGTTGCATGCCCGGGTCTAGGTGCAACGGCGTGGGTGGTGCGCGAGGAGTGCACAAGAGTAGGGATAGTCGAGTCGGGTCAGGTCCGCGTGGGAAGAGCCGCAGACGAGACCTGGGTGATAGGTGAGGAGGGACCTCACCCCAGTGATTCGAGGTGAAATGCCTCTACGACTTTTTCAATTTATGCGTGGGCGTGCGCCCACACACTTCCTAGGTGGGACTAAAGTCCCACCTCTGCTCCGCGAACCTTCAGGCAAGGACCTGCGAGCAGTTGGGATAGCAGCGAAGGCGTGCGACCCCAATTGAGAACCTGGGCACACTCACTAATGTGTTCCACGTTGCCTGGGGCCTATGCCTGGTTCTGAAGGGGCCTGGAGTTGCTTGCTAAGCAGCTCCTGCTGGTCGTCAATGGTTGCGAGGGGGGTGAGACCTGAAAACACTAAAACGGCCTCACGGCCATGTCAAAAAGCTCAGGAAGCTTCGCCAGAGTACAGCGAAGGAGGTGCAGGTGTCGGCATGACGGGAAAGTGCCTGTGGCCGTGTGCCTAGGGCACACTGTAGAGGTGCAGGTGGGTGTGCTCGAGGGGCAGTCTGGAGGTGCGGGGCGATGAATGGAGGGTGGATTTGGTGTCAGCAAGGTGTCGTGGTGCTTTAGGGGTGATTGGCGGGGTAGATGGAGGTGTTGGGCGGTAGAAACGCCTTGCTGGAGGGCGGCCGGAGATGGAGAAGGTGGTGATGGACAGTGGTGGTTGGTGGGTGGAAATAGCAAATTGAGAAGGGGGAAATAATAGAGAGAGAAAAGGGAAGGTTTCTACCTACTTAATTGACGAAGAGGGAAGAGGAGGAACCCGGTGCGTGCCTGCCAACGTTGGGGATGAAGGTGCCCAGAAGGGGGGTAATGGTGACGAGGAGGGGATCTGGAGGTGCCAGCTGGTGTGGCCTTGCGTGGGAAGACGAGGACGAGTAGACTCTGCTGTGGGTGTGGCAGTAGAGCGACGAAGAGGAGGAGGAGAGATCGCTAGAGCCTGCGGGCGTTTGATCGTGGGTGGAGGAGACGAAGTTGGTGGAGGATCCTTGGCAAAATCAGGCTTAACAGAAACGGCTGCCCCTGTTGCTTCTTATAGAGGTGTTGGCGAGGAGAGGATCTCGAGGAGGCGACGTGGGGAGCTCTCCGGAGAATGGTCGAAAAGTAGACCCATGCCTTTCATGCATTCGCACGAGTGGTTTGGGTAGCTGCAGGTCACAGGGGAGGGTCCCTATGAAAGAGGACGACGTAGGGAAGCCCCCTTTCGTTCCTGAAGCGGCCCCCATAACCTGCACAGCGCCATCCTTCGCGCAAGGTCGCCAGAGGTATGGCGCCTGCGTGGGGTGGCAAGAAGGACTATTTTGCAAAGAACGAAAGAGAAGATAGGTGGCTAAATGCAGGGGTTTATAAAGATAAGGGTCAAAAAGTAATTCAAGAGGACCAATTTCTAAAGTCAGTTAAAATGGTCTTCTCTTATGCCCAAATTTTTGTGCCAACCTAATTTGGACATAAGGATTTCAATGGTGTAATTTGATTTTAGGTTTGACCATGTTTGATTGGTCAATTTGCGTAAAAACCTAAATTAGGTCAAAATTTGGGTATGGTTCTCAATTTAGGTTAAGATAGGTTGCAAAGGCCAAATTGAATGTTCTAAGCCCTAGGGAGTATTTTCCCATGAATTTTAGAGTGTTTACTTGATTTTTATCCTACCTAGAACCTCGTGACTTAAAGCAGGTTTATTTTTAAGGTTAGAGAATGTCATTTAATTCGTAGAAGTTGCTCTAACCCTTTTCGGCTCAGGCTATCCCACTTTCTTTCTTATTAAGCCCATTTGGCTTGTATTCAGACCCTTAGACACCCTGATTGTATACTGCATTGGTAAAATTATAGTTTTACCCCGTATGACTTATTTTATTCTTCAATTTAGAGTTCTCTGAGTTAGGCTTTTCTTTAGGTTTTGTAGGAGCTTTTTCACACTTATTTTGATCAAATTGTGCTACTTAGGGTTCATGATGAGGCTCTCATCATACCCCCTTGCCTAGCTTTTACTAGTCTCTTAGCAAAATTTTAAGGTTTTAACCTTTGTTCTAGACCATGAATTTCTTATCAAGTTTAGATAAGTGCTTTTTCTCTTGTATCCTTCATTAGGTTAGAATGCCAATCATAGGCCTAAAAGATACTCTAGTAACAACTAAGATCCAGATCTGTCTAGCTTTAGCCTCAGTCTTTAGCAAAAGTTTTTAAGGCCTACAGGAACTAACCTAAGGTTTATTGGACTTCGTGGTTAAAGCACCCGTGCTTGAGATAATTTTTGCCTTGGTTCGGTTCACAGTGCATTTTGTAAGAGAGAAAGGTAGAAGATTTATTTGTTTGGAGAGTTTTCTCTCTCTTTTTCTTCTTAATTCTAGCTTAAGATTAGCTTCTCAACATAGTCTGTATCGGATTCCTTGTCCCCATCATCAATCCTCAAGGGTTCCTAGCAGTCGATGCTTCGGGATAGCACCGCCCAAGGTAACCCCCAGAACCTTGGCTTTCGAGATTTCGAGATAATCTCATCCATGGTGTTCTGTGGCCAAATTCAGACCCTGGCAATTGACACTTCGTGATAATACCATCCATAGAATCTGAGCTAGCAGAGTGCTTACATGCCCCCAGTAGGATATGTAAATATCCTAAGAGACAAGCACCGAGCAGATGATATTTTGTTACGCATCTTCGAGGGGAATTTCCCACCTCTCCGTGCTGGGAACTAGTCCAAATGAACTTGTCTTGATCGGCCGCTCCTACTCTAGGTGACATTTTCAGAATTTTTGAAATGCTTCTGCGTGATTTTGATACTTATGTTTACTGAACCAGGCTGTGTGTGAAATTAGGTGCTTAGGTTACTGAGTCCCATAAACCAAAAGTCAGTTACCGAGGCTAAATACTCCTAAGCCTTGGACCTAATACTTAAGCTTTTCATTCTCCTCAACCTCTTGAGGAATATCTAGATCTTAATGGGTACTAAGAGTCTATCCAAGAATGCATAAGGTTTGCGTTCTTAATAATCTTACTGCGCACTTTCCTTTTCTTTTCCTAAATGTGGTCTAGAACTTAGGTTAATTCCTTAATTTCTTACAAATGACTATCTCTTTTCTTTCATTTTGTGCTCCTTTTTATCATTTTGTTCCTTTTCTCCTCCTCCACAAGAATTTCTTTCCTCCTCTCATTTTATTATTCTTTTTCAAAAATTTTTTTAATTTTTATAGTTTTTTTGGCATATGTGAATTTTTTTGTTTAAAAACTTTTCTTACAAGTTTTGCACTTTCATACCCCCCCATGCCTAAGATTTGCAATGTCATTGTAACTTAGGAGGGTTTTTATTTAGCTTAGTTCATACATTAGGACAGATATTTTGGTGAGTGGATGAGTCAGAGTGACTGTTACGGACGATTTTTAATCTCAGATGCAAGCACCTGAGGTGGAGTCGGTTGTCCTAAAGGATGAACCTTATTTGCGAAGAGGTGTCAGAAAAGATTTCGAGTTTTCTCAAAAAGAATGATGGGCTGCCTCCCATTTAGCGCTGAGTTTTACGCCATCGACTGGGTGCAATATGCTTAGGGAGAATAGAGAATAAATGATGACTCAACCAAATCTGCGGAGGTTACATCAATGAACAGTTTGAGTCTCTGACCATTCACGATGAAAGGTTCGGAATCGTGACTGAGAGGACTGATTTCGACTGCTCCATTTCCAAAAACCTGTTGGACAAGATATGATTCGACCCACTTGGATCGTAGTTTCCCAAGGAAGAGTTTGAGTCGGGCATCGAAGAGTGGGACCTTCTGACCAAGATGAAAGGTCTTTCTAGATAGGTGCTTGCCATGGAAGGCTTTAACCCGCTCTTTGTAGATTCGCGAGTTCTCATACGCATCAAGGCGTAATTCATCGATCTTGCTAATCTGAAGCTTTCTGTGGATTCCAGCCTTAGAAAGATCTAGATTGCAACTCCGTACTGCCCAATAGGCTTTATGCTCCAGTTCGACGGGAAGGTGACATGCCTTCCCGTAAACCAGTCTAAAAGGAGACATGCCTAATTGGGTCTTGTGGGCGGTCCTATAAGCCCACAAAGCTTCCGGAAGTTGGGACGACCAGTCCTTCCTGTCAGGTCGAACAGTAACCTGCAAGATTTTCTTGATCTCCCCATTTGATAGCTCAGCTTGACCATTAGTCTAGGGGTGGTAAGGAGTAGAGATTCAGTGAGACACCCCGTATTTGGTCATCAGTGACCTGAACTTAGAATTGTTGAAATGGGTCCCTCCGTCAGAGATGATTGCACGAGGAATCCCGAACCGTGAGAAGATATTCTAATGAATGAATTTGATGACGATCTTGTGATCATAGGTTCGGGTCGAAATGGCTTCGATCCATTTGGACACATAGTCCACAGCAAGCAGAATGTACTCGAAGCCATCCGAAATAGGAAAGGGACCCATAAAATCAATCCCCTAAATATCGAAGATTTCCCATACGAGAATCGACTGTAAAGGCATCATGTCGCGATGGCTCATGTTGCCCAAAGTCTACCAACGACTGCATGCCTTGCAGTGACTGTATGCGTCCTTGAATAAAGTGGGCCAATAAAAGCCACACTAGAGGATTTTTGATGTAGTTTTGTGCCCAGAGAAGTGGCCACCACATGCCCAGTCATTGCAGAAGGAGAGAATATCATTGATTTCACCCTCCAGGATACATCTTCGGATAATTTGGTCAGCACCTATATGAAAAAGGTACAGGTCTTCCCAGATGTAGTACTTGGCATCAGAGCGCAACTTGTCTTTCTTGGCCTTCGACCAATCAGACGGAATCTGATGAGATGCCAAGTAGTTTACTATATCAGCAAACCATGGAAGCCTAGTACCAATAGTCAGCAGGTGCTCATCAGGAAAATGCTTCGTGATGGGTCCAAAAGGGTTGATGATCTTAGAAGGAAGGCGAGACAAGTGGTCAGCTACCACGTTCTATCTTCCGACCTTGTCATGAATCTCGAGGTCGAATTCTTGCAACAACAAGATCCATCGGATTAATTGAGGCTTCACGTCCTTCTTGGCAAGGAGATGCCTCATAGCTGTGCGATCCGAGTAGATTACGACGTGGGAACCCAGGAGATAGGATCGGAATTTTTCGAGGGCAAATACTATGACTAGCAGCTCTTTCTCCGTAACTGTATAGTTATGTTGAGCCTCGTCAAGTGTTTTGCTAGCGTAGTAGATGACCACGGGTTTCCCGTCAACTTTCTACCCCAGAACCTCTCCTACAGCGAAATCAGATGCATTGCACATGATCTCAAAGGGTTGAGACCAATCAGGGGACTGTAGGATCGGGGCCTGGGTGACTCGGTCACAAAGGTTCTCAAAAGCTTGAGTCATTCCTTGGAAATCTCAAAGGGTACATCCTTGTAGAGAAGAGTAGTCAGGGGGCACACGATTTTTGAGAAATCAAGGATGAAATGACAGTAAAAATCAACGTGCCCCAGAAAAGAATGGATGTCCCTGATCGAGCTAGGCATAGGAAGTCTAGAGATCAGATCAACCTTGGCTCGATCCACTTGGATGCCTTCCTCTGAAATTAAGTGACCTAGGACGATCCCCTCAAGCACCATAAAGTGGCTCTTTTCCCAGGAAAGAACCAGATTTACGTCAATGCAACACCTAAGTATATGAACCAAGTGCTGGAGGCAATCATCAAATGATGCCCCGAAAATTGAGAAGTCATCCATGAAGACTTCCAGATAATCACCTACCATACCAGAGAATATGGCAAGCATGCACCGCTAAAAAGTCACGGCTGCATTGCAGAGACCGAAAGGCATCCTTCGGAATGCATACGTCCTGAAGGGGTAGGTGAACGTGGTCTTCTCTTTGTCCCCAGGATGAATCGCCACTTGGTTATAACTGAAGTACCCGTAAAGAAAGCAGAAGAATCTATTTCCTGCTAACTTCTCGAGAATCTAATCAATGAATGGGAGTGGGAAATGATCCTTCTTTGTGGAGGAATTGAGTCTTCGATAATCTATGCAGACTCTACACCAGTTGGCTATTTGGGTAGGTATGACCTCTCCGATTTTAGTCGTAATGGTGGTGAGCCCTGCCTTTTTAGGCACAACCTGGATTGGACTCACCCAACGATTGTCGGAGATCGGGTAGATGATCCCTACATCTGACCACTTAATGATCCCCTTTTTCACGACCTCTTGTAGATTGGGATTCAAACGACTCTGCATCTCACGGGAAGGTCATGCGCCCTCTTCAGAATAGATACTGTGGGTGCAATAAGAGGGACTTATTCCAGTCAAGTCATCGAGAGTCCAACCAATGGCTCTATGATGTTGCTGGAGAATAGCAATCAGGCGGGATTCCTGATCAGGAGTGAGCTTGGAATTTATAATCATAGGAAATGTCTGATTAGAACCTAAGAAGACATATTTCAAATGATTGGGAAGGGGTTTGAGTTCAAGAATGAGGTTATCAGCAGCAGCGGGTGGTTCAGAGAGAGTGTGAGGTACAAGGATAGGAGTTATGGGTTTGTCTGAATCAGGGTCTGACTCCTATAATTGTGGTTCAAGATCTTCTTGTGGTTGATGAGATATAATCAGGTTATTCTTAAATTATGTTTCATCAACCAAAGCTCTGACATCATAGATTTGTTCAATGACACCACAATTAATCCCTTGTTGGGCCTTAAAGATATCAATTTTTAGGGTTTGATTTCCAAATTTCAGTTTTATTTGGCCCTCCTCACAACTACTGTTGGCCCTTGCAGTGTCCAAAAAAGGTCTCCCTAGTATGATCGGTGTATCCCTTGGGTTTTCAGGTGCATCCATGTCTAAGACTATGAAGTCTACAGGGAAATAGAAATCCCTCACCTTAACAATAACATCCTCAAGAATTCCTTTGGGTGACTTGATAGATCGATCTGCTAACTGTAATGTCACCTCAGTCGGTTTTAGCTCGGATTATTCTAAATGATTGAGTAGGGATGTGGGTATCAAGTTGATGGAGGCACCCAAGTCCAATAATGCTCTATCAAACTGGGTTTCACCGATCTTACATGAAATCAGGGGAGTGCCTGGGTCTTTGGCCTTGGGTGGGAGTCAACTCAGGATTACAGAGCTGGCTTGCTCTGATAGTACAATTAGACTCCCACTCTTTGTTCGTGGCTTACGCTGAGGTGTACACACATTCTTCAGGAATCGTGCGTAAGCTAGTACGTGGTTGATTGTATCCATCAAGGGGATGCTTATTTGGACCTGCTCAAAGAGCTTGACCAGGTCCTCCTCAGGAGCCATGGATTTTGTTGTCCTATTTCCCATGTTCAAGGCCTCTGGAAATGGAACCTTCGTTGGTTCCCCTAGGATAGGTCCAGGTCTTTGATCTGGGATAGGGATGGGAACATCTTGGATTACTATCCTAGGGTTTGGGTCACTACCAGGCTTGGAGTGGTCTGGATATGATGGATCTTGGGTCTCCTTACCACTACGGGTGGTTACAGAATTAAGTCCTGCCTGATTTTGGTTAGGGGTTGGTAGGATGGGTTGTTGCTGCTGGTAACCCACGTAGGAAGTTGAAGCCTCCATCCGGTCAGGTGAAGGAATAGAGGGGGCCTGATAAACCATATGTGCTTGGCTCGGGTTTGGGTTCATAGCGTGCCGCTGGGTCGGCAAGCTATTTGGGTTGGGAAGCGGCTGAGAAGGAAGTGTGCCTGGTTGGCTAGAATTTGTCAACTGGGCCTGTTGGTTTTGGACCTTTGTGATTTCGTCCTTGTATTGCTTTTGAATAGCCGCATTCGTTCTCTGAATGTCAGCCAAAGTCTGGAGGATGAGGGACATTTGATCTTGGTATGGCCTAGATGAATAAGTGGGGTTGGGCCGAGGCTAAGGCAGTTGATAAGGATGAGGTGCTTGTGGACGGAGCTGAAAGGATGGTCTTGGATTCTGGGAATTCCTCGCCCACTGGAAGTTGGGATGGTTTCGCCTTCCAGGATTGTAGGTATCGGAAAATGGGTCATTTTGGATGGCATTGAGGTCCTCGCAGGACTGAGGAACCTCAGAAAAGTCAGAGAATGGGGGAGTGGAATTCCCCTAGCTAGTATAGAAAGGGTCGAGGTTCCTCCGATCCGAGAGTCAGATGGGGGTGAATACGGGTCCACCCTAGGAGAAGGTCGGTGGAAAATGTTTTGCACAGTCTCCCATGCGGAAGGAGGTTGTGCAAAGGAATTCTACGTAGAGGTGGCTCGCTACAAGTGCTGAGTCAGCTCATCCACCTGCTTCTCAATAATAGAGACCTTGTCCAATCGACTGACCATCAATTCCAGGTCGACTGATGCAGATAGGCCCTGCATCTCGTGTGCTACCCTTAGGTTCGTCGATGCGTGGGTATTCGTCCAGTCGAATAGTCCCAAGGAGTCATTATTGATGGAGTTCTCGCACATATTCTCGAGAATCTCCCACACGGTGTCCTCATGTTGGCCCATGATATTCCCTCTGCATGTTGCATTGACGAATAGTCTAATATCCTCACGGAGTCCGTAGTAAAATGACTGGACTTGTTCCCATTTAGGAACTCTGTGATGGGGTCACTTTCTCATGAGATCCTAAAAATGATCCCATGCCTCGAGAAGCGGTTCTCCTGTTTGTTGCATGAAGTGAGTAATCTGATGGCACAAGGCATTGGTCTGACTAACGGGGAAGAACTTCTTCAGGAACTCAAACTAAAGTTCCTCCCAATTGTTGATCGGCTGAGTCTGTGTTTGATACCAATCGGTGGCCTTGTCCATAAGGGAGAAAGAGAACATCTTCATAAGGAGAATATTCTGATTATGCGCATCTGACCCAAAAGTCTGGGCCAGATGCTTTAGCTGTTTAATGTGCTAGAAGAGGTCTTCAGATTTAAGCCCATGGAATTTAGGAATGGCATGAATCATGTTGGTCTTCAGTTCAGAATCAGGTCCTCTAGTCGGGATTCTGACTCGAGGCTCAATTGCCACCACAGCGAAATTATAGTGATCTCACATCATGGGACGCTGCGGTGGGTTCATGAAGTTCTGGAAGAGATCATTGAGTCGCTGGAGCTGGTGCTCCAGATTGTTCTCTTCCTCAACTGCTGAGCCATTGTGGAAGAAGAAGGTGAGTTAGGTTCAGAATCGGAGGAAAGGTCTATGTCAAGGGTTGGTTGCACACGCAAGGGTGCCGAGGCTTGGCCTCGGGGAGAGTGAATTTCTAAAGGAGGTTTCAAGGACCTCCTACCAAACATACACTGATGGAGTGGATGAGTTTAGCAGGTGTTGGACCCAATCAAGACACCCAAAATGTTGGGTGACTATAGAGGTTCAGGGCCGATGGACCCCTTGATCAGAAGGTAATCCACCTGAGAATTACCTAGGCAACCAGATAGGGTGAGTCCCGCTTAGACCCCTACACCGTAGAGTGCCCCCACAGGTTATAGGGTTTCCCCCACCCAACCACTCTTTTCACTAAGATTCCAGGTAGACCAGAATGGGGACCTTGACCTCTTAAGTCTACCACTTTTATTTAGGATCAAGGTTCTTAGGGTTTTCACATGAACTTTAACCTTTTGAGTGCAAAGAGTGACCTAAGTTAAAGGTTGGTTGATCCAAGGGATCAACTTCACCTATTAGTTCCTTTTGAGAGCTTATTAGGTCTTGTCTTTTAGGGTTCAAGTGACTTAAGAGCTGGATTATTTAGGGTTTCTTTAATAGTTGTTTTCAAGCAATGGCTTGGGCACACTTCTTTTGGGGATTCTGAATTTTTGCTTAGAAAGTGTGTCTCTAAAATCCTAGCTTTGAATCTTATATTGGCTCTAATTGGTCCAGTTAGTTGCCAATAGATTGGGTAATTAGGGCTCAAGCAAGAAGGTTTTAGCCCTAACCACCTTTAATGGATGTACAGATAAAGTATGTTGAAACTTGAAAACAGGCAACTTTGGTGTTTTACTATGTATGAAAGACAGGTTATTCCTAAATTGCTTTTGTCTTTTTCTTCCTCTTTAGAATTTAGGGGTTTAAATGAGAGGATAGAAAATTACCTGTCCTTGGTGTGGTTGCTGTGCGGCTGCTTGTTTTCCTCTTGATTTCTTGTGCCTGCACAACAAAAGAGAAGAGATTAGTCAATAGGAAATCAAAAGTTGTGAATCAATAGCTTCTAGAATGGCTGTTGCTCCCCGGCAACGGTGCCAAAAATTTGTAGGAGCTTGAGTTCGTCATATTATTTTAAAGTTCTAGGCATAGTAGCATATTACGAAAAGCTATCACCAGTTTACAATTTATTACTTGGAATTAAAAGTTTCTCGATGTTGAACTCAAGGAGCACACGTCATTCTAGAAACATAATTTCACAATTCTGTTACAAAAACAATAAAAGAGAGAGAGTGAGTGAGCAAAAGTTCTCTTTTTGGCTTTTTCTTCTTCTCTCTTCTTCTTTCTTTTAGCCGATTCTCTTCTTCAGCTTGTCTTCTTCTTTCTTCTTCTTTTTCTTTACTGCAGCTGCCTCCTCTTTCATTCTTTCTTTAGCTGCTGTGTCCTTCTTCTTCTTCTCTGATTTTCTTCTTTCTCTTTTTTTCTGCAGCTTCTTTGCTCCAGAGGCTCCCTCCTCTTTTCTCTTTCTTTTTCTCTGGCCCGTCCTCCTCTCTTCTCTTCTGCTCCGCTTTTTCCTTTCTTTCCGACGTCTGATTCAGAAATCAGATGCGTTAACTGATCAACCTCTCCGTCTTCTTTTCTTTCCTCTTGGCTTCTCTAGCTTCTTCTGCTCCTCTCCTTCTTTCCTTCTCCTTT